>CM024649.1:2479879-3079879 GCA_014182695.1 Eucalyptus albens
ATGATTCTTCTTGTAAATGTTAAATCTGGAAATTATTACAGAGTGTCAGTAAGGAATATCGAAATTATTGCTCCTGATATACAATGAATCTGACTTAGTGTTCTTCATAAAACATTTTTCTTTAAATCTTGTTTACAACATATCCAAATTTCAGGATTTTTTGAATTCATTTAGGGGTTATTCCGAAATTTTCATTAAAGCTGCACATTTTGGTTTTTAAGTTGTTTTACTCCGACTTTGCTCAATTGTATTCAAAAGTGAATGCATCTTGAGCGGTTATGTGACATGATGATACTGGCATTGGCATATCATGCAATATTGAGATGTGATGAGACTCAAGAGACATTTTGTCATTGCATTGAAAAGTGTTTTTCTGAAATTAAGATGTAAATTGTTGCCGTTTGACCCTCGGGTCAACGATACCCCGGGAGTCGGGATGCCAAAAGATTGAATGAGTCGATGCCTTGTGGATGCCTGGTGGCCCTAAGTAGCTAAATGTTGGAGGTTTTTCCCCGGGAGTGTTGGGATTCCTGGTGGTGTATCGGTACGTAATTCTGGGAGAGACTCGGTGGTATGTCGGTACGTAATTCCGGAATGGAGGGGTAACCATATTCATGGCGAGCCCCGGTAATTCCTCGTGATGCCAAGTGGGATGCGAGATGTTCGGAAGTGTGTGCCAGATGCTCGAAAGTGTGTGCCGGAGGACTTCGCGACGCTAGGATTGGGTGCGAATGCCTAGAAGGATGCAAACATTGGTCCTCTGGGGGTTGAAACCTTTTGAATGTTAAAACTGATGGTTCCACTAAGTGTGCGTGTGGTTTAGTTATAGGACTAAATTGTATCGCATGGAATGGGACATGTCATTATAGTTTGGCTTTATGATCGGGACTTGTGTGACTGAACATGATGGATCTTATTGATTGGAAATGCACTGGTCATTGCATTGAAGAATTATATGGTTTGGATGCATACTCATTTTTTGACTGCCTATCTTGTCTATCTTGCATGAATCTAGATATTGATAGTACTGTATGATATAGTTTAATGAATCTTTCACTACTAAGTGGTTGTACTCACCCCTTTTGAGAACTAACATTTCAGACTAGATAAAATGCCTCTACTATCACCGCCACCAACAAATGGACCGAGTGGTTGGATATAACTGCAAGGAGGAGGATATTAAAGGAATGAACTTTTGAACGCCGACACTGATCGATGGACTTTAAGTATACAACTGTTGGAAAAGATGTTGGTCATCTTTTGAAGTATAGTTGAGTATAGAAGACTACGGCATTTTGATGTACCGATGAATGATGTCCATCTAGTTTAAGTAAATAAAAGTGTTTGGCTTTTACCTATAAATGTTTAGTTGGTGTGCATCGTTTTCTGAATATAGGGAAGGGAGTTGTTGGATACACTTTCGCCATATTTCTACGCAGGGACCGATCTAAAAGATATAAACCCTCAGGAGTTATGGGCCTATTATGATTCTATGGTATCAGAGTGATATATTGTCAGGACAAAAGAAAGGTAAGCGCACTGTGGTGACCCCAACAGATCGGGGGCCATTCGAGGGGTGCCACAAGAAATGGAGTCATATTTATTTGGCATGATCGAATGACATTAGAGGGAACGGAAAGTACATGAATAGAAAGAGAGAGGGGGGGGACCGAACTTGTGGGCTCAACTTTAAATGAGGGAATGGGCCAAGACTTTGTGTGAATGTAGGGCTGTCTATCGGGTTGATCCGAAAGGAGTTCACAATCGGTCTCATGTTTCACTTGATGCAAATGCATTAGTCTAAACCTACATGTTTTAAATGCTTAAATGCAATAAAGAATATGAAATGCATGATTATACTCCTCCCATGGGCCTCTCGTCGTGTCCCCCTACCACTTGTTGACCTCCTCTCACATCCCAAAAGCAACCCCCATTCTCTCTCTCCCTCTCTCCCCCTCCCCCTCCCTCCCTTTGCACTCTCTACCTTTAGCGCATCGGGTCGGTTGTCACGCCTCGATTGAAACTACCATGGTCTTATCCGTGCATTGAGCGATCCATGCGCACAGCCACGGGACGTAAATTTGGTTTCCTTTTGGAGGGCTACGAATAGTGTCAGAATTGAATCAAGCTCGAAGCTTTGCGTGTGTTCCAGAATCATGGTGAAGCTCGTTGCTATATAAGGAGATAAGACTCCGATTCGACAGGTGATCAGGTGTTGATTCACCCCATTCGACATATCATAATATGATGACCACGAATAATATGTGGATTCACCTCCGCGAGGAATCGGGGATTCAGAGGAGAGGAAAGTAGCTGAGGGAAGGAGATAGAAAATGAGGGATTGGCCGGGAAATTTATTAAAGTCATGCTGTGCTTGAAATTTTGTAGAAAACCTCCAGGGAAAAGGCTTGGATGGCCTTTTGAGTCTCTGACGCTTGATGCATTGGAGTTGACTCTATCGCTACAAGATCGATCGGAAATTATTGTCGTCTGTCTTTATTTGAATGTCTACTTATTGAACTTTTAGAGCTTGTGCCCGTTTTTTTCCATAAAATCGAATGGTAATTTCGGCTATTCAAATGAATATTGGCATTTGCTTATTGGTTATACTGCTAGGAGATTCAGGGATATAGTTAAACTGATACTATGGGAAGGTGTTTACTCTGATATTGCGGTTATGTTCCATCTTTTGATTGGTGGATCCGGATTTGATACGGATAGTGTTTTGGTCGTATTTTGCTTGTTGCTTTAATCCGGTGTTTGATTGACTTGTGAATTTCTGTTGAAGTACGAACATTATTAGCTAACTATCATTTTCTGAATAATTTTATCCTTGAACTCTTTAAAGAGCACAAACTAACCAAAAAATAATCTGTGTACTAGGCAACACTGATGATTTGCTGAAAACTGTAAGGACTATTAAATCTAGGACATTCTTCCTCACCAATCACCAAAAATTTCCTCGTAAAAGCACGATCACACAGATGGCGACGGGGATTTCAATAGGAGGGTTCAATGTGGTCTCTTTAATTCCGAAAGCATAAGCATTGGAAACAAACTACCCCAAAAGATCTCGCTGCCACATGATATCAAGGCTTGAGCTTCTCCAAGTTTCTTCAAAGCACACTTTGTATCTAACTCAATTGGAGTATAGTGCACATATTGATTTATGATATGTTTGCAATACTAAGATATTTACTTGATGCCGCATATCTCCTTTGATATAGCATATCCTTGATTGATTATATTTGATATTATGTTTATCTTGTTACTTTAGATAACCATCCCATACATCTTATAAATAGGCTAATGTAATCTTCATTATATTACATCATAGTATAGAGAAATTCTATATTCCTATTTCTCATATATTATTTTATTTGTTCAACTTGATCCATTGTTTCACGGTCGAATTTGGATTTGATCCAGTCTGGTCCTATTTCGTTTTTGCAACAAGCATTGTAATGGTCGGTGGTTTGATTGATGCGTGAATTTTTGTTAAACATTATGAGTTGACAAATATTTCTATGAATGATTTTGTCCCTCAACTTTTTACAAAAGCACAAGCTAACAAAAAGTAATATGTGTACAAGGCAACGCTAGTAGTTTGCTAGAAACGATAATGATTACGCAATTCAAGACATTCTTCCTTTGCAATCATTAAAGTTCTTCTCATAAAAGAGCAATCACACAACAGGCATACTGATGGCAATGGAGAACACAATGGGAGGGTTCAATGCAGTCTCTTGAATACTGAAAGCAGTAAGCATTCGAGACAAACAATTGGTCGTATAGCACACATATCTAGGAGGGGAAAATAATAGAGTATGGGTACCCGATTTAGTACGATCCTAACAAAAGGACCAAATGGCCGAAAAGAAAAGAAGTTCTACTGTTTTTGTGCCTGCAATACAAGTCGATGACAAACTCGAGGTGCAGAGCTCCTCCTGCATCTACATGCAAAAGCCACTAAGGGAATTGTGCTAAAAGAGAATGCTAGTCTCATGGTGATGGCTGAGAGAATTGAGAACCTAGCCTTAAGGAAATCACCATCGTATGCGCTCCCAAAGTGCATTGGGTAAGATGGAACATATAGTTTTTTCTATGTATTTTTGTAGGGATGCTATTTTATCTTTGATATTTGTTTTTATGAGATCTTCTTCTATTCTTTTGAATTCTAAGTCTTCTTTAAAAACTCAAGTTGGTTTTCTTTATCTTTAATAAGATAATTTATTTCTAAAATTGAGTGTTCTTGTAAAATATTTAGGCTTCTCTTTTGTGGTTTTGTTATAAAATTGAAAGTGATTTTTCTATTTAAAGCTCGAGTTTCAATTCCTTCATTTGTTACTGTAAAGGGTTGAATCAATTGTTTGAAAGATGTTTTTAGAATTACTTTTTGCTGATTCTATCCTATTCAATGGTTTTTCCATGGTTACTAAATGTTAATTTGTATAGTTGTTTTGTTCAATAACTACCCTTGAAATAAATATGCTAACAAAAGAAGAAGAATACATCTCATATTGAACAGGAAGTCTTGGTTTCTATCTCTAATATGTGATGGGTCTTCTATGAAGTGTTGTAAAATAGAGTAAATGAATGTATTCACCGCATCTTGGATGAGATGTTCTTGTTCATTATCCATGCGTTGTCCAAAGTCATCTATTTTATAGATAGTTAAAATTTATATTTTTTGTTCATCTGTTAAATAATTATCCCACAATTCTTTTAGTTGTCCTGTGAAACCGACTACTAAAAGATGAGCAACAGCATGATTAGAAACATCTTGCTCGGTTTTGTAGGTATTAGCTAATATTACCACATTGTTTAAAATATTCATTATATTACTTTCAGCTACACCATCTATATTCCATTTATAAATGACATTTGGAGAGTATTTATTTTGTATGTTTTGCAATGATTCTTCTAAAGCAATGTTCGATGGGGTAGCTCTACTATAATATAATTTTTGGGGTTGTTCTATGGCTTTGGCAAACTCTAGGCTAAGATTTTTTGGGAATTCAATTGTCTTAAAAATAGGATTTTTGAATGTTTCTACTAATGATATGATTTGTTGGGTGGGATTCTGAATCGTTGATTCTATCGTATTCAACTTTTTGCCTTATATTGTTGACTAAAAAAAGGAAGTTTTAAAAGACATGTGATTTTTTATTATTAAAGCTTATGGTAATTTATATTTGATATTCAACTTATCTCCTCAAGCTGATTTTAATGATTCTGATGTTTTGTCAAAGTATCTTGTTGGAACAAGACATTCTTTAACACAATTGAGATATGCTCTTATATCAAAGAGTGCCGTTGTTTCAATGATGAATTCATTATTGATTTTTATCATTACATTAATTATCCATTTTCTAGAGGTTATTTCCATCAATAACCTTAAGAAGTTTAGATCAAAGGTATTGGAAGTATCATTTTGATCTTCTAGTTTTGTTTTTCCCTTTGGAGATCATTAATATTCATTGGTCTAAGCCTTTTGGCTTAGGTGGTGTATTGGAGGTTTCGGCAATGGCTTTGCCTTTGTCTTTGTCTTTTTTGGATTTTGGTGACATGATTGTATTCCTTGTAAAAATTATCTTGTAAGAAAATTGGTAATGAATTCGAAGAACCATTTATAAATTCAATATTAAAATCGAACGCTAAAAGTATGGCTTGCCATATAGCAAAAATTTGTTTTGAAGCAATGTTTAAGACATCCTTTTGTGAAATATCTTTGGCTGATTTACAATCATTCTCAAGAGAAATTTTTGGTTTAATAAATCTCCTTGGAATTTTGATATGGATAGAACAATAGCAAGTATTTCTTTTTTGATTATTGAGTAATTTTGTTGTGTTGAGTTTCAATATTTTGAGACAGTCTGGACAACCTATTCTTTACTATTTTTGACCTTTTAAAGAATACTATCATATCCTATTTCTAAGTCATCTATTTCAACTATTTTAAAAGTGGATGGATCAATTAGATGTAAGCATAGTATTTCTTTAACATAGGTCCTTATTTGTTTGACAATAGTTGTGTGGATTGAAGTGTGCAGCGGAAGATCCTTTTGTAGACTTTGGTGTAAAGGTTTACAAAGTATATTAATATTGTGGAAGAAATTTAGAATATAATTGAGACTACCCAAGAATATTTGTAATTAAGTTTTGTCTTTGATCTCATCTAGGAACTTATCAATAAATGAGATTGACCCTTCTATTGGAATTATGGTACATAAGTGGATATGATGACCTAAAAATCTAATTTTGGTCTAGAAGAGTGATATTTTAGTAGGAGATACTACTAAAACATTTTGCATGAAGTTAAGATAGAAAGAGTTTAAGCTTTTCAGAGCCACCTTTTGTAATACTTGATTTCTATAGTGGATTTGTGTTTCTCCTCTCCCTATGATATTTGCCGCAAGGGTTTCTGCATTTGCCATAATAATCCTCTGCAAAATCATTCGTGCTTGTTAAAAAGTGACCAACTCGTGGAGAATTGCTATCACATAGTGCTACCCTGCGCTTTTTGACACGAGATGGTAAGAATGCCCCCACCTAGTAGACTTTGAGGATATTAATTGGATCACGTGGCCACACAAATCAAAGTGAAAACATTTTGTGTCCAACTTGATGAGGACGGAATTCATGACTTCGATTTTGTCTAAGGCTTGCGCGGATTAATAATTACAGATGATACAAAGACAAACCAAACAAGGTATCCAAAAACCACAACTTTGTCGACACACCATAACATGCAATCAAAAAGTTTGATTGAAAGATATATGGTTACTAATTAATTTTCTGCCTGTAGACCTTCCCAAATAACGGGTCTTTTGCTAAGGGACCTTTTGGCTAAAAAAGAATTGTATTATGAAACTTATGTGGGAGTCAAAGTGTTCATAGTGGCAATTGATTTTTAGATGATAGTACTCTTTAAGAGCCTCGTAATCTTCTGCTTTACTAGTAACTTTCACGAGATGTTAATGGCGTGTTTGGTAACGATTCTGTTCTCGGGAACAAATTATGATCAGAAATGATTATTTTTTATTCTGTTCCCAATAAATGATTTTGAGTAAAAGAACGCGTTTGGCAACTGTACAAAATTTCTGATTCTGGAATAGAATTACGTTTGGTACTGTGTTCATTGATTATGCTCCAAATCAATTTCTTTTAATTTTTAAATAATTTTTATAATTTTTCCTTTTTCTTTTCTTTTTTTCCTTTTTACTTTTCTTTTTTCTTTTTCTCCTATTCTTCTTCTTCTTCAGGCCGATTGCTAGATTGGCGATCGGCCAGACGAGGGCCGATGACCTCACCAGAGCATCACCGACCCTTGTCTGCCGAGCCTCGCTAGCAACTGGGCGAGGCCTGCCTGGCCACCGGTGGGGCTGCGCGTCGCGAGGCTCGCCCAGCCACCGGCGAGGCCGAGGCCTGCCTGGCCGCCGGCGGGGTTGGGCGAGCCTCACCAAGGCTAGGCGGGCCTCACCGGTGGCTGGGCTTGCCTCTAGCGAGCTCGCCGGACCTCACCTTGCCCTGGTGAGCTCTCTGGACTGGTTGCCGGCAACCAGCGGTGGCGGACAGCGACAACTGGCGGCGACGGACGGCGGTCGCAAGATGGGGGTCGATGAAGAAGAACAAAAGAGAAGAAGAAGAGTTTTGATTCTCAATTCTGATTCTGGAATAAGAATCACATTTTTTTTTTTTTATCCTTGATTCTACTCCTAATTTGTTCCCGGGAACAAAAATTTTACCAAACGCGATTCTGGGCCCAAACTGATTCTAGGAACAAAAAATTAGAATTTGGCCTTGTTTGGATGGTTACTTAATAGGGCCTAAGTAATATGCTTCAAAGATAATGGATTAATTAAGAAATTTATTTAAGTTTTGCCATGTTTGAAATTTTTGTCTAAATCTCTGGGAAAAAGCATTGGTAAGGTCAATGTCTGATTTGACTCCCGTCACTGTGGATAGGGAAGAGCTAAGCAATAGGTAGGACCGTGAGTTTACATTTTACCTCCGTAATTAGCATGAAATCATTCGTAACTGAAGATTTCTGTTTCATGCTTGATGATTTTAATAACTGAGTTTTAAATCGTGCTTGGGATGTGTTGATAATAAGCCAGATGTAACTAGGAAGAGCTCATGATTGAGTTGCACGTTGTAGCATTTCGTCTTTGAAGTTGAAGTAGCAAAAGAGGTGGAATAATTGGAGTTATGCGGGAGGTTCTTTTACGTATAGGAGGGACTTGTTATTCTTAGTTTTTTTTTTTTTTTAAATACCAGTGTTTTGGGATTGTAAAGCTCTCTCTTTCCACAATCAAGCAAATCTATAATCTATGTTTATATTTGCTTTTTACTACACCATTTTATTTTCCTCGAATTTCACCATTTCAATGCAATTTACATTTTCTAGCATTTTTTTTTTTTTTTATCTTTCTCCACACTTAGCTCCACGTTAATGCGCAACCCCTTTGTGGCCTTTAGAAGCGAGGTATGTAACCGTGCAGCGATCTCGGTTGCTCTTGGTGCTTTTTTTTTTTTTTTTTTTGGCTTTAATAAATATTGATCAAAATTTTCGATATATTTTTAAAAAATAAAGTCCCCTTTAATTTTCTCTTAAATGTCCATTAATATTGCAAGATAAATTTACAAATCTCGCTTGGATAAATATCATTAATTTTGTACCTGACTTTGAACGTTTGCTAAGAAACTTTATTAATTGAAAAATAAAAATTAGGAGATGTGTGTGCGCCCAGTCACATCCTGTGTCCCATGATGGACCCAACAAGTATAGACTTGGTGCTATTTATCAAGATAATTGAGGTTATTGATGATTTGCTACTATCCGATTGAGTTTCCCTAGAGCTCACCTATGCTTACTATATTCTCTTGCTCATGGATAAGTAAGAAGGTTATTTTCTTTCAAGTTTTTAACTGTAATCACATACTCAGTAATCTTTATTTAGAATACAGAGGATGATGCCTTGATCTAGGAAAGGATGACAAAATGTATAAAACAAAATAATGAAGCCGAAAGTTAAATTATAATTTCTAACATCTTATCTATCATTAATTATTAAATGAGGTTGAGAGGTAAATGGAGCCACTATAAGTTGGGCCGAATTTGGTTAGATAATATAGCCATGTGCAATTTCACGTGTTAAGCATAATAAAATATAAGTATTAAGTTAAGATAACATGGACCACTCATATTTTTATTTGCATTTAGATGATCCATAATTTGTATTCCACAGATGAAAGGCATGTTTCGATAAAGTTTCCTATAATCAAGGATGTACGGAGATACAGTTGTTCACATAAAGTATGGTAAATTTCATTTTCACTCTTTTGTTATCAAATTGAAGGAGTTCGGTTAGTGCGTGTTTGCATAGGACTCTATCTCTCCTTTCACATGTTTGAAATGTATATTCTTGTCGGATCCTCTCAATTAGTAGAAGGACGAAGTAGGTTCAAAGTAACGATGTCCAATTCCCCATTGTTATAATTGCCATATATACTCGCACTTTTTTTAGAATGATGTTTTAATAAAGGGATAAGTACACTAAAGTCCTAAAATTTGTTATGAAATTGTAATTAAATTCTAAAATTTTCAAAAATGCAATTAAGCCTTAAAATTTGTTACAATGGGCAATCAAGTTCTAAAACTTGTCATAAAAGTACAATTGAGACCTAAAATTTTTCAAAGAGTGCTATTAATGAAAGGACTTAATTTAACTAACTTGACAAGTTTAAGAACTTGATTATACTTTTTAAAAGTTCTAGGACGCGATTATACTTTCATGACAAATTAGAGGATTTAATTGCACTTTTTTATGACTAAATTACACTTTGTTAACAAGTTTTAAGACTTTCAATGCACTTATCCTTTTAATAAATTACGAGTGAGATCATCCATTAAAGAAAATCAATGAATATACGAAGCAAAGGCGAGGGCTCCTAGTTAAAGATTTTCATATACCCACCTTTCAAGAAAGAATGGATGACTTTTAGTCAATTATTTCAGGCCTAATTGTAGGCAATGTTTTGAAAATGATACCGAATATTGAACCGGAGTATGGGCTGATATGCGATTCCTCTAGTTCACCGATCCAACCATTTGTACCAATCTGTTTGAATATAATGAATGAAGTAAGAAAAATAAGCAATATTTGCAATGATGATTTCAAAAATGTTATGAGAGAAATCATGTAATATTTTCATGCTTTATAGTATTTTAGGAGTTCTACAATGAGTAAAAATCAATTTTTCCTATTACATGCTAATTTTCTGAGATCACCCTAATATTTTCAAGTCACCAACTAGGCTACTGACAAGAAGATATAAGACATGATGTCATGCAATGGAAAGAGATGACACTTTGTTTTATTTTTCAATTTTTTTCCATTGACCAGGCTATTGTGACTTCGACATAGCCGGATGCTAACAATGAGTGCTGGACCAGTGGCCATGGTGGGTTGAGAAGTCATTTGAAATTCACACATAGCTGGTGCTGCTGGGGTCGATTACAAGGACATGAGCGAGAGCTGACGGTTGTCATTAGTTCGGCCGTAATCAGGGTTGAGAGATTCGTCAAGATAAGGCTTGCAAACGATCTCAATGGTAATCACCAGCACTGCTCATGTGATTGCTATGAGCGGGTTTTTGATTATTGCAATTCCTTTTCATTTATGATTTTTCTTTTGCTGAGGTATAAGAGAGGTAGTGAGGCTAAGCAATACAACCTGTCCCGAGCAAAAAAAAAAAAAAAAAAAAAAAAAAAAAAAAAAAAAAAAAACATGTGAATATTGAGAAAGATGAGCTCTAAAGTTACGTTTGGTCATCCAGATTTCTAATTAAGATAAAACTGGATATGATAAGATATGAAATCTAGCAGATTTTTTTATATCTTATCTACTGTTTAATGATTGCAATAATAAAATTGGATATTTTCACATCATATTATATATTTTGTTTGATTTATAAACATATATAGTAAAAATCTCTCGTAACACTCTTGTCTTCCTTTTTTTTATTTTTATTTTTTTTATTTTCTCCTCTTTTTAATTAATTCCTTTTTTTTTTTATTTCTTTCTTCCCCTTCCATCATTCTCTAATAAAATTTTATTAAATAGAAATTGTACTAATATACCTAAACTACTAAAACACCTAAAATATGTAATAAATATATATTTATATATTGAATGTATATTATAAGATAGAATTAAATTCGAATATATAAATAAAAATAAGATTAAATTGAAAAAACTAAATTTTTATTTTTTTTATTTTGAATTTCTTATATTATAATTCAATTATTATTTATATTGAAATATAATTTTAATTTGTTAATTTTAAAATTTCGTTATTTGAAAAAAAAAAAAAAAAAACTTTCTTATTATATGCAATCCTATCCACCTTTATCCTAGCTCCACCATGGGATAATTTTATCCAGTGTATATTCCATTTATATCTGACATTATCCTATCTTGAGCGTGCACCAAACGCAAGATAGGATAAATTTTATCTTAACTACCAAACACAACCTAAGTATATTGTCGAAATTATCTAGCACGTTATTATCAACACTTAGGTCTTTGGCCAAAAAAGATTGGTACCATGTTAGATTTAAGATGTTCATTGTGGAAATTTACATGCACTTATCTAACACGTTATAATCAACACTTAGGTCTTTGGCCAAAACATATCAGTAGTATGTTAGATTCAAGACATTCATCATGCAAATTTACATGATGCTACTCTTTAGGACGTACGTAATCATCTCCCTTATTGGGAACTTTTGCAAGATGAATGTCGAAAATGATCAAAGGGCTTATCAGAATGAAGAGAATTAAATTATTTAAGAATGACAAGCACCTTTTCATAGCCTAGATGAGAAGATGGTAAAGTAAAATTTTCCCTGTTGCTTTCTCTGTGAAGTTTCCCCAAGTCTGCTATGGACTTACTGAAGATTACTGGAATAAACGAGAAGCAAATTAACATACAAAAGAGCCCATGTGCTACAAAATGCATGAGAAAAGTTATTTACCCTCCAAGTGCATGGTTCCCACTAGTATTTAAGTCGAAGCATTCAATGACTAATGGATTCTCCGGCAACAAGTTTTACAGTATGTCAATTCACCAGTGCCTCCAGGAACATATTAGACAATTTGATGACAGCTTCAAGAGAACAGAAGAGAACCCCCCCGACTCAGCTACTCTGGATATTCTCAGGAAAGGATCTTAAGAAAAGGTAACACCGGATCACTTGATAGAAAGCAATGAAAAGATATGGCAAGGAACTGGTGAGAAATTTTGGACAGCTTACACTTTTAGAAAACAGATCTGTTTTTGAAACAGGGTACAGTGAAATATTATTTCAATAGCAATCCTGGAAGAAACAGATTCCTCAACATGGATAGTCAGTGAGTAACCAGGTTTCTCAAGCCTACTTGTACATTTTTATTAAGAAGCAGTAGGGTCAAACTCTGACTTGTCTTTGTGATTATCTGCAGTAAACAGAAAGGAAAAGATGCTTTCGACACGATCTTGATGGATTACCCTTGTACTTCACTGAACCCAAGTGCATGGAAAATGCCACGTTCATAATGTGATCCAGGAGTAAATAACATTTTACTGTGCAATCTTGTATTGATTATGTCATGGAAATGAATATGGTGCTTTAAGTTTGTGAACTATTTGATGTATTTTATGGACTCATTTGAAACAATTGAGTAGTCAGATTACTAAGAACTCTTGTGATTGTGGACTCAAATGATATTTTTTCACAGCTAGTAGAGAATATTACTTCCTAATCCAATAAAAAAAAAAACAATTGAATAGTCCATATCGGCGCATAGGGAAAGAGCTATGATGATGAAGCGCCAAAGAAGTTATGAGTACAACTAAAACTACAACAAGACGAAAATAGGAATTCAAACATTATCTGATAATAGCAATTAGCAAGTGAACCTTTCTTCTTCATACCAGCCCTTCGATGAACAAATGAAATTGCAGTAGGCTAAGTAGCTGAGTGATAGTTAGACCATATGCTTTTGCAGTATAAGCATCTAAAGTAGGTGATTGGCAAAGCAATTAGATCACCTTCAATCACCTAGCTCATTTTCCTGACATGTCACCACTATTTTTACAGGAGATACTGGACTCTACCTGTGAGCATATTGAATTTTGGACATCTCTCTTCATGATATGTCGCTCAACATTCAAAAAGCAACAGATCAGATCAATTCACCTTTTAGTTGGGTCTACCCTTCTTGTCCAAGATGGTCAAACTTAGAAACAGAAGAAAAAGAATGACTAACAACACTTTATATTTAGCGTCATATTTTCCACAAGAATACAATGACCAAATCCTGTGATATTGCATTAATTGATTTTTTATCATCAAGTCATGAAGGCGGGCAAAGTAATACCTATGTATCTCTATATCATGAACTCAAGTAAAACAATTGAACAAGAGACAACTAAACTAACATAAGTTATGATAATTGAGTAGGATATTACCTGCCAATCCATGCTATGATAGTACTTCAGACTCTCAAGAGCTTTGAACCTAACCTTGCAATAAGTCTTTGCTAAAAGAAGACTGGATGAAACTAATCATCGTGGCATGGACATCTAAGGTTTCAAAAGCGGAGTCGACATAGACACCATGTAAAATGAGAGAAAAACGTACAAAGCTATGACAGCCATCACTATGCTCATCCAAGAATCCAGAAGGTAAATGTTTTAACAAAGCCAAAATAGTCGAATTCTACTCTTGTCAAACAAACAGTCACTATTATCTATATTTAACCAGCAAATGAACCAACACTACATCTTGTGTATCTCAAAACAATGTCAAAGATGTCTGTACATTCCTATAACGAGCTGTGCACATAAGCAAGATCATGCTCAAGCAGGGAAAATCACTCAAGATAAATCGATGCCAATGTCAATCAGAGATTGAACTACCGTTCGGATTTTTCCTTCAAACTTGTCACTTGCTGTTGCAGTATGGGAAGCAGCGGTGCACTCATCAGCTTCTCTCCCCCGTCTGCAAAGCCCGGCCTGTGGCCAAACATGCTGGTGTGTTTGATTGAGACTTGAGCACGGCTCTAATGTCCTATTAGTACCCGCAACACGACCTGCTTGCACGTGACCCTATAAGTGAGCGAGTGAAGTTGAGACGAAGCGCTAGGAGATGAAAACATCTAGTGTGAATGGCTCCATGTAGGCTCTGTGCGCTTCTTGAAGGACGTGCTTAATTGGATTCTTGGATTTCTTCCCCTTCGGTCAGTGTATGGCCACTATTGTCATCATCCAAATGGGCCAACTCCAAAGAAACTCTTGATGCTAAATGAGGCTGCCTAAAAGCCAACACTCATACAAAATCTCTATACAATTCAATGGAAGATTGAGTACCCCCACATTCAATTGATTATTTGCTCAACCATTCTGCTACATTTGTACCATTATCAAGGAAATGAGCGGACATCCCAAACTAGAAAAGGAATGAGATATTCAATGAAGCACCTGCCCACTGTGAACACCACTTGTCAGCACATGGACGCCATATCAAGAGGCAACAACACCTTGTGCTGGAACATTATTAGTGCACAGGCTGCAGAATACTTGCTTCAACGTCTTACTACAAAGACAGTTTCTAGCAAATAAAAGTGGCCACTTTGATCGTAGCATAGCGAGCATGACACCTAAAAGAGACAAACATTGTCAGTAAGACGTGTCTAAATACTGACATTCCTCAAGGGTAACTGAATAAGTGGGCCAGCACACAACCCCATATAACAAAACCCCAGTCTTTGCAGCTACATTGACAGAGGTTATGCTAAGCAATTCATCAAACAGCTACAATGCATTGGTGGATAAGTGCCCAAAAGACCCGACAACTCCAATTATGTTATGATCCCGTTAAAAACAGTCAAACATTTTTAAAGAAAGAGCGACTTCATATCAGCTAATATAGAAATCGAAGAATAACGCCAGTTTCTTCCTTTTGACACCGGATTCGGGGAGACATGATTAGGCACCTAGATTTACCTGACTCAGAGAATTCAATGTGGATTGTTTCATGTCGATAAGAATTGGATTGTGGTATTAAGATCCCCCTCCCAACGTCCTTCATAATCCTCGTCGGAGAGGCATACTTTATGTAATATTGGTGTACTCAAGGCACCATTGCAGAATATATTCATCTTTGGGCACTGCTTCACAATAATATGCCACAATGATGGGAACATGAAGGTGCAATTCACAGGGGAGAAGCTCTCAAGGCTTGGTAAACCGTCAAGCGTCAGCTCTACCAGCTTGGGGAAAGAGATCTCCTCTACTCCATTTCCATCATATGTTACCACGTCTTCCATCGCACCGCAATTTCTTAGCGTTAGCCAAGTAAGGTGCACCAGACTTGTTATTGCTGAGCAAGTCCCCATATGAACTAAACCAGCACAATCCTTTACTTCTAATCCCATCAATCTCTGGAACGCAGTCGGGGATGGAAGTACGATTGATAAACTTGAGCACTCCAAAACAAGCAGAGTTTCAATCTGTTTAAGGATTTCAGCCATCAAGGAGCCATCTTTCCAGACTCGCTGGAGTTTACACAGCTTATTCAGCTCAAGTCGCTGTAGATTTTTGAGTGCCTTGAGAGGTGTTTCCATGTCAGTTGACTCTCCGTAGAAAGTTGCTCCCCCATGTCCACACGCATCTTCTGGAAATATCTCCTCAAAGGAACTACAGGATAGAGAAAGCACTTCTAGATTGGGGAATCCGTGGAGGAGGAAGTTGGAGGGGAAAGCGACATTCTCATCATGGTAGCATGCCAAGTCCAGCTCTATGGGATTGCGAAAGACGTAATGGTGCTGCAGTGTCATCATTATAACATCCTCGCTCATCAATGTCAATCCCTTCAAGTTTGGTATGACCTATGGGAATTTCTTTTAATTAGGCTACTGGAAGTAAATACGGGGCATAGCCACGGCGCAATAACTAAAGTATCCTTTTATTTTAGGGAAAAGAGGAAAAAGAATCCAAGAGCCAATAGAAGGGATGTTTGTTAAGGGTTTGCCCAATTCAATCAAAATAAGTTTCGCTAATTTAAATAAAGATAGTTATTTCTCAATCATACTCCAGCTATTTCAATAGTCAACTAATTAAATCCAAAAGTTAAAAAACATGAATTTCAACAAGTTCGTAGCAAAAAAGTTTTAAAAAAAAAAAACTTATTTATTTATGCAAATGATGTCACATTTATAGTAAGTAGATGTGTTTCAATAGTAAGAAATTGTATTAATATGTTGCACTCTATTTTCTAAGCTGTTGTTCTAATATGTATTTAATTATAGATCATGAGTAGTGCGTGGCTTAACCTTTTTTTTTTTTCCTTTGAGAAGAATGCATTAAAGCTAAACAAATTATCGGCAATAAAACATTTCATAAGACAAACCAAAAATACACAACCCCAAATGCAAGGATGGTTTGAGCGTTCTGTGCGGTTTGAAATGGAACTTAATTATGGGTTGTTATATCACTATTATAATACTCAAATTAAGGTTGATTATTTCGATTAAATGTTATTAACTTCAAAAGTGTTGGCAAGCCATCAGAATAAATGTCGGTAGATTATTAAAGTAGTTGGTGATCATGAAAGTATAAAGACATATAAGTACTTTTCAAGATCTATAATATAAAAGGTTTCTCAGTGACTAAAATCCATAGGTATCTTGATTTGAAATATGTTGGTACATCAATCAATTTAACATTTGTAATTTAAACTTAAAGTAAGTTATTCAAAAGTCATTGTTTTGTCACAAGAATATTATTGGTTGATTATTAAAGTAATTCGTAATTTTGGAAAGTTGGTACTTTTCAAAATCTTATAAGATAAAAAGTTGGCAAGTAATTAAAATCACTTTTTATATTACGGATGTCGGTACACCAATCAAATTAAGTTCGGTAATTCAAATAAAGTTAGTAATTTCAAATACATTAGTGATCCACCAGAATAATGTTGCTAGATTATTAAAGTAGTTGGTAATTTACAGAGTAGAAAAAAGTTTGTGCTGTTTTTTTTTTTTTTTGAGCAAAAAAAGTTTGTGCTGCTCAAGGCCTACTAATAAATTACTAACATGTGACTAGATAAGCAAGTTATTTGCGGCACTTGACAGTTACCAATCACTTTCACAATGTTTAAGCATGGAACTTTGCTCCATAGCTAAGCTAACAATATGCCACATGAACATAATATATATTTTTATATATATATATATATATATATATATATATATAGATATATTGTTTTAAATTTTAGGGGACGATGTCGATAAAATTAAATTAAGTAGGTATAACCCAGCCATAAGGCACAAGTCGCTATTAGAAGCACGATTATCTATGCAAGTTAATTCAATAATTTGTTTTTTCAAAGTAAAAGCTGGGATGATTTCAAAGAATATGAGCCAGAAATAATTAACCGCAAACGATCTTTAAATTTCGAAGAAATTCATAGGTTTGGCTCGGTAAGTATTTGTTAAGCATGAAATGCTTGACAATTCCAATTTCCAATAGAAAATAACAAAACCAACGAAGGCAATTGCAGAGAGCTAGAATTGAGGACTGTACCTTTTCAAAAGAAAAGAGTGCAGGTTGATTCTCACTGGTACTTGTACCTCGACAGCTTTGGTATTCACAAGCAAATGAGAATGACCTCATCTTGCCGCAGTGTCTTACTTGCAATTTCTTCAAGAGTGGCTGTGTTGAAGTATGACTATTCTTGTAGAAGCTCCTCAAATCCGGCAACTCAAGTAATTTCAGATCGGTTAATCGCGGAAAGAAGAGATCCCTTGCATTCATCTCTACTTCGTCTTCCTCCACAATAATTTCTTGCACCCCACACTCCTGTACTAAAAGTTCTTCGAGTTGTGTCATACTTTTTGCCACCGAGCTTGGGAATAAACTTTTGAGCCTCTCACACTCAACAATCTCCATGCATCGTAAGCGTCCAAAGGTAAGACCTCCTTGAGGATGTCCACTCCACACATGCTTCATTTTTGGGAGCCGCATTAGAACTAATTCTCTCAATTGAAAAGTGCTTGTAGGACAAGCTTCGCTAAAATTGAACTCTTGGACGTGAAATACCACTTCTAGGGACCCACAATCAGTTACACTTATCTTCTCTAGGTTTTGAAATCTTGTGAGCATAGTATAAGATAAAAATATGGATGAAAGTTTCTCACAATACTTCACTACTAGTGTCTTGAGTTTGTTAAAGGCATTTGAAGCAAGATCATCAAGCCATATCTTCTCCAAGTTATTCATGTGCGAGATCTCCATCGACTCTATATTAGGAAACTTAACCTGTTATTTCAATTAAATTATTAGAGCCAATTCTCTATTCCCATAAAGAAAGGGAAAACTGTAATTTCAAGAACAAGGAAAATCACTAAACAAGCATAATCGATAGGATAGGGGGAAAAAAGACTAGACACACAATTTTTTAGTAGATGCCACCCCCTAAAATCCATTTTCCTGTCATATTATTTTTTAGTAGAAAGCATAGATTCATCTAATAGATATCAAGCATTATGTTTGAAATGTAGCATAATCCATAACCACATAAGTTAGACAAGCATAATCATGTCACACATCGATGTTTCCCACAAATATCAAATTTAGCCTATCTTTAGATTCCTCAAATGTACTCTCCCATTTCTTTGAACCATTTAAAAAATATAGCTTGTGCATTGTAGGGTGTTGATACCCACAAAATAAAAATCAATTAGCACAAATCAATGCTTCATGAATCTTGCACTTCAAAATTTTCTTCAACAAAGTACAGACTTCAAGAAAACATGACATACCGACCAAAAAAAAAAAAAAACACGACATAAACCAAAGAAAGAAATCCAACAATTAAATCAAAAGATGGTAGGGTGCAGGTATGTACTGTTCAATTTTGATGTTGGACAGGATGCTCCACCACTAGCTGATTTGTTTCTTTATTTATTTTAGTTATTCGATATTATTGAAGTATAAGGAAATTATTCTTGATTATTTCTCTTATTAGGTTCCTACAAAATAAATAGACTGATTTGATTACTAAGTTTGTCTATATGGCGTGTCTTTTTGCCGACCTAGATTGACCGTTCTATCTCTTTCATCTTTCTAGTTTCTATCTTTTTTTTTTCCTTATTATCTTATTTTCCTCCATTTTCTACAAATGTAAACCTAACATTCTTCATGCTTTCATTCAGCACTAGTTGGTAATGGATTTAGATCTGTTCTTCATCAATTGGTATCTGAGCTGGATCTCTTCAACATTTAATTGGTATCAAAACATTGCTTCGTGCATGTGGTATTGTCATGCGATGATACTAGACCAAAGGCCAACACTTTGGTTTTCATTTTCGTTACTACGGTTGCAATTTTGATC
Source organism: Eucalyptus albens (assembly GCA_014182695.1). NCBI lineage: Eukaryota > Viridiplantae > Streptophyta > Magnoliopsida > Myrtales > Myrtaceae > Eucalyptus > Eucalyptus albens. The sequence continues at coordinate 2,499,321 of CM024649.1, forward strand.
TGATATGCTCATGAAGATATATGGCATTGATGTCTATTGAAACTTCAGCCGCCATTTTTACTGGTTTGGAGCCACTCTATGCTTGGTCTAATTATCTCTATGAAAAATGTTGCAATATTTATTAAATCTGTTATTCTGAAATTTGAAAAGAGTAGGGGTTATTGCTATTATTACTTCATGTGATTACGATTACAAGGATTACAATGTTATTCTAATAGTGTTGATTGTCAGGAGTAATACGATTATTACCATCCTTACAATTATTATAAATCATTAATAATCCTGAAGAGATTAAAAATTTGTTTAATGATATGAGAGAAAATTTCAACAATTTTGATGAGAATTGGATAGATTCAATCAACAATTGTAAGGGAGACATGAAAACGGGCCAAAATCATTTGCCAATGAGCTAAATGACATGGAAAAATATTCTTGAAGAATTGAATAAGGATCTCTGCTTTTGAGAATAGTGAAGTGAGTAGTAAAATTCTACAGATAATCTGGATGAATTTATTGAAGCACCTTTTGATATTTAATAAATTCATAAACGTAATTTCTCCTATTGATGATTCACAGAAGAGAAAAATTCGTGATGCTAAAATTTGTTCTATAATACTTCGTATAGCCTTATACTCCCTAGGTGCATATCCAAATCAGGCATTCTGCATGTTGCGAAGATTTTTGTAGGGCAAAAGTTGTGGTATTATCTCTTACTCACAAGAAGAGCCACCGGAGAAAGGATTTGACTTCATTTCGGTGGGAAAGATTGATGTATGACATGATTCTCCAACCACTTTGCTGATTTGTATCTTCAATTAGTTTATTAAATTTGATACTATTAATAATTTAAGATACTTATCTTGATTTATTTCTCTTATTTTAGATATGCTTACTTAGTTTGAACTCTTGTTTACTTGTAAATATTGACCTAGATACTTGTTTTCTTCAGTTTTGAGGATGAATTCATTCACTAATGAGTTTCCCTACGTCGCATTTCTTCTTCTTCATTTGCATTGGCATCTCTCTCTCTCTCTCTCTCTCTCTCTCTCTCTCTCTCTCTTTATGTGTGTACCCCCTATTTTGGCTACCTGATTTCCCTTCAATTTCTGTGATGTGTAGCTCTTCTAACTTTGGAAATGCAAGCCACCAAAAAATATGCAATATGGTTTAAGGACAAAGCACTAAAAACAAAGTAAAATAACATATAAGATAAATCGGGAGATGATACCTTCTCATCAAATAGAGGTTGTAACCCATCACTAGCACAACTCACTGAGCAGAAACTGATCAAATTCTCAAGGTCACCAAGCTTGAGTGTGCTTAACTGATGGAACTTCAAAGTCTCTAAGGTTTTCCATTTTCCTTCTTCCATCGCAATTATGCCCCGTAGGTTGTTGCAACAGGAAACATCAAGCACCGCAAGTTTATCGAGAATTTCAGCCATGGCACTTGAGAAGAGATATGGCAAACTGTGACAACCCCTCACGTTCACTTCCATCAGACTAGGAAATGCCAAGGTGACTTTGCAATCACTCTCCAAAATGTCTCTCAGCCTTGATAGATTCAACAATGTCAATTCTCTTAATGCAGGGAGGACCAATGGCTTTTGCCTTTTCTCAGCTCTGAGATTTATGGGTTCAAATAATGCTTCCAAGGAGGGACACCCGACTGCCTTAATTTTATTTAGGCTCTGCAACATATCCATTGAATTTGACGAAAAAACATGTGACAAATTTTCACAAAGTTCAACAGTGAGGGATGCAAGTTTGTAGAAGGACTGTCCGTGGAGTTGATTGTGCCATATCCTCTTTAATTGGCACATGGAAGAAAGCTTCAATTCCTCCAAGCTTGGAAAAAGAACTTGTGTAAAAACATTGTATATGTAAAATGGCTGAAATTTTTGGTATATAATTTTATTATGCTAAAACTCAGGGGCAAGGGGAAATTTTGGGAATGACCAGCAGCAAGTTTGTTTTTCCACTATGAAGTGCCAATCTTTTGGTACAGAATAATGATCAAAATTTCTACTAATTTGCTTCATTGACTAGAATAGAATAATGATCAATAGAAAAATACTATAGATGCTTACCTTTTTATTGAAAAAGCCAAGCAAGGACAAGCCAGAGTTGATATGACCAAATGCTTGTTGTAAACCTGTATCATTTGTCATCAACCGTTGCCTTCCTTCGAATGAAGAAAATGTCATCATTTTGATGCATTTGGAAATTGTCAGTCTTGTTAAGGATGGAAAGTGAATACAATACTTTCCATAAGAGAATGTCTTGAGATTTGGCAATTCCACAAGAGACAAGGAGGTTAACAAAGGAAACTCAAAAGTGTCAGTGGTTGTAGCTTCCACTAATTCTTCTTCTTGCGCATACATAACTTCTTCCATCAGTACACAATTCGCTATTTCGATTTCTTTTATTTGCACGAGTGCTTTAGCCATGGAAGAAGAAAAAAGAAACCTCAAGTTCTCACAATTTTGCACCTTCAGTGCCTTTAAGTTTCGAAAGCACAATGCTCTACTTGGATCCTTGGTCCATATGTGTTCCAAATTTGGTAAGCCGCTCAAGGTCAATCTAGTCAATCGACATAGAATCTCAACGTCCCCCATAATTGTCAGTTCCTCATGGTTGAATACTTCTCGTATTAATTGACATTTTTCAATGGTTATAGCCTCCAAATTTTGTAGCTTTATTAGCTGCAAGGGGTGAATAACACCACACTCAAAACAATGCTGTTAACTAGAAACTGTGAATACAGGTTGCGTGTGAAATAATAACAGAAGAAATAATCTCTCATGACATATCTAAGGATAATGGAAGATGAAGCGGGGTAGTGATTTTGAATATTTCCTTATTCTTCTTTAAAATTATCTACTTTACACTTACTGATCTTTTACGTATTATGTATTTGGACTTTATTATACATACATTAACAAGAATGAATTATTGAGGTTATTGAATTTACCCTCACATTTTATGCAATCTGCCTAAATTTTAGAAATTCATGGCATAGGCTCAATTGATTTTTGATCATTGACTGTAGTCCGATACTATCTCAAACGACAGTGCAAAAAACAATCTTAATTATTTTCTCTGGAATTGTTATAAACTAAATTGATAAAGTGATAAAAAAAATATCCTTTTAATTTATTAGCACGTGTCAGTTGAGCCTGGCATTTTTTTCCAAATTATTTCCAAAAAAAAAAACTCTTGTCGAGAGAGTAAAAGTAAAAAGTTATTATAAATTTATGATAGAAATACTAAGGTAGTCCTAAGATTTTAGGGTTAATACCCTAAAAGAACCCCAAACTGGTACACTTGTGACAAATTTACCCCAAACTATTTTTTTGACCATGAAAAACCCAAAACTTGTAAACTTGTGACAAATTTACCCCGACTGACTATAAAAAACCCTAAATTGGTACATTTATGACAAATTTACCCCAAACTAATTTATCTGACTGCAAAAAAAAACCCTAAAATGGTAAATTTTTTATAAATATACCATATGCTAAATTGGATTAATACCACAAAAAAATCATAAAAATTGTAAACTGTGATAAATAGAGCGTAAAATCCTAAATTGGTATACCGGTTAACTGTCACATGTCATTTAACTTAATAATTTGATAATAAAATTTAACGAAAACCAACATAGGGTAAATTTGTCACAAGTGTACCAGTTTGGGGTAAATTTGTCAAAGGTATACCAGTTTGGGATTTTTGGTGGTCAAAAAAATAGTTTGGAGTAAATTTGTCACAAGTGTACCAGTTTGGGGTTTTTTAGGGTATTAACCCAAGATTTTACTGTACCCATGCATAGCACTAAAAGATCCATTATTTTCAGGTATTGATGTAAAGCGGAATAGATGCCACATCGACCAAATGTTAGAAAAAGGGTTCATCTCCATAAGATCCATTGGTGGCTGTAATATCCATGAATTGGTCATAACAGCGCCATATGGTCATCAAAGTCAATTTCATCAAAGCATTTAGTTTTAAAATATGAGGACCCAAGATACGCTTCCTCGTCATAAAAAAGTTGCTTACTTTATGTAAAATGTAGAAAGTTTTAGTCATGTGGCCAAGAAAAAGAATTGATTAATTTGATAATAATTTTAACCGAGAATAACGCTTTTGTGGTTTGGGTCACGTGATAAACATTATTATAAAAAATAATTAGAAAAGGGTTTCCAATTTTTTATTTTATAATAACAGAATAGATATAAAATTTGATGATTCCAAACAATAGTGCACAAATGAATGCTAGATGTGTTTCTAGTTAATACTTTCAAGGCGACATTCTATTACAGGAAAAATAAATTTAAACATGTGCCACACACATAAATTCTACTAGAAATATTGGAAAAGCTGCCAGAATGAAGATTTGTGGTAAATTTGTTCACTACAAAAAGGTCCACAGCTCACATAAATTAGAAAAAAAAAATTAATTGTTCCACTAACATCTCAATAAAGTACCAAGAGTAACAAACGCAAATTGGCCTTATTATATTTGAATTTTCATTCCTTCGTCACATAATAGTTCCATCAACTAACATAAAAGAGTAAAGAAAATTTTTATATGATGGAACATTGTAGAACCACATTTCCACTAAGGTCCGTTCACCTACCCAAACTTTTTACAATTATGGAACAACTTAATCGTCTCAATTGCCTTAGCATTGATGTACTTAAGATGAAAATTGCAAAATAATTTTAATGTAATCAATTGATCTGGATGTCTCTTCCCACATAATCACTAAGTTCAATTCACAGGGATTTTTTTTTAGTTCTGGTTTTTCCCCTTTAATCACGTGGATGTAATAGAATCTTACAATTTTCCATAATTACTAAATGAAGGTCATACAAATTATATACGTCGTATATACCTTCTTTATGTTACAATTATATCCATAATGTATGTATGTGTATATACTTTACCATAAAGCAGTGATAAACTTTTAGACTATTTAAAAAATTGATACATCACATGGTGCTTCTTTAACTATGTTGATAACATAACTCATATAAAATGGGATGTAATTAACTAATATGAATGTTTTTATGCATTCACATATCACATAGCAATTACATTTTGAAAAATTAAATCATTATTTTGTCTTAATTGAAAGAATCTGTATATATTTCCAATTTCTCTATGTGCTAGTAGGCTCCTCTAAAATACCCATGCATATAATTTCATTTACTATAAAATGCAAAACGTGTCACACCAGTACTCATCCACATATCAAATTGAGATGACTCTGAAGTCAATAGTTCAATGTGTTTATAAATCAAATGTTTAAGTAATCACAGTCGAATAAAATCAATAGTTTTTAGCACAAAATACTAATCGATTCAACTGTTGGTAAATAAATTTTTCGTATAGTTGATAAATGCATATTACTTTATCAAATTACACATAAGTCCTTACATTATATCTCCAAAGCAAATATTTCAACAAGTCAATACTTTTTTAAGTCGGCCCAACGCGTGGGAACTAAATTAATTGAAGGCAATGTTCATATTTGTAACTCATGGATCTCAAGACTAGGTAGAGAAAGTATTCTCCAATTAGGATGGCATGGATGGAGGATAATATGACCATTTTAGAAAATATGAAATTTACCTGTTGTTTGTCGAAGAGTACGACCGAATGGTCCATAGTTTTACAAAAGCTTGTCATCTCTGGCAAGTTTCGTAATGTTAACCTACGCAAATTGCATGACTTCACTTTGGGATCAACATCTATTTCATCTCCGTCTTCGTCTGCCTCGGCATTTGCGACAATTTGCTTTATCAAGTGACATTTACTTATTTCAATCTCTTCTAGCTGCAAGAAGTTTCTTATCACGGAGGAAGGAAACAAATATTTGATTCCACCACAGCTATTCATTTTCAAAATCTTTAATATGCTGAAGGATTCTAAGGCAAGGCGACCGCAACAAATCTTCTCCAAGTTGTTTAGATTCTCGAGAAACAACGATTCCAATCTCGTAAATGCAGTGCACTGGATGTCCTCTGTGGAGTGAACAACGTACTGAAGTGAGGGGCTATTTTGTATGTGAAGATGCTTCAATTCCTGAAAACCTCCGAAGCACAAATTGTGCATGCTGTGATTATCTTGCAATCCCGCCAAGTTGAGATATTGTGTTCTTTGCAAACATCTCCGCACCCACACTTCACGAAGAAGATTGCCCGAATCTAGCTTGAGTTTTAAAGTTCTGGATTCTTCGTATTCATCCGACCAATCCCAAATGTTCCCAATTAGGATTTTATGCTTATTTAGTTTCCCAAATGGTAAGTCTCTTGAGAGACTGTATAAAGTGCTCAACTTATTCATGCTCTTGAACTCAGCCAGGCTAGCATTGCTTCGTGGGGTTTCATCCTCGGCTTCCCACTGATCAAAACTATATTGCATATACAATTCTTCTAAATTAACCAAGCTTTTGAGCATGCCAGGTTCAATAACTCTAAGCTCGGTGCAGCTTCGCAAGTCCAAAAATCTCAATTCAGTTAGTTCACCCATTTCTTTGGGCAGCCGAGCAATTGTAGAGTTTAAAAAACTGAGGAACTGCAATCCTTTTAGCTTTCTAAGAGTAGTCACATCCTCCAAACAGCATGAATCAAGACATAGTGACGTGAGGTTTTTAAGCAACTCCATCGACAAAGGTAGGGAGGTAAATGATAAGCCAGTCAAGTCCAAGACTTGGAGCTCCTCCATAGATTCGAAAAATGACTCGGGCATTTTGAGAAATCGGTTGTGTTCTAATAACAGAAGAATCCTCATGTTTGGGCATTCCAATTTTTTAGGAAGTTCATCAATGCCAACATAATTGAAGGCCATTGCGGTGCATTTTCTGAGATCATTCTTCGACCACTCTTTAAACCCAAAATCCTTTCTCCCGACCAAGGTGTTCCATTCCATGTCAATAAATTTGTTGCGCATATAGACAGCCACGTCAATAAATAAGTCATGCATGCTCAACTGTTCCAGGTCATCACTACCTAGCAACAAAGAAGAGTCAAGCAAGTGATGTAGATCCATAATCAACCTATTTCTAGCGTTTTTCGATGGTCTGGCTGAATTTTTCATATAAACCCAAACCCATGCAGTAGACAAGGGTATGACTTATGTCCGGTCTCCCGAGTCTAGAGCACAAACCAAGAACAATGATTTGATCCTCTCATCTTGTAGGTCATTGTAATTTTGTTCCACTATTGATTTTACAGTTGTCCCTTCTGCATTGGTCAAAGCATTCCTCCATTCAGGCATATCTCCACGCTTCAACCTTTTTGCCACCGAGACAATCAAAAGAGGCAAGCCTCCACAGTTCTTGACCACTCCATCCATCAAGCTCTCAAATTTAGGGTTGTTAATTGTGTTCCCCACTATCCTTTCAAAAAGGATTCGTGCTTCTCCATGCTTTAACACATTAAGATAAAATTCTCGGTCAGAGCTCATCTCAATGTACAAAACATCTCGATATCTAGACGTTAGCAATAGTTTGCAGCCTCTTGCTTTATTATCATATCCGCAAGGGATTCCGACTTCCTTCAACTCTAACTTCGTCCACAAATTATCTAAAATTATGAGAACCTTTTTCTCATAATATTTCTGTAACATCTTGCATAAACAATGTGCTCTCCCACGAACAGTTTCCTCATTCACTAGCTTTAGACCCAATGCATTAGCAAGTTCTCCTTGGATTCTTTTTACATCTAAATCGCGTGATACATTTGCCGTGGCAACCACGTCGAATAGCTGCTCTTCCTTAACTTGCCTTTCTACGTCCTCCATAAGCTTCGTCTTGCCAACCCCACCCGGTCCATACACTCCAATCACACAGACCTTGTCATCAGTTATAGCCTTAATTACAACCTCTATGATTGAAGCCCTCGACTCCGGGACATCTTCCTTCCTGTCAACAGATCTTGCAGCGAAAGTGGTAGTGGTGACGGTTCCTATGGGAGTATTCTCATAATAGACCTTCTGGAAGAAACTATTTTTGCTTTCCTTATGGATTCCTTGGATGACTTGAGTCATCTTTTTCACCTTCCTACCAATAGGATGGCGCACCATGGGGTTGGGAAGCCACCCACGGAAGCAAGCATCTTTTGCACTTTCATTACGTTTTAACAGGTCATCTGCCTTCTCGGTCTCGTCCTTCACACTCTTCAACCAATTCTCAACATCCACGTCTATAAGTTTTCCGTCATACATGGCTTCATCAATGGAGCTTTGCACCCTTTGCCTCGCAGTCTCTAGTTCTTTGACTCCATTTTTGAGTTCTTTGACATAGCTCTTGTAGCACAACACGTACTCAAATTGGCGTCCAATGGGAGCAAAGAGGCACTCGCCGAGTTTCGACAAAATATTCGACGCAACAGGGTAAACAATTGCCTCGGCCATAATCTCTTCTTTAATTTTTCAAATTTCTTTTTCCCCCTTCTTTTTTTCCTCTTCTTGCTGCCTCCTTTTATTGGTCGCTTAAACAAATGGGTGCGGAGAAAACTGAGGTGAGAACAGAACTAATCGGTTAGAATTGTGAAACAAAACCAGAGAAAGAGAGAGAGAGACTGGAGTGTACGGAAGCAGGAGCGATGTAAATAAACAGAGACTGAGGAATGTCAGCAACATACAACGCAGAGTTATTTAGAAAAACACTTGGTCGCTCAATGATGGCTCACCGCGCCCGATGCACCCAAGTAACATGTTACTGGTTTACATGGAGAACTTGCGAATGATCTCACGTGGAGGAGGCAACACGTTGCTGCTCCACCATGTGCACTAGAAGCCTAATTTTTATTTTATTTTTTTGTTCCTATTGTCCATGTTATCTTTCATGCTAGCTCAACAGTTATCGTTTCTTTTGAAAATTGACAGGCATAATCATTTTGAACATTTTCTCAGTATTTCAAAGCTTAAACGTCTCTTTTCATTTTCATGATTTCACAAGAAAGCAATAAGTAGAGGTTACAAATTAAAAGATGCCGGGTACTTGTTAGAGAGCTAGTTATTGTTTTGATGTTTCTACCATCCACCACTTGTTTTGATAGCCGGTGCTTCTTAGAGCTTAGCTGATGTCGTGTTGACCATAGATTAAAAGATACTTTCTTTAAAATGGCCACATCCAAATATGAGAAACTCTAAATTAAAGTATAATGTTGCTCCAAGTAAAAATTTTGATGCTTTCTTTATTTTAAATAAAATAAATAGGGTGGGGCAATTTTTATCCCCTCTTTGGCTTGGGACAAATATTTTATTTGATCAAAATAACCTTCTATGTTTGGAAACAAGCTGAATCACCATTTCACCCTACTTTTTTTCTCTCTAATCTCCTCTTCACCTTCTATGTTTATTTAAAATTGACTCTATATCCTTCCATGTTTGAAAATCAATTCCTCATCAATTTAAAATGCTTGTCATAATTTCTGATGGATTAAATTTTGTAAAATTATTAAGTTTGTAATTTTGGTCCATAAAATATTTCTTTCCTTAGATAGTTAATTCTACAATGTAGCTTTTTCTATTCAACTTAATCATAGCAGGACGATGCTTTTCGACTTGAACAAAGTTCACATTGTCCTTACTCTCTCTGTCGCACATATGCGCACAACACAAATACACAAATTCATCGTTCATCAATAAAAAAAAAAACTTGCAATTGAGAAATTGATTAGTTGATAATTGTATAATACAAGGGGCAAATGATGAGGACAGAAATCATCACAGCGGTTCTGTCCAACTAGCCCAGATGAATAATTGCAAATGACCATTAGACAAACACGAAAAAACAAGACAACATAAAATCACAACTTTATTGACACACAACTTGGTATTAAGAAATTAATTAGTTGAGAACTAGTGTGTAATATCAGAGGGAAACAAAATGATGAGGGGCAACAGACATCATCAGGTATCTTGATCCCCATAACGCATCGCGCGCCATCCGCTCGACGAGATGCCTAAGCTAGACCTAAAAGTTCGTGTTGAGAAAGTCCGTTCCCCGAGCTCCGATCGATTGTCTACTCGCCGTCTGGGTGTCACGCGGAGGGTCGAGACAGGGGAGACGGCCTTGGGGAGGCCTTGGGTCGAGCGGCTTCCATCGGCCATGCCTGGCCGAGCCAAATCTCGGCCGAAGTAGGGGAGGCCGAGCTGGTACTTGGCTGGCGACGGTGGTCGGCCGAGAAGTGGCCCTCGGGCTGGGCTGGCCGTGACGTTGATGAACTGGGTGCGTGGCCAGCCCAAGGCGAGCGGCCGCACTCGCCGCGGCCGCCCCCGTTAGGGCGAGGTCGACAGAGCGCCACGAGAGGCAGGGGCAAGAGAGCAAGTCGGGTCTGCCTGGGTACCGTCTCGGTTCATTTTGTTTTCTGGACTAGGCTCGCATTTCAGACCCAAACAGGCCCCTGGTTTGCCGGCGACCCGGTCGGTTCCCACCGAGGGTTCCAACTCGGGTCCTTTTTTGTATATTATTATATTATTTTAATATTTAAAAATATTTTATTAAAAATCAGAAGAATTTTATTTTTTCCTAAGAATTTAGCAAAAGGCTTAAAAATGGCTTTTGAGTATTTTTCTCTTGAAAGTGCATGAAAAATCCAATAAATAAAAATAAAACATTGATGTTTAAATGAGATTAGATATCGAAATGACATTAGTTGATTAATTAGGGTAAACAAGTCCTTAGAAAAATGTTGAATAAAAATCTAAAATACAATCATTTTTTCAAATAAGGATTTGAAGAGGGTATTATTTTAAATAATGGCCCAAAGTGCTCTCATTTTCTTATATAAGGATACGGAATAAATCTTATTTTAAATAAGAGTTTGAGTGCTCATATCAATCTCAAAGAATTGCTTAAATTCATCCTCTGTAGATGGCAATTTCATCTTTTAAAATTTTAAATTTTTTCCTTTATCTTTCTCTGCTTGGAGGGTGACGCCCATTCTTTCTGGACATAGTCATCCAAGGAAACTATGTATTCTTCCAAGGCGGATTTCTTATGCTTTAGTTGAGTAGGTTCTTTTCATAAAAAAACAACAAAAAAAAAAAAACTTAAAAGAAGGAAAATACATTGCTTCCTCCCACCTATGGCCACCGCCCTATCGTTGGTGGGGTAGCAGCGAAGGCTAGCAAGTCGCCAATGCCAAGGTGAGGGCTATACACCCTCGCCGACCAAATGGCTTGATGACATCCTAAATAAGAGGGTTATCGACATATGCTCCTCATAATTATATTCTACATTTAAGTAAATGCATCAAATTAATGGGCTAATTTGAAGTTTTATTATCAATCAAGTTAAGAAAAATAGATAAATACCTTTTCTATTCATATAATTTAACCGAAGCAAAAGGCTCTTAAACCTGATTTAAAATACTTAAATTTTTGTAAATAGCCATAACCTCACAATTCTATAATTTTTTTTTCTTTGTATCATTACTCATTAGTGAAGATGAAGTGCAAACAGCCCATCACAAAAACTCTCAATCGTTACCTGATATGTTATTTTAACATACTCGATTACTCTTTCTCCAATTCATCAATAGATTAAACTGTCAAAATGTTACATTTATCAAATTCAATTTTTGGCAGTCAAACATAATTTTAAGCTGCACCTTTTATTTATAAGTTGCCACTATTGATCCTAAATCAATTTTGATGAGTCCAAAACTCTTTTTTGTATGTTTATAATCGTCACAATGGAAATGTTTTCTGCAAGTTTGTGCAAGTCGGAAAGGGTTAAAAACAGTGGGCTTGTCTAAAAGCATATCTAGGTACCCGGCTACGTAATGACGGGATAGCTGGCCAGAGTTGGCCCAATACACGGCTCGACAATTTAAATTTGAATTTCGTTCGCCCAATCTCAGCCGAATTTTACCACCAATGGAAATTAGACGTGAGAGTTTGTATTCCAAAAAATAAGGCAGCCATTGTCTTGGGCATGTGTGTACATGAAAATACTTGCAAAATCTCTCTTGTATTCACTATGCAAATTAACTTCTTGTGAGAGAAATTGTTTGTAAATGAGTTCACCTTGCTTGCAGAGGAGCGTTGGCTCCATTATAAACCAACCTTTATACAAGACTTCAAAAATAGTGGGATGGCCATAAATACCAAATGGTCTTGAGAAGCGAAAGTAGGTGCCGATTCGGGTCAAACCACTATAAATCGGTTAACCATCAATCTTCCCTAACTTCTTTAAATTTATTCATGCCAAGCATTTCATCTATTGTTTGTGTAAAAATCTTTTCGGTGGTTAACTCGGTCAAGCACCTTAATGTTTTAAGAGAATTATGAAAATCTTTACCATTGGAAAATCATGTGTACGAAAAATTGGCTTGAAACTCTTGCATGGATGAAAATGGTCTATATATTGATTTACCATGCAGGATTTTTTAGTCAAAATGCTTTCATGACCTGAAATTAAGTGAATAATGTCAATTTAACCTTAGAAAAATGGAGGATCATGATGAACATTTATTTAAAATGAGTAATCTAACATCGTTGTCGATGGCTCAACCTGATGCTCGAGGGCAAGTCTCGCTTGACTCATAAGAGCAACATATTTTTTATGGTGAGGTAAGTTTCGAAAAAGAAATAAACCGTGCTAACTATTTAGCATTTGAAAAAACACCATCGTTAACTAGGTTTGTCGATGAAAAATCGCCAAAAAAAAAAAATTTGGTTAAAGAAATACTTAAGTCGTAGTTAGTTACACCCAATTGAAAAGTGTTTCTTGAAAAGAAGAAATTTTAATAGAATGGTGGTCCCTCGTTCTAGCTAAGCTGAATATGCAATTCGCCCAAGCTAGGCCGAATTGTAAAAAGTTCGGAGAACTTGGCCACGATAATAGGAGTAACTGAGAGGAGCCCGTGATGAGTTGCATTCGCCCTTGGAGCTGGAAGTTACGAAAGAGGAGGAATGACGAATGGAGTTGTGTGGGCGATTGTTGTCCATATAGGGAACGCTTATTACTAACATTAGGTTTATAAATACCAGTGTTTTAGGATTGTAAAGCTCTCTCTTTTGACAATCAAACATATCTATAATCTATGTTTAACTACATCAATTTACCTATCGCACAATATATTTTTGCCATACAATTATATATTTTTTTATAATTGTTTATTTTTCTCAATATTCAGTTTCACATAAATTTGGACCCGGTCGGATCCTCACTTCATGCACTTTGTGTGCGAGGCATAGAACCATGGAGTGAGGGCCGGTATGCTATTTCACCAGGGTCAACCAATCCAACAATTTATACCAACCAGTTTTAATAAAAAGAAAATGGTAAGAAGAATGAGTAACATGTGTAATGAAAATTGCAAAAAAGTCACATGCGAATTTCGTTCCTAACATTTTTATGCTTTAAATGATATTAAATGATCTGCAACAAGTAATAATCAAATGTTTGTGTTTGAGAATAAATTACCTTGAAACAAATCAAGTTGTGTTCGAGTCCCGAAAGATGGTGCAATCAAAGGATTATCTTCACGCTTAGCTTCGAGCTATCAAACCAAATATGTCAGAACATAAAAGGAGCCTCTCGGTGATTTTTGGTGATTGGGGATGGTGTTCTTACCGATGTGTTTCTCCTCTTAAAGCACAAGCCCTTGGCACTTCAACAAGCTTTTGCCTTTTCTCTTGCCCCAAAGAATGATCCACGTGTGCTTAGAATCCACGCTATCTTTAAAGAGTCAATTTACTTCTTTAGCCCTCCACTATGTCCAAAACCACCAAAACAATCCTTCGAAGCAGCCAAAACTATCCTCCCCTCTACCGTGTCCAAAACTACCAAAACAATCCTTTCCTCTAAATTGGCAAGAATACCACCCCTATGGTAGACTCCAGAGATATTTTGGTAGTTGTCTTTGGAATAGGATCGATGGCCACGCAAATCAAGGTGAAGATGGGCAACGTGTTGGCTTCCCTCCACAATAGTGAAAAGAATCGATACTTGCATTAGTGTCAAGGTGTCGATTGTGAAAATAAACTTTTGACATGTTGCTCTTTGAGAGTTATGTAACGTTAAAAAGATGATAGATGTGGAGAGGGGAATAGAATTTGAGACTTGAAGATGACTTTCTTAAAGATTTTATTATCCTCGCGGCCCCACTATGGTGAGAGAAGATTAGAGCATCCAGAAAAATCTATTAATAAAGTTTACGCATAATGTTTAGAGAAAATGAAATCTCTAGTATCTATACTTTTTTAATTTGTTTGATGCCATCCATGTACCTTTTTTTTTACCAAAAAAATCACAAGCACTTAGTGTGTGAGAGATAGAAGAATGGCTGAAGCTACAGCAGCAATGAAAATTTAACAACATAGAAGACTTATTTTTCATCACCAAACGTAGCTAAGGTACATTAAATGCTAATACAATATTGATGTATTTCATCTTTCTTGGGGAAGAAATATTAAAATTTTCCGTTGTTTCTCGTTTCTTCTCTCGTCCAGCCCAAGCCCTCTTGCACTTAAACCAGATCTCGTGATGGATTCCGTTTCTTTGATGAGTCAATTTGCTTCTTTAAACCTCCCAACACCAGCTAAGCCATCCCTTCCTCTGAATCGAGGCCGCACAAAATCAAAGTCAAGGACATTTAGAAATGATGAGGACAGAATTCATCACTCTAGTTTTGTCCAACTTGCGCACATCCATGATTGCAAGTGACCATCTGCCAAAGATAAACGGAACACTGACAAAACAGAACTTCTTTAAAATCTCTCTTCATAATATTTGTGCCAAAAATTTAGAGATAACGAAAACATCAGTGATGCAATTTTTCGATGAGTTCAGTGTTGTCTATGTGCTTTTTTTTTTCTATTAATGTGTTTCCTAAGACGCTTTTCTACTCAAGTCAGTTCTTCCGTTAAAATTGCAAATAGAGATGTAATTACGGCTGCCATCGGTGCCACGTCAACACTAAATGTGGCTAGGTATATTAGACGCTAATGTAATACGTAGGCATCTCATTTTTCTGGTTGAAGAAATAATTAAAGATGCATATTTTTGTTTTACAAATATTTAAAATTCATAGGCTAACTTTTTTGTTGGCTTTTTATTGGTTGTTATCATTTTTTTAGTATTCTTTAATTGGTAAAACATGCGCTAATTAAAACCATACCTTTCTTCGTGGCCGGGATTCAATTTTATTCTGGGGTGCGATTGCCCGCTTATTCTGGCGTTTTTATTGGTGCTGGAGGGGCCTCCTCCATTGTGGCTAAACGGGAAATTGGACCCGCTTAGCAAAGTCTTACTTGTCGAATATTTATTGTAAGGATTTCTAAGATATAACACCAAAACCCAATCAAAAACTCATTCAGAAGCTTGATTATCATCACAAAATGTGGCCAGCTGCTAATCTCATATTTATCAGAAGAGAACGAAAAAGCCGAGAAAGTGGAAACAACGGATAAGCACGTGTGCAGGGAAGTTTGGGGAAGTTAGAAGGAGGAGCTCATGAGGAGTTTCCCCTGCTAGCATTCGTCTTTTATTTTTCTCCGCAGTTAGCTTCGCATAAGTTCGCACTCTGTTGAACCTCCACTTCGTGCACTTTGTGAGGCGAGGTATGGAACCTTGGAGCGATTGGTAGCAATTTGAGTTTTTGGTACATAGGGTTTGAAGGATTTAATAGATTCTGATCAAATTTTTATCTGCCTTTTGTCAAAATAGATTGTCCCTTTGATTTTCTCTCAAATGTCCATCAACTTTGGAAGATAAATTTACAAATCCTACTTGGATAAATATCTTTTTTTTTTTTTTTGTCCTGATTTTGTGCTTGTGATAAGAAAATTGGTTTCTTAGTAAAAAGTTAGGAGATGCATCTGCGACCATGGACATCCCTTGTTTTGTGATTGACACCATAAATGTAGTACAGGTGCTACTTATTGAGAAAACTTGATACTATGGATGATTTGCTATGATCCAAATGACACTTCCTTGAGCTCAATGGTGCTTACTAAAATCTCTTGTTCAAGAAGAAGATATGCATTTTAATTTTTATTTATTTTAGTTCAACAAGTTTGTAACGGTCACTGAGTTTTTTTAAACAACATGTATATCATCCACACTTATCTTTGTATGTGGGTGATGTCTATAATTTGTAATCCACCAATCAAAATTATGGTTTGAGAAAGTTGCTTTTAATTAATGATGGAGAAAAATATAGCCCTTTACATAAAATATGATAAATTTTATTTGATAAAATATGTTATCGAATCAAGGAAGTTTGATGAGCGTGTTGTTATGGGACTCTCTCTCTGATTCGATGAGCGTGTTGTTATGGGACTCTCTCTCTCTCTCTCTCTCTCTCTCTCTCTCTCTCCATGTTTAAAAGGACGAAGAAGGAATTCTAGGAAAAGGACGAATCAGGTTGAAAGCAACCATATCTATTTTCACATGGATATATTCTCCATATTCACTTGCACTTTCTTCGAATAAAGTAGATGGAATTTTATTAAAGTAAGAATAAGGTTGTCCATTAAAGAAATTCTATAGATAGATGTATAAACCAAAGTTGATGGCCCTTAATTAAAGATTTCCACATGCCCATCTTTCAATAATAAAAAAAAACAAAAAACAAAAAAAACTGATGATTTTTAGTCCACCATTTAGAGGTAATGCTTTGAAAACTATATTAGAGGTTCAATAGGAGCGAGGGTCAGTAAACAATTCCATCAGTTCAACTTGTCCAACCATTGAAAATCACTGTTTGAATAAAGAATGAAGAAAGAAAAATAAGCACTAGATGTGATGATAATTTTGAAAATTTTATGTGTGAATTCACATGTAGATGTTCTCCAATGAGTAGAAATCTTTTTTTTTTTTTACCTATCAATTGTCATAGGCTGAATTGTCTTAATAAAAGTGCGTAGAGACTTGCTAATTTTCCAAGTTTACCAAATATTTTTAAGTTGCATATTGGGGTACGAACAAGAAGATAGTTAAACATGATGTCATACAATTACCATTTAACAGACATATAAAAGCTTAGAGAGATCAATATTGGTGCCACTGAAATGAGTTTATGTTGCAGTTATTTTACCCATTTTTTGTTTATTCTTCCTATTTTTCTTTTTCATGTATATATTTTAATAAAGAGGGTGGTTGCACGTGATTCAAATGCCAATAGCACATAAGATGTAGATAGATATCATTTTAAGTTCAGGCTAAATCAATACAAAATCAAGTATTTATATGAAAGGAATAAAAATAATTTCACTTTAACCAATAAAATAAACTCTTCATCGATTACGCTTTTCTAACGCAAACAACACTTATATGATAAGCTGATCTGGCCTCATTTTATCATTGAAAAAGTAAAATAGAAAAAAAATTAATGACTTTAAACGTAAAATAAAATGTTTTTTTTTTATCAAAGAGAAAAGAAAAAAAAAAAGACAAAGTAATAGAATCTTGAAGCAAAAGCAATTGTCGCATTTTCCTCCCCTTTATTCCTTTCGATTTACTGAGAAAGCATTGTGCAGATGCCAATGTGATTGCATCATCAAGCATGCAAAAGTCTGCGATGCCCTCCACCTTTTCTTTGTAAAGCTAATTCTGTGGTTGGCTAAGCTTGGTGATGCTGATTCCTCAAAAACAATTCTAGAAAATATGATAGTGTTGTTCAAAGGGTGCTTTTATTTTTTTTCGGCCATTACTTTTGGCCACAATGATTTGCATTATTTTCCTTTCATTATGGACCAGACACAAACTCACACTTATATGCACAATAGAATTTACTCTATTTTTTCATAATATCTAACTAATGGATTGCTCGTATTTAGGAACTTCCTCCATAATGTAATTGATAACAACCATATGTTATTTGATCATGTGGACTCATGTGAATTTTTCATTAGTTAATTTGGCCCTTAAATCGTAGTGCTTCGTGTGAGCACTTCCCTAACAAGTGCTCAAAAGTCAACAATACAAACTGATATTTGGCCCATTGAAAACATTGCTCTTTTTTTGGCATTACTAAATATATATTGAAGTGTTCCTTTGTTGAGTGCATATATGAGGTAAATAAAAGGAGATATGCACATGTTGCGACCTCTTCGAACACTCCTACGGGCACAGAGGTTAATGGGTGGCTAAGTCCAAGCTTAGTCCAAACTCTCCTAAGCCCGCTAATTTGCGATTTATAGTTCGAGTTTTTAACTTGCAAGTCATTTTATTTATGAGTCGCCGCTAATCAATTTATGATAAGTCAATTAGAAATAAAAATAAAATATTGAAAAAAAAACATTTTACTCATGTACAACTAGAGAAATTAGGATTAGTGACTTGATTACACCAATTAATTAATTAATGCCTTTTCAATACCTAATTTTATTTAAGCCTTTAGATTTGATTTTTTATTTTTTTTATTTTTCATACATTTTTTTGGAGAAAATTACTCAACAGTTATTTTTAATGCCTTTCCTCACCTCAGAATCTTTTGATTTTTTTTTTTTTTTTAAAATATATTTTGATATATAATAATAAAATATTACATTAAGGGAGGTGGAAGGCAGCCCGGGCCCGCGACCTGGGTAGCGAGACCCCTAGCCGGACTGGGCCTGATTTGCGGGCCCAGTCCAGCTGAAAAGAAATGGATCTCCCCAGCCCCTAAAAAGCGAATAAACTAAATCTAGCCCAAGAAAACAAAATAAGCCCAACATCCGTAATTCATCTCAGCCCAAAGACCAAACCCTAAAGATCCGATCGGATCCTGTTCCTGACTCGGATCCGACTCGACACCCCCTGGCGTTCTCCGCGCTCCTCGCGGCACCCTCTGCTCTCCGCGGTTTGGCCGGCTGAGACAGCGGCGCCGCTCGCCTTGGCCGTGCTGCACGCCCACTCGGTCGTCGCCTTGGGTGGCCCAAGCCGCGGGCTTGGTCTTTGCCCGAGTCGCCGCTCCTCAACCGGCGTTCTCGCCGCCGGTATACTCGGCCGTACACACAATAACAGCGACGGGGGGCAACGGAACAAATGAACGGCCAACACTCAGGGAATCCGGCATCGCAGGAAGGCCACCGGGGAGCATGACAAGCATGGACAACTCAGCTCCGCCCAAAACAGAGAAAGAAAATCCACATCTCATTGTGGCATTTTGTCGAACGGCTTAAGTGCGCTACCGAAGCAAGAGATCCCTAGCCCTAACGGGGTCGGAACCTGCGACGGCGCTCTCGTCGACGAACCAGAATACGCATGATGGCGTGAAGAGGGACAGCCAGTGGCCGGAGCTCGCGTGAGCCAGGTGGCCGCGAGCTCCGGTTCCCATCTAATAAGGAATAGTTTTGATTAGTGAGCAATATTTACGTGAGCACACCATAAGATTTCCCTTTCTCGCTTACAAATGTGTGGAAAGAGACTAATATTTCTTTTCGTAAGCTTCGACTCGTGCAAGACAAAACATAATTGTCAGGGCCCAAGAAATTGTTTCTTCATCACCATTTACATTTGCTCACGCTAGCCTGCACAAGAGAATAAGTTTATTAATTAATTACACTATGTTTGTATATATATAGTTAACGGATGGTTCGTGACTAGGAACTTTAACAATTGTTGTAATCGGTAGCATGCCTATTCTACTTGACCATATGGACTCATATGAAGCTTGTTAGCTATTTTGGTTCCACAACAAATGAATTTCACTAAATCATTCGAGTGCCTAGTTAGATTCCTCCCCTTAAATCCAAAATAAAAGAAGAAACATTTGAGAGTCAGCAATACAAATCAATGTAAGGCACAATAAAATCACAATTGAAAACCTACAAAATTTTTTCGTAATTCATACATATATACACACACACATATATATACATATTTATATGTATATGTATGATCCTATTAGTAAATTTCCTCCTTGAAATTTTATCAGTGTTCAGAAATTTGGTTATACAATTCCTCAAGAGGTGGTAGAAGAGTGTATCAGTTTGATTGGCAGTAGGCTCGCTTCCTCTCCTCTCTTTTTGAGGTTTGTTTCCAATCGCACCTTCATTTGAATTGTATTTCTACTACACCATTTGGACTGTCCTAAATAATAATGATGACATAAGTACTGTGGATTTAAAAAAAAAAAAATTGCTCAAATTGTTGCTTTAGAGACACGAGGACATGCAGCTCAGGTGATTATCTTCATTTGCGGAATGCGTTAAGATTTTTGCGTTGAATTTTGATCTTGTATTTTTTAAGCCAACGAGGAAGATGATGTACGCTTCACAATCACCATCTCTTCATTAGCTATGTTTATTGCCAAAATAAATTTCATCAATATATTTTAGCGTTATAGCCAATGCACGGTCGTAGCATCAAGAGAAGGACTATTAGAAGTTATATTATGGCAATATGTGGTAGCAATCCTTGGCGTTCTCCGGCAATACGTCATCTTATCCTTTTGTGTTCATTTGCTTCCATTTTTTTTTTTTTTTTTTTTTTTTTTTTGGGGTGGATCAAATCTCATCATACATTGATTGCGTTAAATTTTGGAATTCATTTCTCCTGTAATGCATAGACTTTTAAACTAGTACAGAGATATGTAGTATTTTAAGTGCAAACTACTGCAACCTTTCCGAGAGCGATTCCTCTTGGTAGGTGGGGCTCCTGACTAAGGCGGATCCTCCCAAGCCTTATCAATCGCAACTTAGTTTTCTAATTAACTATTCATTTAAATTTAGACTAATGAGTTGCCACCAACATTTTATGGGCTAGTTAGAAACCTGGGAAAGATGCGAGAGCCTACGAACCAAAGATTCACGAGTCTAGAATTTGTTATGCTACATTAATCATATCTTCGTATGATGCGATATATAGCTTGCTCCATATTTCTTCGATTTGATGTATGTGAGGACAGACTTATGTCAATGTTCAAGATTATGAATTGGTTCGAGGTATCTCTGAGTGACGTAATACTTGATACTATGGTTAAATGCACTCTATTGAAAGGAAAGGACTTATTGGATGGGATGGCTCTTACTCAAACCATCAAGGCTTTTAATGGCGATCTCGACGGGGAAACTCCTAAGACTTTATCTTAAGGTCAATACATTGGAGACTCTCCACTGAAAAGTATGGACATTAAGAGGTGGCAAGGAGTTTGGATAAGAGAAAATGGATGGGATGGCCAACCCTAATTCAAAGGGTACTAACACCATTGATGCGTTCTAAGAGCCGCTAAAGTCGATGAAGACATGATTAGTCGTTAGTTGAGGTACTTTCTTACTAAGCTAATTTTACTTTGGGGGAGAAATCCATATGGCGAGAAATGAAATGCTATAAAATTTTCACCAACTTTTGTAGGATACCAATCCCTCAATATGCCGAATACTTTTTTCAGAATCCTCATTATTTCCCCAAAATCCTCTATTTCCTCCTCCGTTTTAAACTTGTATTTAGGTTGACTTGTAATTTATGTTGAAGTTGTTTTATGTTGAACGTGCTTGAAGTTTATGTTGAACTTGCTTTATGTTTATGTTGCACTTAATGGTTGTAGACCTTGTGTTGAATTGATGTTTTATGAATGTCTTTGATATACAAATGGTTGCTATGTGTTTGATGATACATTCCACCTTAAGCCCTTTTTAATGTTATGACGAAAGGGGAGAATGGTAAAATCTTCATATTATATGAGATGTATTCACTTGATTTATTTTCCCTGTAGTATGTTGAGGATGGTGGTTTAACTTGAGGTTTTAAAAGTGATTTTCTTATCATGAAAAAAGAGAGATTGTTGACATGATGATTCTAAAACACACTTTTGTATATTTGTAATCGCTACAAATCATTTGGATGTGTAAGTTTGTGCAAGTTAGAAAGGATTAAAAAAAGACTGGATCCTATTTGAAACCCTAGCCAAGTAATTGAAGATGATAGGTCAAGATTGGCTTATTACTCAGCTCTGCAACATAAATTTTATTTTTGCTTGCCCAATGCCCCTAAAGCATCAATAATTCCCCCAAGAACTGCAGCTACTACAATTTTTTTTTTTTTTTTTGGTGGAATTAAAATATTCAAGACCTCAAGCATTCCAAATACGATCACACCATAATACCAGCTCAGGATTGCAACAGAAAACCAAAAACAGAGATCATAGGCAAGGGAGGATTCACTTGTAGTGAATTTATGTTTCCTTACCAATTTACATGAATATACCCGTACTCGAACCTTTCAAGCTGAGAGCAATGTGGATGCGGAAAGAGCAGGAGTTTCACCAGTAGCTGCCGTACACCCTTGACCTCGTGCTCGCAGGGCCCCAAAACAGAGCAATGACCTGAGATGTGACTGACGGACAACAAAGAAGAAGCACATGCGATGAAGACAAGGAAATGCAGAGAGAAGGATAGAGAGTCCATAGTTATAATTCTGGCCCTGTCATGCACAGTCACCGAGCTTATCCAAGCTTCTACTTTGAGAGACAAGCTCTCGCTCATATCACCGGTCCAAAGATTGGGTCGCCATCGTATGCTGGCCACACCACATGCACAGTGATGACACCTCAGAGCAAAGAAGAAGCACATGCGATGAAGACAACGAAATGCAGAGAGAAAACTAGAGAGTCCATAGTTATGATTGTGGCCTTGTCATGCACAGTCACCGAGCTTCTCCAAGCTTCTACTTTGAGAGACAAGCTCTCACTCATATCACCGGTCCAAAGATTGAGGTCCCCATCGTATGCCGGCCACACCACATGCACAGCGATGACACCTCAGAGTAATACCGAAAATGGATTATACAAAATGAGATATAGTAACAAAAATCTGATCATATAAGCAACGATTCTAGCACTGAACTCCATTCGTATGGAAGACGCAACTCAAACCAGAGAAATCAAGACAGCAGTTTCCAACATGAGAATCATAACACCAATTCAATAATGAATGAACATCGTATTCCAAATAAAGCGGTCAAAATGAGGTCTCAATAAATCAAGAATGAGTTGAGTTGATACATTACGACTTTCAGCTCAATGATTTAATAGAAACACATCCGGATCTGGTTCGAGCATTTCATCAAACATGTGATATGCATTTCTACAAGGAGTTTGTACGCGAATATGAATAGACGATTCACTTTTAGACCATCACAACAACATCGGAGCAAGCTTAAATCCTTAATAGAACCTCAACGTGGCCCATTTTCACACAAACGGTAACAATTTTATCTTGATGATGTGCGATTGCAGCCGCGATCAGCTGTTGAACTTACAAGACAGAGTCCTGGGCGCGTCGCCGATGATGATCGGACCTGACAAAGGAGGATTAAGCGAGTGCAAGGCCCTTCGAGATCTCCCAACAAAAAACAGAGCAGAACAGGGAGATGCGATCAGTGAAGCTCGGGAGCCGCTTCGATCGGCCGGGACTTCGGCATCTTTCTGTCAATACTTCGTTTCATTTCTCCGACCGGGCTGAGCTCGAAGCAACCAGAGATGGAGGCGCCTCGGTCGACAGAGATTCGAATGTTTGCGGCGGCCGAAGATTGGACTGGAGTCGACATCGTAGGTTCAATCGAGTATCCAGAAGAGTATTCTCGTTCTTGGAGTCTCGATGCTTTAGTGAAGAAAGGTCCGAGAGGGAGCAGAAACCTCTTTCTCGCTCGACTTCCTCTCCGGCGAAAAGGACTGGTGGACTGGTAGTGATGGTGAGAGACCTGGAGCGCGGGGGGTCTAGCTTCGACTGGATTTCGGGAGCGATCGGTCTTTGGAATAGAAGAGCCAAGAAAGATGATCTGAACCGCAACAGATTTTTTCAGAAGCTCACCGGACGAATTCCTTGTGAAATCGAATTGACATTCGAACTTGAATGATCTTGGTCTGGTGGGCTAAGGCATAACGATGGACTAGAGCAATTTAAGCACCTTTTCTTTTTATTTTTCACTTGTTATTTTATTCATTTGATTTTTATATACCCTCCTTCTTCTTTTTCACATAAAAAGCAATTTGACAGTAAAAATAATGTTTCCACATTTGATTGTACCGATTTAACAAATTTTAGAAATTAATTGTGTTTTTGAAATTTTCAGGATTTAATTGTGCTTTCATGACAAATTTTAGGACTTCTAACGCACAAATTCCAAAGAATTTTAGTTGCTATTAAGACGAAAAAGTCAAATTTGTTGTCTTAGATAGTTATTGTGCTCAAATTTCATGGGTGAAACATCAATTGTGTGATTATGGAATAAATGTTAAAAAAAAAAAAAAAAAAAAGATGTTTCCACTAGGTTTGACTATAGCCTTGCTGCTAGCTTTTGCAAAAATCTAATTCAACATTCTCGCGGTTGAGTTTGCAGACACCAATAATTAAATAGCAGATAATTCGAAGCATACTATTCAACTGCTTCCAAAAGGCAGTTGAATAGTACACTTCTTCAATGTTTGGGAAAAGAAAGAAATGGAGAAAAAGAAACTTTGGGTGGAAAATGTTAGAAAACTTTATAAATATGAGAACGAGTGAAATTTTGAAATTTTCTCCCATAGTATTCATCACCCCCAGTGTCAAACATAGCAAGACATGGAACGAATGTACATCCAATTCTATTTTGAGGACTTTTTGTTTCTATGAGTTATCTTTACTTAAATCTTAATTTAGGCTCAGAATTAGAGATAGCTAATAAGCCTATTAGCTTTTGGGCTGAGCCCGATAGTCACTACTCGTAAATTTTAAACTTCATATTTGATGAGGGACAAAGGAGGATTACTTGCGGTTGTCACTTCTGTTCATTCATTTTAGCATCGATTTTCACCCTAGTCTTAATTGTGAAATAGAGCCTTGAAAATGAAAAAAAGAAGATGATGTTAATGCTCAATTCATTAACCTTTTTTTTTTTTGTCTTATCTGCATCTTCTATTTTTAATAGAACTATTAAAGTTGGCACCGTTAGTCATGACATAAGGGCATTTTCAAATTAGAATATGAAGGTCACCAATTCGAATACAACTAAAAGCGTGCAAACCAATCTGAGTCCATGGCCATCCATGCATAAGCAAAAGGCGTGGATAGTTGATAAGTCCATATTTAGAATAGTCCATAGCTCTATTAGAATGACAATAAGTTTTGGCGAGATCTAAATCAAGAGGGGAAAAAAGTGTGGATTAAAATAGACTTGAAACATCAATATTGTGTACTAGATAACTTTTTTAATGGGCTGTACTCATAAAAAAAAGCACAATAAAATCACAATCTTAAATCCTACAAAATCTTTTTGTTATATACATGAGCCTATTAGCAAATCTCTTCCTTGAAATTTTATCAATGCTAAAAAATTTGGTTACACAATTCCTCAAGAGGTGGTAGAAGAGTGCATCGGTTTGATCGACAGCATGCTCGACTTCCTCTCATCTCCTTTTGAGGGTTGTTTCTTGTCGCACCTTCATTTGAATTGTATTTCTACTACAACATTGGGACCGTCCTAAATAATAATAATGACGTAAGTATTGTCGACTTTAAAAATTTGCTTAAATTGTTGATTTTGAGACGTGAGGGCATGCAGTCAGGTGATTATCTTCATTTTGCAGAATGGATTTAAGGTTCTTGGATTGTGTTTTGATCTCGTATTTTTAAAGAAGTGTTTACAGAAGATTTTTCGGGATCACCAAATTCGGTGCTCGATATCAATAAATTTTAGTGTTGTAGCCAATGCACGGTCATAGCAACAAGAGAGGACCATGAGGCGCTATTTAATGGCAATATGTGGCAGCAATCCTCGGCGTTCTCAGGTGATATTTATCATCTCATCATTTCTGTTCATTTGCTTCTAACTTTTTTATTTTTTATGAAATTTGTATTAATAACACTATACTGCAATCTCGCTTTACATTGATTGGATTGAATTTTGAAGTTCTTTCTCATGTAACATGCGAACATTTGCTAGTACTGAATTAAGTTGTACTTTAAGTATAAATTGTTGTGACCTTCCCAAGAGTGATATTAAATATGTCCGAGGAAATTTGTTGGATTGCTAAACGAAGAATGATTTCTCTCGGTAGATGGGGCCTATGCCTAGCACGTACCCTTACAAGTCATACTAATCGTAACTTAATTTTTCTAATTAATCATTTATTCAAGATTAGGCTAAACAAGCACTACTAACCTATTAGAAGCTAGTTCGAAAGTTGGGTAAGATGCGAGAGCCTAGGAACCAAAGATTCATGTGTTTTGGGACTTGAGACAGCTACATTAATTTAATGTCCTTTCAATACCTTTCATGAAAACTTTTGCAAGTAGTATTTTCATTTTTTGTTTCCTAAATCCTCTAATATGGGGAGATGATAATGCATAGTGCTTGAGCAGTAAAAAATAAACAAGCAATCAATAATAAATATTAATAATGAATAAAAGGTGCAGGAAAAATAAAGAACCCAAGCCGTATGGGTAAAATTTTATGAAACCTTGTTATTAATGCTCATGGCAGGACTCTTGTGAGTTATAAATGGAAACTCAATATAAAATCTTCAAAATTAACCACCACTTAATAATAAAAAAAAGAACAAATATGAAAACGTGAGGTACTATATGAATACTAAATGAATTATTTCCGTAAAATGAACTATGATATATGGAAATAAGAATCTAATTGATGCTATTCAAATGTAATGCAATCTGCTTCAATTCCCTTAAAAGCAATCCTAGGTGAAATTTTCGATGGAGATGCAATCCTAGATGAAATTGATGAAATTCTCATTAAGAAGTAGCCTGAGAATATGTAAAATTTGCTTCAGAACACAGCAAATTCAAAAGTCTAAGGGCCCGGCGTGGGGCTTGACGCCGATGAGGTCCCGACTTCTTCTTCTCCCTCGTCCTCCTCTGTTCTCTCACTTCTGTCTGTGCGCAGAGAGGCACGGGGCGAGAGAGAGAGAGAGGACAAAATGAGAGGTTCTCGACTTTCGAGAAAATGAGAAGAAAAAAAGAGAATGTGCAGTGTAACTGTCAACCGGCAGCGTTTGGATTAGCCGTGGTGTTTTGAGAGAATCGGCGATTTTTGGGACAGAGACGCCCCCGAGAGGGTACCGGAAGAACCGCTGGACGGTTGTGTGGTCCGAGGAGATCGGCGCGCCGGGCGTCCAAGTGATCGAACCGTCCGTCCCCGTCCCCGCCCCGCCACCGAGAAAAATGATTGGATCACTCGGTCGTCGGTTTGTCACTGAAAGCTAAATAAAAGGAAGTGCGAAGCAGGGTATGCCGAGGACCGGGACAACCACCATCATCATCGTCGAGGAGAATCAATGCTGTTATTATGCCGTGTTCAAAGCACCCCACAAATCATTTTGTAAATCCCTATCCTTTCTTAGTGGCAGGCTTTCCAAAAGCCCTAGGAAACAGCACAGAAAACAAAATCAATGAGATGCCGGGATAGAAAAATAACTCCATTCCTGGTCAGCCTCCTGTCCCATCGATGCTAACAAATCGACTTTCTCTCAACGAAGTAGCAAGAAAGAAAGAACATGGTTTTAAGGAAGGTCTATTTCCAAGAAGCAATTGGGAACCTATTGCTTATGATGTGTCATCATCCATTGGCAGCTCTCTGGACAGCTTTAAGTTATGTAATTATTTTAATCATTCAGCTCAAGAGAGCAGTGGCGTCAAGTCGTCAAACAAATCAAATCAGTTGATCAAAGACAGTAGTCACTGGAATCCTTTCAGTAAGAATAGTCCGATGTTGGGATGTAGCACAGGCCAGTATAATACAATGCCTTGTGAAGAGCGCTTGAATGCCCACATCAAGGAAGACCCTCTTAGGACTCTGGAGAATTTGCAACATGGCATGGCAGATTTTCCGAGCGGATGTGGTGGTCATGGAATTTCTTTTCCTGATCTGAAAAAGTGCACTAATGACAGATTCACGGACACAAACTTCATGTTGAAGAATTTAGAAGGGCCTGGTGCATCAATTGATAGTGATACCAATAAAGTTGATGATGTTGATGTTGGTGATGAGATTCAATGGGAACATTTGGTCATTGGTGAAAGGATTGGACTAGGTATTGCTTTGATTAAGTGCAGGTCCACATATTAGCTCAGAGAGCAAGACTCATGAATTCATATATGTTGATCCTGTTGCTGCATTTTTGGTGAAATTTGTCTAGTACTATGAGATATGCTTTATCACCATTTTACCGCCTAATATGCTCATGGCTAGCTAGCCTTGTAACAAGAAGGGCATGCCTTCTAATAGAAAGTTCCTATGGCAATCCGAATGTAAGCATAATTGCAGTAGTTATTATAGGATGTACTGCAACGTTTCCTCATTGAATTGCATTTACTGTTTATTGTGTCAGAAATTTTACCCCATTTCATCGTCTTCCAAACAGGCTCTTATGGAGAGGTCTATCATGCTTACTGGAATGGCAAGGTCAATTTCAAATATTTCTAAATTCTTGCAAATCAAGAACTGGCATTGCATTAGTTACTTGAAGAGTTCCTTTATTTTTGGTTGTGACTTCCATTTGTTTGAATTTATGGAATGAGATTATATCCGTTGACTCCTTTTATATGACTACTTTTAAGCAAGAGATCCTCCTTGAAAATGACAAGTAGTCTTTTAGTCGAAAGAAATGACGGTTAGTACTAATTCAGTGTCCTGCTTTGTGCTAATGTTTTAGATTTTTGGAATAAGTAGTGACATCAGATATAGTATCAAAATCTGGCATTTCAACCTGGGTTTTTGGTAAAAAAAAGCTCTTATTGGTTTGTTGGTTTGGTTTGGTTGAGGTAATCGATAAAAATAAAAACTCCAGAATCGGTACCTTGACATACGCACATGACTTGTTGGACTGGTGCCAACCATAATAACTAAATCCTCGTTGCTCATTCATGGCCTCGTCTTGCTACTCTCTCTTTTGTACTTTGGATAAGCAAAAGGAAGTTTTACTTTTGGCCCCCTTGCTATTCTGTTATTAGGTGCTGGCAAGATTCTGCTTCTATGTTTGGCTCTTCGGTAAAGAGTTGCAAGTTCTCTGGATGTAATTGAATCCTTATTGTGAAGACTGAAGATTTTTGTACAAATAGTCACAATGAATAGGCTGTTGCAAAGTCTTTTTGTAAATTGTTAGTCTGCGACTCAATCAAACCCCATCCATTTGGTAAAAGCACTTTAAACACTGGGTTGTTTAGGTTTGTCGTTCTTATGGTTTTATATACTCTTAAATATCAAGAAATGGAAAGAGAAGCAGCAGACGACTTTTTCAGTTTTTAACATTCTCCGAAGAATTTTATGCACTCATTATCGGTACTTTGCAATTTAGACATTACCTTTTGCAAAATACTTGGTGGTGATGTGTTCTTAATATTAAAAATCTATGATGTATAAGACCTAAGATAAATTGCAATGCATGTCTGAGTCTAACATCTGGCTTGACTTGCTTGTTTAGCAGGAGGTGGCTATGAAGAAATTTTTGGATCAGGATCTCTCAAGTGCTGCTTTGGATAAGTTCAGACGAGAAGTAAGCTATCCATAGGTCTTTCATTTGTGTTTTTTATCTTCCAGTTCTTTTTTTTTTTTTGGGAACAAAATCTTCCAGATTTATTGAGAACTCAAAACCTGTAAAGAATAAAACTTGGATGAACATTGTAAAGGAAAGAATTAGCACGGGCGCTTAATAGAGATGAGTTTCACAATAAGACTACCTTATCACGCCATGCATTCTGCATTGTCAGAAATATTACAGGAGGAAAGGGGCAATATGCTTTCCTGTTGCTTTGTTGATGTTGGCATAGAATTGGTGATTTAGTCTGCTTTTTTTGGTGATTTATATAATGCCGAGACATTAAATTAATGTTCTTTACATAAGATCCGAATGACACATAAAGTCTGATAGTTGAAAACAAAAGAGAAATATTTACGGATCACAAGTTCAGTTTAGTTTATGTGTATCTGTATGTATTTTGGAAGCTGATGAATTAGTGTGTTCAGAAATTGATTTGCATTTTGAGCAAGAATAAAACTGAGGACAAAGAAATGCTTTCCCCGTTTATCCAGCAACTGTAAGATAAATGACTATGCACCGTGCTTTTTGCTTCTGTGCCAAGGTTGCTGATGATACGTAGACAGTGTCATCAGAATGTCGTACTTTTCATGGGTTCCATGATCTGTCCACGTCTATGGAAATAATTGTGTTCAACGATTAATATGTTTGCTTGATTTGCTTATTTAGCAAGGAAAGAAATGAGGACTAATCAGAGCAATGAGTCAACAAATGCTTTCCAATATATCTAGGAAGATAACTGACCATATGTCTTGTTCTTCTGTT
Source organism: Eucalyptus albens (assembly GCA_014182695.1). NCBI lineage: Eukaryota > Viridiplantae > Streptophyta > Magnoliopsida > Myrtales > Myrtaceae > Eucalyptus > Eucalyptus albens. Next base: position 2,529,566 of record CM024649.1, read on the forward strand.
CCAAGGTGCAGATGATCCGTAGACTGCGTCATCCAAATGTTGTTCTTTTCATGGGTGCTGCGGCTCATCCTCCACATCTGTCTATCATTATGGAGTTTCTTCCAAGGTACAATTTTCTGTACCTTAAAAAACCTTGGTAGTATGGGAACGACATCAATTGTTAGGGGGATGCAGCTCATTTATCTACTGTTAAAGGTGTTAATATTTTGATGGTGTGCGACAATCTCATTTTGCTGTCTGATTTTTAATTTTGTTTACTTCTCCAGGGGAAGCTTGTATAGTATCATACATCGTCCTGTCATATTGATGAGAAACGCAGGATAAAAATGGCCCTTGATGTGGTATGAAATAATTGGTCTCCCTTCTCTTTGGTGTTGGAGATATAGAGATTTCCTTTTCTGAAATCGATTTAAGTGCTTATGGAAATTTTACAGGCAAGGGGAATGAATTGCTTGCACACAAGCCTCCCGACAATATTTCATTGAGATTTGAAATCACCAAATCCTCTTGTTGACAAAAACTGGATTGTCAAAGTGCATAAAACTTATTAATGTTGCCTGACACTTTCATTTTCTTTCTTTCACTTCTTTAAATAGCAAATCAAGCTATTCTCTTGCGTACATATCATTCATCCATCTCCTAGGTGCTACTAACATCTTGCTTGGCCTTTTTCTCTTTTTCTTGGATACTCTTTTCCCTGACAATGTGAGCACCTCAGATAAGCTCGATATTGACTGGTATTAGCTTATTCTGGGATAACATGTTAACTTTATTTCTTGTAGACTCTGACTTCTCATTCTCTCTTTTCATTGCCATACATGAACTTACATTTGTACAGAACCTTGATGTGGATGATTCTTGATTTACCAAACTTGCTGATGCGATGCAATTTCCATCAGAAATGTGCTCTGTGATTTCGATGTGAATGACAATCAAAGTTTGCAGTAAAATGTCATTTGCGTCCTCACTAAAATTTATCGTTGTGCAGGTTTGTGACTTTGGGTTGTCACGCTTGAAGCATAATACTTTCTTGTCATCCAAGTCAACTGCTAGAACAGTAAATTTGGAAGCTTTCTTGAAAATCATTCTTGAAGAGTTTTCAAGGATGGAGAGAGAACGATATCCAACTATATTGAAATAGGTAAAGACATTTGGATGGTTTCTACTAATAGCTTTCAGTGAAGTTAAATGGACAATTAGCAACAAAAGAGGAAACAAAGAGAAAACAACTAGAAACATTATTTTTGGTCATTTCAGAATTAGACTTCTTCTCTAATGCAATCTTAAACAGTCGGACAAGCATGTACATAGTGATTCAATTTGTGAAATTAGAAAACAGTTTGCCATAGCATTACTAAACAATGCCCTAAGAGTCTGAGAGTCTTGTTTTCCATTTTTATTTTATACTTGGATTTGAAAGAAACCATTCTTGATGTTTCTTGAGATTTTGAGCTGTTCCTAATGTGAAGTTTTTGGTCGTGTGAGGCTGAGTGGATGGCACCAGAAGTTCTCTGTAATGAACTGTCGAATGAGAAGTGAATTGTGCATATCTGAGGTAGCTTCAATTATTTTGTCCAAACTAAGTTTCTTAAGCTTGTCTTGCTTAGATTTTGCGATAGTCAAGCCTAAATGATTTCACTTATGAGCGTTGCTGTGATCATATGTTGTAATTATACTATTAGGCCTTGTGTTTTTCATTGCTTAAGCTGGAAAGCATTCTTCCTGGTCTACTTTTTTGTCGATATTGGGATTTGGATGGACTTCGATAATGTCCTTCTGATTGACCCTATCACTGATACCTTACATGATATTATACATAGAAAAGAGAAAAAAGTTGCACCTTAAGCAAAGTTTCTTTTCGATTGAATGTGTATCTTTTGATGTCTGGAGAATAGGACATACAAAATTGAGAAGATGGAACTTTATTTGATCAGACTCTGCTTGGATGTGACTGTCAGGGAAAAAGAGCTTTATAAGAGCTGTATAACTGATGTTATTCGCTCTATATACGCGCTGCTTGAGATGATATGGTTAACCACAGCACTTCCTTTTCATAAGCTTAAGCTGTAGGAGCTACAAAACTTTATTCGATGTTTCGTGGATTGTGCAGATGTGGCATTTTTAGTTTGGAGTCATTCTCTGGGAGCTTGCCACTTTGAGAGTACCTTGGACTGGGATGAACCCAATGCAAGTTGAAGGTGACGTAGGTTTTCAAAATCGCCGCCTCAAGATCCCCAAAGAAAGTCGATCTCTTGGTTGGAAAGATCATCTGGGAATGTTGGCAGAAGTAAGAAAAATTTGCAGCTACCAGATCAGATTGATCAGTCTCGAGTTCCCACTTCAGTTCACGTAGCTTCACTCGCCGGGGCTTACGAAGTGTTTCGGGCAGGAATTGCCGTTGCTTCAACTTTGAATCGCCGAGGAGACGGTCATCCAGTGGGCACAACCGTCGGGTCAGCGTTGCGTGGCAGTCGCGGCACACAAAAGCTATGGCGCCTTCCCCTGTTTCTGGAACAACCGACCCATCGACCTTGATGTTTGAGCACGCCAGGAGCTGGCACTGTCCAAACCAGGGGCAAATCGCTTCTTTTTTGGAGTCCTAGACGAAGTTACCGTCACCCACCTGGTAATTGTTTCGATTCATCGCCAAGGGCTGAGTCCATGATGAACAGGGGGGTTTGGATTTTGAGCTCTGAACACAAAGTTGTTGCGGACTTTCCAGACCTGCCGGAGTAACGAGGAGAGGAGTTCAAACGAGACCGAGGCGTGTTTAAGATTCGCTAGCCATGCCTAAAACCTGGTTGGTCAGTCCGCGAATGTCGATTCTGATATTGATTGATGGGTTTTCCCAAATTTTGCTTTGTGCAGGGACACACGAGGAAGAGATGTTCAGTGATTTCTGGATGTTGCTCGCTTATAGCGCGGGTAGTTTCAGGTAGAATCTCTCTTCTGCACAAATTTTCCTTGGTCGCCGAGTGTGTTTTGACATAGCTGCCTGAGAAAGATGGGTGGTGGTGATAATCGTCTTCCATCTCCGATCAATAACAGCCGCCATCAGAACTCCGTCGCTAGCTGCCGCAGCCTTGGCCGTGATGGAGCAGAGCATTTGACGCTCATCACCACCACCAATTGAACTTCTCTCTCACGCTCTTTCTTTCTCTCTCGTCTAATGCATTGGAGATTCTTTTTAAGCTGACGATTTCACGGTCTATAGGAGAATTCACAACAACAACAACAACCACAATGCACTCTCTGAAGCTTGGTGTGCGCGTGAGGGCTGAGGAACTGAGCGAAACAAGAACAAAACGCACAGACCGAGATGATGGTTCCTCTCTAGCAATTTTTAGCTGGGTTTCTCATGTTACATTCCTCGCCAATTGATAGGAATTCCTGTTTATATAACATTACGCCCTTCATGCTCACCACCTGTTCGACAATTTACCTTGGAGATGACCATGATGAATCAATTGATCAATTTGAGATTGTATAGGAGTGATTTGTATGTTGTTGAAGGTACTAACTGTATATGGCAAATGGATGCTTCATCCTTTGATGGCCTAGAGTTCTCCTTCCCTTGATGATTCTTTTTACTCATTCTCAGTGAATTAAATACTGCTTTGGGAGCGTGGCTGAATCATCCTCTAAACTGAGAGCCTTTGGATTTATTTTTGCACTTGAGGTGTTCTAAGCATAATCGTCTAGGTTTAATGTAAAGAAATCATCTATAACTACAAATTGTTCATATATTGGAGTTGTAGCTTTTCTTTCGCATTAACTGCTGCTCTGTTTTGGGCTTGGTTGAGACTCCACTCCACATGTGATGGATGCGTTGGAGTAATGTTTGTATCATGCTTGCAATGTACATGCCAGTACATGGTGGCTTATCTCAGTTCTCATCATTAGCTTGCACAACATTCAATTCAGGATGTGCTATTTGTCGAAATTGTACACCCACTGCATTTGTGGGCTTGCTGAATATGTCTATTTTTACTGTACATGGCTCAAATTTACTGGATTCATTGTTGTTCTTGCTGTACATGTTAAAAAATATGTTGATTTCTTGGCTATGAATGCTGTGTATGTTCATAACATGCTGTAGTCATGGTAATAAATGTTGTCTGTGACTTAAATTTGCTGGATTCATGTTGATGCCTGTTGTCCATATCCATTCGTTGTTCAAACAACAATCACTAAGACTTGTCTATGTGTTATCTTAGTTGTGCGAGTTGAGATGAGGAATCCGTGTTAATTTTCAAGAAAGATAATCATGTTGTCATGCTTTAATTTGCTGAAATTGAACATGTGCCTGCTATACAAGCATTGATGATCTTCATTTGACTTCAATTTTCACTTGAGCTGATATACACTCGCAGAAGGATGTGTTTCAAGTCCATTAGTTAGTAAAGAATCATGAATTTCGGCCTTTAATGTTTTGATTTTGTTCTGGATTTTGCTGACATCGCCATTTTATTCATGATGTATACTAGTTTAAGACTCATTTGAGTCTGGTTTAGATGATAAGGTGACAATGTGTACTCTTTTTTTTTTGGGTCGGAAGACAAGGTGTACTTGATTTGCTAGTTATTAGGACATGTTTGGGTATTGTTGGAGTGGGTAATTTGTAAACCTTGCGAGCATAATGAGCTGGATGCTGCAATGAATTCTCTTAGGCATTAATTTGAATGATTTTGTTGTCATTTATCTATTGGTTTGATGGTTCTTCAGTGATTGTAAGCATGTGGTTCATCTCCGCTATATACCCAAGTCTGCTGAAAATGCCAAGTTTCTCACCTTTGACATGACGTCTGGATCACTTAATTTTGAAGCAGATAAGGATAACTGCAGCAAAGACAATACAGCACATCATACAAACTGTGGGCATTATATTTCAAGATTGATACTCATGTAGAACACCATATGCAATGCAAGAAGTTTGTTGCTGGAAACAGTGGAAAGTTAATATGCTTAATCTGTACTAGTTCCCTCCCTGCTACGCTTAATCAGCAACGCCAAATTTAAATTTCATAGGGCGACACAATTTCAGATGGTTAAGAACTGTTTCTGCAGAATGAACAATGTAATTGTGTATAAGCCTAAGGCTTAGTTAGACTTTTGTCTTAATTTAGCAGCCCCTTTTGAATAAACTGACAAAAAATCCTGATTAAACTTGTTGCGGCATGCAATGCATGAGTTCCAAAAGGCCACGGCTCAAGAGGCGGACCAAAATTTTGGTTCAAAGAAAACAAATCAGATTTACTGAAGTCAGGTCTAATGAGGATCACAAGAAGAAAACTCCAATTAGAAGACCGTGTTTCTTTAGATCACGCGCAAAATTTAACATCATGTCGTTCAGATAGCGAGGTTTGAGTAGAATCCACATTGTGAAGAATGCTTCTCAGTTTTTCTGCCAACCATCCTCCGAATGACAGGTTTTTTCTGGCCACATCATCGGTTCGCGCGAAACGACAAGTATAAAATACCGACAAGTGACAACATTGACCTCAAGAAAACGAAGCGCATCATCATGCAAAAAACAAAAAAGATTCTGCAGCGAAAAAAGCGCGCATGATCATATGGGCAGGCGACAGGGACAAACCTCAATTTGAGAGAAGAGAGCGGGTTGACCGCGAGCTCGGAAGAAGTGGTCAACTGCGTCGTTGGGACCGCCGTTGTTGCCTCCTCCTCCTCCGCCGACTCCTACTCCTCCCATGGGGACCTGTCGGGTCCCCCCGACCGCTTGTTGACCTCCTTTCACATCCGAAAAGCAACTCTCCATGCTCTCTCCCTCCCTCCCTTCCTCCCTCCCTCCCTCCCTCCCTCTCCAACAAGTCCGATTTCACCTCCTTCGTGGATTCGATTCACACCCACAATTCCTGTCCCTTCCCGTCTCTCTGAAAACCTCTGTTTTCACAGAAACTGCTTCTGGTGAAAATTGTGGCACCCACCCACTCTCTCTATCCTTTTATTTGAGTGGACAGTAACGACAAAGCGCTGGGGTTGGTTGTGACGTCTCGATCCTATCCCAACCAGCGAAAACGATCGCGCGGCCAGCGAAGGGACGTGAAAGCTGTTTCCTTTATGGAGGCTACGAACCGTATCGAAACTGAATCAAGCTATTTCCTTTTTGGAGGCTACAAACCGTATCGAAACTGAATCAAGCTCGAAGCTTTGCGCGTGCCCTGCAATTCATGGTGAAGTTTGTTGCCATATATAACAGGAGTGCGATTCGACAAGTATTAGGTATTGATTTGCACCTTTTGTTTTTCCGTTTGCGATGACCATGACCAGCATCGGGTGTATCACCTTTGTTAAGGAAGTTGGGCAGAGAGAGGAGGGGAGAGGAAGGTAGATGAGAGAATTAGAGCGAAAATGAAGGATTGACCCAGAAAAGTATTCAAGTCGTGCTCCGTTTGAAACGTCTGAGGAAAAAGTCTCTTGGGAAAATGCTCGGACGACTACCGAGGCTTGACGGATGGAGGGTCTTTAGAAAAGTTAATGGATAAGGTCAAATTTCGGATGTTAACTCTCTGAATCGCTCTGGGGAGAGAGAGAGAGGAGGTAGCAAAATCGTTCCGACATATCGTTTCTCGGTCTCTCTTTTGAATGTTCAACAATTGAACATGTGCGAGAACGTGCGATTACTCGACGATTGAGCATGAAATTTCGCGCCGCGTGTTGAGTTCACGTTCCCGGTTGAAGCTCTCTTCTTTTTTGTATCCGTCTTCGATAAATGGATGGGGTGCTATTAGCATGACAGTTAATACAATCACAAGGTTGTGAGTTTGCTTTTGAATTCGTCCATGAGATTTTGAAGTGTATTTTCTTTTGATCTTTAATTTATCGCACCTTGGATAGCCTCATTGTATAGCCAGTTAGTAAATGCCAATGCTTATTTGAATGGCCGGAATTATCATTCAATCTCCCGGAAGAAAAAGAGGGCACAAGCTTATGCATGTGCCAAAGAAAAAAAGAGACAATGCCCACGATTAAAAATTCAACGTGATTAAAAAAGTGAGAAAGTATATATTTTAATGACTAAAAGGTTTATTAAGTTATTAGATTTGTAACTACGAATATCTTACTCAAAATTTTAATTATCACATTCAAATTATTGCAATGTTATATCTACATTAAACATAGGAATAAGTGACATAGACAGATTATTACCTTTAAAAGGAGGATCTCCCTTTTCATATAATAATTTGGATATAGATTGATGTTTAATATTTAATGGATAAATTGATATATTCATGAAAATATTGGTCCCTCGGTTTCCTTCCCCTATCCATCACGTGCAATTAGACTTAATTCATCCGGGAGAGCATTATTAGACCATGAATGATTAATGACATGTTGGTCTCTCAAATGCTGGGTTTTTAAACAAATACTTAACAATAAAGGTAAAATTGGCAAAATTATTTGAGCCAAAACTAAATGCATAAATTGGTGTCTGGGAGAGCATTCACTTCAATATTTTCACACTATGTTTCTCTAAAGATGAAAAGTAGACAATATATACTCGAGAAATTGGGTCTCTCGATAATGTGTGACTAGAAAAGTCTTTGATTATTTTCTTTGTTGGGGTTGTGCATTAGTGAATTGTTTACTCATAGGCACAATAGTTCCAATTATACTTTTGACGATTGCACAAAGATGCTTGGATCACTCAATCATATCTTAAACTTGATGCTCTCCAATGATATATAATAATTTCACAACTTCGTAATCCACGACATTCTTGATAATTTGCTTGCTCTCTAGCCCTTTTCCTTAGACCTTTTGCAAGGTCGTAGTCATAGTGATATTGCTAAGGGAAATTGCCGGAGTCATGGTTTGCATATATATATTATCTATTGTTGGTCTATCTTACTTTAACTCTTGACTTAATTTCAAACTTTCGTGCTGCCTCTTTGTAGAGCGTGGACGCCATACCTTACACCTGAAACTAAATGTCCCCACCTTCAACCCCTCTCGAGAAGGTGGGAAATCAAACTCTACATCTCCTCCTTTTCATGTGGGAGGCAACCCTTGTGTTTATGGTTTGCATATTTGAGATGTGGCAGGTGTGTTGTCTTCAAATCCATATTCAAACAATTCCTAATAGGTGGTCTCATTTAGCCATCTATAAAGGCGCACCCGTGATTCACGACCTGGCAAAAGGCAAGCTACTTTTATTTTTGGTAAGGAAAGGCAAGCTACTTTCGTTCCCCCCAAATACAATCATGCCAAAAGCAAATACCTTTTTCGCCAATGGATTGTCTCTTTTCAGTTTTTAACTTTATTATACATCCTCTTTAATTTAAAGGTTTAATTACAGGAATTCATTAATAAATATTTCAAGATACCTACTACGAAGAAACCTAATGAAGAACTAAATTTTCAAAACATTAAATTTGCTAATCGAATATATAATTGGCCATTTCCGAAATTAATTATATTTAAAATAATCCCCCTATTTTTATATGACACTTTTTGCAAAAGAAGAAGAAGAAGAAGAAGATAATGGATTGCAATTTTCAAGTCCCAAAAGATTTTATAATTTTTTCCCAACTCATAATTACTCAATTGGGGTTGAAATTCCCAAATTCGCCCAATCAAGATATTATAATAATGATCCCTATCCACTCCTTCCAGCATCTGTCCTTCTCCACAATAAATTTCCAAGAACTTTACCCCAAGGCTCATTTCGTCTCCTCAAGATTCGATCCAAAACATCAACGTATACCTAAGTCAACGCAAGAGTCAAGCTAAGCACAGGAACTGCTCAACACCTCGTCATCTCTCCTCCCCACAAAAAAAAAAAAAAAAACCGTAATAAACGATTTCCCATTATTTTGAGTCCCCAAGATAATAAGAGGATTAGTCACTAAATTTATATGTATGGAGTTTCTCTAGCACTGGCATTTTTCATAGCGAGAAAAGTATTTTAACTTGAAAGATCCAACAAAGATTTGCAAATTGACAATAATAAAATGGTTATGATTCATTATTTCATAGTCAGATTTGGATTTGATTTAGTCTGGTCCTATTTTGTAATAGTCGATAGTTGGATTGATGTGTGAATTCTTGTTAAGACATTTTGAGTTGATAGATGATTTTGTGAATGATTTTGTCCCTCAACTCTTTACAAGAGCACAAGCTAACTGAAAATAATATGTACTAGCAGTTTGTTGGACACGATAATGACTACGCAATCTAGGACATTCTTCTTTTTCAATCATCAAAAATCTCCTCTTTGCGAGAAGAGTGTTTAACCTAAAAGATCCAACAAACATTTGCAAAATGACTAGAATAAAGTGATTATGATACATCATTTCATGGTTGGATCCATATTTAATTTAATGCAGTCCTATATTGTAATAGTCGACGGTTTGATTTATGCTTGAATTCTTTTTGAAACATTTTGAGTTGACTCATGATTCCATGAATGATTTTGTCCCTCAACTCTTTACAAGAGCACAAGTTAATAGAAACTAATCTATGTACTAGGCAACACTAGGGGTGAGCATATTGGATCAATCAAACCTAGGATTGCTTGGACCAGACTGAACTAGCTGGTTTGGTTTGGTTCCCGAGGGCGTTGGTCCGGTTCTCGGTTTCATAAAAACAAAACCAATGATTTTTGGTCTTGTTTCCAGTTTCGAGGGAGAATTGGACTGGACCAATTTTTTTTTTAAATTAATTTAAGTATTTTCTTATGTTCTTAAAAATAGTAATAAACCCTACAATAGTAACAATTCTAGTATTTTTATTTTTTTTTATTCTTTTTGGCTAAGTGGCAAGTTCCATTAGACTGGACTAACCGGTCTAGTCTGTTCGGTCCCCTGTCCAAATAGTGGGAAGCGATCCTTCCAATTTGGTTCCTGATTCCTAGGTGGGACTGGACTGGATTGTGAATCGATCATTCCTAGGCAACATAGGCAGTTTGCTAGAAACGATAATGATCATGCAATCTAGGACATTCTTCTTTCACAATCACCAATATTCTCCTCATGAAAGAACAATCCCACAAACAAGTATATTGATGTCAATGGGGAACATAGTGGGAGGGTTCAATGTAGTCTCTTAAATACCAAAAGCAATGAGCATTTGAGACAAACCAACTTGGATGATTTCACTGCCACTTGATATCAAAGCACGACCTTCGCCAAATTCTGTTGAATCTAACTCAAAAGTGGCCTTACAATGCACATGTCTAAAAGGGGAAAATAACAGAGTATAGGTACACAATTGAGTACTATTGTGACAAAAGAACCAAATGATCGATAAGGAAAGAAATTCCATTATATTTCCAAAAATGCGTTTGCAATATAGGTCGATGATAAACTCGAGGTGCAAAGCTCCTCTTGCATTTGCATGCAAAAACCACTAATGGATGTTGCAACCTCCCGAAGCCCTACTTTGGGCGCAGAGGCTAATGACTAGCGCTAAGTTTGGGCATAGTTCGGGCTGTCCCAAGGCTATTAATTCGCGACTTATGATCTGAGTTTTTAACTTGCAAGTCATTTTTATTTAGGAGTCGTCACTAATTAATTTAGGGTGGGTCGATTAGAAATCTAAATAAAATATAAAGAGAAATATTTTATTTCTGCGCATTCAAAACAACTAAGATCGAGAATTTGATCATGCTAATTATCAACTAATACCCTTTCTTCGATACTTAATCTTGTTTAAAGTTTGAAGTCTGATTTTTTTTTTTGACAAATTTTTCATGCATTAAAAAAAAAAAAAACTCCAAAAAAAACATTTTTAGGCCTTTCCCTAATTTGAGAATTTTTCAAAATTTTTAAAAAAATTAATTAATTTTTTATTAAAAAAATATAATAACAAGATAATATAAACCTGACCTGAATCGCGCATCCGGATGGCCAGAGAAGATCCCCCTTTTTGTCCCTTTTCATTTATTCTTCTTAGCTTTCTCTCTCTCTTGTCTCGTCCCATCTTGTTGTGCGTGTGGTCATACAGAGCCGCGCTTTTGTACTCTAGTGACCAAGAGACAAAAGGGAAGACTTTTCTTATTTACTAAAGTTGTCGCCCCTCCTCCCCCTCCGTTTCTTTTCATTTTCATTTTATTCCTTTCTTTCACGCTTCCCTCTCCTCCGCCACCATCTTCTTTACGACCGGACCAATAACGCGAGCAAATTCAAGTGGTAAGAGGAACTCAAAACTCAACCAAAGCTCAGGTACCGCTGCCGGTCGTGTTCAATCATCACACAGCCATCACTGTGACCGGGGCCGCCACCACCCTTCAATCTCGCCGGTCAAGAGTCGGTTGCTTGCGGAAACACGACGCGCAAAAGGAACGTCGAAACAAGAACGTAAGAAGTGAAGGAACAGCTGCGTGGATCTATCAAAACGCATTTCACCAACCACGAACGCCCAATATGGACGAAGGACTGAGAACAAGCGCGCGCACTTGCGTTAGGCGTTTCGTCGAACAGGTAAGTCGCATTAACTAAAGAGGGGAAAAACGAACCAATAGAGCCCCGACTCACGCCGAAGCTAACAACAATCGGCAAGCAACAACCCAAGAGCCGCAGCATACACACGAAGGGGGCCGGAAATCATGTGCGCTGGACAAACGGCAAAATTCGCGATGCGGCAAAACAGGGGAGGTTCGGCCGAGGGTCCCTACCCGGCTCACGGCGTCGGACGGCGGACGAGCCCGAAGATCGGGGTACGTCCGTCCGCCTCGCGCGCCCCCGAGCCGAGATCCTTGGGAAGCCGACCCCGAGTCGGCACAACCAAAAGAATCAAAACACAACCTACCGTGGGTTTGGTTCGGGAAGTGGGGTAACGTCGATGGATCGTCGGCCGGGTTTCAAGTGTATTTGTCGCCGGAGAACACTCACTCGCTCTCAGCCTCGCTCTCGGTTCTCTCTCTCAGATGTCACTCTCCGCCCTTGGATCTCTCCTATTCTCTCGACCTCGCTCTCTAGAACACTCCCCGATTTATCTCTCCTCCACCTCTCAGATCTCACTTACTCTCCGAAGAGCTCCCCCGATTTCTCTCTCGTGAACCCCCTCAATGCGAGGAAGGAAGGAAAGGAGGAAGGAGGAGAAGAAGAGAGCCGGGCCGCGAAGTCACCTAGCTGGGGGGCGAGATGGGCCCTAGGCCCGCGCGGAAAAGATAAAGAGGGCTGGGGTTCCCAGCCCCCCAAAACCAACTTTTTTAAAAATTAATTAGTAAAATAATATATTTATAAAAATTCTATTTATTCAAAATGTATCCAAAATGCGGTAAAATAAGGAAAAAAAAAAAACTTAGTTGATGCAAATAATAGTATACCTATATGAAAATCTTTTTTTTGTTAGAGTGAAAATCTTTTATGTTAAAGCCAAATTGATCCCTAATGCTAGTCTCATAGTGATGGAAGAGCTTGAGTGCAACTTCTTCCGCATGGGACCAGCCAATTTCTAATCTAATTGATTTCTAGCAACTGCAAAACATCATTAGAATTCAGTATTTCGAAAGAATCAGAGGTAACACATGAAGAAGAAACACTTGGTTAACGGCATGAAGGGACGCAGTTACTATTTGACAGTTTTGAAGACTGAATGTTGACCTCCATGATTTCTAATAAGTATTCCATTTGTTATGTAGTAAAACATGCACGTTAGATAAATGATGAGTAGGTTGCTGTTGGAATATATATTTTTTTTTTTTTGGAGACCGATCCATGATTAGAGAGTTGCAACCAAATCTCGAGCTTTGTAGAAGGGTGCTACATTGTAGATGTCCACGGAATAGGAAACTAACTAAAATTCTTAATCTAGAGTGAAATTGAGCTGGCATTTGGGGGATTAAATAGGTTTAGTAATGTATAAACTAGAAAGAAAAAGAAGATTCAAGTATTTGAAGGACTTGCTAAGGATGATTCTTGAATCGTGATACTATTAACTGGCGAGGTTGGCTGGTGACCCTTGCCAGCACTCAGTCCAAAAAAAAAAAAAGTAAAGAAAAGAAAACAAAATGATTTAAAAAATAAAATAAAAAATGTCTATATCAATATTGGCTATGTCATGTCGGATGACCGGCATCCATGTCATTGATTTCTAGCCAAAATTGATAGGATATATTGAATTGCAAAAATGTGAATATTTAAGATTAAATTGATACATTTAAAAGGTTTATAACTGAATTGACATTGATATAATATGTTTAAGACTTTTTTGTTAGTTGTCTTCTACAAAATCATTCATGCTCATTAAAATGTTATTGACTCGTTGGAGAATTCCCATCATATAATGATACCTCGTGCTCGTAGACTCTTGCCACGGAAATCAAAGTGAAGATATTTTTTGTTGATGATGGGTGTAAAATTCAGAATTGCGGTTTTGTCCGATGCTTGCACTAATGAATATTTGCATATCGTACAAAGTTAAGAGGAACAAGGCGACAAGAACCAAAACTTTATCGACACACAACAACTTGCAATCAAGGAGTTTATTGCAAAAAGTTTGATTAGAACACATGGTTGCGAATTGGTTTTTTGCCTGTAAACCTTCTCAAATAATTGCTCTTTTGCTAAAAGACCTTTTGGTTAACGCTTGGTTCTTTGGCCAAAAAAGAAATGTATCACAATACTTACGTTATAGTCCCGTAATCATCTGCTTGACTGGCAAATTTTGCCGGTGATGAGTAGTATGCTCCGAAGATGATGGATTAATTGAGAAATATAATAAAGTTGTGCCGTGTTTGGAATTTTTGCGGAAATCTCTAGGAAAAAGCTTGGATAAGGTCAATGTCGAATCTGACTCAAAATCACTGTGGAGAGCGAAGTGCTGAGCAATAGGGAGGACCATGAGGTTTACATTTTACCTCGATCATTAGCATGAAATAATTCATTATTGAAGATTTTTAATTTGTGCTTGATGATTTTAATAAGTGATTTAATTATTTGGCATGTGTTGGTAATTTTTATTTTGTTGTGATAGATGACTTTTAATTCGTGATTGATCATTTTTTGATTGATAATTTAGGGAATACGAATATATAGACCTAGTTTTCTGAAGGTCCCTACAAGTATCATGAACTTATTGAGTTCAGGCATTTTGCTTATGCAAGTGGTTTAAACTTAAAGTGATTTGCACGTAGTAGGCGGGATTCGAATTAGTGGCTTCCAATTGTTGAATTGGGAAGTCTTAGACCACTCACAATTATAGAAAAAGAACTCGAAGCAATACGCTACCATATAACATAGCCTTTGGAAAAATCTTTTCATAGAACTGATGTGAAAAGTTTAGGGATAATGGAATTGCTAGTGCCTTTACTTCTTCAATTTGTTCAATATTGTCCATGTATTCTTTTTTTTTTTTCCTAATATGGTCTATGATTTATATATTTTTTTATCAAGTTAGTCCTTTTGTTAAAATTGCAAAGATGCTGACTTATCATCCATTAATGCCACATTTAGGTTGATTGGATGAACTAAAATTGAGATGGAACTCTTTTGTTGACGATAAATTTATTAGGAAATTAGAGAAAAATCATAAGCACTAAGTGAGAGAGAGCTACACCTGTGATGAAAATTTAACAATTTCGAAATATTAGCAGAGAAAGTCGAAACAACGAAACAGGCAGATGTACAAGTAAGCTGGGGGAAGTAACTAGGGAGAGCTCATGATTGAGTTTGCACCTGGTGGCATTCGTCTTTGGAGTTGGAGTCGCAAAAGAGGTGGAGTAATTGAAGTTATGTGGGTGGTTCTTGTACGTATTAGAGGGAATGGTTATTCTTAGTATTTCGATTGTAAATACCAATGTTTTTGGGATTGTAAAACTCTCTTTCCACAATCAAGCAAATCTATAATTTATGTTTATCTTTACTTTTTAATAGACCATTTTATTTTCTACGAAATTTACCCTTTCAATGCAATTTACATTTTTCTTGCATTTTTTTTTTTTTGAATTTTTCTCAGCACTAATCTCCACATTATTACGCACTCCGTTGAATCTCCGATTCGTGCACTTTGGGAGTGAGGTATGTAACCGTGAAGCGATCTCGGTTGCTCTTGGCACTATTTCTTTTATTGCTTTAATAAATATCAATAAAAAATTTTGAGTTGTATTTTGTTAAAATAAATTGTCCCCTTATAATTTTCTCTCAAATGTCCTTCAATACTGGAGATAACTTAGCAAATCTCACTTGGATAATAATCACTATTAAACAGGTGCTAAGAAAATTTATCACTAAAAATAAATAAATTAGGAGATGTATTTGCGATCATGCACATCTCTTGTTCCGTGACGGACAAGACAAGTATAGGGTTGGTGCTATTTATTGAGACAACTAAGGTTATCAACGATTTACTATGATAGATGAGTTTCCCTAAGGCTCAACAATGTTTACTGTATTCTCTTGTTCATGGAGAAGTAAGAGGTTTATTTTCTTTCATGTTATTAATTGTAACCAGGTACCTAGTGATCTTTGTTTAGAATAAAGAGGATGACGCCTTGATCTAGAAAAGGATTGGCAAAATGTATAAAACAAAACAATCAAGCCGAAAGTTGAACTAGAATTTTCAACATTTTACCTATCATCAATTATTACATGAGGTTGAGAGGTAAATGGAGCCACAACAAGTTGGGTTGAATTTAGTTAGATAATGTAGTCATGTGCAATTTCATGTGCTAAGCATAATAAAATGCAAGTCAGGATCACGCGGATATCACCCATATTTTTATTTGCATGAAGGTGATCATAATTTGTAGTTCACCGACTAAAGGCATGGTTCAAGAAAATTTCTATAATCAGGAATGTATAAAAATATAGCCATTTACATCAAGTATGGTAAATTTCATTTTACTCTTTTGTTTTCAAACCAAAGAAGTTTGGTTAGGGTGTGTTTGCGTAGGACTCTGTCTCTCTCTTTACACATGTTTGAAATGTATATTTTTGGTGGATCCACTCACTTAGTAAAAGGACGAAGCAATGTTTGAAGTAACAATAACCAATTCTCCATTGCTATAACCTACTTATAAGAGTAAAATGAATTAAGAACATAACGATAACCAATTCTCCATGTTCAAATGGTATTTTAATAAATTAAGTGCGAGGTCGTCCATTAAAGAAATTCGATGAATAAATATATGAACCAAAGGTGAGAGTTCTTAATTAAAGATTTTTATGTACCCTCCTTTCAAGAAAGAACATATGGCTTATAGTTATTATTGCCAATGTTTTGGAAATGGAACCAGAGGCTGAACCAGAGCATGGGCCAGTATGTGATTCTACTGGTTCAACTGGTCCCACTATTATACCGATTGGTTTGAATATAGAGAATGAAGCAAGAAAAATAAGCAACGTCTAAAATGATGATTTTGAAAATGTCATGAGAAAACTCACAAGTAATATTTGCACGCTTCAAAAGTATTTTAGGAGTTCTACAATGAGTAAAAATAAATTTTTTACTATCACTTGGAGTAGGCTGAATTGTCTAAATGGTGAGAGCAGAGACATGCCAAATTTCCAACATCACCCTATGATTTTCAAGTCGCAAACTAAGCTACCAACAAGAAGATATTAGACATGATGTCATCCAATGAAAAGAGACGCTTGCTTCATTTTCTTTTTCATTTTTTGGCATTGACCGTGCTATTGCGACTTGGACACAGCTAGTTTCTGACAACGAGTGCTGAGGCCAGTGGCCATGGTGGGGTCGAGTGTCATTTGAAAATTCACACGTAACTGGTGTTGCGAGGGTCACGGCATAAGAGTGAGCTTGCCATCGTGATCTGTAGGGTCGTAATTGGGGTTAATTGATCAGTCAAGACATGGAGCGATCTCGGCGGTGATCACCAGCATCGCTTATGTGATTGCTACGAGCAGGTTTGTGACTACGAACATTCATTTTCATTTATCCTTTTTCTTTCGTTGTGATTAGAGAGATGGTGAGGCCAAGTAAGACAAGAACAGTGACCCTGTCCAGAGCGAAAAACATGTAAATATTGAGAAATATGTGCTTTAAGTGCATTGTGGAAATTAACCTATCTTAGCATGTCTTAATCAACATTTAGGTCTTCCACCAAAAAAGAATCGATCAGATGTTAGATTCAAGATGTTCATCGTGGAAATGAACTTTTCCTTGATGCCACTCTTTAGGACCTGCATAGTCATTTGACTGGCAACTTTTGCAAAATTCACGTTGACTATGGTCAAAGGGCCCGTTAGAATGTAGAGGATTAAGCTATTTAAGAATGACAGACACCTTTTCATGGCCTTGATGAGAAGCTGGTAAAGCAAGATTTGCACCATTTCTTTCTGTGAAGTTTCTCAAATCTGCCATGGACTTCTGAGGTTTACTGGCGAAAAGCAAATTAACATGTTTGATAGAGTTGACCCCCAGGGCTGGCGTTCCCCATGGCGCATGCCACCACGACGCCGCTTCTCATCACCTGGAACGTGCCAAGGGCGAGAGAGTCCTCAGTGTAAGGGAGAGGCTTGTTGATGCATAGGGAGATGCAAAGTACATCGACTCCATGGCCAATGGTGTCATCTATAGCTGCCAAAATGTCCTCCTCAGAGCGACTTCCGTTTGCTTTGCTTGCGTCGGGGATCGCCCAACACACCTTCTTTATGGCCAGGTGGGTGAGCGGCACACCACCCGTGGCAGTGCCCCACATGAGCCTGCTGAGGGCTGAGACGTCTGGAACCTTCTGGCCTCCGACCGTGGAGGCTGTGTGGGTCCCGTGCCGATACATGTCGCGAGGTTACCGGTAGTCTAAGGTGGTGTTAAGAGGAAAGGCATTTACCCTACAAGTGCATGGTTCCCTCCCACTAGTATTGAAGTCGAAGCACTCCAGGACTAATGAATTCTCCCGCGACAAGTCTTACGGTATGTCAAATCACTAATGGCTCCATTAACGTATTAGAGGATATGATGACAACGAAGCAGGACGAGAACCCCCACACTCAACTCCTCTGGATATTCTCAGGAAAAGATCCTAATAAGCCCGAGTACGAGAGATAAAGCGATGAAAAGATTTGGCAAGGAACCATATCAAACAGGACATTTGAAGATAGATTTTGGACAGCTTACACTTTCAGAAGCAAATCTTTGTTTCCTAAACTGGGAACAGCGATATATTATTTCAATAGCGGACGTGAAAGCAACAGATTCCTCAGCATGGATAGTCCAAGTAACCAGGTTTCTCGAGCCAACTTGTAAATTTTTATTAAGAAGCGACAGGATTAAACACCAACTCTGCTTTGTGACCAGCCACGGGAAATAGAAAGGAGAAGATGCTTCGGACAAGATCTAGATGGCTTGCACTTGTACTTCACCGAAACCAAGCGCATGGAACATGACATTTCGTAATGTGATCCAACAGTAAATACCCCCGACCGCATATAGCTAGCTTCTCCTAAAAACTCATAAATATTGTTTTACTGCACATTCTTATTGTATACAGATTATGTTAAATTATGGACGTTTGACTAGTACAGAGATATGCAGTACTTTAAGTGCAAACATGTCATGGTAATGAATATGGTGCTTTAATTTTGTGAGCCATTTGATGTATTTTATGAACTCATTTGAAACAATTAAGAGTCAAATTACTAAGAGCTCCTAAGATTGTGGACCCTAAATGATATTTTCCCGAGCCAGGAGAGAATATTACTTCCTAATTCAATTAAAAAAACAATTACATAGTCCACATTGGCGCTTATGGACATTGGCGCTTATGGAAAGAGCTATGAGGATGAAGCACCAAAAGCTATAAACACAACTAAACTCCAACAAAAGCAGAAGAGCAGAGTTCGAACATTATCTGATAATGGCAACTAGCAAGTGAGCCTTTCTTCTTTATACCAACCTTCCGAAGAACACATGAAATTACAGTATGCTCAGTAGCTGAGTGATCCTTAGATCACCTGCTTTTGCAGGGGATGCATCTAAAATTGGTGATTCACGAAGCAATTATATCACCTTCAATCAACTAGCTCTCTCTCACTATTTCTTTGGGAAATATTGGATGCTACGGGTGAGCATATTGGATTTTGGACTTATCTTTCTTTTACCTGATATAAAGCCCAACCTCTAGGGGAGAGGATTGGAGTAAAATGTGGATACTATTGCGATTCGTGAATCTCGGAAAGCTGGGATGAGTGGTTTATAAAGGAATTCTACAGAAAACTAAATCCAAGGCCTTTTTCTCTCTCTTTGATGGTCTGAACAAGTTCTAGCTTGAACTCATGGCAATTTAGAGATTCTCCTATCGGCATGGTCGATACTACTGTTATGGTAAACCCACAGGGATATTAGAATGGCATCAAACTTGTACAAAATGTTTTTCTCAGTTCCCACCAAAGTAAATTGGCAAGAATTTACATGTAAAAAGCAGCAGATCAGATAAGTTAAAAAACAGAACAAAAAGAATGACTAAACAACACCTTATATTCAGTGTCAAAATTTTCTACAAGAATAAAATAACTAAATCATGTTATATCGAGTCAATTGATTATTTATCATCACGACATGAAGGCAGGCAAAGTAATATCTATGTATCTCTATTTTATGAACTCTAGTAAAACAACTGAAACAATACACAACTAAACTAATGATAATTCGTGTGGGATATTACTTGCCAATCCATGTTGTTGACACCTAATTTTTGAAAAATAAAATTGCACTTTGAACAAATAAAAAGAAAAAAAATGAAAATGGGGGAAATTGATTGATTGAATTATGCAAGGAAATATGGAATTCGATGGATGTCCGGATTTTGTTAAATGCGAAGCAATTTAAAAATCAAGTGAATAAGGGGGAAGAATTTTGCAAAATGGAATAAATCTGAACAAGATCAAGATAATTGCGAAATCATGCTATAATTTACAGATTTGATTTAATGTGGTGAGAGATGGAAACTTAGGGCGCGTTTGGTAACGTTTCTGTTCAAAAATTGTTCCAGGAACAGAAAAAAAAAAAAAAATTGTTTCATTCCGAAACAGTTTTTTTGAACAAAAGAACGCGTTTGGTAAGTGTAAAAAAAAAACTGTTCTTGAAATAAAATAAAAAAAGAAACACGTTTGTAGCTATCGCAGTTAATTTCTGTTCCTAGAATAGAAAAAGAACAAAAACACATTTGGTAAACTATACAAAATTTCTATTTTTAAATTTAAAAAAAATGTTTTTTTCTAAATAAAGTTTAAACTTGATATTGAATTGTCATTCTTATGAAATGCTCATTAATTTTATTTTGTTCATGGTGAGTGAAGACAAACATTTTGAACATGATCATATGTCATACTTGGTAGAAAATTTTGTAAGTAAAGTTAGAATCAAATTTTTTTCAAGTACTTTTTTATTTTTTTATTTTTATAACATTTAAACTTGATTGAATTCTCATTCTCATGAAATTCTCATCAATTTAATTTTGATAATGGTGAGTGAAGAAAAATATTTCCAACATAATCATATGTGCATACTTAAAAAAAAAATTATAAGTAAAGTTCGTACAATAAGAACTAGCAAAAAGAAGAGTATCTTATACATCTCAACATGAATCCTTCCATACACGACATCACAATAATGAAGCATTATAGTTCATTGTTCAACTTCATCACAGTTAATTAAATTTCCCCAACACATACGCATATGCATACAGATACATAGATTTGAAGATCAGACTAAACAAGAAGATTAATAATTAGACTTGAAGGCCTTCCAAACAGTCGGTCCAAACCAATGAGAAATCAAAAGAAGATACAATAGATAAGATCTCTCCGAGTAATCCTTCTCGTATGACCCGGGAAACGTACTATACACCGGCAGAAGAGTCACTTCTTAACCTGCTGCTAAATGGGGAAGGATCCAAAGTAACTCGAATGACGTTCAGCACATAGAAATGCAATACATTCACCAATGATCAGGATGAAGACGGCCCTGCATTTTCGAGAGAAGCATTTCCAAGCAGCAGCATACCACATGCAAGTACAAAGAGCGACACTGCAGGCACAACCATTCTCACAAGATACACATTCACCGTCTCACACCAGTCTCAACCACAGGAATTCTGGGAGAGCAATTTGCTGATACACCCAGATAGATCAACTCATACAGTGTGGCGATCGGATAAGATTGAGAAGGTTCTTCATCTAGTTCTTTTGGTGAACGGCTATTTGGTGGATGTCCATGTCCTTCAACATGACGGAACGGCCACATGAATCACAAGGGGCAGTTCTTGATCCACAGATGCTCTCATGCTCACACAGACCTCTTAATTTGTCTCTCAGGTCCACTGCAGTGTCTCCTGCATGGACCATGTTCCCGCAGAAACGACACGCGATCAAGCGTAAGGGGCAAACTGAAGCTTGGTGCTCCACCTGCCAAACAAAGACATAACATAAGTACAATAATTAAGTAGATGTATTCTAGTTTGTTCTCTCCTCAAAATGCTCGGTATCCCAAAGATGTAATGTCATGTCTAATATCTAACTGCATTTTTGCCACAATGTGCAGCCCAAACCTATCGTTAGGGTATACTCAGTTTATGCACATCTCGACAACATGTTCGAGACATGCATTCATGTTGGACATCCAGACACACTGACCAATTCATGACAGTCAATGATTCAAGATTTTAATAGTCACCATCTCGAGGAGAAATAACATGCAATAAACTCATCCAATTTGGCAATTGTTTTTTGAATGCTACCTTGTGTGACCTCATGCCACCATCCTTTCTATTAGAGTTGAGAGGTATAAGATGGGCCCCACCCCTTTGTGTTGTGTGAATAATTGGCTCAAAACAAAAGATTTTAAAGAAGCAGTTATTAGTTAATGGAAGAATAGTTCTTTTGGAGGGTATGCCAGTTTTGATTTTCCTTTGATGCTCAAGAAGCTAAAATACGTTCTGAAACAATGGAGTCACAAGAAGGTAGAAAACCTGGGAAATAAAATTAGTGAGACAATTCAACAAGTTGATGAGCTTGATGATAGGGAGATCCAGGTGACTATTGGAGAAAAGCTCATCAACTTGTTGAACTGTCTGACTAATTTTATTTCCCAGGTATTCTATTGGAGAAAAGCTTTAGGAGAATAGAATGGGAAAAAGAACTCGCCTTGTTGATTCAAAAATGGAAGAAACCTCCTGAGACAGAAGTCTCGGGAGATTTGGCTTGATGAGGGTGACAGAAACACCAAACTTTTTCACAAAATGTCCAATGCTCGTACAAGATATAACTTCCTCAATAAGTTGGAACTCTTTGGCAGAGGTTGTTGAAAATTGGATGCCATGAGTATGCAACTATCTGAATTCATGCTGGTTTATATAGGGAGAGATGTGTCGTGAGATCAGAATTGGAGGGGATGACTTTTACTTCTCGATCCTGATATGGCTGAAATGGCAAATACCTTTCGAGGAGGAGGAGATTAGAAGGACATTCTCGTATTGCAATGGAGATAAGGCACCAGGTTTGGATGGATTTATGGTGATTATCAAAAAAATTTCACGAAATTGGGAGGTTGTTCATGAAGACCTCCTGAAAGTTTTCAAAGAGTTCCATACTTCATCAAATGCTAAACACTTTGTGTGGCTCATGCACTTAAACGAAAGCATAAGATATATGTTCTACCCCTGAAAGAAATTCCAAAATGGCCGGAGGTGAAACTAGCTAGTACAGACAATCATCTGAAATCTAAATTGAGCATTAGGGGTGTAAACAGGTCGGGTCGGGTCGGGTCTTGATGTTACCCGACCCGACCCGAAACATACAGGTCACATACTGTGACCCGACCCGACCCGACCCGACCCGAAACACGTTAAACTCGCATAGGAAATCCGGGTCGGGTCGGTTCGGGTCGGGTCGGGTTTCCGGGTCTTCCTTTTTTTTTTTTTTTCCTGTTTGAGAGTCAAACGGGCATCGGGCCGCAAATGAATGTATCTTCTACAAATGAGCACAAGCATAATTTACTGCCACATTGATGTAGAATGTCAAATAAATGAGGAGCTTATCCGCAGCACTCTTTATATCGAAGTTCCTAAAAAAGACATTGGCCCGGAAGAATGTGATTGCTTCATCAACAATATCGGTTCTATCTGTAGGAGGCATGCATCAGAAACTAAGCACACAGAATCAAATATATTTCAAAATTCTTGATGAAATCAACTACTACCTTGCTCAGAAGTTGGAGCTGGGCCCTTTATATGGCTTTTTAAGGGAAGCAATGGACACCCACATGCCCTAGTAATCCCTTCTTCATCCAAAAAACTTGAATGGTAAACCTGCCCCAATAGCAAGTTCTAAGCATAATCGGAAGAAGACACTATATATCCTAAAATTGCAGGAACACAACCGAAGCAATGTAAAAAGCAATCTAAATGGATGATTGCAACTTTGCTCGTCTTAGCAAAATCACACGAAGAACGCACTGCTTCAAGGACTTGCACTCTTACCCGAATGATAGGAAGCTTGCACTCCAATTTTATCTTTACAGGTCTCACTCTGGTCATACCTAGACCAATCTGCATTGTCTAGTTTTTTTCTTGTTCTTTATGGGGGCATCTCTAAATTATTCCCAAGGTGAAGGAAGTTACAAGGCCCTTTCTTTGGCAAGATTCAGGCCTCATCACCTTTCACCGGAGATGAAGACTGGGAACGACACCAATTTCAGTCCAGTCTAAATATCATTTCAAACTACATATGGAGAACAAGAGCATGAGCAACTTCCCATTTCTAGTCTCAGAATCATCTGTTATCCCCCCTACATTGTTCCGGTGCTTGCTGCTCAAAACATGAAAACAGATCTCATACCCCCACATTAGGCTTTATCTTGAGGTAATGCATTTCTCTTCTTCCCTCCTCTAATCCCTTATTATTCTCTATCTCCCCCAAATTTTCCTAAGAACAACCTCCACAGCTTCGACATGCGAGAGCAAATCGCGATAAACGCCCCCCACCAAGAACAAACGCAACACAAATTTATGCCATATATTTATAAAGCATAGTTATTGAGCATAAATTTATACATTAAGGTTGTCTTATCTTACCTTCATCACTGGGTTTCGCTGCTTGCTGCAAACCATCATGCAAGAGCACGAAATCCAATTAGAAACATCAAAAACAAATACTAAACACCGCAAGAAGCAGGACACAAATGGCACACATGAAAAAGCAGGAAAATTGCATTACCACTTTCAATCTCTGAAGAATGCTATCGAACTGAGCCGTGTCGAACGCCCATTCATTCGGCTTCTCAAGACCAACCCCTATCAAGGTCAACCAACGAGCACACCACCCACACACGCACACGCACACACAAAATAAGAACAACAACAAGAAAAAACCCCGATCGCCATCAACCAAAAGCGAAAACAAGGAAAATCAGGCCCAAACCTATAGTGCCCTGCTTGTTCTTGACCTTGACGTAGCCTTTGATCCCTTGCTTGTCCTTGCCAAGACCTTCTCCCTCTTCCCACCCCTATCAACACCGCGCCGAACAATCAAAAACCCACCACGGAAAACACCCCAAAAAAACAAAAAAAATCCCTCTTTTACGACTCCCCAAGCCTCAAATCCATTCATACGCAACGAAAAGATCACAAAAAACCGCACTTTCGCGCGCGCACACAAACACAGCGCATACCATTTGCTTCATGAGGCGAAAGGCGATGGACTGGCGAGCGACGCCGACATAGCAGAGAGGAGCTTCCGGCGCCGCCATGGTTTCTCCTCCGCCTCCCTGCTTCGGCGGGCGATCCAGAGCCGTCTCTCTGCCGGCGGCAAGGGTTCCGGCGTCGGCAAGGCGGAGGCGAGGGGTGGCGACGGCGACGGCGAGGCGGAGGCGCATTGATCGGAGGGCGGCAGCGGACTCCACGAGAAGACGCACTCGTCGGAGAAGAAGGCGGAGCCGACGAGGTTGTGTTCGACTGTTCGTGTTTTTGGGGCTAAAGCCTAAAGCGTTTGTGTTTTTGTGTTTTGGCGTGTTTGGACTTTAGAAAACTTGTTTCGGGTCGAACAATGTTCGAACCCTGACCCAACCCGAAACACATTTTGTTTGCTTGTTTTATATTTGTTACCCGAACACGAAACACGTTAATACATGTTTCGTGTTCGGGTCGTGTTCGGGTCGGGTCGGGTCGGGCCTTTTTGACACCCCTATTGAGCATTACTAGCATGCCCTGACCTTGACATACAGGGTGTCATATGTTAGTCAAGAACAAAGCATGTAAAATTTGATTTCTTTTCCTTTTAAGTTTTCCAGCAACTAGATTGATTAAATACATAACTTTAAACCTCAGGAATTCCTATGCATGATATCACCACCATAACACCATTCACATGAGAATATAAACTTAAATATGGTTTTGGCTAGTTGAAAGTTGCTTTACCCAGATTCAGCATAATAATCAGTAGTTGCCTAAGATGAGAAGGGACATCTTATAGCAAAAATGGCTACATCTGCACCCCTCACTCAATTAGTTACCTGAACATAATCGACTTGGGACTCAGCTCTACATTGCATATCATTCAAAGCGAGATCCTACTTACATGTTCCAGATCTTTTCTAACAATAGCCCTATCCATTTAACTGCTAATATTAATAAGCACTAAGCCGAAGGGTAGAAAAATAGCAAGCCACAGGGATTACCACAAGTCCGAAAACTGCACAACCTACATATCCAGCATGGTTCATTAGGAGGAAAATTATAGAACACAACCAGAGGTCTCATGACAATGGCAACATCAGTCCATGCAAGAACTTCGATCAAGGCTATACGGCACACGCACGGCATTAGTGGCAGCTGCAATAAGATGAGGTCGAGGGCAATACTTTCTCCGCTCCACCAGACTAAGCAATATATCAAGCTTTAAGCCAATGCCTCAAGTGGAAGTTTTGTGCAGAATGATCTAAAACTAGAGCTAAAAACACTAATTCCACAATGAGTATTTTGCTTTGATAGGTAATGAATCACCCATTGACATTTTCACTGATAGCAAATTTGAGTTGGGAGCCTACTTAAGCACGTTCATAAGGAACCACCCACTTCTAAAGGCCACAAATTGTGCCTAAATCAAAGCACCTAAATATCCACCCCACCAAAGAATCGAGCTTTCCCAACCTGGTAGCCGGATTCGAACTCAAGTCATGCGTCGAGCAACCAAAGCGATTCGAATTCGATAAAAAGGAATTTACTCAGACTAGGAAATCGCAACGGCCGACCGGAATTCCGATCACCTCATTCCATCGGAACGAGGAGGAAGCGAACGAAGGTACCTTTTCCTGCGCTTCGAGAGCGTCCAACCTCCGGGATCGCTGGACCGCCTCGATGGCCTCCCGCTGCTTCCCCGGCCTCCCCTTCGCCTTCCTCTCCCTCTCCCGGCCTCGCCTTGGCCTGCGCTTTCCGCTCCTTCTGCTCCTTCTCCAACTTCTCCCGCGCCCTCCTCAACTCGAAATCCATCTCCCCCAAGGCCCCCTTCTTTCTCCGCGACGACGACGCGATGAATTATCTGGACTGAATTTTATCGAGGAGATGAATGATCGAATGGGAATTGCAAGTCGATTTTCCTTCCTTGCCGAGAAAGAAAGGAGAGAGATGGAGGAGCAGCAGAAACTTACCTGGATTCGGAAGCTTCACGGTGAAGGAGCACCACCCGTCGGCGCCGGAGAGTCGGCCGAGTGGGGAGGCGCCGGAGAGTCGCCGGAGTGGGGAGTCGCCGGAGAGTCCGCCCGAGTGGGAGGCGCCGGAGAGAAGGGTGAGACGCTAGTGGAGAGCACGAACGAAAGCTTCCGGCACGAACGAAGGGACCTCCGAAAGTGTTCCGGTTTTGTTTCTTTATTTTTGTTCTTTTTGGGGTTGCAAGAAGTGTTTCGAGAACGAAAACAAGTTTTTTTTGGGTGCGAATGGTAACGTTTCTGTTTTTTTTTGTTCCAGGGAACATAAACAAAAAAAAGTGTTTGTTCCGGGAACAATTTTTGAACAAAAGAACGCGTTTGGTAACATTTGTTCCGGAAATAAAAAATGAATAGAAACACGTTTGGTAAATTTCATTCTTTTTTATTTCTTTGAATTTTTTAAATATTTTTATTTTATTTTTCATTTTTTCCTTTCTTTTTATTTTTTTTTTTTCGGCCGGTCACCGGCCTCCGACGACCGGCCGACGGGGCCGGCAGCCTCGCTCGCACCGACGACGCTCCGGCGAGGTCGCCAACCCTCGAGGCCATGGCCGAGGCCGGCGACCGGCCAAAGAAAAAAAGAAGAAAAAAAGAAGAAAAGAAAAGAAAAGAGAAGAGAAGCGTTTCCGAAGAAGTGTTTTTTTCTCCAAAACAACTATTTTGTGTTTCTTTTTTTTTTTGCTCTAATTTTGTTCCTAAACAAAAAAAAAAAAAAGAACAAAAACGTAACCAAACGCGTTTACATTCTTTTTTGTTCCCTAACAAAATCCGTACGAAGTGTTCGAAACGTTTCTTTGGAACGTTTCCATGCACGCCCTTTGTTTCTCTTTTTTGTTTTGATTTTGTTCGGGAAACGAAAAAACAAAAAAAAAGCAATGTAAACGCAAACAAACGCGTTTATGTTCTTTTTTTGTTCGGAAAAAAAAAACACAAAATCTGTTTATAAACAGATTTGAGAAGTGAAAACATGCAGCCCCTTAGAAAATGCCTTAAAAACGCAATCATCTGGAACCACTATAAAAGGGTGCTGCATTTTTCAAGAAAAAGGGGGCGGAAAATTGGGGGGAATTCGAAATTTTGGAGAATACGTGTGGAATTTTTGGGGGCTTGCTCCTTCGATTGATTGGAGTTGAAAATTCAAGAGGAAAAAGAAAGAATTCGTTTGTTTGTGAAAGAAAAAGTCAAAAGAGTGCTACAAAGAGTTGGAGTTGAAAATTCAAGAGGAAAAAGAAAGAATTCGTTTGTTTGTGAAAGAAAAAGTCAAAAGAGTGCTACAAAGAGTGGACGTGAGGGGACGTGAGAGAGAAGAGGAAAAAAAAAAAGTGACAAGACCCCTACTGTTCATCTTCTCCGGGGGTTCTTTTTGATGCTTTGCTGATCCCTGCTACCCGGATCGACGCCCACTGCCGCGCCTCTGCACTCGCGACCTGCTGCTGCCCAGTCTGACGCCGGAACTCCGAAGCCTGCCGCTCCTGACCTCGTCGCATCACCGCGCCGCTCGCCTCAGCCCAGCACCCGGTGCCTTCGCCGCCCGTCTCCGCTCACCGGACGCCACACCTGCACACCCGATGCCGCGCCTCCGAAGCCCGAGGCCTGCTCCGCTCCACCGCCGCTCCGCGACAGCCGAGCTCTCACCGTTCACCACCGCGCCGCTTCCGAGCCTGAGCGACCTGTAACTCGCCTCCACTGCTCGCCCACGCACCAGCACCCGCAGCCCCGACCCGCACAGCCGCCGCTCCGACACTCGCCGATCCGCCTCCGCTCGCACCGGACCGCGATCACCCTCACCCGTCACTGCAGGTTGCGACTCCAGCACCACCGGAGCCCGTGCACCGCCGCCACCGACGACCAGCAGTCTCGGCGCTGTTCAGCCCTCGCCGGAGTCCCAACGCCGCCAGCCGACCGCTTGCCTCCCTCCGGCGTCACCCTCTGTCTCATTTACTTATCTAGGTACTTTTTTTTTATTATTTTTACTTTCTACTTTCTTTATAATTTAGTTTATTTTATTTGTTATGTTATTTTTGTTTATTTCATTTGATAGCATTTTCAGTTCAGGTATTTAATTTGTAATATTGGATGTTAATATCTGTAATTTTTGTAGGCATTATCCACAGGGATTTTGTCCGGAATTATTATAATTATTAATTTGATCCGAGAGACATGGGATCATTTTTTTAACTATTTTAATTGTTGGGCTTTTTAGTAAGATTTTAATTGTTAAATCACAATAATTATTTAATTTGGTTCGTAAGACTTCGGATCAAATTTGTAATTATTTTGATCTCTTTGTTGTGATAATTAGGGTTAGAATAACCGTTAACTTGACATGTGAGACAACATGTTATTTTTTCGATTATTTTAATCCTTCATTGCTTGATTTTGTTGATAGTTTAGATTTAATAATTACTTATCTTTAAAAAAACTAAAAAAAAAATCAAAATCAAAAATCAAAAAAATCAAAATCTTGCTTGAGCATATAGGATATGTAGGGTTTTCATAAATTCTAAAC
This sequence comes from Eucalyptus albens, assembly GCA_014182695.1. Classification (NCBI taxonomy): domain Eukaryota; kingdom Viridiplantae; phylum Streptophyta; class Magnoliopsida; order Myrtales; family Myrtaceae; genus Eucalyptus; species Eucalyptus albens. The sequence continues at coordinate 2,558,694 of CM024649.1, forward strand.
TTCAGTAAAAAATAAAAATAAAAATACAAAAATCTAGGTGCATGTTAACTAGTTTGCATGATAGGCCCATTTAATTAGACTTTGCACCATTTAGTTTTAAAATGCATTTTATAAGAGAATTCTAATTTTTAAGAAAATAAAAAAATGATTGTTTGCCTTGTGTGATGCAATTTATTTATTTGATTGCTTTAATAATGGATGAGCACCCGTGTGGTCACCACATTTGCATGATAATGATTTAGCTTAAAATAAATCCAAGCTGCCCGCAAAAAAAAATTATTTTGAAAATTAAAAGAAATGGTACCGAAAGGGCATTAGAAAATTCTAGTATAACTAAGTCCCCGTACCTTTAGTCTTTGGTTCGTAGGAGTAAAATAAATCTCCCTTTATTTTACTTAGGTATCTAATTGACCTACCATAAACCGATTAGTGGCGACTCCTAGATATTAATCATTTGCATGTTAAATAATTGAACCTTAAGTCGCGATTTGGTATGGGTTTGTGAGAGCCTGAGCTAAGTTTAAAAAAACTTAGTAGTCCATTAACCTAGTTTTAGGTGGTGCACCCGAAAAAAATAGGTCGCGACACATGTCATGATATTATTTCGGATAATCAACAACTGTGGACCAAACCTTGTAACAATTGTCTTCCAAAAGAAGTTGAACCAAACCAACCATCCTGGCATGAACATCCATAACGTTTCAAGAGCAGGAGTCAATGCCGACACCATGTAAGACTGGAGAAATATACATGAAGCTGTGATGAAAAGATATCCACTACAATGCTCATCCAAGAATCAAGGTAAATTTTTGGACAAAGCCAAAACAAAATCTGAATCCCTCTACTGCCGAACAAACAGTCACTATCATCTACATATAACCAGCAAAAGAACCAACATTATATCTTGCATGTTCTCAAAACAATGTCAAAGATGGCAGTATCTTGCTATAAGCAGTAGTGCACATTAACAAGATTGTGCTGAAGAAGGGGAAATCGGTTAAAGATAAATTGTAATATCAATGCCACTATCAATCAGAGATTGAACTATTTCTTTGGTTTTTCCTTCAAACTTGTTTATCTCTCTTGGAGTATAGCAAGCTTTGCACACATCAGCTTCCCTCGCCCAGTCTACCAAAACCTGGCCTACGGCCAAACATGCTAGTATGTCCAATTGAGACTTGAGCATAGCTCTGATGTCCTTAGAATTGGTACCCGCAACAGCGACATACTTGCACGTGACCTTGTGAGTGAGTCAAGCCAAGATGAGGTGCTTGGAGATGAAAACATTTAGCGTGAATGGCTCCATGTAGGCTATGGTCCGCTGCTTGAAGGATACATGTTTATTTGGATTCTTGGTCTTCCCCTTTTGGTCAGTGTATGGCTGCTGTTGTTGTCATCCGAATAGTCCAACCCCAAAGAACAACTTGGTGCTAAATGATGCTGCCCAAAAGCCAACACATACAAAATCTCTACACAATTCGATAAAGGATAAAGAACCCCCACATTCCAACCATTATGCTACAAAGTACCATTATCAAGGAAATGACATAAAGAGGACATTCCAAAGTAGAAAAAATACCATATGTTGGCACAAAGAAACCATCTCAAGAGGCATCAACACCATGATCAGAACGCTATTAGTGAACACGTTGCAAAAACCTTCATTCAACATCTTCCTACATGAGACACTCTCTAGCAAATGAAAGCAGCCACTTAGATCGTATCGAGCATGACACCTGAAAGAAACAAGCATTGTCTATAAGACATATCTTACTGACAATCCTCAAGATTAACTAGAGAGGTGGGTAAGAATATATCCCCATGTAACAAAAATTTCACAATCTTCGAAGCTGCACGGACAGAGATCATGCTAAGCATTTCATCAAATAGCTAGAATGTATGGGTGAGTAAGTGCTCAACAGGCCCTAATTGTTGAATCGCTTGACAATTCCTTTAAAACCAAGTCAAACATTCTTTTAAGAAATACTGACTTCATATGAGCCAACATAGAATTCGAAGAACGCAAATGTCCTCCTTTTGACACTAGATTAAGGCAAACATGATTAGGTACACAGATTTACCTGTCTTGCTAAATTCAGAGTGGATCGTTTCAAGCCGATAAGGTTTGGATGGTGGTATTAAGGTCGCCCTCCCAACGCCATTCACCATCCTCTTCGGAGAGGAGTACTTTATCCAGGTCTGGTGTCCTCAAGGCACCCTTGTAGAATATATTCATCTTGGGGCACTTCATGACGACGATACGCACCAACGATGGGAATCTGAAGGTGTAATTAGTGGGGGAGAAGCTCTCAAGGCTTGGTAAATCGTTAAGTGTCAACCGTTGTAGCTTGGGGAAAGAGATCTCCTCTACTCCATTTCCATCATCTGTCACCATGTCTTCCATTGCACCACAATTTCTCAAGGTTAGCCAAGTAAGATGCACCAGACTTGTCACTGCTGAGCAAGTCCCCATATGAACTAAACCAGTGCAATCCTCTACTCCTAAACCCACCAATCTCTGGAATGAAGTCGGGGATGGAAGTACGATTGATAAACTCGGGCACTCCGCGACCCACATAACTTCAATCTGTTTGAGAATTTCATCCATTAAGGACCCAGCTTTCCAAACTCGCCTCAGGTCACACAACTTTATCAGTCCAAGTCGCTTCAGATTTCGCAGTGCCTGGAGAGGTTTTTCCATGTCAGTTAGTTCTCCACATGGAGTCGCTCCCCCATGTCCAGACAAATCTTCTGGAAATATCTCCTCGAAGGAACTACATATCACAACAAGCTCTTCTAGATTGGGGAATCGGTGGAGAAGGAAGTTGGAAGGAAAAGCGACATTTTCATCATGGTAGCATGCCAAAGCCACCTCTATGAGATTGTGAAAGACATAATGCTGCGGCATCATCATCATAACATCCTCCATCGTCAATGTCAATCCCTCCAAGTGAGAAATGACCTGCGAGAGGGAATCCATTTAATTAGGCCACCAAAAGTCCAATGACTAAAATGTCCTTCTGTTTAGGGAAATAAGGAGAAACATAACTTTCAAGAAGTAGACGAGCAAGCATCGATGGCCATTATATGAGGGACGATTGTTATTAGAAGTGTGCCCAATTTTTATTTTTATTTTTTGATTGATGTGGTGTGCCCAATTCAATCACAATATATTTCGTGAATTTGGATAAAGAAAGTTATTAATCAATGATGCTTCAACTATTTCAACTGTAATTAATTAAATTCAAATGGAAAAATTATATTTGCTTGTTTTAACAAATCAGGTTATTTTTATAGTTAATTTATGTGTTTCAATAGTAAGACGTTGTATTAATGTTGCACATTGTTTTCGAAGCTGCAGTTCTCATGTCTATTTTACTATAGATCATAAGTATCATATGGCTTCATTTTCGTGTAACTCCGAGAAGAATGCATTCAAACTCAACAAATGATTGGCAAAAAAGAAGAAGAAAAATTGAGATGACGGGACATTGGTGAAAAAGCAATAAAACAAGATAGAGATGATAGTTCAAAATTTCAATGGAAAAAAGAGTAAATAATGAAGACAAGTTGTTCATTCTTACAAAAGCAAAGTGAAACATCATATGAGCAATGAAACAAATAAAAGTACATAGCCCCAAATAAATGGATCTTTTTAGCATCGTGCGGTTAAAAAGGAACTTAATTTCGTGTTGGTACATCATTAATATACCACTCAAATTAAGTTTGGTAATTTTTATAGAATGTTTGTAACTTGAAAAGCATTGGTTAGCCATAGGAATAAACGTTGGCAGGTTTTGATGTAGTTGGTGATCTTGGAAATATAAAGATATATTAGTACCTTTCAAGATCTAATAAAAAGTTGGCCAATGATTAAATAAGTTGGTATCTTAATTTGATGATTGTTGGTACATCAATTAGATTTTTGTTTGTAATTTCAAAATAAAGTTAGTAATTTGAGAGGCGTTGGCTTGTCACAAGACTAAATATTGGTTGATTATTAAAGTAGTTTGTAATTTTGAAAATGTTGGTACTATCCAACCTAACAAGATAATTTAAGGTGGCAAGTAACTAAAATTAGTTTGTATTTTATAGAAAATGAATGTTTTGGAAAACATTTTCCTAAAAATAATTGCTTATATAGCTTGATGAAAATTGGTTAATTATAATTTATATCTAAATATTTTTGTAGATTATAAAAATATTTTTTGTTCATTTCTTTTTATAAACAATACAAGCTATCATTTTTCAAAAAATATTTTGCATAAATTCCATTTTTCATGAAACAAATGAAATCTTAATGTGAGTAATATTGCTACACCAATCAAATTTGATTTGGTAACTTCAAATAAGGTTAGTAATTTCAAATTTGCTGGTAAGCTAGAATAAAAGTTGGTAAATTATTAAAGTAGTTGATGATTTGAAAGTAGAAAAAAAAAAGTTTGTCCTTTTTAAGCCTATTGATGAGTTACTAACATGTGATCAAATAAGAAAATTATCCACGGTGCTTAACAATTACCAACCATGTTCAAGATGTTCGAGGATGGAAATTTGTTCTGTAGCTAAGCTAGCAATATTCCAAGTGAACATAATACCATTTAAAAAAAAAAAATTGCTGGACAAGGTTGGTCAAATTAAATTAAATAGGTAAATCTCAATCATAAGATACGAGTGGCTCATCAGAAGCATGGCTATCTATGCAAGTCAATTTAATAAAAAGTGTTGTTCATCGAAGTAAAAGAAGGGATCAATAGATTTATATACCAAAGAATATAAGCTGGAAATAATTAACTGCAAATAATTTTTAAATTTCTAAGCAATTCACAGGTGTGGTTAGGCGAGCATCAACAAGCATGAAATGTTTGACAATTTCAATTTCCTAGAGAGAGTAACAATGCACCAAGAGCTATGCACATAAACCAATGAAGACAATAGCAAAGAGTTAGAATTTTTTTATAAGGGCAGTACCTTTTCAAAAGAAAAGAGTGCAGATTGGTTCTCGCCGGTAGTTGTACCTTGGCAGTCTTGAAATTCACAAGTAAATAAGAATGACCTCATCTTGCCACAATGTCTTACTCGCAATTGCTTCAAGAGTGGCCATGCTGAAGTATGACTATTTTGGTAGAAGCTCCCTAGTTTCGACAACTCAAGTAATCTTAGGTCGGTTAATTGCGGAAAGAAGAGATCGCTTTCACTCATCCCTACTTTGTCTTTCTCCGCAATAATTTCCTCCACCCCACAATCCCTTACTAAAAGTTTTTTGAATTGTGTCATATTTTTTGCCACTGAGCTTGGAAATAAACTTTTGAGACTCTCACACTTGATAACCTCTATGCATTGTAAGCGTCCAAAGGTAAGACCTCCCCGAGGAAGTCCATTCCACACGTGTTTCATTTTTGGGAGCCTCGTCAAAACTATTTCTCCCAATTGAAAAGAATTTGTAGAACAAGCTTCGCTAAATTCAAATTCTTGGACTTGAAATGCTACTTCTAAGGATCCACAATCGGTCACAGTTATTTTCTCTAGGTTTTGAAATCTCATGAGCATATTATAAGATGAAAATATGGATAAAAGTTTCTCACAATGCTCCACTACTAGTGTTTTGAGTTTGCCCAAGGCATTTGAATCAAGATCATCAAGCCATATCTTCTCCATGTTATCCATGTGCGAGATCTTCATCGACTCCATAGCAGGAAACTCAACCTGTTATTTTTAATTTAATTAATTAGAGCTGATTCTCTATTCCTTCGAAAAAGAGAATACTTTGATTTCAAGAACAAAGAAAATCACAGGATGGATATTATCAAAAATGGAAAGAAAAGAAGACTAGACATACGTTAATTTTTTTTTAGTAGATGCCACACCCTAAAATTCATTCACCAAAAAGACTAGACGTACGTTATTTCTTTATAGCAGATGCCACCCCCAAAAATTCATTCACCAAGAAGACTAGAAGTACGTTATTTCTTTTTAGCATATGCCACCCCCAAAAATTCATTCACCTGTCATATAATTTTAAAGTAGAAAGCATAAATTTTTCTAATATATATTAAGCATTATGTTTAAGTAGTAGCATAACCATAGCCTTCTTAGTTAGACAACCATATTCATTCCATGCATAATTTGTCTCCCATGAACCTCAAACTTAGCCCATCTTAGATTTGGCTCATTACAACACTGAAAAACACAATAGCCAATTTGTTGTCCTATTTCTTTGAATTGCAAAGACAAAACGGAAACCAATTTGCACAAACCAATGCTTCATAGATCTTGCACTTCAAAAATTCTCTGACAAAGTATAGACTCAAAGAAAGCACCACAAATACTGAAGAAAATGATTGAACAATTGTTTAATTTATGTTGTTCGGGACTCTTTGATCACTAGCTGATTTTTTTTTTCTTTATAAGTTTGTTATTTGAAATTATCAAGAGTTAGGTATTAATCTTAATTTATTCCAGTTAGTAGTTCATCTCTTATTTAAGTTGCCTATAAATATAAATCAATTAAATATTTTTCTTTAGTATTAATGATAAGTTGATTTAATAACTAAGTTTGCCTATTTAACGCATTCCCCCCCGAGGAATTGGCCTTTCTATCTCTTCCATATCTCCTTAGTTTCTCCATCTTTTCTTATTATCTAATTTTCCTCCACTTCCAATGATCTAAACCTAACTTTCTACATACTTTCTTTCAACATTAGTTGGTATTGGATCGAGATCTACTCTTCATCAATTGGTCATTAAGCTAGATCTCTTCAGCATTAATTGGTATCAAAACTTCGCTTTAACTACGTATTATCATTCTGCAACTATTCTAGACCAAGGGCTAACGCTATAGTACTTCTTTTAGATGCTACACTTGCATTTTTGATCTAATATGTTAATGAAGATATATGGCATTCTTGCCTATTGAAACTTCAGCCGCTAGGCTTTCTAATTTGTAGCCACGCTATGTTTGGTAAATTTTCTCTTTCAATAATGTTACAATATTTATGAACTCTACCATTTCTAAATTTGAAGCTTAGCTTCTCATTAATATTTGTACTTCAGCAACAAAAAAATATGAAGTTTTTGAAACTTATGAAAAAGTTTTGATATACATTTCAGTATGTTTATATTAAAGATGTAGCTTTAAAATTCTTTTTATTTGAGGTCAAAGGTTTGTAAAAGAAAATGATAAGTTTTTACAAGTGACCCCACAGGCTCTTAAATTGTCTTATCTCAAATGATCCGGACAACAAACTAGATATGCCTTTAAAGAAGAATGAGTGCAAACCTTTTCGAAGAGTAAACGCGGTTGCCATATCGGAATGCTACCTTCTAGTTTTCTACGACTGGTATCTCCTAGGATCACCTCCACAGCTTTACAATCTTCAATAGTAAACTCTTTCAAGGAGGGCCACTTTGAAAGATGCTTTCCTTGGAAGAAACTTCTGAGTTTTGGCATGTTGTGAAGATACAGAGTGACAAGTTGAGGAATTACAATTTTGTCAGCTGCTTCTTCAAGTTTCTCCTCTTCTTTGGTGACAATGTACTCCATCTCTCCACAACCACTAAGACCCAGATATTGGAGTTGTCCTAGACTTTTTGCCATAGCCATCGTGAAAAGGTTTCTCAGATGTTGGCACTTCTCAACTGTCAAGGACTCCATACAGTGAAGCAGCTTCTTCCACATGGATGATGGAATCACATTCGTTAGGTTGTGACACTGCTTCACCTTGAGGACCTTTACACGACAAAACGATTCCACACGGATTTTATCATTCCATAGTTCTTTTTGTTGAACTCCTTTGACGTGTAGCTCTTCTAACTTTGGAAATGCAAGCTACAAATGTGTAGAGATAAATGAAAAATATGCAAAACAGCTTAGGGCCAAAGCATTAAAAAAAAATATAACAAATAAGATAAATTGAGATGTGATACCTTATCATCAAATAGAGGATGTAAAACATCACCAGCACAGCTTTTTGAATTGAAACAAATCAAATTTTCAAGGTCACCAAGCTTGAGTGTGCTTAAATTACGAAACTTGAATGTTTCTATGGTTTTCACTATTCCTTCTTCCATTGCAATTATACCCTTCATGTTATTGCAATAGGAAACGTCAAGCATCGCGAGTTTATCAAGAGTTCTGGCCGTGGCACTTGAGAAGAGATGTGACAAACTATGACAACACCTTATGCTCACTTCCCATAGACTAGGAAATGCCAATATTAATTTGCAGTCACTCTTCAAAATGTTTGTCAGCCTTGGTAGATTCAACAACTTCATTTTTTCTAGGGAAGAGAGGACCAATGGCTTTTGCATTTCATCAGAACTGAGACTTACTGGATCAAATAATGTTTCCAAGGAGAGACACCCAACCACCTCAATTTTATTCAAACTCTGCAACCTATCCATTGAATTTGATGGAAAAACATGGGACAAATTTTCACAAAGATCAATAGTGAGGGATGCAAGTTTGCTGAAGGACTGTCCGTGGAGTTGATTATGCCATATCTTCTTTAATTGGCACATGGAAAATAGCTTCAATTCCTCCAAGCTTGGAAAAAGAACCTGCATAAAAAACATTTTGTACGTAGAATTACTGAAATTTTTGGTACATAATTGCGTTACACCGAAATTTGTGGGAAAATTTGGGAATGACCCCCAGCGAGTTAGCATTCCCATTGCCAACTGCCAAACTTGAATAATGATCAAGTTTCTACTAAATTGAGTCCCTTGACAAGAACTAGAAGAATGATTGACAAAAAAACACTATAGATGCTAACCTTTTCATTGAAGAAGCCAGGCAAGGATAAGCCAGAGTTTATATGATCAAATGCTTGTTGTAAACCTCTATCAGATGTGATCGACCATTGCTTTGCTTCAAGTGAAGAGAATGTCATCATTTTGGGGCACCGAGATATTGTCAATTTTGTTAAGGATGGACAGTGAATACAATACTTCTGATAAGAGAATGTCTTGAGATTTGGCAATTCCTCAAGAGACAAGGAGATTAACAAAGGGAACTCTAATGTGTCACTGGTTGTAGCTTCCTCCAATTCTTCTTCTTGCGCATCAATAATTTCCTCCATTAGTTTACAACTTGCTATTTCTATTTCTTTTATTTGCCCAAGTGCTTTAGCCATGGAAGGAGAAAAAAGAAACCTCAGGTTCTCACAATTTTGCACCTTCAGTGCCCTTATGTTTCGAAAACACAACGCTCCTTGTGGATTTTTATTCCATATGCGTCCCAAACTTGGTAAGTCACTTAGGGTTAATTCTCTCAATCGTGATAGAATCTCGACTTCCCCACTACTTGTCAATCCTTCAAGGTCAAATACTTCCCTTATCAATTGACATTTTTCAATGGTTATGGCTTCCAAACTCTGTAGTGTAATTAGCTGCAAATGGGTGAATAACTGATTATCTCATAGTAGTGCTCGTAATTAAATATATGAGTTGTGTGTGATATAATAATAACAGAAATAATGTCATACAACAGATTTAATATAATGGAAGAAAGAGCGGAATATTGATTTTTGAATTTTACCTCATTCTTCTTTAGAATTATTCAACTTTACACTTCTTTTTTGGCTATCATGTATCTGGACTTTGCTGAATATATAATAATAAGAGAGAATTTGAAGTCCTTAAATTATTGAGGTTACTAAACGTACAATTTTGTGCTTTTTAACTAAATTTTTTAAATTCATGGCATAGGCTTAATTAATTTTTTAGTTATTGACTGTGATTATATATAATAAGTCAAACGAATTATTTCCTATCGAATAGTCATGAACTAAATTGACAAACAGAGAAAAACTATACTTTTAGTTTATTTGCAGATGTAATTTGAGCCTGCCATATTTCCCAAAGTATTTTAAAGAAAATCCTCTTATCGAAAGATTGAAAGCAAAAAGTTATTGTAAATTATGAAAGAAATACTAAAGCATTTAACAGATTTTGTTGTCCCCATGCATAGCACTACGTGATCCATTATTTTCCATCATAGATGTAATGCGGAATATATGCTACATTGGCCGAAAGTAAATTAAAAAAATAAAATAAAAAGAAGGTTCATCACTGCGAGATCCATGGTTGGCCGTAAAAGGATTTAATTGAGCGAACAGCAACATATGGGCATGGAGTCAATTTCATTAAAGGATTTAATTTACCTATATAAGGACTTAAGATGCGCTTCCTTATCAAATAGCAAAATTATATGGCAAATTTTATTTATTTAGCAAAGAAAATGAAATACTTAATTCAACAAATGATTTTACTCGATCATGCTTCTGCGTTTTGGCTCACGTGATAAACATAATCTTAAAAATTAATTTAAAGAAGGGTTTCCATTTTAACTTTTTACTGACAAAACAGTATAAGGAATTGTTAAATCAAAGCGATAGTGCACAAATGAATGCTAGATGTGTTTATAATTAATACTTTCCAGGAATATTTAAAAAAGAAGAAGTTTAAACATGTGCAGGCACATGAATTTTACTAGCAACATTAGAAAAGTGGTTAGAATAAAGATTTGTGGTAGATTTAATCACCACGAAAGGTCCATAGCTTCTTAGAACAAAAAAAAAAAAAAAAAATTATCCGACTGAAATCTCATTAATGTACCAAGGTAACAAAAGCAATTTGATCTATCGGATATTATATTTGATTTTTCATTTGTAGTCACATAATAGTTCCATCATCTAACAAATAAGAGTATAAAAAGATTTATATAATGGAACTTTGTGTAGAAACACAATTCCGCAATGGTGCATTCGCCCACCACAACTCTTTACAATCATTGGGAAAAAAAGCAACTTTATTTTCTCAACTACTCTAATGCTGATGTACTTACGATTGTGACTGCAAATTTATAAGTGATTGATCCGGACGTTGTTTGACACACAGTCAGTGTAGTTAAATTCACCTACTGAATTTTATTTTATTTTTAGTTATTTCTTTCACTGTAATCAAGCAGATATAATAGGACTCTACATGTGTCCATTCATTATCAAATAGAGTTCAAAAAAATTGTAAAGGTCGTATATACTTCCTTCAACTTATGAATATATCCATAAATGTTTGTGCATACATATTCGACTTACCATTAAGCAATGATAACCTACCAGATTATTTGAAAAATATGTAAATCGCACGGTGCTTCTTTAACTATGTTGATTACATTACATAGATAAAGAGAGATGTACTTAACTACTGTATAAATGTTTCAATGTATTCACATATCACATAGCAATTCCATATTGAAAAATTAAATTATCGTTTGTCTTAATTATTCTGGAAAACTAAATCTCAGAAAAAAAAAATTCTTTATCCAATTTTTTCTCCGTCCTTTTGTACTCTCACATTTAAAATCCACGCATAAAATCTCAATGACAAATTAAATACCTGTTGCCCGACAAAGAAATCAACTGAGAGGTTTGCAGTTTTGTAGAAGCTCGTCATCTCTGGCAAGTTTCGCAATGTCAGCCTATGCAAATTGCATAACTTCACATTGGGATCATATATTTCATCTCTGTCAACCTCGGCATCTGCAACAATTTGTTGCATCAAATGGCATCTACTTATTTCAATCTCTTCAAGCTGGGGTAATATTCTCGTCATGGACAAAGGAAACAAATGTTTGATTTCACTACAGTTGTCCACTTTCACAATCTTTAATTTGCTGAAGGATTCTAGGGCAAGACAGCCGCAACAAATCTTCTTAAAGTTGTCCAGATTCTCGAGAAACAAAGATACCAATCTCGTAAATGCAGTGCACTGGACATTGTTCGTGGGGTGAACAACATAGTGAAATGAGGGGCTATTTTGTACGTGAAGATGCTTCAATTCCCGGAATCCTTCGATGCACAAATCGTGAATACTATCATAGCCATCTTGTAATCCATCCAAGTGGAGATGTTGTGTTCTCTGCAAACATCTTTGCACCCACTCTTCAAAAAGAAGATCGCCTGAATCCAGCTTGAGCTTTAAAGTTCTAGATTCTTTATATTCAACCAACCAATCCCCAAAGCCCCCAATTTGGATCTTATGCTTGTTCAGCTTTCCAAACGGCAAGTCTCTTGGGAGATCGACAGAATGAGGAATGGCAATGTCCAAAGTGCTCAACTTATTCATGTTCTTTAACTCAGTCAGGCTGGCGTTTCTTTGCGGTGCTTCATCTTTAGCTTCCCACCGATCAAAGCTGTCATCCATAAACAGTTCTTCTAAATTAACCAAGCTTCTGAGCACGCCGGGTTCGATAACTTTGAGCCTAGTGCAACTACTTAAGTTCAAAAGTCTCAATTCTGTTAGTTCTCCTATTTCTTTAGGCAGCCGAGCGATTGTTGATCCACAGAGATGTAGGATTTGCAATGCTTTCAGCTTTCCAAGAAGAGTCACATCCTCGAGATGGCAATTGGCAAGACTAAGCGACTTGAGGTTCTCAAGGAACTCAATCGACGAAGGTAGAGAGGTGACAGATATTCCTACTAATTCCAAGACTTGGAGCTTCTCCATAGATTCAAAAAGTGACTCGGAAATTTTGAGAGATGGGTTGTTTTCGAATAGCAGAAGCATCCTCAAGTTTGGGCAGTCCAATTTTTCAGGAAGCTCATCAATGACAGCATTAGGGAAGGACATCGCAGTGCATTCTCTAAGCTCAGCCTTTGACCATTTTTTAAACCCACAATCCTCCCTCCCGACCAAGGCCTTCCATTTTGTGGAAGCAATAGAGATTCCCACGTCAGCGACTATGTCATGCATTCTGACTTTTACATACTGATCACTGTCTTCGTTAGAATCATCATCTAGTAATAAAGAAGAGTCCCGCAGACAATCTAGATCCATGTTCAACCTACCTCTAGCGTCTTCGATGGTCTTGCTGAAATTGTTAAATAAACCCAAACCCAAGCAAAAGACCAATATATCCACCACTCTCCCATGGGACAGAGCACAAACTAAAAACAACGATTGGATCCTCTCTTCTTTTAAGTCTTTGTAGTTTAGTTCCACTAGATCAGACCTTTCTATAGTCAAAGCATTCCTCCATGCAGCCAAATTTCCTCTTCTCAACCTTTTTGCCAATGAAATTATAAAAAGTGGCAAGCCTTCGCAATTCTTGACCACTTCATCTACCAGGGGTCTAAACTCAGGATCATAAACTCTATTCTCCAATATCCTTTCAAAAAGTCTTCTTGCTTCCCCATTGTCCAACTCCTTGAGTCGGAATTCTCGGTCAGAGACCATGTCAACGCATAAAACTTCTCTATTTCTAGATGATAGCAACAGCTTGCAGCCCCTCACTTTATTATCATCACCACAAGGAATTCCAACATCTTTCAATTCTAGCTTCTTCCACAAATTATCCAAAATTATGAGAATTTTTTTCTCATGGTCACGCTCTAACCTCTCACGCAAACAATTGGCTCTCCCACGAGCAGTTTCCACATTCATTAGCTTTAGGCCTAGAGCGTCAGCGATTTCTCCTTGGATTGTTATTAAATCTGGGTTGCGTGATACATTTGCCATGGCAACCACATCAAACAGCTTCTCTTTCTTAACTCGCTTTTCAACATCCTCCAAAAGCCTGGACTTGCCGACCCCACCTGGTCCATACACTCCAACCACAAAGATCTTGTCATCAATTATAGCCTTCATTACATCTTTTGTGATTGAAGCCCTCGACTCTAGGACATCTTCTTTCTTGTCAACAAATCTTGCAACGGAAGTCGTAGCAGTGACAATTCCTATCGGAGGATTCTCATAGTAGACCTTTTGGAAGTTATTATTTGCACTTTTATTATGGAGTTCCCGAATGACTTGAGTCATCTTCTTCGCCTTCTTGCCAATTGGATAGCACACCATAGGGTTGGGAAGCCACCCCTGGAAGCAAGCATTTTTTGCACTTTCAACATGTTTTAACAGGTTTCGTGCTTGCGTAGCCTCATTTTCCACTCTCTCCAGCCACTTCTTAATATCATTTTCTATAGGTTGTCCATTATTCTCGGCTTCTTGGACGGAGTGCTGCACCCTTTCCCTCCTAGTCTCCAACTCGTCAACTCCATTTTGAAGATCTTCGACATAGCTCTTGTAGTGCAGCACGTACCCGAATTGGCGTCCAATGGGAGCAAGTAGGCACTCACCTAGTTTTGACGCAACGGAAGTAGCAAATGCCTCAGCCATAATTTCTTCTTTAATGTCTAGAAATTCCTTTTCCCCCCTTGTTTGTGTCTTTTGTTGCCTCCAATGATTAATTGTTAAAACAAATCTGTGCGAAGGAAACTGAACGGAGAACAGAACTAATCACTTGCGATGTATGAAAAGAAAGGAAGAGCAAATTGACAAAACAACGTAAACATCGAAACAAAACCAAAACAACGTAAACATCGAAACAAAACCAAAGACGAGAGAGAGAGAGAGAGAGAGAGAGAGAGAGAGAAGCACAGTGCATGTCAAAAACATAAAACGTACAGTCACTGCATCCAGTTCCCCCAAGCAACACGGTACTGGACTACGTGGACCATTTGCAGATGATTGTATGTGGACCAGTAGCAAGTTACCAGTCTACCGAGAGAATATTGAGAAGAAGGGAAGAAAAAAAGAAAGATTAGAAAAAAAGGGGAAAAATTACCAAAAAAGTTTTAAATCTATTGTAATTGTGCTAATTCAGTTTTAAACTTTTTTTTTTCAATTAAGTCCTAAACTTTTTGCAATCATGTTAGTTTAATCCTTCCGGCTAAAATTGGCCACGTGGGTGACAATTTTTAATAATATTTTATCTTTTTGAATTTTTTTGAATTATTTTTTTAATCTTTTTACCCTTTTTTTCTCTTTTTTTCCCCTTCTCCCTCCTCCCTCCTTCTTCCTTTGGCTTCAGCAACTGGGTGAGGGCTCGCCTTGTCGTTGCTGGGCAAGCTACTTGCCCAGCCATTGGCAAGGCGAGCCCTCACCGATCCGTGGGGGCTCACCTCATCAGGGGGCCTCGCTGGATCTAGCGAGGGCTCGCCTCATTGTCATTAGGTGAGTCGATCCAGCGAGGGCTCACCTCATTAGGGCGCCTTGCCCTCATTGGGTGAACCAATCCGGCGGGGGCTTACCTCGCTAGACCCAACTTGCCTCACGATCGCTAGGTGAGCCAATCCGATGGGGGCTCACCTTGCCGAACTAGTGACAGCAAGGTCCCCCCTTGTCGAATTAAACGAGGGCTCGCCTCACCAGTGGCTAGGCAAGTTCCTTTGCTAGATTTGGTGGGGGCTCGCCTCATTGTTGCTAGGCAAGCCGATCCAATGGGGTCTCTCCTCGCCAGGCCCAGCAATAGCGAGACCCCCCTTGCCAGATCGAGTGGGGGCTTGCGGTGAGCTCGCCCTTGCTTGGCAACGGCGCGGCGAGCTCACCCGGTCGCCGGAGCCAAATGAAGAAGGGGGAGGAGGAGGGAGGAGAAAAAAAGGAAAAAAAAGATTAAAAAAATTAATAAAAAATTCAAAAAAATAAAAAAAAAAATTATTAAAAGAATTGTCATTGGTGTTGGTCGTGGCCACGTCAATGCCCGGTAGCCAATTTTGGCCGGAATAATTGAACTAGCACGATTGCAAAAGGTTTATAACTCAATTAGCCAAAAAAAAATAAGTTTATGACTAAATTAACATAATTGCAATAGGTTTTGTATTTTTGGTAATTTTCCTAAAATGAAAAAGAAAATAAAAAATTTACAAAAATATTATTAAAAGTGTTCATGTCGCACCGCCCACGCCACATAAGATAGTGGGTGTCCATGTTATGGCGAAATGAACTGAATTGGCATAAATGCAAAAGGTTTATGACTCAATTAGCCAAAAAAAGTTTAGAAATGAATTGGCACAATTATAATAGATTTAGGACTTTAAGATTTTTTTTTTTTTGGTAATTTTCCTTGTAATCATTTCCTAACTTATGCTTTGGATTATTTTCTTTGACTCAACCAAAAGGCATCATTCACTAATGACCATGTTTTGTCAAAATTATGGTGCAAGTTGGTCCGGTAAACTAAGACGTTCTCCTCAAACCCTTCCCATAAGGACAACTTCTGATTAATGAGCAATAAGTTACAAGGCTAGCCATAGGATTCCCTTTCTCCCCTACAAACGTGTGGAAAGAGATAATATTACATCATCACCATTTACATTTTCTCACACTAGTGTGCACAATAAAATAAATTTATTTATTAATTACTTTATGTATGAAATTCTAGCTAACGAACGGCTCATAGTTAGAACTTCCATTGTTGCTGTAATTGATAACAAGCCTATTTTATTCGACCATATGGACTCATGTGAAGCTTCTATTAGTTAATTTGGCACTTTTCACAAGAAGTGATTTTAATCACTTCCCTTAAATCCAAAAAAGAAAAAAAAAATTTGTTAGAGAGTCCACTGGACAAACCAATCTATGGCTTACTACATATTTTGCTTTTTCTTTTTAGGGATAAGTGCATTGGAAGTCCTAAAACTTGTGACAAGATTACAATTAAGTCATAAAACTTTTAAAAAGTACAATCAAATCTCAAAACTTATTAAATTGATCCAATCAAAGTCCTTACATAAATTACATTTTTTGAAAGTTTTAAAACTTGATCGCACTTTGGCAACATGTTTTAGTACTTGATTTTAATTTTTGAAAATTTTAGAACTCAATTGCATTTTTATGAGAAATTTTAGAACTTCTAACGTACTTATCCCTTCTTTTTGGCATTAGTAAATTCATTTGGAAGCAATCGTTCATTGAATGCCCATATGAGGAAAAAAAACAAAGGCCACATTGACATTTGAAATAAAAAGAATTATTTAATGATTCACAAAAGAGGTCATGTATCAATTGGCAATGGTTGGCCCCAGTTTAATAAACTCACCCGTGAGAGGGAGAGAATCCAGGGCATAGGTGAGGCGGAAAATAAAGAAAATCTCACACTACATATGTGGAAAGAAAAGGATCGGAGCAATTGACAATATTTTATTAGCCCATAAATTTTCAAAAAGGAGGCGCATATATATTCAGAGGAAAGAGGATCAACCAAAAAGTGGATCATGTGCACAGGCCAAAATTGGACAGCCCGATGGACATCCTAAAAAAGAGGGTTATCAACATATGCTCCTCATAATTATATTCTACATTTAAATAAATGCATCAAAGTAATGGGCTAATTCAAGATTTTACTATCAATCGTGTTAAGAAAAATGGTATTCATATAATTTAACCGAAGCTAAAGGTTCTTATACCTGATTTAATAAACAAATTTTTGTAGATAGTCATATCCTTGCAATTTTATCATTTTTTCTTAGTACCATTACTCATTAGTGAAGATGAGGCGCAAACAACCTGTTAGAATACTTAAATAATAAACCACGTATTTATATAACAGCTTAATTTTTTAGAACAGTTGACAGTAATTCCATAAAATCTTATATGGTATTAGAGCTAGGAGGTTCAAAGTTCGAATCTTCCAAGCCCCTATTTGTCTCCCCAATTAAATTTATGTGCTTAGTATCAGGTAAAAGATTCAACCAAGCGTGAGGAGGAGTGTTAGAATATTTAAATAATAAATCGCGCATTCATTTAACAATTTAAGCTTTTAGAATAATTGGCAGTAATCCATAAAATAGTTGGTAATAGTCCGCAAAATCTCACAGAAATAGCTTGTGGGGTGAGAGAGACTCAAGATCACCCAACACTAGTATCAAAACCTAAGTTGCCAACAAGTCTAGACCAATCACATGGGAGAGTTACGAGTTGTTGCACCTCCGACTCAGGGCCGATATGTGAGGGGGAAGTTGTCGAGACTGTCCCACATCAGTTATGGAAGGGGCTGGTGGTCGGAGGTCTTGAGTTCGGATCTTTCAAACCCCTATTTGCCTCACCAATTAAATTTCCACGCTTAGTACTTGGTAAAAAAACCAAACAAAGCATGAGAAGGAGCATTAGAATACTTAAATAATAAAACGCGCCTTCATTTAACAGCTTAAGTTTTTAGAACAGTTGATAGTGGTCCCACAAAATCTCATACAACCTATCATGGAACCCTCAATCATTGCCTGGTATGTTATTTTAACATACTAGACTCTTTTTTCTCCAATTCATGCAATAGATTAAACTGTCAAAATGTTACACTTATCATATTTAAAATTTTGGCAGTCAAACATGATTTTAAGCTGCACCTTTTATTTATAAGTTGTCACTATTGATCCTAAATCAATTTTGATGAATACAAAACTCTTTTTGTATTTTTATAATCGTCACAATGGAAACGTTTTCTGCAAGTTTGTGCAAGTTGGAAAGGGTTAAAGAATGGTGGGATTGTCTAAAAACATATCTAGGTACCTGGCTAAGTAATGGCGGGATAGCTGGCCAGATTTGGCCGAATACACGGCTCTACAATTTAAATTTGAATTTCGTTCGCCCAATCTCAGCCGATTTCTTGGCCATTTATGAGTTTGAGTGGACATTCGACAGTCTCAAAGGTCGAAGAATTAGTCATAAGAAGTGCTAGTGACAGCTCGGGGACTGCTACCGCCAATGGAAATTAGACGTGAGAGTCTGTATTCCTAAAAATAAGGTAGCCATTGTCTTGGGCATGTGTTCATGAAAATACTTGCAAAATCTCTCTGTATTCACTGTGCAAATCAACTTCAAATTGTTTGTAAATGAGTTTACCTTGCTTGCAGAGGAATGTTGGCTCCATTATAAACCAACCTTTATACAAGATTTCAAAATAGTGAGATGGGCATAAATCCCAAATGGTCTTCAGAAGTGAAGTAGGTGCTGATTTAAGTCAAACCACTATAAATTGGTTAACCATCTATCTTCCCTAACTTCTTTAAACTTACTCACGCCAAGCATTTCATATATTGTTTGTGTGAAATTTTTTTTGATGGTTAACTCGGTCAAGCACCGTAATGTTTTAAGAGAATTATGAAAATCTTTCCCGTTGGAAAATCATGTGTACGAAAAATTGGCTTGAAACTTTTCATGGATGAAAATGGTCTATATATTGATTTACCATACAGGCTTTTTTTTAGTCAAAATGCTTTCATGATCCGAAATTAAGGGAATAATGTCAATATGTTATTTAACCTTAGAAAAAAACGGAGGATCATGATGAATATTTTTTCAAAATGAGTGATATGACATTGTTGTCGATGGCTCAACCTAATGCTCGAGGGCAAGTCTCGCTTGACTCATAGGAGCAACATATTTTTTATGGTGAGGTAATTCTAAGTTTTATAAAATATATAAACCGTGCCAACTATGTAGCAGTTGGAAAAAACGCCATCGTTAACTGGGTTCGTCGTTCAAAAATAGCCAAAAAAATGGTTAAAGAAATACTTAAATCGCAGTTAGTTATAGCCAATTGAAAAGTGTTTCTTAGAAAAGAAAAATTTAAAAGGATGGTGGTCCCTCGTTCTAGCGAAGTTGAATGTGCAATTCGACCAAGCTAGGCCGAACTGTAAAAAGTTCGGAGAACTCGGCCATGATAATAGATGTAAGTGAGAGGAGCCCATGATGAGTTGCATTTCGCCTTTGAAGCTGGAAGTTGCAAAAGAGGAGGAATGAAGAATGGAGTTGTGTGGGCGATTGTTGTCCGTATAGGGAACGCTCATTACTAATATTAGGTTTATAAAAACCAGTGTTTTAGTTTTAGGATTGTAAAGGTCTCTCTTTCGACAATCAAACAAATCTATAATCTATGTTAATCTCTATTCTTAACTACATCAATTTATTTATCTCGTAATATACTTTTTCCATACAATTATATTTTTATTGTAATCTTTTATTTTTCTCAGTATTAAGCTTCACATAAATTTGGACCCCATCGGATCCTCACTTCGTGCACTGTGTGTGAGGTATAGAACCGTGGAGTGAGGGCCGAAATGCTATTCCACCAGGTTCAACCGATCCAACATTTTATACCAGCCAATTTGAATAAAAAGAATGTGGTAAGAAGAATAAGTAATATATGTAATAAATATTGCGAAAAGTTACATGCGAATTTCACACCTAACATTTTTATGCTTTAAATGAAATATTAGATGATTGGCAACTAGTAATAATCAAATGTTTTGTGTTTGAGAATAAGTTACCTTGGCGCAGATCAATTTGTGTCTAAGTCCCAAAATGTGACAATAATAAGTTACTTTGGAGCAGATCAATTTGTATTCGAGTCCCGAAAGATGGTGCAATCTGAGGATTATCTTCACGCCTCTGCTTCAAGATATCAAACCAAATATCTCAGAACATAAAAGGAGCCTGTTGGTGATTTCTGGTGATTGGCGATGGTGTTCTTATCGATGTGTTTCTCCTCTTAAGGCACAAGCCCTTCTCACTTCAACAAGCTTTTGCCTTTTCTCTTGCCCCAAAGGATAATCCATGTGTGCTTGGAATCCACGCGATCTTTAAAGAGGCAATTCACTTCTTTAGCCCTCTACTTTGTCCCAAAACACCAAAACAATCCTTTCCTCTAAATTGGCAAGAATACCACCCCTACGGTGGACGCCAGAGATATGTTGGTAGTTGTCCTAAGAATAGGATCGGGTGGCCACGCAAATCAAAGTGAAGATGGGCGACCTTTCGGCTTCCCTCCCCATTAGTGGAAAGAATCGGTACTTGCGTTAAAAGTGTCGATAGTGGAAATTAACTTTTGACATGCTGCTCTTTGAGAGTTATGCAACGTCAAAAGAGATGATACAGGTGGAAAGGGGAATAGATTTTGAGACTTGTAGATCACTTTCTTAAAAATGTTATTACCCTCGAGGCCCCACTATGGTGGGAGAAGATATATATATTTTTTTTTGATGACCCAGGGAACCCCGCACTCGACCAACGCGGACGGCCCGTTAGGCCCGGAGTACAGAGGGAATAAACCCTGGGGGCGACACGTGCTTGCCACCACACACATGCCACCAAGTAGGCCCTGCTATGGTGGGAGAAGATTAGAGCTGAAAGCATCCAAAAAAATTCATTAATAAAGCTTACGGGTAATGTTTAGAGAAAATGAAACCTCTAGTATTTGTATTTTTTCAATTTGTTCGATGTAGTCCATGTACTTTTATTTTTCAATGTGGTTCCTAAATATAATGCAAATCGAGATGCTGAAATGTCTGCCGTCAGCGACGTCTCAGTGTTGACTGGATAAATTAAAGCCAAGATGGAAATTTTGTATTGACTAAGATAAAATTATTAGAAAGCCAAAAAAAAGAAAAAAATCACAAGCACTTAGTGTGTGTGAGAGAGAAGAATGGCTGAAGCTACACCGGCGATGAAAATTTAACATCGAAGTGTTAGTTTTCATCACCAAACGTAGCAAAGGTACATTAAATTTTTATACAATATTGATGTGTTTCATCTTTCTTGGGGAAGAAATATTAAAATTCTCCGTTATTTCTCGTTTCTCTTTTTGAAGACCAAGCCCTCTTGCACTTAAACCAGATCTTGTAATGGATTGCGTTTCTTTGATGAGTCAATTTGCTTCTTTAAAAAACCCTCCAACACCAGCAAAGCAATCCTTTCTCTGAATCGAGGCCACGCAAAATCAAAGTCAAGGACATTTAGAAATGATGAGGACAGAATTCATCACTCTAGTTTTGTCCAACTTGCGCACATCCATGATTGCAAGTGACCACCTGGCAAAGATAAACGAAACACCGCGACAAAACAAAATTTCTTTAAAATCTCTCCTCATAAAATTTGTGCCAAAAATTAGAGCTAACGAAAGCATTAGTGATGTATTTTTTTGATGTGATCAGTATTGTGTATATGCTTCTTTTTTACCAATGTGTTTCCTAAGACGCTTTCTTACTCAAATTAGTTTTTCCGTTAAAATTGCAAATAGAAATGTAATTGCGACAGGCATCGGTGCTGCGTCATCGTTAAATGTGGCTAGGTATATTAGATGCTAATCTAATACGTAGGCATCTCATTTTTCTGGGTGAAGCGATAATTAAAGACGCATGTTTTTGTTTTACAGCCTTTTTTAATTCACAGGCTAACTTTTTTGTTGACTTTTTATTGATTGTTATCATTCTTTTAGTATTCATTAATTGGTAGAACACGTGCTAATTAAAAGCGTACCTTGCTTCGTGGCCGGGATTCAATTTTATTCTAGGTTGTGATTGCCCGCTTATTCTGGTGTTTTTATTGGTGCTGGAGAGGCCTCCTCCATTGTGGGTAAACGGGAAATTGGACCCGCTTAGCAAAGTCTTACTTGTCGAATATTTATTGTAAGGATTTCTAAGATATAACACCAAAACCCACCCAAAAAGTCATTCAGAAGCTTGATTATCATCACAAAATGTGGCCAGCTGCTAATCTCATACTTATCAGAAGAGAACGAAAAAGCCGAGAAAGTGGAAACAACAGATAAGCACATGTGCAGGGAAGTTTGGGGAAGTTAGAAGGAGGAGCTCATGAGGAGTTTCCCCTGCTAGCATTCGTCTTTTATTTTTCTCCGCAGTTAGCTTCGCATAAGTTCGCACTCTGTTGAACCTCCACTTAGTGCACTTTGTGAGGCGAGGTATGGAACCTTGGAGCGATTGGTAGCAATTTGAGTTTTTGGTACATAGGATCTGAAGTATTTAATAGATTCTGATCAAATTTTCATCTGCCTTTTGTTAAAATAGATCGCCCCTTTTGACTTTCTCTCAAATGTCCATCAACTTGGAAGATAAATTTAAAAATTCTACCTCGATAAATATCTTTTTTTTTTTGTCCCTGATTTTGTGCTTGTGATGAGAAAATTGATTTCTTAGAAAAAAGTTAGGAGATGCATCCGCGACCATGGGCATCCCTTGTTTTGTAATTGACACCATAAATGTAGTACAGATGCTACTTATCAAGAAAACTTGATACTATGGATGATTTGTTATGATCCAAACACTTCCTTGAGCTCAATGGTGCTTACTAAAATCTCTTGTTCAAGAAGAAGATATGCATTTTAATTTTAATTTTTTTAGTTCAACAAGTTTGTAACGGTCACTGAGAATTTTTAGATAACATGTATATCATCCACACTTATCTTTGTATGTGGGTAATGTCTATAATTTGTAATCCACCAACCAAAATTATGGTTTGAGAAAGTTGCTTTTAATTAAGGATGGAGAAAAATATAGTCCTTTACATAAAATATGATAAATTTTATTTGATAAAATATGTTATCGAATCAAGGAAGTTTAGTGAGCATGTGTTGGCATGACTCATGTTTAAAAGGACGAAGAAGGAATTCTAGAAAAAGGACGAAGCAGGTTTAAAGCAACCATATCCATTTTCACATGGATATATTCTCCATTTTCACTTGCACTGTCTTCGAATAAAGTAGATGGAATTTTATTAAAGTAAGAATAAGGTCGTCCATTAAAGAAATTCTATAAAAAAGGACGAAGCAGGTTTAAAGCAACCATATCCATTTTCACATGAAAATATTCTCCATTTTCACTTGCACTGTCTTTGAACAAAGTGGATGGAATTTTATTAAAGTAAGAATAAGGTCGTCCATTAAAGAAATTCTATAGATAGATGTATAAACCAAAGTGGACGGCCCTTAATTAAAGATTTCCACATGCGCATCTTTCAATTAAAAAACTGATGATTTTTAGTCCACCATTTAGAGGTAATGCTTTGAAAACGATATTAGAGGTTCAAAAGGAGCGAGGGTCAGAAAACAATTCCACCAGTTCAACTGGTCCAACCATTGAAAATCACTATTTGAATAAAGAATGAAGACAGAAAAATAAGCACTATATGTGATGATAATTTTGAAAATTTTATGTGTGAATTCCCATGTAGATGTTCTCCAATGAGTAGAAATCTTTTTTTTTAACCTATCAATTGTCATAGGTTGAATTGTCTTAATAAAAGTGCGCAGAGACTTGCTAATTTTCCAAGCTTACCAAATATTTTTAAGTTGCATATTAGGGTACCAACAAGAAGATAGTTAAACATACAATTACCATTTAACATACATATAAAAGCTTAGACCAATATTGGTGCCACTGAAATGAGTTTATGTTGCAGTTATTTTACCCATTTTTTTTTTTTTATTCTTTTTGGTAAGTATACCTATTTTTCTTCCTTTTTCTTTTCGTGTATATTTTAATAAAGAGGGTGGCTGCACGTGATTCAAATGCCAATAGCACATAAGATGTAGATAGATATCATTCGAAGTTCAAGCTAAATCAATACAAAATCATGTATTTATATGAAAGGAATAGAAATAATTTCACTTTAACCAATAAAATGAACTCTTCATCGATTACGCGGCAAACAACACTTATATGATAAGCTGATGTGGCCTCGTTTTATCATTGAAAAAGTAAAACAAAAAAAAACTTAATGACTTTAAACGCAAAATAAAATCTTTTTTTTTTTTATCAAAGAGGCAAAAAAAGAAGAAGACAAAGTAACAGAATCTTGAAGTAAAAGTAATTGTCGCATTTTCCTCCCCTTTATTCCTTTCAATTTACTGAGAAAGCATTTTGCAAATGCCAATGTGATTGCATTGTCAAGCATGTAAAAGTCTGCGATGCCCTCCACCTTTTCTTTGTAAAGCTAATTCTGTGGTTGGCTAAGCTTGGTGATGCTGATCCCTCAAAAACGATTCTAGAAAATTTGATAGTGTTGTTCAAAGGGTGCTTTTATTTTTGTCGGCCATTACTCTTGGCCACAGTGATTTGCATTATTTTCCTTTCATTATGGACTAGACACAGACTCACACTTATATGCACAATAGAATTTACTCTATTTTTCATAATATCATAATATCTTATTTGAACTCATGTGGACTCATATCTTCTTTGAATTTTTCATTGAATTTTTCATTAATTTGGCCCTTAAATCGTAGTGCTTCGTGTGAGCACTTCCTTAACAAGTGCTCAAAAGTCAACAATACAGACTGATCTTTGGCGCATTGAAAACTTTGCTCTTTGTTTGGCATTAATAAATACATATTGAAGTGTTCCTTTGTTGAGTGCATATATGAGGTAAATAAAAGGAGATATGCACATGTTGCGACCTCTTCAAACACTCTTGTAGGCACAGAGGTTAATGGGTGGCTAAGTCTAAGCTTAGTCCAGACTCTCCTAAGCCCTCTAATTTGTGATTTATAGTTCAGGTTTTTAACTTACAAGTCATTTCATTTATGAGTTGTTGGTAATCAATTTATGGTAGGTCAATTAAAAATCCAAATAAAATATTGGAAAAAAATTTTACTCATGTACAACTAGAAAAAATTAGGATTAAGGACTTGATTATACCAATTAATAAATTAATACCATTTCGGTACCTAATTTTATTTAAACCTTGAGATTTGATTTTTTTTTTTTTGGATTTTTCATACTTTTTTTGGAGAAAATTACTCAAGAGTTATTTTTAATGCCTTTCCTCTCCTCAGAATCTTTTGATTTTTTTTTAATTTTTAAAATATATTTTGATATATAGATAATAAAATATTACATTATGGGAGGTCGAAGGCAGCCCGGGCCCGCGACCTTGGTAGCGAGACCCCCAGCCGGACTGAGCCTGATTTGCGGGCCCAGTCCAGCTGAAAAGAAATGGATCCCCCCAGCCCCTAAAAAGCAAATAAACTAATCCGTAATTCATCCCAGCCCAAAGACCAAACCCTAAAGATCGGATCGGATCCTGTTCCTGACCCGGTCCGACCCGACACCCCCTAGCGTTCTCCGCGCTCCTGGCGGCACCCTCTGCTCTCTGCGGTTTGGCCGGCTGAGACAGCGGCGCCGCTCGCCTTGGCCGTGCTGCACGCCCACTCAGTCGTCGCCTTGGGTGGCCCAAGCCGTGGGCTTGGTCTTTGCCCGAGTTGCCCCTCCTCAACCGGCGCTCTCGCCGCCGGTATCCCCGGCCGTACACACAATAACAGCGACGGAGGCAACGGAACAAATGAACGGCCAACACTCAGGGAATCCGGCATCGCAGGAAGGCCACCGGGGAGCATGACAAGCATGGATGACTCAGCTCTGCCCAAAACAGGGAAATAAAACCCAGATCTCATTCTGGCATTTTGTCGAACGGCTCGAGTGCGCTACCGAAATGAGAGATCCCTGGCCCTAACGGGGTCGGAACCTGCGACGGCGCTCTCGTTGACGAACCAGAATACGCATGATGGCGTAAAGAGGGACGGCCAGTGGCCGGAGCTCGTGTGAGCCGGGTGGCCGTGAGCTCCGGTTCCCATCTAATAAGGAATAGTTTTGATTAGTGAGCAATATTTACGTGAACGCACCATAAGATTTCCCTCTTCTCGCTTACGAATGTGTGGAAAGAGACTAATATTCGTAAGCTTCGACTCGTGCAAGACAAAACATAATTGTAAGGCCCTAAGAAATATTTTCTTCATCACCATTTACAGTTGCTCACACTAGCCTGCACAAGAGAATAAGTTTATTAATTAATTACACTATGTTTGATATGGTTCTTGGCTAGTAACTTTAACAATTGTTGTAATCGGTAGCATGCCTATTCTACTTGACCATATGGACTCATGTGAAGCTTCTTAGCTATTTTGGTTCCACAACAAATGAATTTCACTTAAATCATTCGAGTGCCTAATTAGATCTCTTCCCTTAAATCCAAAATAAAAGAAGAAACATTTGCTAGTCGGCAATACAAATCAATGTATGGCCCACTGAAATTTTTCTTTTCTTTTTTAAAATCGGCATTAGTATATACATTTTGAAACCTTTTTTTTATTGAGTGCACATGTGAAGTAAAAAAGAAAAAGCCACTTCTGACATTTCGATTAAAAAAGATTCAATGATTCTCAAAAAAAGAGGTCATGAATTGATTAACAAAGGTTAGCGTTGCTTTATTAGTGATGTTATAGTTACTTCTTTAATGTTTGGGAAAGGAAGGAAAAGGAGAAAACGAAAGTTTGGGCGGAAAATGCATAAAATTTTATAAATATATTCAGAAAAAGAGAGCGCGTGAAATTTTGGAATTCTCTCCCATGATATTCCTCACCCCCTTGTCTCAAACAAAGCAAGACACTGAACTAGTAAATCCAATTCAACCTTAGGCCTCTTTGGTTTTGTGAGTTTTCTGTACTAAAATCTTAATTTGGGCTCAGAATTAGGCATAACTTGTGGGCCTATGAGCTTTTGGGCTGAGCCTGATAGTCACGACTTGTAAATTTTAAACTTCACATTTGATGAGAGAGAAAGGAGAATTACCTGTGGTTGTTACTTCTATTCATTCAATCAATCAACGATTTTAACCAATCAATGTAAGTTTCAACGATTTTCAACCTAGTCTTAATATAGTAGAAATAGAACCTTAATTATGAAATAGATCATAAAATGAAAAGAAAAAAAAAGTTTATACTCAATTCATTAAACTTTTGGCCTCGTTTGGTTTGGTTTTAGGGAATGTCTTTGGGAAAATATAAATACCTTTAGATTAAGAGAATTTTCTGAAATGCAAATAGCGTTTGATGAATTGTAATTCTAAAGTGTATTGAGAAACAACTTTGGCCAAAATGTTGTTTGGTAAAAATTACATTTGTAATGGACTTTTACTAAATTAAAAAAAAAAAAAAAAGGATTTTGTAATTTTTTTTGGAAGTCTAGCCATTGACTGATCGGATATCTGGCCCCCGAATGCCCTCCTCGGGTCGTGTGTGACCTCAAGGGCTGTCGGCGGGGGCGGTCGCCTAGGGTGGCTTGATCTAGGCGATCGTCGGGTGACCTCAAGCGTTGGCTAAACCAGGCGGCTGATGCCTAAGGTCGCGTGATGGCCGAACTCAGGCCGCTAATGCCTGGGGTCATGCAACTTCAAACGGCCGTCACCTAGGGTGGTGCGACCCAAGCGTTGCCTAAGGTTCGGTGATGGTTGCTAGGGTTGAGCAACCCTTAGGCGAGGGTTGTTGGCACGCACGACCCCTTGGCCGGTGGTCGTCAGCCTCCAATCATCCTTTCCGTGTAGCAGTCTTTGGAGAAGATGAACAATAACCAAGGTTAAGACTTACATTTTGAAAATGCAACTTCCCAAAATACCTTGAGATCTACTTTGAATTAAAGGCCTTTAGAGTCCTCTAGAGATGCAATTGTATTTTCCCAAAGTTGAGCAAAAACACGAACAAAATACGTTTGGCATTTGGTTAAGGGACTTTAGAGTTCCAAAGCCCATTCCAAATGCCGAACCAAACGGGGCCTTTCTCCCTTATCCGCATCTTCTATTTTTAATATAACCGTTAAAGTTGGTATAGTTGGTCAAGACATCAGGAGAAGGTCACCAATTCAATACAACCAAACACGTGCAAATTGTTTTGTGTCCATGGCCACTCATGCATAAGCAAAAGGCGTGGATAGTTGATAAGTCCATATTTAAAATAATCCATGCCTCTATTAGAATGATGTTAAATTTTTGGTAAGATCTAAATCAAGAGGGGATCGGTACTGTCCTAAATATAATGATGACGTAAGTATTGTAGACTTTAAAAATTTGCAAGCGAGGGCATGCAGGTCAGGTGATTATCTTCATTTTGCGGAATGGATCTAAGTTTTTTGTGTTATATTTTGATCTCGTATTTTTTTAAAGGAGTGTTGACAGAAGCTTTTCGTGCCAGAATAGATCTCATCAGTAAATTTTAGTATTGTGGCCAATGCACGGTCGTAGCATCAAGAGAGGACCTTTATGCGCTATATAGAGGCAATATGTGGCACCAATCCTCGGCGCTCTTAGGTGATATACATCATCTCATCCTTTGTGTTCATTTGCTTCCAATTTCCTTTTTATATGAAATATTTAATAATAACATTATACTGCAAATTTCACTATGCATTGATCGTATTAAATTTTGGAGTTCTTTTTCACATAACACAGGCATTGACTAATATAGAAATATGCATTGTTTTAAGTGCGAATTGTCGTGACCTTCCTTAGGTTGATATTAGATACGTTAGAGGAAATTTGATGGATTGTTAAACGGAGAATGGTTCCTCTTAATAGATGGGGCTACGCTTAACATGTGCCCTTTTAAGTCCTACCGATCATAACTTAGTTTTTTCAATTAATCATTCGTTCAAGATCAAGCTAAAGAGTCACTACCAACCTATGATGAGCTAGCTAGAAACTAGGGTGAGATGCAAGAACGTACGAACTAAGGACTCACGTGTCTTGGAATTTGAGTACATTAAATTAATCTAATGCTATTTTGGTATCTTTTATAAAAAAAAAAAAAAAATTTGCGTGCGGTCTCTTCAATTTTTGTTTTCCTAAATCCTTTAATATTGGAAAGATGATAATGCATGGTGCTTGAGCGGTAAAAGATAAAAAAGCAAGCCACAATAAATATTAACCATACTAATAAATAAAAGGTGCAGAGAAATAAATAACCTGAGCTGTATAGGGTGAAATTTTATAAAGCAGTGTTATTAAAGCTCTGGAAAGGACTCTTGTGAGCTGTAAATAGAAACTCAATATAAACTCTCTAAAATAAATCGTTGCTTAAAAAAAGAACAAATATGAAAACCTGAGGTATTATATGAATACTGAATGAGTTATTTCCATAAAATGAACTATGATATATGGATATAAGAATCTAATTGATGCTATTCAAATGTAAATGCTATTCAAATGTAATGCTATCTGCTTCAATACCCTTAAAGGCAATCCTAGGTGAAATTTTCGATGGAGATGCAATCCTAGATGAAATTAATGAAATTCTCATTAAGAAGTAGTCTGAGAATACATAAAATTTGCTTCAGAACACAGCAAATTCGAAAGGCTAAGGGCCCGGCGCGCGGCTTGACGCCGATGAGCTCCCGACTTCTTCTTCTCCCTCGTCCTCCTCTGTTCTCTCACTTCTGTCCGTGCGCAGAGAGGCAGAAAGAGGGAGATATGAGAAAATGAGAGTTTCTCGTTGTTTTCTTTCCCGAGAAAATGAGAAGAAAAATAGAGAATGTGCGGTGTAACTGTCGACCGGCAGCGTTTGGATTGGCCGTGGTGTTTTGAGAGAATCGGCGATTTTTTGGACAGAGACGCCCCCAAGACGGCACTGGCAGAGCCGGCGGACAGTTCTGTGGTAAGAGGAGATCGGCGCGTCGAAGTTATCGAACCATCCATCCCCCGTCCCTGCCACCCGAAAAAATGATTGGATTACTCGGTCGCCGGTTTGTCGCTAAAAGCTAATTAAAAAGGAAGTGCGAAGCGGGGTACGCCGAGGAGCGGGACAACCACCAGCCATCATCATCATCGAGGAGGATGACTGCTGTTATTATGCTGTGTTCAAAGCACCCCACAAATCTTTTTGTAGATCCCTATCCTGTCTTAATGGTAGGCTTTCCAAAAGCCCTAGGTAACAGCACAGAAAACAAAATCAATGAGATGCCGAGACAGAAAAATAACTCCATTCCTGGTCAGCCTCCTGTCCCATCGATGCTAACAAATCGACTTTCTCTCAACGAAGAAGCAAGAAAGAAAGAATATGGTTTTAAGAAAGGTCTATTTCCAAGAAGCAATCGGGAACCTAATGCTCATGATGTGTCATCATCCACCGGCAGCTCTACAAATGATGTCAATCTGGACAGTTTTTAAGTTTTGTAATTATTTTAATCATTCAGCTCAAGAGAGCAGTGGCATCAAGTCGTCAAACAATTCAAATCAGTTGATCAAAAAAAGTAGTCATTGGAATTCTTTCAGTGAAAACAGTCCCGCGTCGGGATATAGCACAGGCCAGTATAGTACGATGCCTTGCAAAGAGCACTTGAATGCCCAAGTCAGGGAAGACCCTTTTAGGGTGCGTTTGGCATTAGCTTTGCCAAGTACCTTTAGGTACTCAAAGCCCATTTGCCCAAATATTGGGTGTTTGGGAAAAAATTTTACACCTGCCTTGAAGAAATGCTGGCCTTCCAAAGGCTGAAAGCCCAAGGCAGGTCCTAGGCTGCCTTGGGCTTTCAGCATTTTCGGAAGCCCGATGCACTGTTCACCCGATGCACTGTTCATCTTCATTTTCGTCGAAATCTGAGATGTTGGCAGGCGAGGTGGCGACTCGGCCGGCGAGGTGGCGATGGGTCGGTGACGGGTTGGAGAGAGGCCGGCGAGGTGGCGATGGGTCGGTGACGGGTTGGAGAGAGGCCGGCGAGGTGGCGATGGGTCGGCGACGGGTTGGAGAGGGCCGGCAACCGTCGCCGCACCCCGGCGACCGTCACCGACCAGTCGCGTGACCTAGATCTGGGTCGCGGAGGTCGCCTGGGTCGCGGTGAGGTTGGTTGCCGCGACCTCCGACGACCTCCGCGACCCGGATCTGGGTCGCGGAGGTCGCCGGAGGTCGCGGCGACCCGGACCTCGCCGCAACCCATATCCTCCGCGACCTCGTGGTGAGCTTCGCGGCGCGGTGGGTGGCGCGACGGCGCGGCGGGTGGCGCGACGGAGCGGCGAGGGTCGCCGCAACCCTTGCCAGATTGCCTACCCTTCGCCGGCGCGAAGCCTCGGCCGGCGGTAACCGGCGAAGCCTTGGCTGGCGGTCACCGGCGAAGCTTGGCCGGCCAACTTTTCTTTTTATTTTAATAATAAAAGTATTTTGCAAATTTAATTTACCCAAACACTATTTTGCACAAGTATATTTCATAATGGACTTTCACAAATAAATTTACCAAACACACTTTGCATTTTGAAAAACATCATTGACTCAAAGGTCTTTACATTTTCTCAAGGACTTTCCCCAAAAGTCTTCCCAAACGCACCCTTAGAACTCTAGAGAAGTGGCAACATGGTGTACTAGACTTTCTGAGTGGATGTGGTGGTCATGAAATTTCTTTTCCTGATCTGAAAAAAGTGCACTAATGACAGATTCATGGACACAAACTTCATGTTGAAGAATTTATAAGGCCCCTGTTCATCAATTGATAGTGATACAAATAAAGTTGATAAATGTTGATGCTGGTGATGACATTCAACGGGGAACATTTGCTCATTGGTGAAAGGATTGGACTAGGTATTGCTTTGATTAGGTCACTGGTTGGATAGATTCATGTCCTTATGCAGGTCCACATATTAGCTCAGGGAGCAAGACTTATGAATACATATATGTTGATCTTGTTGCTGCATTTTTTTATGACATTTGTCTAGTAGTATGACATATGCTTTATCACTACTTCACCGCCTAATATGCTGATGGCTAGCTAGCCACGTAACAAGAAGTGCATGTCTTCTGATAGAAAGTTATCTATGGCAATCCGAATGTAAGCATAATTGCAGTAGTTATTAAAGGATGCAGTGCAACGTTGTCTCATTGAATTGCATTTACTGTTTATTATGTCAGAAATTTTACCCCATTTCATCGTCTTCCAAATAGGCTCTTGTGGAGAGGTCTATCATGCTTGCTGAAATGGCAAGGTCAGTTTCAAATATTTCTAAGTTCTTGCAAATCAAGAATTGGCATTGCATTAGGTACTTGAAGAGTTCCTTTATTTTCAGTTGTGAATTCTATTTGTCTGAATTTATGGAATGTGATTATATCCGTTGATCCTTTTATATGATTGCTTTTTAAGCAAAAGATCCTGCTTGAATATGACGTCTTTCAGTCAAAAGAAATGACAATTAGTACTACTTCAGTGTCCTGCTTTTGGGCTAACGTTTTAGATTTTTAGACTAAGCAGCTAGTGTGTAATAGTGACATCAGATAGTATCAAAATTTGGCATTTCAACCTGGGTTGGTATCCGGCCAAAAAAAAAAAGAAACTGGGTTGGTAAAAAAAGGTTCCAGAATTGGTACCTTGACATACGCACATGACTTGTTGGACCGATGCCAACCGTAATAAGTAATCCCTCGCTGCTCATTCATGGCCTCGTCTTGCTACTTTCTCTTTTGTAATTTGGATAAGCAAAATGAAGTTTTACTTTTGCCCCCCTTGCTACTCTGTTATTAGGTGCTGTTGAGATTCTGCTTCCATGTTTAGCTCTTCGGTAAAGAGTTGCAAGTTCTCTAGATGTAATTGAATCCTTATTGTGAAGACTGAAGATTTTTGTGCAAATAGTCACAATGAATAGGCTGTTGCAAAGCCTTTTTGTATATTGTTAGTTTGTGACTCAATCGAACCCCATTCATTTGGTAGAAGCACTTTAAACACAGGGTTGTTTAGGTTTATCGTTTTTATGGTTTTATATAAAGTATCAAGAAATGGAAAGAGAAGCAGCAGATGACTCTTTTTCTCTTTTTAACATTTTCCAAAGAATTTTATGCACTTATTATCAGTACTTTGCAATTTAGAAATTACCTCTTGCAAAATACTTGGTGATGTGCTCTTAGTATTTAAAAATCTATAATGTATCATGAGACCTAAGAGAAATTGCAATGTATCTTTGAGTCTACATCTGGCTTGACTTGCAAGTTCACTAGGAGGTGGCTGTGAAGAAACTTTAGGATCAGGATCTCTTGGGTGCTCCTTTGGATAT
The DNA here is from genome assembly GCA_014182695.1 of Eucalyptus albens. NCBI lineage: Eukaryota > Viridiplantae > Streptophyta > Magnoliopsida > Myrtales > Myrtaceae > Eucalyptus > Eucalyptus albens. Next base: position 2,592,105 of record CM024649.1, read on the forward strand.
GTTCAGACGAGAAGTAAGCCATCAATAGTTGTTTCATTTGTGAACTTTATCTTCCAGTTCCTTTTTTTTGCGGACAGAATCTTCCAGATTTATTGAGAACTCAACACTTGTACAGAATAAAACTTGGATGAACATTGTAAAGGAAAGAATAGCGCGGCCAGATAATAGACATGAGTTTCACATTAAGACTACCTTATCACACCACGCATTCTGCATTGTCAGAAATATTACAGGAGAAAAGGGGCAGTATGCTTTCCTGTTGCTTAGTTGATGTTGGCATATAGTTGGTGATTTGGTCTACTTTTTTTGGTGATCCATATAATGCCAAGACATTAAATTAATGTTCTTTACATAAGATCCGAATGACATGTAAAGTCTGATAGTTGAAAATAAAAGAGAAAGATATACGGATCACAAGTTCAGTTTAGTTTATGTGTATCTGTATGTATTTTGGAAGCTGATGAATAAGTATGTTCAGTAATTGATTTGCTTTTTGAGCCAGAATAAAATTGAGGCCAAAGAAATGCTTTCCCCATTTATCCAGCAACTATAAGATCAATGAATATGCACCGTGCTTTTTGCTTCTGTGCCAAGGTTGCTGATAATGGGTAGACAGTGTCATCAAAGTGTAATACTTTTCATGGGTTCCATGATCTGTCCACGTCTATGGAAATAGTTGTGCTCAACGATTAATTTGTTTGCTTAATTTGCTTATTTAGCAAGGAAAGAATTGAGGACTAATCAGAGCAATGAGTCAACAAATGATTTCCAATTTATCTAGGAAGATAACTGACCATGTGTCTTTTTCTTCTGTTCCAAGGTGCAGATGATCCGCAGACTACATCATCCAAATGTTGTTCTTTTCGTGGGTGCTGTGGCCCGTCCTCCACATCTGTCTATCATCATGGAGTTTCTTCCAAGGTACAATTTTTTTTACCTTAGAAAACCTTGGTAGTATGGGAACAGCATCAATTGTTTTTTGGGGGGCATGCAGCTCATTTATCTACTGTTTAAGGGTGTTAGTATTTTGATGGTGTGCGATAATCTCATTTTGCTGTCTGATTTTTACTTCTGTTTACTTCTCCTGGGGAAGCTTGTATAGTATTATACATCGTCCTCACTGTCATATTGATGAGAAACACAAGAAAAAAAAGGCACTTGATGTGGTATGAAATAATTGGTCTCCCTTCTCTTTGTAGTTGGAGATATAGAGATTTCCTTTTTTGAAATCAATATAAGTGCTTATTCAAATTTTACAGGCAAGGGGAATAAATTGCTTGCACACAAGCTCCCAACAATATTTCATCGAGATTTGAAATCACCAAATCTTCTTGTTGACAAAAACTGGATTGTCAAAGTTCGTAAAACTTATTAATGTTGCCTAACACTTTTATTTTCATTCTTTCACATCTTGAAATAGCAAATCAAGCTATTCTCTTGCGCGTATATCATTTATCGATCTCCTAGGTGCAACTAACGTCTTGCTTGGCCTTTTTCTCTTTTTCTTGGACACTCTTTTCCCTGACATTGTGAGCACCTTAAATATGCTCGATATTGGCTGGTATTAGCTTATTTTGGCATAACATGTGAACTTTATTTCTTGTTAGACTTTGACTTCTCATTCTCTCTTTTCACTGCCATACATGAACTTACATTTGTATAGAACCCTGATGTAAATGATTCTTCATTACCAAACTTGCTGATGTGATGCAATTTCCATTAGAAATGTGCTCTGTGATTTTGATGTGAATGATGCAGTAAAATGTCGATTGCATCCTCACTGAAATTTATCACTGTGCAGGTCTGTGATTTTGGGTTGTCACGCTTGAAGTATAATACTTTCTTGTCATTAAAGTCAATGCTGGAACGGTAAATTTGGAAGCTTTCTTGAAAATCATTCTTGAAGAGTTCTCAAGTATGGAGAGAGAAAGATATCCAACTATATTGAAATAGGAAAAGACATTTGGATGGCTTCTACTGATATTTTTCAGTAAATTATAAGGAAAATTAGCAACAAAAGAGGAAAAAAAGAGAAAACAACTGGAAACGTTAGTTTTTGGTCATTTCAGAGCTAGACTTCTTTTCTAATGCAATCTTAAATAGTTGGCCAAGCAAGTACATAGTGTTTCCCTTTGTGAAATTAGAAAACAGTTTGCCATAGCATTACCAAACAATGCCCTAAGAGTTTGAGAGTCATGTTTTCCACATTTATTTTATACTTGGATTTGAAAGAAACCATTCTTGATGTTTCTAGATTTTGAGTTGTTCCGAATGTGAAGTTCTTGGTCGTGTCAGGCTGAGTGGATGGCACCAGAAGTTCTCTATAGTGAATCATTGAATGAAAAGTGAGTTGTGCATATCTGAGGTAGCTTCAGTTATTTTGTCTTAATTGATTAGCATTGCTCTGATCATAAGTCGCAATTATACTATTAGGCCTTGCATTTTTCACTGTTTAAGTTGGAAAGCATTCTTCTGGGCATACTTTTTTTTTGTCAATACTGGGATTTGGATGGACTTGAATAATGTCCTTCTGATTGATCCTATCACTCGCTAAGCTGTATGTTACGCGATAATACAAAGATATATATATATATATATATATAGAAAAGAGAGAAAAGTCGTACCTCAAGCAAAGTTTTTTTTCGACTGAACGTGTATATTGAGATGTCTAAAGAATAGGACATACAAAATTGAGAAGATGGAACTTTATTCGATCAGAGACTTTGCTTGGATGTGACTGTCAGGGAAATACAGCTTTATAAGAGCTGTATAACTGATGTTATTCGCTCTATATATGTGCTGATATCATATGTGCTGCTTACGATGATATAGTTAATCACAGCACTTCCTTTTCATAAGCTTAAGCTGTAGGATCGACAAAACTTTATTCGATGTTTCGTGGGTTGTGCAGACGTGACACTTTTAGTTTTGGAGTCGTTCTCTGGGAGCTTGCCACGTTGGGAGTACCCTGGACTGGGATGAACCCAATGCAGATTGTAGGTGCCGTAGGTTTTCAAAATCGCCGCCTCAAGATGCCCAAAGAAGTCGATCCCTTGGTAGGAATGATCATCTGGGAATGTTGGCAGACGTAAGAAAAATTTGCAGCTGTCAAATCAGATTGATCAGTCTCGAGTTCCCACTTCAGTTCACGTAGCTTCACTTCGCCGGGGCTTACAAAGTGTTTCGGGGCTTTCGAAATTGCCGATGAGATGGTCACCGAGCGGGCATGACCGTCGAGTGTTCCGTGGCAGTCACAGTACACGAAAGCTATGGCGCCTTCCCCTGTTTCTGGGACGAACGACCGTTGATTTTTGAGCACGCCAGGAGCTGGCGCTGTCCAAACCAGGGGTAAAATCGCTTCTTCTTTTGAGTCCTCGACGAAGTTACTGCCACCCACCTGGCAATGTTTCTGGCGAGGGGCTGAGTCCACGATGAACTGGGGTTCTGGATTTTGAGCTCTGAACACTAAATTGTTGCGGGCTTTCCAGATCTGCCAAAGTAACGAAGAGAGGAGTTCGAACGAGACCGAGGCCTGTTTAAGATTTGCTGGCCCTGCCTCAAACCTGGTCAGTCCGTGAATGTCGATTCTGATATTGATTGATAGGTTTTCCCAATTTTTTCTTTGTCGAGGGACACGGGAGGAAGAGATGCTCAGTGGTTTCTTGGATGTCGCCTACATAGTGCGCAGGTAAGTCTCAGGTAGAATCTCTCTTTTGCACGAACTTTGCTTGGTCGCGAGTGCATTTTGACATAGCTGTCAGGAAAAGATTGGTGGTGGTGATAATCGTCTTCCATCTCCGATCAGTAACAGCCGCCGTCAGATCTCTATCCCTGACCACTGCAGCCTCAGCCGTGATGGAGCAAAGCGTCGATGCTCATCACTGCCACCATGGATCTTCTCTCATGCTCTTTCTCTCTCTCATCTAATATGTTGGAGATTCCTTTTAAGCTGATGACTCCCGCTCCGCAGGAGAATTCTCAACAACAACCACCAGAATGCACTCTCTGAAGCGTGGTGCGCGCGCGAGAGCTGAGGAACCGAGAGAAGCAAGAACACAATGTACAGACCGAGAAAATCACATTATTGTTCTGTATTGCCCTCAATTGTTGTCCATTATTTGGTCTCAAATTCGTCGATTCCTCTCTAGCAATTTTTAGCTGCGTTTCTCATGTCGTATTCCTCGCCAATTGATAGGAATTCCTGTTTGCATAACACCTCACCCTTCATTCATACTAATTGCTGCTTTGTGTTGTGCTTGGTTGAGACTCCACTTCAGAGGCGACGGATGCGTTGGAGTATCGTTTATATCATGCTTGCGATGGACGTGCAAGTACATCGTTATCTAGGTTGTCACCGTTAGCTTACACAATATTCATTTCAGGATGTGCTACTTGTTGAATTTGTAAACCCACTGCATTGTAGGCTTGTTGAATATGTTTATTCTTATTATAATGGCTCAAATTTATTGGATTCGTTGTTGTTTTTGTTGTGCATGTTCAAAAATATGTTAATTTCTTGGCTATGAGTGTTGAACAAAAATACATTGATTTCTTGGCTATGAATGTTGTGTATGTTCATAACGTGCTTTAGTCATGGTAATAAATGCTGTCTGTGACTTAAATTTGCTGGATTCATGGTCATGCCGTATGTTCATAACGTGCTTTAGTCATGGTTATAAATGCTGTCTGTGACTTAAATTTGCTGGATTCATGGTCATGCCGTATGTTCATAACGTGCTTTAGTCATGGTTATAAATGCTGTCTGTGACTTAAATTTGCTGGATTCATGGTCATGCCTGCTGTCCATATCCATTCGTTTTTCAAACAACAATCGTCAAGACTTGTTTATGTGTTATTTTAGTCATATGAGTTGAGATAAGGAATCCATGTTAATTTTCGAGGGAGATAATTGTATTGTCATGCTTTAATTTGCTGAAATTAAACATGTGCTTGCTATACAAGCGTTGATGTTCTCCATTTGACTTCAAAACGTTCTCTTCTTAATCACATGAGCTCATATACACTTGCGGGAAGATTGTTTCAAGTCTATTTCTTACTAAATAATTGTGAATTTTGGCCTTTAGTGTTCTGATTTTGTTCTGGATTTTGCTGAATTTGCTGTTTTAATCACAAGGTGTGCTAGTTTAGTACTCATTTCAGTGTGGTTTTGATTAGCCATGATAAGGTGACAATTTATACATGATGCAGATACTTGTTACTATGTTATGCCCACGCTTATTGAAACAAGGAGAACAATTGGCACCAACTGATCCAAAGAGAAGGACTCGATTGTGAGATTACAACGAACACAGTGAAGAAAATAAACTGAGAATCAAACGAGCTAACGCAAGGACATGCATTGCAAACGCTATGTCTGCGGTTCGCCAACCAAACCCAATGATGAACGAAACAGCAGTGGACAACTAATTAGGATCGATATGCTGGGGTTCAGACATGCGCACATACCCAACCAATCAGTTTCTTGATTGGAGAAGATAACTTCAGGCTACAACTGAGTTGAGCGCGATCGGAGTAAACTGTGGAATTTAGGTTCTCACATAGACGACTCCAGGGATGACGGAGGACAGTGGAAGTGCTGCTCGTTCCTGCCTGAGTCTCCTCTGCTTCTGATGCGCAAGGCTGAGAGAATGGATGTGAAAGCGAGAACGTGAGTGATCGTGCGCCTCCACCGATTCTCCCACTCCCTTCCATCTTTGCTCTTATATTCCCCATCCCACGACCTTCCCACATTCCTCTCGTCCTTTTTTCACCGTTTCCTTTCCTTTCCTTTCTTTTACCATTTCCTCTTTCGCTCCTTCTTTACGGTGCTAGACTGGCGTCCTCCTCCTTGTAAAACTGCCAAAACTGTTGCTTGGGTCGCAGCACCATTTGAGTTCCCGGGAAGAACGAATGGGCAGAGGAAGATCTGCAGACGAGGAATTTTGGTGTAAAAAACTGAGTTAGGAGATCCCCCATTTGTCTGGTGATGATGCAGGATTAAAAAAAAAAAAAAAAAAAAAAAACAGAGAGAGAGAGAGAGAGAGGGCATCGTTCCTTTTGCTGTCTGCCCGAGATCCCCAATTTCAGTCCAGCTCCTATTCATTCTTTCACTTTTCTTTTTTTTTTTTGTCAGAATTCTTTCCCCTTTTAGTTGAACGAAATTTCATCCTTTCCTCGTCAATTTCAGCATCCCATCATCTCAAATGCCTTGATTACTGCTTTGCTTAAAATGGTTCGAGGTGGCAAGAAATGGAGTCATATTTATTTGGCATTGATTAAATGACATTTCGGTCAAAAAAAAAAAAATAGAGGGAACATAAAGTGCTTGAAGTTGGAGAGGGAGAGAGAGTAGAGAAGGGACCGAACTCGTGAACTCAACTTTAAATAAGGGAATGGACCTAGACTTGGCGTGAATGTAGGGCCATCTATCGGATCGATTCGAAAGGAGTTCACAATCAGCTTCATGCTTCACTTGATGCAAATGCATTAATCTAAACCTAAAAAAATGTCTTAAATGTCTAAATGCAATGAAGAATATAAAATGGTTGATTACCCTCGAAAAAAAACCCGCTTGTTGGCCTCCTCTCACATCTGAAAAGCAACCTCTCTCTCTCTCTCTGCCTTTAGCGAGTGGGGTCGGTTTATCCATGCGGTGTTGAAACTGAATCAAGCTCGAAGCTTTTACGTGTGTTCTAGGAATCATGGTGAAGCTCATAGCCATAAAAGGAGATAAGAGTCCGATAATTCTTAAACATTTTCGGATTTTCTGAAATTTTTTAATGATTTTAGTGATTTTTATTTTTTATTTTGATTTTTATTATTGTCATTATATTCGGGGTACGGGTTTGGATCCGGTTTACCTGATCCAAATCACTGACCCAGCCCCCTATTTGGATCCGACCTGCGTCAGATTAAAACCAATTTTTTAAAAGTATTTTCTTCCTCTAAAAAAAAAAATTATTTTTCCTCTTTTTGTTTTTTATTTTTTCTTCATCTCCTTTTGCAGGTCTTCTTCAAGCGACGTCTTCATCCTGTGCAGGTCTTCTTCCTGAAGACGCTATTATCGCCGAAACCACGCTGATCTTCAATCAAGACTCGGCACTCTGAAATCACAGGGATAGAGACGTACGTATCTCAGCATGTAATCAACGCACACTCGACGCTTGCTCTTCACCGTCTCTTATCGCCGGACCTCACCGTTAATTGCCGGAACAACACCACCGGCGACCACCGTAGGAATGCATAAAGATGCAAAAAAAAAACAAAAAAACAAAAACAAAAGGGAACGTTCGGATGTGGTCGTAGTAAGAATGAAACATGACTGATATCGAATCCAGAGGCGGCTAGCAAATCAATCGATAATATCGACCTACATCGACATATTCTGAGATTTGAACAAGATCACAGATCATTTTCTGCTTGTGCCCCTGAGGCATTTCATCAAACAGGTTATGTGCATTTCAACCGCGATGCCTATATGAAGTTCTAGAACAATCGGCTCATTCTCGGCCATTACAAACGATGAAAACCTGTTTCGGATCGTCACAGCAGCATCAATACACTTTCAAATTGCAAGCATCAACTAGAGTTCATTCTCGGTTTGAGCAAGTAGAGGACAATACCTGCGTTCACGAAGAAGTCGCAGCAACCCAAAATCGATGAAGATGGCGTTCGGCTGCAATGGACGTCGACTGATGAGAAGGCTCAACTTTTCCAGAAACTTTCCCTTTCTCATCCTCTCTTTTCTCGTTCTTCTCTGGCTTCTCCTTTCTTTCCGGCGAAGCTCTCCTGAAACCTCCAATGGCCGACGTCCCTTCTCTCTCTCTCTCTCTCTCTCTCTCTCTCTCTCTCTCTCCTCTTTCCTTCTGTTTTCCTCTCGAGCTAAACCCTCAGCCAGCCGATCCTCCCCTCTCTGTTGTGCGTCGTCTCCATCTCCTCTCCCATTAGAAAGACTCTAGGATCTCCAGACATTTCCTCGTCAAGCACCGAATTCATAGCCCACATCTCTTTCGCCGCAGTAGCGTAGCCCTGAAACCGGGGTCGCCGCCGTGGCGCGCAACTCTTCCGCAGCCTCTCTTCTTTAACAGCACAGCATCCGAGCCTCCGGCGGCGGCATCTCGTCTCAGAATCGACGACATCTCGCGTTCTCGATACTCGAACTCTCGAGCTCGCTCTCGCCGCCAGATAACTACTATCAGCAACGTCGCCACGCGCCGATCAAGAGAAGGGAGACTCTACGCGGCTAGGAGAACTCGGAACTTCGAGAGTGCCGTCGTAGCCGAGTAGGCGACGACGAGAGAGCCTTCGAGAAGAAGAAGGAAGGGAGGAAGCTCTTGAAGTCGAGGCGGAGACGGTGATCAGGTGGAGGGCTCGACGTGGAGGGTGATGAGAGCAGACCCCTGCACATCTCTCTTATCTCTCTCTGTTATCCCTCGCCAGCTCACGGTTCTAGAAGGTTTCTCTGGGATCCGCTTCCGTCACATGCTCGTTGCTCATCCCTCGCTCGCCGGGCCTTCTTCGGTGACCGTCACTGTTCTTTTTTATTTTTTCAAACGCTCACAGGCGTGTTGTGCGCGAGAGATGGGAGACAGGGGCGAAGAGGCTGGGCTCCTTTCTTGTCTTCTTGGGCTCAAGTTGTTGGCTTAAAGAACAGAGAAAAATGGGCCGAAAGAGAGGGGTTGGGAATTAAAAGGTCGAAAATTGCCAAGTGGGATTTCATTTTTATATCCTTTCTTTTTATGTTTTTATATTTTTTAATCAAAATTTTGCTATCTCATTTTTTGTTTTTATTTTTTTGTATTTTTATATTTTTACAAAAAATGACACTTAGATCATCGGTAAAAATGAGTGTTAACAATACTTAGAATAAGACTCTCTAAGCTAAAAATGGAAACTCAATATGAACTCTTCAAAATAAATCACTGCTTAAAAGAAAGATGAAAAATAAACCAATATGCAAACATGAGGTATTATATGAATACTGAATGAAGTATTTCCGTAAAAACTATGATATTTGGAAATTAGAATCAAATTGATGCTGTCTAAATGTAATGCAATGTGCTCAATTCCTTTAAATGCAATCCTCTAAATGAAATTAATAAAATTCTCATTAAGAAGAAGTTCAAGAATACATAAAGTTTACTGCAGGACACAACAAATTTGAAAGGCTTTATTTTTGGCCGGGGTGGGGCGGCGCTGTGATAAGAGGCCTGGGCGTCGGTGACAAGAGCAGTTACTTCCCAACTTGATCCGCCTGCGGTATCGATTATCACAGCTACCGGATCAGATTGATCTGCCTCGAGTTCCTACTTCAGTTCACGTAGCAGCTTCACTTTGCTGGGGCTTCTAAAGTATTTCGGGGCTTCTGGAATTGCCGTTACTTCAGCTTTGAATCGCCGAGCGGGCACGATGTCGGATCAGCGTTCCATGGCAATCGCGGCACGCGAAAGCTATGGCGCCTTCCCCTGTTCTGGGACGAACGACGCATCGACGTTGATGTTTGAACACGCCAGGAGCTGGCGCTTTCCAAACCTAGGGTAAAATTGCTTCTTCTTTTGAGCCCTCGACGAAGTTACCGCCACCCACTAGGTAACGTTTCGATTCATCGCGAGGGGCCGAGTCCATGATGAACAGGGGGTTCGGATTTTGAGCTCTGAACACAAGATTGTTGCGAGCTTTCCAAATCTACCATAATAACGAAGAGAGGAGTTCGAACGAGACCGAGGCGTGTTTGAAATTCGCTAGCCATGCCTCGAACCTGGTCAGTCCGTGCATGTCGATTCTGATATTGATTGATAGGTTTTCCCAAAGTTGCTGTGTCCACGGACACAGGGGGAAGAGATGTTCAGTGGTTTCTTGGATGTTGCTTGCAGAGCGTGCAGGTAGTCTCAGGCAGAATCTTTCTTTTGACATAGCTGCGAGAGAAAGATTGGTGGTGGTGATAATCGTCTTCCATTTCCAATCAGCAACAGCCGCCATCAGATCTCCCTTGCTGGCCGCTGCAGCGTTGGCCGTAACAGAGTAGAGCATCTGACAGTCATCACCACCCCCGCCAATCGAACTTCTCTCTCATGCTCATTCTCTCTCTCGTCTAATGCGTTAGAGATTCCCTTGAAGCTGATGAATTCAAGGTCTGCACGAGAATTCACAACAACAACCACAACACACTCTCTGAAGCTTGGTGTGCGCGTGAGAGCTGAGGAACCGAGTGAAGCAAGAACACAACGCACGGACCGAGATGACGATTCCTCTCTAGCAATTTTTAGCAGGGTTTCTCCTATTATATTCCTCGCCAATTGATAGGAATTCCCGTTTGTGTAAAACCTCGCCTTTCATGCCCACCACCTGTTCAACGTTTTGCCTCGTAGATGACAACGATGAATTAATTGATCGATTTGAGATTGAATAGGAGTGATTTGTATGTTGTTGTCTAGTGTGCTGATCATATACTGCAAATTGATGTTTCATACCTCGATGACCTAGCGTTCTCCTTCCCTTGGTGCTTCCGTTTACTTTGTTCTCGGTGAATTAAATGCTGCAATCGTACCAAGAGCCCCTGGATTTAATTTTGAGCTTGAGGTATTCAAAGTGTGCTTATCATAATCGTTTAGGTGTTTAATATAGAGAAATCCTCTATGACCGCAAATTGTTCATATGTTAGAGTTGTAGTTTTTCTTTCGCATGCTAACTACTACTCTATATTGGGGTTGGTTAAGACTCCGCTTCACATGCGACGGACACATTGGAGTATTGTTTGTGTCATGCTTCCGATGTATGTGCAGGTACATTGTGGTTTATCTCGGTTGTCACCATTAACTTACACAATGTTCATTGCAGGATGTGCTATTCCTTGAATTTGCACACCTGCCGCATCATGGGCTTACTAAATATGTCTATTCTTACGATAAATTGCTCAAATTTACTAGAATCATTGTTGCTCTTGTTGTACATGCTCAAGAATATGTTGATTTCTTGGCTATGAACGCTGTGTATGTTCATCACATGCCGGATTGATGGTTATAACTGTTGTCGGTGACTTAAATTTGTGAGGTTCATGTCTATGCTTGTTGTCCATCTGCATTTGATGTTCAAACTACAATCGCCAAGACTTGTCTATATGTTATCTTAGTCATATGAGCTCAGGTTAGGAATCCATGTTAAATTTCAAGGGAGATAATCATATTGTCCGGCATTGATAATCTTCATTTGACTTCAATTTGTTTTCGTCTTGATCACGTGAGCCCATATACACTTGTAGGAAGATATGTTTTAGGTCCATTATTTACTAGATGATCATGAATTTCGGCCTTTAATGTTCTGATTTTGTTCTGTATTTTGCTGATTTCGCTGTTTTAATTACGAGCTGTGCTAGTTCAATACTCATTTAAGTGTGGTTTTGATTACCCATGATTACCGGGACATGTTTGGGAATTATCTTGCGAGCTTGATGAGCTGGACACACCGTAGTGGATTCTCTTAGGCATGAATTTGAATGCTTTTGTTGCCATTTGTTGATTGGTTTGATGGTTCTTTAGTGATTGTAAGTATGTGGTTCATCTCTAGTATATCCCAAAGTCCGCTGAAAATGCTAATGAAGTTTCTCACCTTTGAGATGACGTTTGGATCGCATAATTTTGAAGCCGATAAGGATAACTGCAGTAAAGAGAATACAGCACATCATACAAACTGTGGGCACTATATTTCAAGATTGATACTCATGAAGAACACCATATGCAATGCAAGAATTTGTTGTTGGAAAGTTCATATGCTTAATTTGTACCAGCTCCCTCCCTGCTACACTTAATCAGCAACACCAAATTAAAATTTCATCAGGTGACACACAATTCAGATAGTTAAAAATTGTGTATAAGTCCAAGGCTTAGTTAGACTTCTTAATTTAGCAGCCCTTTTTAAATAAAATGATGAAAAATTCCGATTAAACTTGTCATGGTATGTAATTCTCGTCATTTGCATGAGTTCCAGGCCACGGCTCAAGAGGCAGACAAAAACTTTGGTTTGAAGAAAAGAAATAAAATTTACTGAAGTCAAGTCTAATGAGGAATATAAGAAGAAAACTTCAATTAGACGACTATAGTTTCTTTAGATTACGTGCAAAATTTAACATCATGTTGTTCAAATTGCAAGGTTGAGAAAAATCCACAATGTCAAGAATGCTTCTCAGTTTTTCTGCGAACCATCCTCCAAACACAGGTTTTTTCTGGCCACATCATCGATTCGCGCGAAACGGCAAGAGTAAAATACCGACAGGTGATAACATTGACTCAGGCTTCAAGAAAACGAAGCGCATCACTATGCAAAGAAGAAAAAAAGTCTGCAGTGAAAAAAGCGCGCATGATCACACGGGCAGGCGACAGGCACAAACCTTAATTTGAGAGAAGAGAGCGGGTTGACCGCGAGCTCGGAAGAAGTGGTCAACTGCGTCGTTGTGCCCGCCGTTGTTGCCTCCTCCTCTGCCGACTCCTACGCCTCCCATGGGCCCCCGTTGGGCCCCCCGACCGCTTGTTGACCTCCTTTCACATCCGAAAAGCAACCCTTCATGCTCCCTCCCTCCCTCTCGAACAAGTCCGATTTCACCTCTTTCGTGGATTCGATTCACACCCACAATTCCCGTCTCTTCCTATCTCTCTGAAAACCCCAGTTTTTCACAATTATTGCTTCCGGTGAAAATTGTGGCACCTAACCACTCTCTCTATCCTTGACAGAAAGGACGAAGCGCGTGGAGTCGAATGTGACGTCTGGATTGAGGCTGATCTGAACCAGCGAAACAAACCCTGGTCAGAACGATTGCGCGCACAGAGAAGGGACGTAAAAGCTGTTTCCTTTTCGAAGGCCAAGAACTGTTTCAGAACTGAATCAAGACCGAAGCTTTGTGTGTGTCCTGGATTCTTGGTGAAGTTTGCTCCCATATATAGATATAGGAGTGCAGGCTGAGGCGGGAGGTCCTTGATTCGCATGTTTGACGTTTCCCATGTTTTTGTTAATCCGTTTTACGATGACCAGGACCAGGCTGCTGTTATCCCCTTCGCCGGGGAAGTTTGGGGAGAGAGAGGAGAAGAAAAGTTAGAGGAGGGAATGAGAGAGAAAATGATGGATTGACCCAGAAAATTATTGTAAGTTGTGCTGGATTTGAAGTCTTTGTGGTAATCCTGGGAAAAGCTTGGATGACCTCTGACGCTTGACCATGGATGGGTTCTTTGAATAATTTGACGGAAAAGGTCAATGTTTAGATTTGACTCTCCATCGCTGCGCAGAGGAAGGGTCAGCAAAAGAAAAATCAACACGAATGGCTCCTCAATTTTGGTCTGACGTGTAATATTATCATTAAATTTGTAATATATGTAATATGATTCATGAATTTTAATCAAAGATCACGTTTGTGTTTTTGATCCATCAGTTCTGTTCTTCCATTCAACATATGTTAGTATTGCAAAATTGCGAAGTAGGAAAATTGAGTCCTTTGATTATTGAGAATATGTATATATGAAACATGTTTTTAAGAATAGCCCTTTCTTTCCCCTATCTTTTCTTTACTCTACTCGTGGAATTGAACTGAACTTTTTCCTTCAATAGGTAAAGTGTTTTTTTCCTTGATCAGTCAAAGACCGGTTACACCGAATCAATCATCAAGTTCTACCCTTGGTACCGAGAGAGGATTGTGGGATCACTTTCATCCGAATCACCTTGCTTTGCCTCTAGCATTCGAAGGTGGGTGGCCCACCCCTCCTACAACAGTCATGTTTGGTAGTTCTGAAGGGCACTTGTTCATTCAAATTCTATTCAACCTATTTCTCTTGGGCTAGGCCACCTCAAATGGCGTGAGTTGCATGCAAGTTTCCTTTGAAGTGGATACCTGAATGCCAAGTATGGCTCGTAATAATCTATCTTCTGGGACATTGAACTTTTCTTTTATCGTGAGCATTAGACCATGAAAGATTAATGATGGTCTCTCAAATGCCGGTTTTGTACAGATTCATAACCGCATAGCCAATACTAACAAAGGTGGAAATTGGCAAAGTTTTGAGCCACTGTGTATATACATAAATCGATGTCTGCCTGGTCTAGACAATGAGAGCATCTACTTGATATCTTAACACTTTGTTTTCCTAAGGTTAAAAGGAGATTATATAAACTTAAAAAATTTTGTCCCTTGATAATACGTGACCAGAGAAGTCTTTAATTATTTGGTTGTATTGATGAATTGTTTTGTCACAGGCACAATGGTTCGAACTTTACTTTTGATGAGTGCACGAATATGCTTGGATCACTCGAGCCTATCTTGAGCTTCATGTTCTCCAATGATATATATTAATTTCATGTTTTCACATGAGAGACGACTTATAAAATCAACAGATTAAAGAATTTTAACTATTAAAAGAGTTATACGTGACATAACACATCTAGCAATTGACCCATGGAAAGACATGTTTAAATATTACCATAATTGGAGTCACTCCATTGGAATGATAATCTCGAGTTAACATGCAAAAATATTATAATAAGTCCTATTATCCCGATGTCTTTTGCCTATCCAAAAGTGTTACCATATTTTGTGGATCTTTAATCCTATATTTGGGTATTCATTATTTAGGTTGAACCTAAATCCAAACCTAGAGATTGTACATATAATATGATGGTGATCGATGCCTTTACTTTCACTCTAATATTATCTAAAAAAGCCAGAGAAAGAAAATCATGGTGCAGTTGCTAGAATCTTAAACTCTAGAACCAGGATGTTTTAGTTGGCAGATTACTTCCAATTCGATCATTACTTTTTGGCTAGAGTTTTTGCGCGGCTTTGCGATCCATGACATTCATGATAATCTCTTGCTCTCTAGCGCTGGTGAACCTAAGCATAGTCATGGCGATATTGCCAAGGAAAATTACTGGATTCATGGTGTGCTTTTCTTTTTTCTTGGTCTATTTTATTTTCATTTTCAACTCAATTTTAGACTTTTACCCTGCCTCTTTACAGAGCGTAGAAATAGAATCTCACACTTACATATTTAAGATGCGGCAAGTGCATTGTCTTGAAATCCAAGTTCAAACAATTCCTAGTATGTAGTTAATGCGTGGATAACCTCTTTTGGCTTCTAGCATATTTATATCAGGATCCTATCAAAGTGGATAATTGGATGGAAGCTATTCTATTTCAATGGCTGAGATCCTTGTCATCCCAATCGAAGGGCCGATATTTGTGGGGACGGTATAAGATCGTTGCCATTTTTCCCTTTCATCTGTCAACTCGCACTCGTGATTCATGACTTGGCAAAAGGCACCCTACTTTCCTTCTCCCCAAATCACAATCGTGCCAAAAGGCAATACCCTTTCACCACTAGACTGGCTTTTTTAATTTTTAACTTCATTATATTATAAGTATACATCCTCTTTTAAAGGTTTCATTACAGAAATTTATTAGCAAATATTTCAAGATACCACTGCGAAGAAACCAAATGAAAAACTAAATTTCCAAAACATTAAATTTGCCAATCGAATATCTAATCAGCCAATTCTGAAATTAATTATGTTTAAAATAACCCCTTTCTTATAATACACTTTTCGCAAAAAATATAGATAACGGGTAGAATTATTCAAGTCTCAAAAAGATTTTCCAATTTTTTTCCCAACTCATAATTACGCAATCGGGGTCGAAATTTCCAAATTCCCCCGATCAAGATATAGTAATAATTATCCCTATCCACTCCTTCCTACATATGTCCTTCCTCCACATTAAATTTCCAAGAACTTGCCCCCAAGACTTGATTCATCTTCTCAGGATTTGATCCAAAACACCAACACACGCCTAAGTCAATCCAGCCTCTTAAGACCTCGTCTCTCTCTCTCTCTCTCTCGCTCCGTCCCTCCCTCCCTCCTTCCCCCCACAATAATAAACAAATTCCCATTATACTATACGTTCATATTATGTCGAGTCCCCAAGATCATAAGAGAATCAATCACTATACCTCTAAGCATAGAGTTTCTCTAGCACTTGCGTTTTTTATGGTGAGAAGAGTCTTTAACCTGAAAGATCCAACAAACATTTGCAAATCAACCATAATGAATAAAATGACTATGATACATCATTTTATGATTGGATCCAGATTTGATTTAGTCTGGTCCTATTTTGTAATAGTTAGCGATTTAATTGATTCGTGAATTCTTGTTGAAATATTTTGAGTTGACCAATGATTCTGCCCCTCAACCTTTACAAGAGCACAAGCTAACAAAAACTAATCTGTGTACCAGGCAGCATTGCCAGTTTGTTGGAAAAAATAATGACCACGCAATCTAGGATATTCTTCCTTTGCATTCACAAAATTCTTCCCATGAAAGAACAATTCTATAAACAAGTATACAAATGGCGATGGGGAACATAATTGGAGGATTCAATGCAGTCTCTTGAACACCGAAAGCAATAAGCATTCAAGACAAACCAACCTGGATGGTTTTGCTGCCACCTAATATCAAAGCCTGACTTCACCAAGTTCCGCCGAAGCATACTTGGTATCTAACTCAAATGTTGGCCTTCCAACGCACATATGTCCAAGGGAAAAATAATAGAGTATAGGTACCCGATTTAGTACTATTGTGACAAAAGAATTGGATGACCAATAAAAAAGAAGTTCCATTTTATTTGCAAAAAGTATTTGTGATATCGGTCGATGACAAACTTGGGGTACAAAGCTCCTCCTGCATCTACATCGAAAAACCACTAATGGGATCATGCTAAAAGAGAATGCTAGTCTCATATTCATTGAAGAGCTTGAGTGCAATTTCTTATGTATGGAACTAGCCAATTTGATCTAATCGATTTCCAACAACTGCAAACATCATCATAATTCAGTATTTTGAAAGAATCAAGGGTAACATGAGAAGAAGAAGCACTTGGTTAATGACACGGGTGGGCACACAGTTGCAATTGGACAGCTTTTGAAGAATGAATGTTGACCTCCATGATTTTTAACGGATATTCCATCTATTATTTAGCAAAGCATGCATGTCAGAAAAATGATGAGAAGGCTGCTGTTGGAGTATTTTTTTGGAGACTGGTCACTGATTAGAGAGTTCCGACCAATTCTTGAGCTCTATAAATGTGTGCTACATTGCAAATGTACACGAAACAAGAGAGTTACTAAAATTCTAATATGGAGTGAAATGGAGGTGGCATTTGGGGGACTAAACATGAAGACCAAGAAGATTCAAGTATTTGAAGGACTTGTTGAAGGATAATTTTTGAATTGCGGCACTAGAAGCAGATGAGGGTCAGCCGGTTACACTTGCTGGCATTTAGTAAAAAAAAGAATAAACAAAAGAAAACCAAAAAAAAAACTAAAAAAATTATAAAAAAATTCAAAGAACTATTAAAAATTTTTAGAATGTCTACGCGTGCTAGTTATACCATATCGGACAATTGACATCCATGTCATCAATTTTCAGCTAAAATTGACTGGTTGAACTTAATTAGAAAAATGTGAAAAAGGTTTATGAATAAATTGAAAAAATTGAGAAAGGTTTGTGATTGAATTGACATTAATATAATATGTTTGGGACTTTTTATTTTTATTTTTATAATTGTCCCATACAAAATCATTTGCACTTGTTGTTAAAAAGTTACCGAATCGTTGGCGAATTTCTATCATATGTTGCTACCTCCTTATTATTAACACGAGATGGTACGAGAATGCCCCCATCTTGTAGACTTCAAGGATATTAATTGGGTCACGTTGTCACATAAATCAAAGTGAAGTTATTTTTTGTTCATAGTGACGAAAGAATTCAGAATTACGGTTTTGTACGAGACTCGCTCAAACAAATATTTGCATATCATAAAAGACAAGCGGAATAAGACAACAAGAAATCACAACTTTATCGACACACCATAAGTTGCAACCAAGAGGTTTGATTAGAATACATATGGTCGCGAATTGGTTTTTTTTGCCTTGGAAACCTCCTCAAATAATTGGTCTTTTGCTGAAAGACTTTTTGATCAACGCTTGGGTCTTTCGCCGAAAAGAATAGTATCGTGATAGTTATGTTGGAGTCCCGCAATAATTTGTTTTCCCGGTAACTTTCGCGAAATGTTGAGTAGTATGTTTCGAAGATGATGGATTAATTGAGAAATATATTAAAGTTGTGCCGTTTCAAAATTATTATGGATATCTCTGGGAAAAAGATTGGGTAAGATCAACGTCAGATTTGACTCTGAGTCGCCGTGGAGAGGGAAGAGCTAAGCAATAGGAAGGACCGTAAGATTTACGTTTTACTTCGATTATTATCATGAAATCATTCGTTGTTGAAGATTTTTAATTCATGCTTGATGATTTTAATAAGTGATTTAATTGTTTAGGATGTGTTGGTAATATATTTTATTATTTTGTGGTAGATGATTTTAAAGTCGTGATTGATCATTTTTCTATTATAATTCAAGGAATGTGAATGTATAAATGCGGCTATTCGGAGGTTCATGAAATAATTGGCAAACGTCATGAACTTATTAAGTTTGGGCATTTTGCTTATGTATGTGATTTTAACTTAGAGTAGTTTGTATGTAGGATTCAAACAATCAAAGGAGAAGAACCCGAAGCAATACATCCTTAGTGTATAACTATGCCTTTAGCTCTTTTCATACAACTTTTGGAAAAGGTTAAGGGATAATGGAATCGCTAGTGCCTTTACTTTTTCAATTTCTTCGTTATTGTCCACGTACTCTCTCTCTCCGCCAATATGGTCTCTAATTTATATTTTTGTTTTCTTGATAAGTTAGTCCTTTTTTTAAAATTGTAAAGATGCTGCCGTATCATTCATTAGTGCTGCGTATAGGTTGATCGAATGAACTAAAGATGAAATGGAACTCTTTCGTTCACTAAGTTAAATTTATTAGGAAATTAAAGAAAAAACTTAAACACTAAGTGAGAGAGAAGCTACCCCTGTGATTGAAATTTAACAATTTCGAAATATTAGTTATCATCACAAATATAGTTAAGCACAGTAAATGCTAACCCAAAATTTATGAGAAGGGAGGAAAAAAGCTGAGAAAGTAGAAACGACAAATAAGGCAGATGCATAGATAAGTTGGGGGAAGTAACTAAGAAGAGCTCATGGTGAGTTGCACGTGGTAGCATTCGTCTTTGAGGTTAGAAGCTACAAATGAGGTGGAACATTTGGAGTTATGTGGGTGGTTGTTGTATGTGCAGGAGGGAATGGTTATTATAAGTATTTGGTTTATAAATACCAATGTTTTGGGATTGAAAAGCTCTCTCCTTCCACGACCAAGCAAATCTATAATCTATGTTTATATTTACTTTTTATTACACCATTTTATTTTTCTCAAAATTTATCCTTTCAATGCAGTTTGCATTTTATTTTCAATTTTCTATTTTTCTCCGCACTTAGCTCCACATTAATTCACACTCCATTGAATCCCTTTCTTTATGCACTTTGGGAGCGATGTATATAACCGTGAAGCGACCTCGGTTGCTCTTAGTGCTATTTTTGTCTTTACTAAATATTGATCAAAATTTTGGATGTCTTTCGTTAAAATAAATTGTCTCTTATAATTTTCTCTCAAATGTTCATCAATATTGGGAGATAACTTTACATGTTACACCCCGAACCCCGAGACACGTGAAACAACCCGCCGTGGTCATGAAAATGCGACATTACCAGGTAGTGTCGCTGACCCCAATTTACTTTTTAATACGCAGGCGGAACATACTAAGAAAACCCCTTACAAAAGCATACGGGATAGGAACAACAGGAACATCAATTCAAAATCAAACAACATGCTTTCATACATCATCATCATTACAAGGTTTACGTACATCAACAGGATCCAGAGACTATGCACCAAAAATGGGTAAGAGTTTATCTGCATCAAAAAGGGGTTAGCCTACACAACATGGATCAGCCCACCAAAAAGAGGAACAGTCCTACTACTACTAATCGGACTCGCTCCACGATCCCATTTCCTCCACCACTAACAACGCTGGGTCCGGAGACGATGGGTCATCCACCCTACCATCAGGAAGGTCAGCCACACTCTCACCCAGGATAGCATCCATCACGGCCAGTGGGATATCAAAACTGTCAAGTGGACCAATCCTAAAGCCATTGGCCCAAAAACGGAACCAAGCCCTATACTTATGGGGTACCCTAACATCTTCAGTCTCCTGGATCCATATGATAGTCCTGATCAACTCGTAGACCCAATGACTCCCATGATCAGGGAAGGTGTGCACCGCTCGATAATCTGCACCGGGATGCCATTCTTCTGGGGGGTCCCGCCATCTACGGTCCTGTAATATTTTCCCCAAACCGGGATGAGACTTTGTCTCAGGCAAGTTCACCCTCCTAAACCCCTATTAGAAAGTAAATACGCCCCCAAGTAGCTTAGCCACGACATCAAGAAGACTTACCTCGTCTTAGCCCTCATCTGCAGGTTAGCACAGTTTATATAATTCAACCACGTACAATTCTAATAACTCAACAACGGAAGTACAATCACATCATCAAAACAACTCAATCACGGGGATCGTCTCAGCGATCAATCGACTTGGCCGATTACATGTCATTCTAGTAAATCAATTACTGCTCCCAATCTTGACCCTATAGGAAGGTTTAATATTCAGTAGCAATCACGGCCCCACTCGGCACGACCTACAATTAGGTGGTAGTTCGTGGCCTCATTAGGCGCGACCTCTCATAGGTGGTCCATCACGGCCCTAACTGGGCACGACCTCTAATAGGTGGTCAATCACGGCCCCATTAGGCACGACCTCTCTTAGGTGGTTCATCACGGCCCTATTAGGCACGACCTCTCATAGGTGGTCCATCACGGCCCTACTAGGCACAACCTCTAATAGGTGGTCCATCACGGCCTCACTAGGCACGACCTTTAATAGGTGGTTAATCACGGCCAATCTCCCATCAATTTCCACACTTAGGGTTTTCTAAAGAATCCTCATAAATCGCAATCACGCTCAATTCGTCACAACCAATCATCAATTTCAATTTCTACAAGCACAAAGAACGATCGGCACGAAATTCTGAGCAACTAGGGTCCAAACAAATTTTTCGAGTTTTTTTTTTAAATAATATTTTAATGAATTTCGGAATAAGATATATTATTAAATAATCCAACAATTTCGAAGCATTTATTTAAATCATAAATAAACTACCTTTAAGTCATATCAAGGTTTATTTTAAAAATAAACATACTTAACCATTAAACTAAACACACTTTACCTTAATTAATCACCTTAATATAATCCATAACTAATTAAGCCAATCTATCCACCTAATCTCAATCAACTTAAACTAAACATACTTAAGACATCATTAACTCGCTAATCGCAGATTAGTGAGGTAAACTCACCGGAATCACTTTCCGACGAGTCTCCCGGTGAAGAGCACGACGACGCCGACGACAAACTTACACGGATCAACACCAAATGAGCACTAAAAGGGGACCAAAAGGAGCTCGGAAGGGGCTAGATCTTGCTGGTTTTTCCAGCAACTAACCAAGCTTGAAGGGCGGCGGACCGCGGCTGAACGGGTGGAGGAACGGCGGAGAAAGACCAAAGGGAGGAAGCTAGGGCTCCGAACGGCAGCTCATGATGACAGACGGTAGCGACGGGGGCTTCGAAGGCGACGAACAGCAAGCGGCTTGGAGCGACGACAGTCGGGAGGCTTGGCGGACGGAGACGAGCAGCTCGGCGCGGGAGGGCGTGCGGTTGCGCGCGGGTGAGCGGCGACGGCGAGCTCCAGCGACGACGAAGGCAAGCGGTGGCGGCGGTCGAGCGGCGAAGGGCGGACGAAAGGGGTGGTTTCCGCTGGTTCTATCTCTCTCTTCCCTCCCAATCTCTCTCCTCTCAAGCTTGAAGATGATGGAGATAAGGGGGAAGTGACACCCCACTTTTGGTGAGCCAATTGGCTTGTGACACTTGTCAAGCTCTTCTTAAATTTGGCCTCCACCATGACATCACCTGCTGATGTCATTCTCCACTAATTCAAATCCTCCATAACATCTTCCAATAGGTTCAATTTCATTTTTCGCCGGGGTCTAAGTTCTTGTACATTCAATTACTTCAATTTCCATAAATTCTCTTCTAATTGAGTCCAAATTAAAGTCCACAAAAATTATCCCATGATCCTAATAAGATGTGTGACATGACCGAGCTTCCGACTTCTAAATTCAATCTCAATTTTTTCGGTTGAATTCAATCTGGTGCGTTTTCAGCGCGCCTAATCCATTGAGTGGCTTTTAGGGAAATTTTCTTGCATTCGACCCGAGGGTGATCAGTCCCCAAGTCTGACACGGTAAAATTCCTTAATCACCTCACTCAATAGACTAGTTCCCTCGTGAGTGGCCAACTCTGAGAGACGAACTATATGCACAATTTGAATTGCCCGACTCAATTGACTGAAAATAAAATTGAGAAAAATCGGGATGTCACAACTCTTCCCCTCTTATAAAATTTTGTCCTCGAAATTTAAACCATTACACATTTTGCTTAAAAAGGTGGGGGTACAATTCTCTCATCGACTCTTTAGTCTCCCAAGTTGCTCCTTCAAAGGCCATAGTACTACCATACCACTTTGACCATTGGGATGGTCCCGTGCGCAGAACTTGCTCTTTGCGATCCATAATTTGAACTGGGCTTTCAACGTATGACACTTTGTCATCCACGTCTAATTCCTCGAAATTTAGAACGTGAGTCGGGTCAGGTTCATACTTCCTTAACATCGACACGTGAAAGACGTCGTGCACCTGTGACAACTTCGGCGGTAGTGCAAGACGATACGCTAGAGTCCCTATTCTTTCCAAAATCTCAAAGGGACCTACGTACCTCGGACTCAGTTTTCCCTTTTTGCCAAAGCGGGAAGTACCTCTCACCGGTGACACCTTCAAGATGACGTGCTCACCAACTTGAAATTCTAATGGCCTTCGACGCTTATCGGCATAACTTTTCCGACGGCTTTGAGCGGTTTTCAATCTATTTCGATAACCGCAATCGCCTCTACTTCACTGAACCAACTCTGGACCGGTGATCTTTCTTTCTCCGACCTCATCCCAACACGCTGGAGTTCTACACACTCTGCCATACAATGCTTCAAAATGAGCCATTTGAATACTCTGCTGATAACTGTTGTTGTAGGTGAACTCAACCGGATGAAGTCATTTCCTCCCAACTTCCTTTGAAGTCGAAGACACAAGCTCGCAAAGATGTCCTCAAGAGTCGGAATTGTCCTCTCGGGCACCGGCCATCGATCCATGGGTGATAGGCCGTACTGTACTGCAGCTTTGTTCCTAAAGCAGATTGCAAGCTCTTCCAAAAAGCGGCGGTGAACCTCAGGTTTCTGTCCGAAGTAATTGTAATTGGCACTCCATGCATACGAACCACTTGACGTACATATAGATCTCGCAAGTCTATCCAAACTCAAGTCTCTTCGAACCGCAATGAAGTGAGCCGACTTTGTCAATCACATGCGACCACTACCCAAATCGAATCGTTCCCTCTCTGGCTCCTCGGTAGTCTCGTCACGAAGTCCATCGTGATATGCTCCCATTTCCACTCTGGGATCTCAAGGGGTCGCAAAAGTCCTCCCGGTTTGCAATGCTGAGCTTTCACCTGTTGACACGTCAAACACTTGGCGACATGCTTGGCGATATCCGCCTTCATGCCACACCACCAGTAGTGTTGACGCAGATTCCGATACATTTTGGTACTACCAGGATGAATGTTGTAACTGCTACGATGTGCTTCTGATAGAATTTCTTCTCTAAGCTCCACGTCGTCAGGTACAACCAATCGTCCTTGGAACCTCAATGTTCCATCCTCAGAAATCTGAAAGTCAGCCTTCCTTTTCTTTGCGTCCTCTTGCAGGATTTTCTGAACATCTAAATCCGTCTCGTTGAAGCGTTCGATTCGACCCGCACTTCCGGTTCAATTCTAAGGGTGGCCACAAGATTCGAAAGGTGGCCTACCTCAAACTTGACTGAATCTCGCGCTCTCTCAATTAAGCCCCATTCCTTAAGTACCATCTGAGCAACTGAAGACTTCCTACTCAGTGCATCGACAACCTTATTCGCCTTTCCTGGGTGGTACAAAATCTCGCAGTCATAGTCCTTTAAGAGTTCCATCCATCGACGCTGTCTCATATTCAACTCCTTCTGAGAGAATAGGTATTTGAGACTTTGATGGTCAGTGAAGATCTGGAATCTTTCTCCGCACAAATAATGCCTCCAAATCTTCAGGGCAAAGATGATTGCTTTGCAAGCTCCAAGTCATGCGTCGGATAATTCAACTCGTGAGGTCTCAGGCGACGGGACGCATATGCAACAACCCTACCATGCTGCATCAACACACAACCTAATCCCTTAAATGACGCATCACTGTAGATCTCAAACCCTCCCGGATCGGATGGAATAGTAAGCACCGGTGCGGTAGTTAGCTTATGCTTAAGCTCTTGGAAACTACTCTCGCACTTGTTTGTCCACACAAATTTCTCTTCTTTCTTTAGAAGTCTCGTCATTGGCGATGCTAACCTTGAAAATCCTTCTACAAACCATCTGTAATACCTTGCTAAACCCAGAAAGCTTCTGATTTCTGTCATTGTCGTCGGTCTCGGCCAGTTGATCACTGCCTCAATCTTTGCGGGGTCCACTGAGATTCCTTCTCCAGAGATGACATGACCTAGGAACGCCACATGAGTTAGCCAAAACTCGCACTTACGAACTTAGCGTACAACTAGTGATCTCTCAAAGTCTGAAGCATTATTCTTAAGTGCCTTTTATGATCCTCGAGTCCCTTGAATACACCAGATGTCGTCGATGAAGACAATTACAAACTGATCTAAATACTCTTTGAACACCCGATTCATCGGGTCCATGAAAGTAGCCGGGCGTTTGTCAACCTAAACGGCATCACGGTAAACTCATAATGGCCGTATCGAGTGCGAAACGCCGACTTCGGGATATCTTCCTTCTTGATTCTTAGCTGATGATACCCGTCCTCAAGTCGATCTTAGAAAATATCGACGCTCCTTGAAGCTGATCAAACAAATCATCAATCCTTGGCAACGGATACTTGTTCTTAATTGTCACCTGGTTGAGCTGTCGGTAATCGATGCACACGCGTAATGAACCATCTTTCTTCTTCACAAACAATACCGGTGCTCCCCAAGGTGATGCGCTTGGACGAATAAATCCTTTATCCAACAACTCTTGCATTTGCACCTTTAGTTCCTTAAGCTCTGACAAGGCCATTCGGTAAGGAGCTTTAGAGATCGGCTCTGTCCCAGGGGCTAATTCGATCACAAACTCTATCTCTCTCTCTCTGGCGGTAAACCCGGTAATTCTTTCGGAAACACGTCTGGGAACTCTCGTACCACTGCGATATCTTCAATCTTTAACTCCTCTACTGTCGTGTCTATGACAGTTGCTAGGTAGCCTTGGCAACCCTTGCCTAACAAGCGGGTTGCTTCGAGCGATGAGATTAAGGAAACCGAGGGCCCTCCTCGACTCCCAATAAATTCGAAGCTCTCACCCCCTAACGGGTTAAACTGAATCGCCTTGCGATAGCAGTCCATTTTAGCTCGCTGCTTGGTGAGCCAGTCCATGCCAATTATCACATCAAAATCATACATGGCTAGGACTATTAGGTCTATCCTCCCCTCTCGCTTACCAATCACTAACTTGCAACCAAGGTAACCTACCGTAGCTAACACTTTATCTTTCAACGGAGTAGATATACTAATCACAGACTCCAACAATTCAGGAATTAATTCTACCAATTTAACAAATCTTTTAGCTATAAATGAATACGAAGCTCCAGGATCAAACAAAGCATAAGCAGGTTGGTCGTTCAGCAAGACCATACATGTGACCACGTTAGGCGCATTCTCCGCCCGTCCTCCGGTCGCGCATAAGTCCTTCCCCGAGCCGGAGGTCGGTTCAATCCACCCGGCGGCATGATTCGCGGTGCAAATCCTCTGTTCTCGGCCCGGCGGTGGCGGTGGCGGCAACTGAAGTTGTCTCATTTGTCTCCTAGGACAAACCCTAGCAATGTGACCCTGTTGGCCACATTCATAGCAAGCACCCGTCCTAGGAGGGCACGGGGCTGAGCCATGTCGCCTTCCACACAAACACCATGCTTCATTGAAGCTCAATGATGGCTTCCCCACTCCACCCTTCCTGGTGGGTGGAACATGGTACCTTCCCCCAGGCATCGGCCTCCTCCCAAACTGATTATCACCTCTACTTGAATTAAACTGCGACCCAGATGCGGCAGCTTTCTCATTCTGGTCTTTCTCAATCAACTGGGCCTGCTTGTAAAGATCCTTGTACTCATTCAATCTAACGGAACCAAAAAGCTCCTCACTTCCAATCTAAGCCCATCTCTAAACCTTCGAATTCCGGTCCGCGGTTTTGGACTAATTCGGGGGCATACTGTGACGATTCGGTAAACTTCGCCTCATACGATCGATCCGTCATTGTACCTTGACGAAGGCGTTGGAACTCCGCCATCTTCAACTCTTTAGCACAATCAGAAAAGTACTTCTCATTGAAGGCCTCTAGAAACGCATTCCACTCTCGAGCTACACCATCAGAGAACACTATCCCTTTATTAGTCTTCCACCATGTGGCTGCGGTCCCCCTCAACTGATAGGCCGCCAGCACGACCTTCTCTCCTTCGCACAACAGCTCAAAGGCATTCTCTAGTTCCCCGAACCCATAGTGCTGCCGGCTTCGGGATCTCCCGCTCCCGTGAACGTTGGTGGGTTCAATCTCGAAAGTGCTTTGTACTCAACTTCGCTTAGGCCTCCCGGCGGCCACATCCTCAAGTGGAATTTCCTCAAGTTCCTCTTCTGGCTCAGCAACCGGTGCGGTGGCAGTAGCAGCGGCGGCATTAGCGGCGAAAGCGGCGGCATTAGCGGCAACAGCAAAGATTGGCGGCATTAGCAGCATTGGTGGCAGCGGCGATAGCGGCGGCTGAAGTGGCGGCCTGCTGGTCTAGTCTGTTACCCATCATCTCAAGCATCTGCATGACCCTAACAAACCTCGGATCCTCAGGGGCCACTGCATCCTCTGGAGGTGACGCTGCACCACTCGCACTGGCCTCAGCCTGCGCTCTTCCCAAGACATTTCGGGCATCGACTCTCATCGACGGCTCACCTCGAAACACGGGGCCTACTACTCTCTTCCTAGCAGCTATTGGCACTCGATCACTCATGCTACAAGCTTAATATAGATGCCTATTGGCAAATTCCAATACTATATTAGAATTTGAGTAACCTTTCAATCAAGCTAACAAACAACTAACAATCACATGCATTAGAATATGAAAAGTTCTTCCTACTAACTATCCCGTGACTCATCGCCCTTATCACTCCATACACGAACCATGCTCTGATACCACTTAAACGGGGTTGTAACGCCCCGAACCCCGAGACACGTGAAACAACCCGCCGTGGTCATCAAAATGCGACATTCCCGCAGTGTCGCCGACCCCAATTTACTTTTTAATGCGCAGGCGGAACGTACTAAGAAAACCCCTTACAAAAGCATACGGGATAGGAACAAAGCGGAACATCAATTCAAAATCAAACAACATACTTTCATACATCATCATCATTACAAGGTTTACGTACATCAACAGGATCCGTAGACTATGCACCAAAAATGGGTCGAGTTTATCTGCATCAAAAAGGGGTTAGCCTACACAACATGGATCAGCCCACCAAAAAGAGGAACAAATCCTACTACAACTAATCGGACTCGCTCGACGATCCCACTTCCTCCACCACCGACAACGCCGGGTCCGGAGACGATGGGTCATCCACCCTACCATCGGAAGGTCGCCACACTCTCACCCGAGGATAGCATCCATCACGGCCAGTGGGATATCAAAACCGTCAAGTGGACCAATCCTAAAGCCATTGGCCCAAAAACGGAACCAAGCCCTATACTTATGGGGTACCCTAACATCTTCAGTCTCCTGGATCCATACGATAGTCCTGATCAACTCGTAGACCCAATGACTCCCATGATCAGGGAAGGTGTGCACCTGCTCGATAATCTGCACTGGGATGCCATTCTTCTCTGGGGTCCCGCCATCTACGGTCCCCGTAATATTTTCCCCAAACCGGGATGAGACTTTGTCTCAAAGCAAGTTCACCCCTCCTAAACCCCTATTAGAAAGTAAATACGCGCCTAAGTAGCTTAGCCACGACATCAAGAAGACTTACCTCGTCTTAGCCCTCATCTGCAGGTTAGCGCAGTTTATATAATTCAACCACGTACAATTCTAATAACTCGACAACGGAAGTACAATCACATCATCAGAACAATTCAATCACGGGGATCGTCTTAGCGATCAATCGACTCGACCGATTACATGTCATTCTAGTAAATCAATTACTGCTCCCAATCTCGACCCTATAGGAAGGTTTAATATCCAAAGGGCAATCACGGCCCCACTCGGCACGACCTACAATTAGGTGGTAGTTTGCGGCCTCATTAGGCACGACATCTCATAGGTGTCCATCACGGCCCTAATCGGGCACGACCTCTAATAGGTGGTCAATCACGGCCCCATTAGGCACGACCTCTCTTAGGTGGTTCATCACGGCCCTATTAGGCACGACCTCTCATTGGTGGTCCATCACGGCCCTACTAGGCACAACCTCTAATAGGTGGTCCATCACGGCCTCACTAGGCACGACCTTTAATAGGTGGTTAATCACGGCCAATCTCCCATCAATTTCCACACTTAGGGTTTTCTAAAGAATCCTCATAAATCGCAATCACGCTCAATTCGTCACAACCAATCATCAATTTCAATTTCTACAAGCACGTAAAACGATCGGCACGAAATTCGAGCAACTAGGGTCCAAACAAATTTTTCGAGTTTTTTTAAATAATATTTTAATGAATTTCGGAATAAGATATATTATTAAATAATCCAACAATTTCGAAGCATTTATTTAAATCATAAATAAACTACCTTTAAGTCACATCAAGGTTTATTTTAAAAATAAACATACTTAACCATTAAACTAAACACACTTTACCTTAATTAATCACCTTAATATAATCCATAACTAATTAAGCCAATCTATCCACCTAATCTCAATCAACTTAAACTAAACATACTTAAGACATCATTAACTCGCTAATCGCGGATTAGTGAGGTAAACTCACCGGAATCACTTTCCGACGAGTCTCCGGCGAAGAGCACGACGACGCCGACGACAAACCTACACGGATCAACACCAAATGAGCACTAAAAGGGGACCAAAAGGAGCTCGGAAGGGGCTAGATCTTGCTGGTTTTTCCAGCAACTAACCAAGCTTGAAGGGCGGCGGACGCGGCTGAACGGGCGGAGGAACGGTGGAGAAAGTCTGGCGGAGGAAGCTAGGGCTCGAACGGTAGCTCACGACGACGGACGGTGGCAACGAGGGCTTCGACGGCGACGAACAGCAAGCGGCTTGGAGTGATGACGGTCGGGAGGCTTGGCGGACGGAGATGAGCAGCTCGGCGCAGAGGGCGTGCGGGGCGCGCGCGGGCGAGCGGCGACGGCGAGCTCGGCGACGATGAAGGCGAGCGGTGGCAACGTTCGAGCGGCGAAGGGCGACGGAAGGGGGCGGTTTCCGCTGGTTCTATCTCTCTCTTCCCTCCCAATCTCTCTCCTCTCAAGCTTGAAGATGATGGAGACAAGGGGGAAGTGACATCCCCACTTTTGGTGAGCCAATTGGCTTGTGACACTTGTCAAGCTCTCCTTAAATTTGGCCTCCACCATGACATCACCCGCTGATGTCATTCTCCACTAATTTAAATCCTCCATAACATCTTCCAATAGGTTCAATTTCATTTTCCGCCGGTCCAAGTTCTTGTACATTCAATTACTTCAATTTCCATCAATTCTCTTCTAATTGACTCCAAATTAAAGTCCACAAAAATTATCCCATGATCCTAATAAGATGTGTGACATGACCGAGCTTCCGACTTCTAAATTCAATCTCAATTTTTTCGGTTGAATTTAATCTGGTGCGTTTCAGCGCGCCTAATCCACTAAGTGGCTTTTAGGGAAATTTTCTTTCATCCGACCCGAGGGTGATCGGTCCCCAAGTCCGATGCGGTAAAATTCCTTAATCACCTCACTCAATAGACTAGTTCCCTCGTGAGTGGCCAACTCTGAGAGACGAACTATATGCACAATTTGAATTGCTCGACTCAATTGACTGAAGATAAAATTGAGAAAAATCGGGATGTCACATTACAAATCTCAGTTGGACAAATATCAATAATAGTGGACCTGATTTTGAACTTGTGCTAAAAAATTTAAACAAAACCAAAATAAGGAGATGTGTTTGTGACTATTCGTGTCCACGGTTCGGTGATAGTTATGACAAGTATAGAGTTGGTGCTACTTGAGGTTATCAACTTTTTTTTTGGTCGAAATATAAGATATATTAAACTGTCATATAATTACAACCGCTTGCAACAGCGTCCGCATACACAAGATCTAGAATGAGAAAAGGGGGAAAAATATTCCAATTACGGGCTTGATCGATGCGGCCATGGGCCTTCGCGGCCCAGTCCGCCACCGAGTTGGCCTCCCTCCTGCAGTAACTGAGTCGCAGATTAGGGTACGAGAGAAGCATCGTCTTGACCTCTTCAAAGAGTACTCTGTCCTCCCATGGCGGCAGTTTGTTCTGGTTCAAGGTGTCAAGCATGATCCAGCAGTCCGATTCAATCACCAGGCGATTGGTATGAAGTCCCTGCTGCAGCAAATGGCGAAGGGTAAAACTGAGCACTTGCACCTCAGATTGAAGCGCAGAGGTCGCTGGAAAATCTGCAGTATAAACATCAGTAAGTCGTCCCCTGTAGTCCTTACTAATGCACGCCATGGATCCTTTTTGACTTCCCCGCTTGTAAGCCCCATCGATATTGCATTTAGGGTGCCACGATCCAAGGGTCACCAGAGAAATTCAGAGTGCAGTGCAGAGGATTGCTGTTGCTTCTGCTTGTGGTTAAATCGGTTGTAGCTGCGAGTTTGTGCTAGAGTGTCTACAATAGCAATATGGGGCCGCGACTGCTGGTGCCTGAAAACAAAATTATTTCGTCCTCGCCAGATTTGCCATAATACATGCGCGATGAGCTCTATCCCAGGTATTGTAATCTGAGTCTTGACCTGATTTGTGATCCAAGCTTCTATGCTAGTAACTGGAGGGGAAATGTTTAGCTCGTTTAGATCAGAATGCTGCCATACCTCCTTTGTCCAAGAACAATAGAAAAAAAGGTGCTCGATGGTTTCCTGGGTTTGTTGATCGCATAGGCGACATATAGGATTAGAAATAATATGGGGTCTAAACAGATTGGCTTTGGTTGCGAGGGAGTTATGATAAACTGACCATAAGAACATTCGGATTTTAGGCTCTGTTCGCATAGTCCATAGTCTCGTCCATAGTGTTCTGTCATGTCTGAAGGTTGTTGAGGCTGCATGATCGCTGTTGCTTAGTGCTGTACTGATTAGGGAGTGATAATTGCTCTTCACTGAATGAAGACCATTCTTTGTTGTTGCCCATATTAACTAGTCAGAAGCAAATATTGGTCTAATAGGTATTTTGATAATCTCATTGACAATGCATTCATCATAATGCTGCTGGATAAGTGGAATATTCCAGGATTGGTGGTTAGGGTCAATAAGATCAGCCACCAATTTCGGTTCTTCTCTTGCAAGAGGTCCTGGTATTGGCCCAATAGGTAACCATCAATCCCTTCGGATTTGGATACTTTTACCATCACCCACAGACTATCGCAAAATCGGTAGAATGGCCTCTCTTCCAATAATTAGGCTTCTCCAGCCCCAAGAGGGGCGACACCCAATTTCCGCATGTAGAAAGGTTTGATTTGGGAAATAGAGGCCCTTAAATATTTGACTCCATAAGGATAGTGGACTGTGAAGTAATCTCCAGGCTTGCTTACCCAGCAATGCTTTATTGAAAGCCATCAAGTCGCGAAAACCCAGACCTCCACTATGCTTACTTATCTTTAATGCATCCCATTTCTGCCAATGCACCCCTCTTCTACTAACATCGTTCTTCCACCAAAAACTAGATATATGCTACTCTAGGCCCTTGCAAATAGATTGAGGAAGCTTGAAAACAGACATTACATATTGGGGAATAGCCTGCACTATCGACTTAAGAAGGACTTCTTTACCCCCTTTAGATAAAAGGCATTCTTTCCACCCTTCCAATTTTGCAGTTACCCTCGCTGAGATCCAAGAGAACATTTCTCGTCTCGATCGTCCCCAGTCCGAGGTATACCCAAGTACTTGCCGTATCGTTGTAGTACGGGAACCCGGAATTCCCTTACCAAGTTTTCCTGCAAACTCATCGGACAATATTTGCTGCAAAACATGCTTGATTTATTTCTGTTGATGACCTATCTTGTAGCTAGACAATATTGATTCAGAATATTAGACATGTTTTGACATTCAGTGATTGTACCATCTAGAAAAAAGATTGAGTCATTGGCGAAAAATAAATGTGATAGAGTCGGACAGGACCTAGCAAGCTTTATCCCCTTAAGATGGCCACTGTGAACTGCTTGGGTAATTAAAGTAGAAAGAACATTGGCCACTAGCACGAAAATGTAAGGAGATAGGGGATCACCTTGACGAAGTCCCCGTGAAGGCTGGATGTAAGGTAGTTGCTCGCCATTAAAGCGTAAACTGAGAGATGGTGTGGTTATACATTGCATGACCCAGAGAACCCATCTGTGATGAAAACCCAACTTAATCAAATAGTCTCTCAGAAAGTCCCACTCCACTCGATCATACGCCTTATGCATGTCTGTCTTGATTAAAACCTTATGCTTTTGCTTCCATTTCCTTGCTTTGAACTGATGCATAACTTCCTGGACTATTAAAACATTGTCTTGAATTTGTCGTCCACCAACAAAAGCAGCCTGTTCCTTAGCAATGAGATTTGGTAGCCATGGTTTCAGTCTATTTGCAAGAACTTTTGAGATGATTTTATATGCATAGTTGCATAAACTGATTGGCCTATACTGATCTAGTCTTGCAGGGTGACTGGTCTTAGGAATCAAAGCAATAATGGTTCAATTAAGGTTACTAGGTAGCATACCTGAATTAAAAAAGTCTTCCACTAACCTTAGAAGATCATCCTTTACAATTTCCCAGTGTGTCCGGTAGAAAAGTCCGCTCAAACCGTCCGGGCCTGGAGCTTTAGAAATCCCCAACTGGAAAGTCGCCTTGCGCACCTCTTCAATATTGGCCGAAGCAGTTAAATGGGTATTCATATCTAAAGTGACAACTGTAGGGCATTGATCCAAAACAGGGCCATAGTCACGAGCTCCCTCTGAATTATATAACTGTGAGAAAAAAGAAGTCGTCATCTCCCTTAATGTTTGAGGATCCCGCACCCATTCTTGATTTGCATCCTATAGCATTGTTATCCTGTTTCTTTGGCGTTGTTGGATGGTTGAGGCGTGGAAAAATTTCGTGTTCTTATCCCCCCAACGCAACCAATTGATTCTAGACCGCATGGCCCAGAATTGCTCCTCTTGTTGCCATAAATGTCTAATTTCATCCCGAATATTAGAAGCTGCCTCTGTCTCATTGGTGTTGATAGATGGATTGTTGGTGAGGTCTGCTAGCTGTTGGTGTAGCGAATTGATTCGTAGATGGCCATTCTTAAGTTTCGCGCGACTCCATGCCTGTAAAGCCCTCGATACAACCTGTATCTTGTGAACTAATATGGGATGTCAATGCTAGATGGAGTTCCAGGTCCTATAGATAATCTCCTGACATTCGAGATCCTGGTTCCAATATGCTTCATAAACAATTTGTTTGCTTCCTTTTCAAGTCTGTACTACTGTGGTTAGTAGTAGGGGACTATGATCAGAGCCCATAGCCGGCAAAGCCAATACTTCAGCATCAGGATATAAAACACGCCAGTCGAAAGTACACATAACTCGGTCTATTCGCTTTTTTATTAGCTCATCTCTTGCTCTTTTATTCGTCCAGGTAAACCGACAACTTTACTTTCCACTTCCATTAGGGAACGGTCATTAATAAAAGACCGAAAGGAAGAGAGTCTAAATGGAGTAGCTGGCCTCATGCCCACCTTTTCCCATGGGTAGAGTATGTCATTAAAATCTCCTGCACAAACCCAAGGCCAGGTATTTGAGATGCTGATCAGCCGTAACTCTTGCCATAATAATTGCCGCTTGTGATAGGAATAGGGTGCATGGACACAGGTAATGCACATAGTTCTGTCGTCGATCAAGTCGCTGCATATCATATCGAGATAATCATCTGAAGAATGGATGATATCTAAAGATAAGCTATTATGCCATAGAAGCATTAGACCCCCTTTCATACCAACAAGATTGCAAACAAAAACATGCTGGAATCTTAAACGCCGTTGCAAGCTTGTGAGAACCGGTTCAAAATTCTTGGTCTCCATTAGAAAAACCAAGTCGGGCTTGTCCTTGGCCACTAAGGCCTTAAGAGCTTGAACTGTCAGGGGATTGCCCAGACCTTGACAATTCCAACATAGTAGTTTCATTTGCTTGTGGGTGGCTATTGAGCGCCAGCCACCATCGCCCATTGGGCCATTTCTTCTGCCGCATAAACTGGATTATCCATCAGGTGATTGTCATCAAAATCTGAAGGGGATGAATGTCGCATCTCATAGGGTGAAAACCTCTGCTGTTTCTTAGAAGTACCCCTGTGATATTAGTCCGTAGAGACTTTCTTTGTATCTGCTTTGTCCTGTCCATAGATTGAGTTTGAACTGCTTTAATTTTATCGATGCAGGTACCAGGTCAGTAGTGTGCCGAGCTTCCTGTGCTGCTACTAGCATGTGAGTTGGCTGTTGGGGCATCACTTCTGTCGCCCTAGCTGGATTTTCAGGTGGAGGCAGTAAAGGGAGTTGCTGTTGCAAACCAGGGGGAGTCTCAGGTACCGTCTCTTCCATCTGTTGAGTTGTTTTCGGTGGGTTATAGAATGCTTTCCAGTAGAGACTATGTTCCCTCACTTCAGCGCGTAGCCATTGGCCATAAGCCATCTTGTTTTTACCCTCTAGTTGTGCTTCATCATAAGGAAAGTCTTTGCAATACGTCACATAATGTCCAATTTTCCCACATGAGAAACAGAAGTGAGGCAATCTTTCATATCTAAAATCAAGCCACAAAGTTTTCCCATCTATCCTAATTAGCTTTCGAGTCTTCAAAGATTTGTCCAGGTTGATATCTATCCTAACTTTGCCTTTTCTGATGGCTGATCCCTCTGTTGTAGGTGGATCTACAGCAACCACAGAACCAATCTGTTGCACTGCCCGGCAAAGGAGCTGTTCAGTGCTCCATTCCAAAGGTAAGCCATAAACATTTACCCAAAAAGCACAACAGGTAAAGTCATAACAGTGCAAAGGCGTGTTAGGCATCCATTGTTTAAAAATAACTAGGTGTCTTGAAAACAACCAAGGACCACCATCTGCTATTCTCTGCTTCTCAATTTCTAACTAAAATTTTGCAATGTACAGGTCATCATCCCTCTGGGATATGTCGACACGCTCTGTCCTCCATGCCCTCCTCATTGTGTTTTGAAAAGCTTGCATATTAACAGAGGGATTGGAGAATATGGTCCCAACTAAGGTGAGTCGACACTCTTGCAATCTTTTCGGAGGAGGTTCTTCATCCCAAATTTCTACTTCCTTTTCAGAACATAATTGACCGAGTCGTTGACACAGGGCAGCTAGGCGCAACGATTCTTCTGTTGCATTCGAATCCATTGGAACTATCCGACAACTAATACCTTAAATTAATGGGAACAAGAAGCTTCGGCTAGTCCCCCCGAGCCAACCATCCATCAGCGGAGCGAAATAGGAGCAGGAGGAGTACGAAGGGGAGTAAGACCTTACCGTCAGAATTGCTGAAAGGAGCTGACCCAACCTTGCACTTGGAGAATCGGAGACATGCAAGACCTTAGACGAACAGTAATTGAAGGGTGATGTCGCGCGGTGGATGCAGCATCAGAATCGAAGAAAAAGAAGCAAAGGAGTGGGGAACCCTCCAAAGAAGAGCGATAGAATTATTCATTCCAGACAGAGTAATGAGAATTCCAGTAGAAAGGATTTATGAAAAAGAGTACTGAGCGATGGGATTGGGTAAAGAGGGCTTCAAGGGCTACGAACTACCATGGCGGTAGAAGATTTCTCTGCATATCGAGAGAGGAACTACCATGGCGGTAGATATTAGGCTACCAACAAGAAGATAGCTAAGCATAATGCCATGCAATGGAAAGAGACGGCACTTCATTTCTTTTTTTTTTCCCATTGACTGTGCTGTTGCGACTTCGACATAGCCGGTTGCGAACAACGAGGGCTGGGGCCAGTGGTCATGGTGGGTTGGGGCATCATCTGAAACTTACACATAACTGGTGTTGCAAGGGTCGATTACAGGGGCAAATGAGAGATCCGTCAAGACATGGCTTGCAAGCAATCTTGATGGTGATTAGTAGATTACCAGCACTGTTCATGTGATTGCTATGAGCAGGTTTGCAATTATGGCCAATCCTTTTTGCCAAGTGATAAGAGACACTAGACATCCGGTCCTGATAAAAAAACATGTGAATATTGTGAAAGATGTGGTCTAACTGCATTGTCAATTTTCTTTGGTCTTTGGCCAAAAGAAAATCCATACTTATGTTAGATTCAATAAGGTTCATTGTGGAAATGGACTTTTAAAGAATGCGATTATTTAGGACCTGCATAATCATCTCCTTTACTGGTAATTTTCGCAAGATGAAAGCTGAATATTATCAAAGGCACTCGCTAGAACGAAGAGTATTAAACTATTTAAGAATGACACACCTCTTCGCAGCCTTAATGAGAAGCTGGTAAAGTAAAATTTTCACCATTTCTGGTGAAAATTGTGCACCACCCACTTCTCTCTATCCCATTATTTTAGTTGACAGAAACGTCAAGCGTGGGTTGGTTGTGACGTCTCGATTGAGGCTACGACGTTCCTTATGCAAATCAGTGAAACAAACCCTCGTCGGAACGATCGCACGGCCAGCCAAGGGACGTAAAACTGTTTCCTTTTTGGAGGCTACGAACTGTATCGAAACTAAATCAAGCTCGAAGTTTTGCGCATGCCCTGGAATTCTTGGTGAAGTTTGTTGCCATATATAACAGGGCACGATTTGACGTGTATTAGGTATTGATTAGCACGTTGGACATTT
The DNA here is from genome assembly GCA_014182695.1 of Eucalyptus albens. NCBI lineage: Eukaryota > Viridiplantae > Streptophyta > Magnoliopsida > Myrtales > Myrtaceae > Eucalyptus > Eucalyptus albens. The sequence continues at coordinate 2,629,400 of CM024649.1, forward strand.
TCATCTTTAGTTTATCAGTTTACGATGGCCATGACCAGCATCGGGTGCATCACCTTGTTAAGGAGAGGAAAGGAAGGTAGACGAGGGAATTGATAGAGAAGATGTGGGACTGACCAAGAAACGTACTCGAGTCGTGCTGCCTTTGAATCGTCGGAGGAAGTCTCTGGAAAAAGCTTGGACGACTTCCGATGGACGACTTCCGAGGGTTGACGCATGTTGGGTCTTTTGATAAGTTGATGGATAAGCTCAAAAGTCGGATCTTGACTCTTTGAATCGCTGTGGAGGGGGAAGAGAGAGAGAAGGTAGCAAAATCCTTCCGACATCACCGTTTCTTGGTCTTTCTTTTGAATGTTTAATAATTGAACATGTGCGAACGTGCGAGAACGTGGGATTAGTCGACGATTGAACATGAAATGCCGGTATAGCCGGTTAGTAAATGCCAAAGCTAATTTGAATGGCTGGAATTATCATTCGATCTCACGAAAGAAAAAGAGGGGCACAAGCTTATGCATGTGCCAAAGAAAAAGAGACAATGCCCACGGTTAAAAATTCAAAGTGATTAAAAAAAGAAAGTATATATTTTAATGACTAAAAGATTTATTAAGTTATTAGATTTGTAACTACGAATATCTTACTCAAAATTTTTATTATCACATTCAAATTATTACAATGTTATATCTACATTAAACATAGGAATAAGTGAAAATGACAGATTATTACCTTTAAAAGGAGGATCTCCTTTCATATAATACAACGGATATAGATTGACACTTAATATTTAATGGATAAATTGATATATTCAAGAAAATACTGGTCCCTTGGTTTCCTTCCCTATCCATCACGTGCAATTAGACTTAGGAGAGCATTATTAGAGCATGAAAGATTAATGACATGTTGGTCTTCAAATGCTGGTTTTAAAAAACAATTCTTAACAATAAAGGTAAAATTGGCAAAATTATTTGAGCCAGAATGTAAATGCACAAATTGGTGTCCGGGAGAGCATTCACTTTTGATATTTTCACACCATGTTTCTCTAAAGACAAAAAGTAGACAATATATACTCAAGAAATTGGGTCTTCGATAATGTGTGACTAGAAAAGTCTTTGATTATTTTCTTGGCTGAGGTTGTGTGTTAGTGAATTGTTTACTCATAGGCACGATAGTTGCAATTATACTTTGACGAGTGCACAAAGATGCTTGGATCACTCAATCCTATCTTAAACTTGATGCTCCTCAATGATGTATTAATTTCATGGCTTCGTAATCCACGACATTTTTTGATAATTTGCTTGCTTCTAGCGCTAATGGACCTAAGCATATTCCTTTTCCTTAGACCTTTGCAAGGTCATAGTCATAGTGATATTGCTAAGGGAAATCACGGAGTCATGGTTTGTATATATATATTTTTTATTGTTGGTCTATCTTACTCTAACTCTTGACTTAATCTTAGACTTTCGTGCTATCTCTTTGTAAAGTGTGGGAGCTATACCTTACACTTGAAACTAATGTCTTCACCTCCAACCCTCTCAAAAAGGTGAGAAATCGAACTCTTACATCTCCTCCTTTACATGTGGGAGGCAACCTTCGGTGGTCATGGTTTGCATATTTGAGATGCGGTAAGTGCGTTGTCTTCAAATCCATATTCAAACAATTCCTAATAGATGGCCCCACTTAGCCATCTATTAAGGCACTCGTGATTCACGACTTGGCAAAAGGCAAGCTACTTTCGTTCCCCCAAATACAATCATGCCAAAAAGCAAATACCATTTCACCATAGTGGATTGTCTCTTTGCAATTTTTAACTTTATTATACATCCTCTTAATTTAAAGGTTTCATTACAGGAATTTATTAATAAATATTTCAAGATACCTACTATGAAGAAACCAAATGAAGAACTAAATTTTCAAAACATCAAATTTGCTAATTGAATATATAATCGGCCATTTATGAAATTAATTATATTTAAAATAACCCCTCTTTTTTTTTATATGACACTTTTCGCGAAAAGAAAAAGAAGATAATGGGCTGCAATTTTTCATATCCCAAAAGATTTTTATATTTTTTTTCCCAACTCATAATTACTCAATTGGGGTCAAAATTCCCAAATTCGCCCAATCAAGAACTTTACCCAAGGCTCATTTCGTCTCCTCAAGATTTGATCCAAAACACCAATGTATACCTAAGTCAACAGTCAAGCTAAGCATGAATTGCTCTTCACACCTCGTCATCTCTCCTTCCCCACCCCCCACCAAAACCATAATAAACGAATTCCCATTATGTTTGTTGGAATATAATACAAAAAACGACATGATCTTGCAATTTACGTCAACGTGAAATCACCAGAAAAATAAATGAGAAAAATAAGGACATCAGAAATTTACATGGTTCGGTCCGAGTATCGATACCTATGTCCACGGGGAGAGCCAGCAGCAAATAATCCACTATAATCAGAGTATCAGAATTTACAATCGCTCAAGTGTTTCCACACTTAGATTTAATCCCAAAGCCAAAGTGTTTATAAATAAATAACTTACCTTGGAATAAACTCACGGCACAAAATTATTGTGTGTTCCTCGGCTCAAAGTATAACACGCGCACCTCTCTCTTTAGCTTGACATGCGGCTCCTACGTGCAGCTCCTTTTCTTTTCTTGGTTACGTAGGCTTCAGCGGCACCCGTCCTTCTCTCTATGTGCAGCTTGTAGCTTCTCACGAAAAATTCTGATATATATATATATATATGCGTGTGCCCAAAGGTCAAACCTTTGACTTGGGGCCCACCTTTTTTCTTTTTATGGCTTCACGTGGGAATGACGTTGCAGAGGCTTCTTTCTACTTTTATACGTGTGCCTAGATCAAACTTGACCTGGGCCACCTATGCTTGGATTCACGCGTATGTGCAAAGGACTCCATCTTCACGTTTCGGATTCCACAGCAAAGAAGAAAAACCTTGCTTCCTTTTATTTTTATTTTATATTTCCTCTTTGTGCGTCTTCAAGAGTCCAATGAATTTTCTTCTACTTGGGAAATCTTTATCAACAGATTTGATTTAATAAATCGTTATCCAAATCCAAACTCGAGATCTTCCACCTTGGCTCGAAAGGAATAGACTTAATCATCATGTTTGTTGGTTATCTATTGTAGCAATCTTTTTAATAGTAACATTACCCTTAACTAAGACATCTCGAATGAAGTGGTACCTTATGTTATATACTTCGTTCACTCGTGATAAACTAAATTATATGCCAACTATATCGCATCTTGATTATTACAGTGTATATCCACACTTTTCTGTTATAAACCAAAGTTCGAGAGCAAACTTTGTAATCATATCGTCTCCTTCACTATGAAGGTTAGTGCTATGTACGTTGTCTTAGTCGAAGACAAAGCAATGTGATCATGTAAGGACGCTTTCCAACTAACTGCACCACCCGCTAGCATAAATATGTACCCTGCTAAAGACCGGCAATCATCCAAGTCACCGGCATGATTCAAATCCATAAAACCAGTGGTCTCGCTGCTATTGTTATCCCTCCGGTACACTATACCCACGTTTGTTGTCCCCTTCAAATATCTGAGAATCCACTTCACAACTTCCAAATAAGCATTACCAGGATGCTTCATATAACGACTAACCACGCTCACAACTTATGAAATATCAGGCTTAGTGCACACTATATCATATGTAATATTACCCACGGCACTAGAATAAGGAACACGGGATATATGCTCATCCTCCTTCTCAGTCTGCGGTGATAATTTATCTGAAAGTTTAAAGTACTTCGCTAAAAGTGTACTTACAGATTTTGCTAACTATATATTAAAACATGCCACAATCTTTTCAATATATTTCTTTTGAGATAGAAGTAAATCTCCTGCAATCCTGTCATACAAAATCTCCATACCCAATATTTTCTTTGCAACACCTAAATCTTTCATCTTAAATTCAGCATTTAACCGCTTCTTCAGCACATCAATATCAAACATATTCTTAGCTACTATTAGTATATCATCAATATATAAGAGTAGATAAATCAAAGAAGCATTCTCCAACCTCCTAAAGTAAAGGCAGCTATCCATCTGACTTTTTGAATAGTTTTGACTAGCCATGAAAGCATCAAGACGTTAATACCATTGCCTAGGAGACTGTTTCAGCCTATACAAATATTTTTTCAACAAGCAAACATGATCTTCCTTACCTGGAATAGCAAATCCCTCCAGTTGCCTCATGTAAATCTGCTCCTCCAACTCATTGTGAAGAAACGCAATTTTCCCATCTAGCTGCTCTAACTCAAGATCCTGCGAAGCAACTAAAGCAAGTAAAACACGAATAAATGTATGTCTTACCACAGGAGAGAACACCTCATTGTAGTTAATGCCCTCACGTTGTGTATATCCCTTCGCCACATGTCTTGCCTTATACCCCGTTGCCTCAACACCGGGAATGCCCTATTTTCGTTTGAAGACCCATTTACTTTCGACAATCTTTTGGCTCTTTGGTACTTTGACCAACTCCCATGTTTGATTTTGATGGAGTGATTCCATCTTTTAACTCATAACCCCTAGCCACTGCAATGACTCCAAACTAGCCATCGCCTTAGAGTAAGACGAAGGCTCATCTATCTCCACCTCATCACCTATAATCAATGCATAAGTAATATATATATATATATATATATATATATATATATATATATATATATATATATATATATAACCTCCCGGGCTCTTTCTTCCACCCAAGAGTATATATATATAACGTATCATTGATTTAATTTGCCTTCTCTGTCTATCTACAGCTATAGTGTACTGCAATTGTGCTAATTGTCCACTATTACCAACTTCAGGAACTACGGCCTCATCTACAGTCTCAACTTTTGTTAATTTCGAGGTCTCCGGAGTCTCTACCTGAAACTCCACCTCACTCACCTCACTAATGACACAATGATCTATCTTCTCTGCTAGTTATGTCTTAGAACTCCTCCGTTAAAGCATTGCAGTCTTGTCAAATATCACACCTCTGCTAATTAGAAAACCAGTTCTTATGGGGTGTCATATGATAAGAACACCTCAAATCTAGCACCCATTCATCTCCTATTGAAGCAGTAGTCACATATAAAACAACTTCTACATCACTAGTGCTCCCCTCGGCAATGTTTGCCACACTGCTTGTGGCATTCTACCTATCAGCTTTATTTCTCCACTTTAGACAATCTCTCCTCAAAGCACTTCACGCGTCCCTTGGACTTTCTATGGCATGATTTCGATCTGTTGCTACTAGGCCCTTAATGTTGTTATCTACCCCGAATTGTCAATGCTTGTGCTAATCCTTGTACCAAACCATCATCTCACAACTTTTTCTGCCACTCTTTAGAGGATAAGGCGGACTTTACCTCTTTTGAGGTAATTGTAGTTCGCTCTTGCAACAGTAAATCAATAAAATAATCCCATGACTCTGGTAAAGAGGCTAACAGTATCATGCCATGTTCTTCATCATCAAGTATCTTACCGACATTCTTCAAATTCATCATGGGTTTATTAAATTCATCTAGGTGGGTTCTAATAGATGTACCTTCAGTAGATCTAAATTGAAACATCTTATTCAACATGTACAAGCGATTGTTCAAACCTTTCTTCACATAGAATGCTTAAAGTTTTGCCCATAATGCTGCGACATCCTTCTCCTCAGCAACCTCTATTAAGACCTCATCCGACAAATTTAACAGGATTGTGCTATTTGCTCTTTTCATTAGCTCTATCCTCTTAGTGACTTTCATTATAATAGACAATTCATCTTCACCATCTAGTGCCTTGGCTAAATCTTGAGTTGTCAATAAAGTTCGCATTTTGATGCTCCATAATACAAAGTTGTTGCTCCTGTTAAACTTCTCAATTTCAAATTTTCTCTCAGACATAACTACAATAACAGAATTTTCAGATAATAATTAAACAAGCAAAAGCTTCAAATTACAATCAAGAAATCTTATCCCAAGCTCTGATACCAATTGTTGGAATATAATATGCGGAAACGACATGATCTTACAATTTACATCAACGTGAAATTGCTAGAGAAATAAATGAAAAATAATAAGGACACCAGAAATTTACGCGGTTCAGTCCGAGTATCGGTATCTACATTCACGGGAGAAGCCAGCAACAAATAATCCATTATAATCGGAGAATCAGAATTTACAATCACTTATGTGCTCAAGTGTTTCTCACACTTAGATTTAACCTCAAAACCAAAGTGTTTAGAAATAAACAACTTACTTGGACATAAACTCACGGCACAAAATTTCGATTTGCAAATTGACAATATTAAAATGGTTCCGATTCATTATTTCATGGTGGATTTGGATTTGATTTAGTTTGGTCCTATTTTTGTAATAGTCGGCGGTTGGATTGATGTGTGAATTCTTGTTACGGCATTTTGAGTTCCTGGAATGATTTCGTGAATGATTTTTGTCTCTCAACTCTTTACAAGAGCACAAGCTAACTGAAAACAATACGTATCGATAGTTTGTTGGAAACAATAATGACCACACAATCTAGGACTTCTTCTTTCACAATCACCAAAATTCTCCTCATAGTGAGAAGAGTGTTTAAATCAAAAAGATCCAACAAACATTTGCAAATCGACCACAATAAAGTGATCATGATACATCATTTCATGGTTGGATCAGATTTGATTTAGTCAATCCTATTTTGTAATAGTTGATGGTCTGGCTCCCGAGGGCGTTGATCTAGTTCTCGGTCTCATAAAAACAAACCGATGATTTTGGTTTGTTCCCAATTCCGAGGGAGAATCGGACTAAGACCAACTCTTTTTAAAAAAAAATATATATATATTTTCTTATGTTCGTAAAAATAGTAATAAAACATACAATGGTAACAACTCTAGTATTTTTTTTTTTAATTTTTTTTTTTTTTTTTTTTTTTGCCTAAGTGGCAAGTTCCATTAAACTAGATCGATTGATCCACTCAGTTCAATCCCCTGTCTAAATAAAGTGGGAAGTGATCCTTGGTTTGGTTCCTCTTTCCTAGGTGGATTGACCGGTTTTGTCCAAATAGGGAAGCGATCCCTCCCGGTTCGGTTCCCATTTCTAGGGTGGGATTGGATTGGATTGAGAATCGATCACTAGTCAACATTGCGCTTTGTTGGAAACAATAATGATCATGCAATTTAGGACATTCTTTCCTTCACAATCACCAATATTCTCCTCATGAAAGAACAATCCCACAAACAAGTATACCGTGTCAATGGGGAACATAGTGGGAGGGTTCAATGTAGTCTCTTAAATACCAAAACAATGAGCATTTAAGACAAACGAACTCGGATGATTTCCACTGCCACTGAGATATCAAAGCGACTTTCGCCAAATTCTTCCGAATCTAACTCAAAAGTCAACCTTACAACGCACATATTAAAAAAGGGAAAATAACAAAGTATAGGGACACAATTTTAGTATTATTGTGACAAAAGAACTAGATGATTGATAAGAAAAGAAATTCCATTATATTTCCAAAATACACCTTAATGCAGGCAATGCGCCTCCCCAGCGTGAGAGGTGCAGTCAGTTTGGCTGCAGTGTAGGCACAGTGGCAGCAGTCCAATCTTAACAACAGCGTGTTCGAAACGTTTCACTTGACTGACTTACTTCACAGTGTTTGAGTACCGGAGGTTTCAGTAAGTGAAGAACACCATGATTCGTAAATAATTTTGTTCCTTATCAACATGCTCTCCACCATTGTTAGAATGAAGAATTTGAGTTTTAGCTAAAAATTGGGTCTAAATCATAGTATGAAAAGTTAGAAACATACCAAAACATCATCTTCATGTTTTAGCAATTATAACAAGTCATTCAAGTACAATCGATTAAATATCACAAACCAACGAATTCTCGAAACAGTAAAAATTGGAGTGGTCCCCAAACATCAAAATGAATTAATGCAAAGGGAATATCACTTCATTGTAGGCTTATTGGGAAAGGTACACTATGACTTTTAGCCAAAATGCAACTTTCACATTTAAAAGCTGAATCATGTAAGTTGGAATAGATAGGACATAGGTACTTTATATAAGGGTGACGGATGTCCCAAATGACGATGCCATAGCCAAATCTCTCTCCTTGATACTAGTTGAGTGTTGCATGTTATTTGTTGGACTGGTACTAAAATCATCCATGTAGTATAACCCCCTCTCTTAGTACCATGCCCATTGATCTCCATTGTGAGAATATCCTCAAAAGACAAAAAGTATGATAAATTAGAGCAACACAATTTAGCTCTTTAGTGACTTGGCCTACAAACATCAATTTATTTGAGAGAGATGGAACTAGCAAAGTATTGGATGAAGAGAAAGAGGATGAGAGACTAATAGTCCCAGTTCCTGTAACAAGGTGTATGACCCCATTAGTACATTGGCAACATTACTTCGTCTTGATTGGTAATCTGGACAAATTCATTTAAACAGAATGTCATGTGGTCAGTTGCTCCTAAGTCAACAATCCATCCACTGTAATTATCTTGATTATAGTTAAGCAATGCATAACTACAATTACCTTGATTATTGAGAGTAGTTGAATTACTTGACAATTCCACTTGTGGAATTAAAGATAAGTGAGGTTTTGCATTTACCAAAGAAACTTGTCCCAATCCACTATTAGCTTCTTTACATGCCTTGAGTCTTTTCCACAATTCCAGGTACCCATGTAACTTAAAGCAAGTTTTACGAGCATGCTTCATGTTTCCATAATGTGTAAAGCCTCCTTCTAATTGTGCCTTGGCCTTTGAGCGCCGCCCAGCCGTCCTTGACGCGAACCGGTGCCCCCCAGTTGACACCACCGAGCGTGCGGCTTTCCCCTTCCTCACGGTGTTCGGTTTCTGTCGAGTGTATCTGTCGGTTCGATCCACCATCTTCCCGAGGATCCCAGCTTGGCAACATAGGGACAGCCGCTATAGCTCGACTCGTGTCGAGGACATCGTCACTGCCAGGTAGGGACCCCGCGGTTAAACGCTCGTTCCCTCGAGCCCCTTGCTCCGCCCTATTTTGGTTGAAGGAGAGGCTGCGACCCGGCTTCTCTGGTTCATGCATGTTTTACTTCTAACCTATTGGCGTCGAGCATTTCCTAGTGATTTTCTTCGAGTTTAGATCTAAGAAGGGTCGATGTCTTCTTCTCGATCCGTGCCCAACATAGGTTTGAGGGAACGCCCGAACCAAAACCGGTCATTTTATTAGTCTCGGAAATTGTTCTAAGGATCCGTAGATGCATTTTGTCCTGTACAACATTTTTACTGATGACCGAATACATTTCTTTAGCTAGATTTCATCTCTATAAAGTCTAAATAGCCCCGGATTTTCTAACTCATTTTTCCTCGTGCTCGAACATTCTTTTTTTTTAGCTGGCTTCCGCAAGTCGTTTCCCGGTTTGGTTTAGGGTTCTCGGTCATGACCACTCGATGGAAGAAAAGAATCTGTATAGTTCAATCTACTGATATGTTAGTCTAATGATGAGCCTTGATTGTTGAAGTCCCTGAGCGTGGTCGTCTTACTTGGGTGTGCTCTGTCTGGGTTTGTCTTGGGGTAGTGGAAGTAGGGAGGAGACGTTGAAGGGCTTAGGGAAATAGAGAAGAAACGAAAAATAGGAAGTGGCTTGAGCTAGTGTTGGTAAATCCGGGTAATAATAGTTAATTGAATTTGGACTTGGCCCAGGTCTTAACAGATTGGGCTTGAATACTTGAGTCCACTCCCTTTAGTCCAGTTGGTATCACTAGCCTGCCGAAGGGGCCCAGGTAGATCCACATTCGGACTGGGCCCAGTCCGAGCCCTATTTTCCGGATTAAAAATTAATTTAGAAAAAAATTAAAAAAATTCCGAAAAAATATTATTCTTTTTCAAGTTAGGAAAAAGCTTAAAAGTTAGTTTTTGAACAATTTTCTTGAAATTTTGAAAATGCTAAAAAAAAAAATGTTAGTTTCAAAATTGAAGAAGCTCTCAAAGCTTTATAATAAGCATTGAATATTCATGGAAACAAATGTTGGCTTGTTGATTGCACATTTCCATCATTTCGATTGTGTGCTTTGATGCATGGATTGTTGTTTCCTTAGTCTAGTTAGGAATTGAATCTCAAATTCACGATTGCTATAAAATGTAGGGCACTAGTTGATTAATTAATGTAGTCCTTAACCTTAGATTTTTTTGTACGTAGTAGGAAAGTAATTCTCCCATTGCCTTATGTCGGTAATTGATCAACGCACTATAAACTGATTAATGGCAACTTTTTGATAAAAATGATTTTTGAAATGTTAGTTGCGAATTGGTACAAGTTTGAGAGCCCGAATTAAGTCTAGACTTAATAATTTATTAGCCAAATCTAAGGTGGCTCACCCAAGATTAGGTCGCGATAACTTTTGGATCAGAACTTTTGCACAATATACAATTAAAATTGTATTGTGTTTTTGGATTAGGCCTTTAAGGTTTTTTTTTTTAAAAAAAAAAAATTGGCCCATCTATTTAAAATATTGAAGAAAGCGCTGTAACATGGCATTAAGTTGCAGTTAATTGCCATTCTAGCCCCACAAGTGCTATCACATGTGGCTGTCAATCACCTTAAATAATATGAAAAAAAAATCTATTTTTTTGAAAAATTCAAAAAGATGCATTACTCAAAGGTAAACTACAAAAAAACTATCAGAAAAATGCATCCAACTAACACGCACTTGGGATGTCTTTGCGTTCGATTAGAATTTTAGTCTTAGCACGGGACTAACAAAATCTGGTGATTACTTTAATATTTCTCCCATAATTCCATAATTTATTTATTTTTTAAATTTTCAATCTCTTGTAGAGAGATGCTTTCTCGAAATATTCCGTAGAAAACAAATGCCAAGTTCAAATTACCCTTAAAAACCAATTAAAAGTACATATTTTATTTTTTAGTCAATTGTTCGTGGGTATTCGGTAGAATATAATTGCGACCGGTTCTTTACACTCGTCTTTTTTTTTTGGTCGGAAAAGAGAAAATATTTCCATTTACATTGGGAAAAGGAAGAGCCCATTAGAAGGGCTTCATTACAAAGCAAATCTAGCATAGCTTGAGGTGGGCTTGTAGCCCAATTCTAAGGATAGAGAGCCACATCCGTGGGCCTTCACAGCCTGGGCCGGCTGGGGCATTTGCCTCTTTTGGCAATGTTGCATGGAGGTTACCGAAACAGACGAGCATTGTCAATTTTGGTGAAAAGGGTGCTGCATTCCCATGGCGGCCGACGTTCGCGGTGATAACTTCAAATGAGAATGAGGCTATCTGGTCTCCAAAGAATAAGTGGAGCAGGTATTTCCTTGTGCCGAGAGCTCTTTAGGGTGAATAGCATAGCTTGAAACTCGCCCAAGCGCTGATGTTGCAGAACACTCCGGGTAGAGCCGCCGATAAATCGACCTGTATGATCGCGAGTAATACTAGCGATCGCACCCATTTGAGTGGCGATAGGAAAAGCTCCATCGAAATTGATCTTAATGGTGCCTTCTTGCGGTGGGATCCAGGTGCGGATGGGGTTCAGTGAAGGACGTCTGCTGGCTTGTTGTGGCTAAGTCCGGTTGGAGTTGAGCAAAAAGCGAGAGCCGTGTCAACAAAGTGGTTCGGTTCGTCCGGTGGTGGCGAAAGATGAAATCATTCCGGCTTTCCACAATTGCCATAGAGTGCTGCAATTATCTCAAACTTAGGTACGTTCGCCTTTCAGGCAAGTAGATCGGCAAGCCAAGAGTCGATACGGTTTGTGCCGTAGTCCGTGATGGTAACCCGCACTTTGGGGTGATTCTAGATATGTTGGGTCCAGGGCAAAACAGAAATAGGTGCTGGGTTTCAAAAGTGTGTAGAGCAGAGTGTGCACAATGGGTCTGGGGTAATGCTTCGTCGGTATAGATTAGCTTTGGTAGGTAATGCGTTTTGACAGATTGACCAGAGGAAAGTGCGAATCTTGGGGGCTGTTTTGGTTTTCCATATCTCGCTGCCATAATTTTCTTTTGGTGTCTAATAGGAAGTAGATGCGTGAGAAATTACCCGAGTTGAAGTTGCTTGTTTGATGATATTATAGGCGCTCTTAACAAGATATTGGCCATCTTCTATCCCTGTCCATAAGAGTTTGTCCTCGGTAGATGCTGGCCATAGCTTAATAGTCAGTATTTCTTTAACTGTGTATTCCTCGAAAGAAAGGTTGAGTAACTAAACGTTCCACTCATTTTGATGTGGGATAATAAAACTTGCAACTGTGTGAGGTTCCTCTCTAGGTGCTGGGCCGCCTAAAATTCCCATAGATAACCGTTGTCCTCTCTCGACTTTGATGTTTTGGCCATTACCTACTGACCAATGAAGCTTCTTGATAATAGAATCTCATCCTAACAAATGCTCTACCATCCCCATGACGGTCTAGACCCCTTTATCGCATGCTAGAATGTTGTATTTTGGAAATATAAAGCTTTAAAAATTCTACTCCACAAAGATGATGGGTTTTGGAAAGGTCGCCAAGCTTGCTTTCCCAAAAGAGCTTTATTAAAAGTTTGTAGGTCTCTGAAACCTAGTCCTCCATTGTCTTTCCTCTCTTTTAGAATATCTCAGCTCTTCCAATGAATCCCCTGTTTGTTACCATTGTTTTGCCACTAGAATCGAGCTTTTTTTGTTCAATGTGACACAAATAGAGACAGAACCTTAAAATCAACATTGCATACAAGCGGTAAAGCTTGAACCACCGATTTCAAAAGAATCTCCTTCCCACCTTTAGAAATCGACTTTTTTTCCATCCTTCCAAACTTAGTATTTACCCGTCTAGGATCCAAGCAAACATATCTTTCTTAGATGAGCCCCAATCGAAGGAATGCCTAGATACTTGCCTGTTTTGTCTAGAATTGGCATCTTTAATTCGCTTCGCCATGTTTATCTTAAGAGCATCAGGTAGCATTTACTTAGGTACAGCACCTGATTTATTTATATTAATTTCTTGCCCCGTGGCTATACAATACCATTAAGGATGTTTGCTAAATTTTGACACTCCCGGTGCTACCATCGAGGAAAAAATGGCATCATTAGCAAAAAATAAATGCAATAGGTTAGGATAGCACCTGTTTAGTTTTATACCCCATAGATGGCCCATATCAACAGCTTGGTGGATGATGGTGGATAGCATATTAGCCACGAGGATGAATAGGTAAGGTGAGAGAGGGTCGCCTTGTTTGATTCCCCTTGTGGGTTTGAAATATGGTAGGGCTTCACCATTTAACTTTCCGCTGAAAGTAGTTGTCGTTACGCATTGCATTAGCCAAAGCACCCATCTATCCCGAAACCAATTTGGCGAAGATAAGCTTCCAAAAATCCCATTCAATCCCCGTCATAGGCTTTCTTCATATCCAACTTTAGGATTGCCTGGAATTTCTTCTTTTCGGTGCAAATTCTGAATTGATGTAATACCTCTTAAACTATCAATATATTGTCTTGTATTTGTTGTCCCGAGACAAAAGCACTTTGCTCGTGGAAATCAACTTAGGAAGGCAAGTTTTCAATCGGTTCGCCAAAACCTTTGAAATAATCTTATAGATAAAATTGCATAAGCCGATGGGTCGAAATTGATCTAACCTCTCTAGGTTGGGTACTTTAGGTATTAGACAGATTTCTATTCGGTTAATCCGTAGGCATCACTCCGCCAGAAAAAAAGTTGCACCGCATTAAACACATCATCCTATATAATATCCCAATGATTATGATAAAATAGACAATTTAGGCCATCGGGTCCTAGCGCTTTGGTGGCTCCAAGTTGAAATGTTGCTGTCTTGACTTCCTCTCTATAACTTCAGCGGTTAATTGGGTGTTCATTATGGCTGTCACAACTCTAGGGCATTGCGATAAAGTAGGTCCATATTCTCTCCGTCCAGCTGAAGTATTTAGATTGTGAAAGAAAGTAGTTGTCATGTTCCTTACCTGAAGTGGCTCTCGTATCCACTGCTCATTTCCATCCTTCAACATGCTGATTGTATTTCGTTTCTGCCACTGTATTGTAGTTGCATGAAAGAATTTGGTATTTTGTCCCCCCACCGCATCCAATTGATCCTAGAATGCATCACCCAGTAGTGCTCCTCCTGTATCCATATATTTTGAATTTGTGCCTTCAGCAAGTTAACCTGATTTCTGTTGTAATCACAAACAGGTTGATTGATATGACGTTGAAGTTGCTGCTTTAAGGTGTTTAGTTGATGATGACCAGCGGTATACTTCTGTTTGCTCCATTGGGCCAAGGTCACAGTTGTCTTCCGAAGCTTTTGAGAGATGGTAAATGGGTTATTCGAGTCGGAGGACCAAGCATCTAAAATAACCCTGTGGCATTCAGCATCTTGAAGCCAATAGGATTCAAAGGAACTTCTTCCTCCCCCTGATTAATCTGAGATGTGTATTTAAGATTAGTGGACTATGATCCGACCCTAAGCCAGGTAAAGCATGAACTTCAGCTTCCGGATAGGTTAATTGCCAGTCTATAGTGCATAATGCGCGATCAATGCTCTCCTTAACCACTTCCTCACCACTCCTATTATTCACCCAAGTGTAGGCACATCCCTTAGTTTCGAGATCCATCAAAGCACGTCGTGTAATAATTCTCTAAAGGAATGCAACAAATATTGCTCAGTGCTCGTTTACCCACCTTCTCCTAGTGGTGTAAAATTTCATAAAATCACCAATACACAGCCCGGGGAAGAGTATGTAGTTGGCTGAGTTGCCGCAGATTGGCCCATAGATGTTGTCGCTTTTGAAAAACCGCCGGTGCATGAAGATAAGTAATGCCCATAGATGTCATACTCATATCAATAGAATAGATAGTGTCAATAAAATGTGAATCATGAGTCTGGACAGTAAGTGTAATCGGCTCATGCCAAAAAAGGACCATCCCTCTAGCCAAGCCTTGGGGATTCATGACAAAACTATTTTGGTGCTTCAGTTGCCACTGTACGCGCCTGATATAAGGTTCCTGATTCTTCGTCTCCATCAAAAAGATAATATCGGGCCGTTCTTGGGCCACTAAGGCCTTTCAAGCTCGAATTGTCGGGGGGTTGCCCAGCCCCGACAATTCCAGTGATAATTTTCATTTGTCCAAATGTGGCTTTTTGGGCAAGCCACCATGGCCCGTGTTTCTACCCCTTCAGCTGCAAATATAGGGGTATCCATAAGGAGTGAATCATCTAGTTGTACATTGACATGAGAGCATGTCCCATAAGGGTTATAGTGCTTAGCTTTCTTAAGAGGACTTGCCTTCGTAATTAATCTTGGACCCTTTAGTTTTTTGCTGGCTGCGGATCCCTCATCTGTGTTACCACCTAAAGTTAAGTTGTTTGGCTCTTTTTCTTGCTGTGTAGTTGCTACCACTGAAGAGGGCTGCAGGCAGGCTTTGGAACACTCTGAAAATTCTGTGCTGGACGAGTCTCCGTTGTTGGTTGTTGAAACATGGTGCTTGGAGGTGCTGCAGGGAGTAATAAAGAAGAGTGCTGTTGAGTTTCTGGTATGATTTCTTCCTCCTCTGTTGTGTCTGGTAGCTGTTCATAGAATGCTATCCAAAATGGGCTATAGTCTCTAACCTCTGCCCTCAGCTAGGGACCATAGGACAGATTATCTTTACCTTCAGCTTTTGCATCATCAAAAGGAATAGTCGAACAGTATGTAGCATAATGGCCCAAGATGCCACGTGAATAACAGTAGTGAGAAAGGCGCTCATATTTAAAATTTATCAAGATATTCTTTCCCCCCAGTCTGAATAGTTTACCTGATTTTAGCGTTTGTTTGAGGTTTATTTCCACTCGGGCCCTCCCTATTTTGAAAGTAGAACCTTCTTTATGCTCGAGAGTCACCTACTGTACCTGGCCAAGGTGGCGAACAGCCCTAGCTATCATACTATCTATGCATCGTTCCAAAGGAAGTCCTAATACTTGCACCCAGAACTCACTAGTCGTGAAGTTGTAGCAATGGAGAGGTGTATTTGGCATCCAAGGTTTTATAATTACAAGATGGTTGCCAAACAGCCAATGGCCATTATCTAGTATTCTTTGCCGTTCTGCTTCTAAATTGAATTTGAACACATAAAGACCGTCTTCACGTGTGCGAAATTTGAACATGATCATTTCGCCAAACTCGCTTTAATGTGTTATGAAAGGCTTGAAAATTAATTGAGGGTTCGGACAGGATTTTACCCACTAATATTGAGGTGCATTTTTGCAGCTTCTTTGGTAGTACCTCATCATCCCAGAGATCCACCTCTTCTTCGGACTAGAGTCGGCCAAGTCGGTTGCATAGTGCGGCAAGACGGGCATCTTCGTGTTGCTGGGCTTGAGTCATAACGAAATTGGCCAAATTGAGCAATAGATGCGACATGCACAGGTTTGAATAGGTGACCCGAAAGAGATCCCGTCACTGGGCCACAAAGGAGACCTAGAGAAGAAAATGGGAACTCGAGAGAGGAGAATCGGCAACTGCAATGGAAATTACCCCTTGGGCCTCAACACCGAAAGAAATAGGGGAACTACTAGACACTAACGAACAAGGATATCGGTGGAGAAGACAACTACTTCAATATTGATAGTGGAATCGCCATCGATCGAAAGTGAGAATGGAATTGGGGAAAGAGAAGAAAACGAAAGGAGTCAAAGGTTTTGAAAAGGACATGAGGGTAAGTTTGAAACAACGGAAAACCTAGAAACGGAAACTAAACTGTCATTTTGAGATATTACTTAAAATCACAGTCAATTACTAAAAATAAATTTTCTATGCCTTTTTTTCTGTTTTTGCTTGAAAAATTGTCTAAGCCTTTAATTTGTAAAATTTAGGCAGTGTTGACACCTAAATTTTAGCGATCCAATCATTTATTCATTGCATAAAAAATTAGAGATTAATTTTTAAACCCTAAAAAAAATATAATATTAATTGTGTAACATATAGTTTTAGTAGCATTTTTTTTATTGCATTGGACTAGTGACGGATCACTTTGAATTTATGGTTCTAAGCTTTCATTTAATGAATTGGACTAAGCTCATGGAGAGAGGGAATTGGCCCAAGCTTGGCATTCTCTGATGACCGAAAATTGACTTAAAAGGAATCACGATTTGATATTTTTGAGAAATATTCATATATTTGGTAAATCTTTCATATATTCACGCAATATATATGCATGTTGAATGATATATTTCGCGGGAGATCAGAAGATTTAGGGTGAAATATCAAGAGGGAATATTGCATGTGAGGCATATATTGAGTATTTTTTTTTTTCTCAAAACAAGAAATAAAGGAAAAAGAGTGAACATCTTTACAAATATTTTGGTCAGCATCTTCACGTGCCTATTAACAGAAAGGAAAGCGGTTAATGCATGGATCTAGTCAATACAAAGAAGTGATATTCGGTTGAAGAAGAAAAGGAAAGAACCCATATTTCTCCAGGGGAAACGAAATTCTGTCCTTGACCGCACAATGTGATTTTATTTCTTTCTCTGATAGGCTCCGTTGCTTTGCATATAGAAGGGGGGTCGGCAATTAGAATCTCGCGGCATAATTGAGAGACACTCGACCAGAAAGAAAAGAGAGGAGAAATCGTAGAGGACTTCAATCAAGAGAAAGAACATTCTGCACCGCGGCGAGAGAGTGGTGCAAAGAAAAGGAACGTGGAAGGACGCCCATATCTCACAAATTGTGGCTGCTAAACCTTGCGTCCATGTTGATTCAACCTTTGCTTGACATGCCATCATCAATCTTGGTTCCAAGACAGCCAGAACACCCCTTACAGCAGCTGAGTTTGACCTGTCTTGCTGCACGTCGCACCTCCCACCGCCTTAGTCCATCGCACTCCAGGGTTGCCAGGTCAAATCCCGATCAATTGACAGAATCGAGCTTTCCGGAGATAGTCCAACAGATCCAGACGATCTCTCACACCACTCTCGAGTCCCTCGTCGTTCCGTCCGTGACTCGTGTTGCCCTGCCGTGCTGAGCCGCGAAGCCCCGACGTGAGCTGCTCCAACGTCAGTCTTTGGCCCCACGCCAAGACGAGCTGCTGTCCTGTCAAGCTCGTCCCCGAACCAAGCCATCCTGTAAAGTTTCTGCTTTGTAGGTTCGTTGATCGTAAGTCCCACCGCGAGCCTTGCCGAGCACCACCACATTGCGTTGCAAGTAGCCGTTCGTGGATTAGAATTCGGAAGCCAATATTTGAATTAGGTTAAAATCTTATCTATTTTGATTTCCAAAAATTCCATTTCCTTATTTGAAATATTCGTTGATGCATGTGATTGAAATTCCTAATATGCTATCCTATCCATAATCTTGAGTAATCTCTTAAATTGGGAAATCTTCCTAATTTCACAACGTGCATACATCCGATTTCACGCCCGAAATATGACTTACAATCGCATGGAAAATCACTAATCTGATCTCACGCTCGAGATACGATTCACGATTTTTGTTAAAATTGGTCAATCCGATCTCATATGCGAGATAGATCCGTCAATTTGTTAGATGAATATCAATTATATCTTGTCCGATTTGCTTGTCGTGTTGTTTGAATTAATTTTTTTTTTCAAAAAAGAAAACCCAAAAATATATATTTGAGTTAGATTAGGTTCGTGTTAGAATATTGCTTGTTTTAAGGTTATTTTGCATGTTTAGAATAGGAAATTTATTTATTTCGAATTTTGGAAATAAAAATCCCAAAAAAAAAAAAAAAAAAAAAAAAAACTTTAATTTAGGATGTTAGTTTTTCCTTTCATTAATTTAAATTGCATGTCTAATTATAGAGTAATTTTAATTTCGAAATTTAATTAAAAAAACATAAAAACTATAATGCACATGTCATGTAGAATTAGGTCATCCATTGCACATCATCTAAATGTGTAAATGTTAGAATAGTTGCATTAATCTTTTCCTATCACTAGATTAGGTCATTTAATAAATGTTGCGTGACATATAGTTCGCATGTTAGGTTGTTAAAATAATTTTGTACGTCATTGCATTGCATTGCACGTAATTTCTAGGCTTCATTTAAATAAAAGAAAATCTTGAAAAATATTGAGTGATTGTGTGTTTATTAGAAATCATATCTAGGATTATTAATGTGAATTTTAATTTAACATTGCAAATGATTTCATTGCTATGAGGTAAGTCCCATAATTTATTTGTTGCTTTATTTGGATATTAAATTGGTGGTTTACGCACCCGCATAATTACCTCACATGTTAGAAAAGTAAATTAAAATCAATTCAAGTTTTTTGCAAAATATTTTTTCGAAATAAAAGAGAAAAGTACCAAAAGGGCATTAGAGAGATCTAGCATAATCAAGTTCCCGAACTCATAATCTCTAATTTGCAGGAGTAAAGTAAATCTCTCGTTACTTTACTTGGAATTCTAATTAACCCACCTAAAATAGATTAGTGGCGACTCCTAATTGAAAAATCATTTGCATGTTAAGAGCTTGAACTTGTGAATTGGTATAGGCTTGGGAGAGGCGAGCCAAGTTTAGGCTTGGTAATCTATTAGTAAAACCCTAGGTGGTTAGGTCGCAACAGGCAGAAAAAAAAGGGTTTCATTGACGATAAAATAAATTAGGTATTCCTTGCTAATTAGTGTCTTTCATCACGGTTTTTAAGTATCAAACTTATAACACAATACGAGTTCTTTCATCTTGAATGGCAGATTGTGAGTCTTGCTATTAATGTTATCAAAGTCATTTCTTTATCTTTCTAAAAAAAAAAAAAAAGAAGAAGAAGAATCCGCTCTACAATAAAGTGATTATCCATTAAATTTCCGTTCTCGATCTTCTGATTCTCTCACAGGTTTGGATAAGATCTTTTTTTTTTTTTTTTTTTCCTTATTGAATTAACTAAGATAATGTAGATCTAAGAGTCCAATAGGTTTCACTATCACCCTTAATCATATTTATGAGTAATCTTGTCATGGTTGGAATATGTGGCAATTTTTTTAGTTTTGAATTTGTTTGTACTTCCCACTCTCACTCCAAATTTAACATCTAACCTCAAATTAGATTATATGAACTATAAATTAAGGGAAAGTAAAGTGAATTGAGATATTATCTTTTTTCCATCTTGCCAAATTAAGATCAAATTATGAGAAAGATAAAAATGAGTGAAGGTAAATATTTTTCTAGCCTATTTTTGTCTTTTTAGCCAACAATTATTATCTTTTTTCAGGAAATGAACATTATATTAAGATTAATTGTAATATAATTAGGGAAAAGCAAAGACTGAAAGTGAATGGAGATTTTACTTGTAATAAGAGTGAATTGGGATAAGATTATGAAAGAAAAAAGATATAAAGGAGTGAGTAGATTTTGTCTCTTGACCTATTATTATTATTATTATTATTATTATTATTATTATTATTATTATTATTATTATTATTATTATTATTATTATTATTATTATTATTATTATTATTATTATTATTATTATTATTATTATTATTATTATTATTATTATTATTATTATTATTATTATTATTATTATTATTATTATTATTATTATTATTATTATTATTATTATTATTATTATTATTATTATTATTATTATTATTATTATTATTATTATTATTATTATTATTATTATTATTATTATTATTATTATTATTATTATTATTATTATTATTATTATTATTATTATATGAAGGGAAAAATAAAAAGCAAGAAAAGATAAAGGGAAAGAGAGATTATTATAACGTCCATAAGATAAGTCTACTTCAATGCACAGCTTCTTTACATATAGTTTATTAGATTCTCACACTTAAACTAGCCCAAATGCTTGCACAAACATAAGTCCATAGCAAATGGCAACACAACACATATTCAAAGCACACAATCAACCTTGAAAGTCCTTATGGGCAATTACTACACAGTTACTTTAGGAATAAAGGATCAAATGCATTCCAGCCAGGAAAGACAGCTTGACGTCGCATCTTGGCTCACACCTTGAGTCATTGGAGTCTCAT
The DNA here is from genome assembly GCA_014182695.1 of Eucalyptus albens. Classification (NCBI taxonomy): domain Eukaryota; kingdom Viridiplantae; phylum Streptophyta; class Magnoliopsida; order Myrtales; family Myrtaceae; genus Eucalyptus; species Eucalyptus albens. The sequence goes on from CM024649.1 coordinate 2,650,401, forward strand.
CGAAGGGACGTAATGGTTCAGGTGCTTCAATGTCTTCTTCAACTGTGGAGCTCAAGTCAATGTTTTCTTCAACCGTGGAGCTTTGGTCATTGTTTTCTTCAACCCTGGAACTTTGGTTAATTTGGGCGAGTTTCTGAGCCACTTCACTCATTGTTGGCCTCTTCCCCCTGCTTTGGTCTAAGCATTCCACTGCAATCTCAGCAACTGTTTTTACTTGCTTGATTTCACATCCACTAGGGACCTCAAAACTGAGGGTCCCGCTCTTCACGGAAGAGATGAAATGAGGGATAATATTTATTTGCTCTTCGAACTCATTAGTAACAGAACTTGTAGGTTTCTTTCCGGTGAGCAACTCCATGAGGACAACTCCAAAGCTGTATACATCACTCTCAATTGTTAGCTTACCAGTGGTTAGATATTCTGGATCGATGTAGCCCAAGGTACCTTCTTTTCGGTGGCTATGAGATGGCTATGCTCTGGTGATATAAGTACCGAAGTTCCAAAATCAGATATTTTCACCGAGTACTTTTGATCCAAAAGTATATTCGTCGACTTGATGTTGCCATGAATGATTTTGCTAGAATGCATTTCCTTAAGTGCAAGAGCAGCTTCGGTGGCTATTCTAAACCGATTTTTCCACGATACTTCTGGATGGATGTGTTTGAAGAGAGTAGTACCGTTCGAGATATATTCATAAACCAACAAGGGTATTCTAGTCTCCAAACATATGCCATGGAGCTTCACCACATTTTTGTGGTTTTTTAGTATCACAGTTTTAAGAGCATCTTGGAATTCCTTCTTCATTAAAGGCTTGTGCACATCTTTAGGCTTCTTGACCACAACCTCGATGTCTGCTGCTATTTTCCCTTTATTTGCGGAACCAAAATCACCCTTGTCCATTGCTATTCTCCCTTTATAGACGAAACCGAAACCGCCCTCACCTAGCTTCTTGCTTTCATCATAGTTGTTGGTTGCTTTTGTTAGCTCTGCCTCCGTAAAGATTCGCACTCTTGGATGTTTAAAGAGCTTTCCTTTATTTTTCTGAAGTTTATCTTTCTGATTCTCCACTTCCATGTGACCGAGGCTGAAGCATTGACATATATGCAGACGACGGGTGAAAGAATCACTGCCAAAGAATATATGTTACTAGATTATTCATTTAAGCATGTAATCCTCATACGCTCCACATACTTCATTAAAAAAAGATTAATTTCAAATGCACAACACATTTAATATTTTTTTTATATATGTATTTATATATTTATAATCATCACCATTGATTATGGTGGTCAATCAATATTGCAATCTATAACTATGCAATTTAACGGTGATAGAAATTGTTTTGGTGACAACAAATAGGTTACACATATTACATACTGTGTAATAATCCTTATAAAAGTCCTTATTTGAAATTTGACATGTGTCATTATAAAGTGAATGAGTAATCAGATGAACTCAATTTAATACATAGTACTAGCATCTTCTATAACATCTTTCCTTGATTATGATGAAGAACGTTTGTACTAAAAGAAAATGCGAAGGCATTCACCTCACATTTTTTTAGATCTTTCCATCTACAGATGGTATCAAAACTTGGAGGAAATTGTTTAATCAATTATGTACCTTATAGTTATCATGCTTAAATGTTTTTTTCCATCCATTCCATTGGTGGAAACTCTAATAGATGGGTCACAAACATATATATTATAACCCAAATTTATATTTAGTTGAGTTAACATGTGGATAATTTCTATAATATGTAACTCACCAATTAAAAGCATGCTTGAAAGAAATTTCCTCTAATTAGAGACGAAAGAAAATGTAACCATTTATAAATTAAAGATTGACTATTAGTCTAAAACTAGTTTTAACTAGGGACGGGCACGGGGAGGGGTTGGGTAGAGGATCGTTCCTCATCCCCACCCCTTAAAATAAAATGCCGCCATCCCATGCGGGGCATTGCCACAAAATTTTGTTTCCTTCTAAAAAAGGTCTGAACCACTTACTAGATGACACTTTAACATTTTTCTTATTTTCATAAAAAAGGAATGGCCTCATGGGTGAATTTTGCAATAAAGGAGTGGCCTCGGGGGTTGCTTTTATATGGTCAAACAAATTCCAATATTAACAAATTAGCCAGTGTGAGACAATGTGAAGATGAAATATTTGAAATATAATGTGCCACATTACTTACCTTGAAAACTTACCAAGCTTGCATCTTCTATAAAAAGCAAGATTGATAAGGACAAGATATTTTTTTTTAGGATTTTATTATTATTTCATATTTTTAAAACAAATTATTGTCGTAAAATTAAAGAAATAAATAAATATACACATACATATAAATATTTATATTTTTCTTCAATGTGTACATGGGGCGGATTCACCAAGTTTTTCACAGGCATACCTATTAATTTCAATAGCTTGAAATACGTAAAATAAATGTGAAAATAACTTTTATATCCCGAGAAAAACTAATGCAATTCACTGCTTTTTGGGCAAATATTTTTTGTCTTGTGGGCCTTTGTGTCCATTTAGTGCTCAAGGGCGACTATCATTTCTGCAACTCCCAAGGGGAGTCAAGAAAGTTTCGAAATAAATCATCGATCAGACTCAAGTGTCACTAAGCTCTTCCCATGCTACTTTTTTGGCCAATATTTTCACAGTTCAGATTTTAAGGAAGCTCAACTGCATTGTCTTCTTCAACAATCACCTTCATATGTCATTGGTTAATCTGATGCTCCATTTTCTTTTTTCTTTTTCTAGTCCAAATTTGTGCTCACTTTTGCTTTAAATTTTAGGGTTTTTTTCCTCGTGAGATCTGCAGGCCTAGCTGTTTTTTTTGGCCCAAGAGTCGCAGGTTTAGGCTAAGGAGGAATTTTCTTTTAGAAGTGCTGTGTATCCTCCCACGCCGATAGTTTCAAAGTGTTGGCTTCAAAAGAAACAGAAAACAAAAGAGAGCAAGGAGGGAAGCTAAAAAGAAAAAAACAAAGAAAATATGTAAATAGCTTTAGCCTAGGACTGAATAGGGACACCTGGCAGCCTGTGGCTCATTACTAGTGTTATTGGGGATTACACCAACTAATATACTAATCTTTAAAACACATAAACCTACTGTAAAATCAAGAATAAATCGATAGAATATAAACCAGTAGGTGAATGATAAGGAGAGATGTGTGAACTTACCTGCAATAACTTTGAGGGGAAGATCACCACCAGACTTCTTGTACTCTACATTATGCAGAAGACAAATTAAACCTTTATCTTTGGTTGATGGCAAAAACAGATTGAACAAGTTGATGCATGGATTATTAGATGGGGCAATGCTATCTCATTCAAGTTTTGGTCATAGTATTGTAACACATATCCACTCTCTTTTAAGATATCTCTATTCCCTACCCTTTTTCTCTCTCCTTGTGGAATTCAAGTTAAAAAATGGCGTAATTCTTTGCCATTGATGGAGATCATCGCTGCCTCGAACTCTATTTACGTGACTGCATTGAGGGCACAAGAGCTCGGAAAGGATCTGCATACAAAATTGGCAAAAATCGAGTTTTTGCAGTGATGCATGAAGCCCGCATTGCAAGACCGAGGCGAGGGGTTGCTATTTCCATATCATTTACCTAGGAATGAGAAGATTGATCTTTACAAGCATAAGTGAGGTGGGTGTGCTGATATGTATGCCTACTACTAAATACGATGGGCTCATTGGATCTTTTTATTTACATACATTTTAGTTACTGTACCAGGTTTAGTGAATATATAATTTAGAGGGCGGTAGCACAGAGTTTAAAGAAGAAGGGAAGATTGTTGTTGAAACGTGGGGATAGAGTCGCTAGAAATATATGCTGACGTCCGTAGGGTGGTGACAAGAGCCTTGACTTATTCTATTAGGCAAAAAGTCAAAAACTTAGGAGAAACACATGTCCAAGTTCGAATTATTGGATCGGGCTTATCACAATTGTTGATCATGTGAATCTCACATTCCACATGTTCAATACTATATATGATTTAGGTCCTAGAAAGATTACGTAAACTTATATAGACCCCCCATTAAAATTATATGTGGTGGTACACATCAAAACACACTCTCCCCTCCCTCTATTAGTTTACATGGAACTCACCATCCACTCCACCACCACCAAGGCCTAGCAATGCAACTAACATTATCTAACCATGGGCTCGTTGTCTCCTTGTTGAGATTAATAGTCAGGTGAGTTAACGCCACTTCCTTGAGAAAATATTAGGTACACAAGTGATACCATGCTGGATTTGCAATGGTGACACATACCAATCTCAAGGCCCTCCATCAAATATTTTGAAATGGGATTTGCTAATATAATAATCTTTAAACTATTGTGAGAGCAAAATATTGTGAATCGCAAATTTTTAAAGAAGTAGTCCCTACAATAATTTCTAATTATTTGTTATTTATTTTTATGATCTAAAATCAAACTGTTATTCTCACAACATGTTAAGGACAATTCATAAACATTTCTTATTTGAAATTATCTTTCTCTCCCTTTGTCTCTCTCTTCTCTTTTGCACTTGTCACTTCTCTTCTTCTTCATGGTTTTTCCCTTTTTTTTTTTCCCTTTCTTTCCCTTTGGCCTGTGGCTAATAACTGGCCATTCGGCCACAAGGAAGGGTCGCTTTCGCTAGAGTCAACAAGGGTCAGACCCTCGCAGCCAGTGCAAGGGTCACCCTCACCTTGACAGCCTCGCCATACATAGAAGCTGTGAAGGGAGGCAACGACATCGGAGCTACAGGAGACCTCAAGGATGCAAGGATTGACGGAAGGCTTGGGCTTGTGGACAACGGGGGCCTTGGACTTGTTCTTAGACCTGGGGGACGGCGGACGACCAGTGGAGGGAGGCGACGTCATCCAAGCTGTAAGCAACCTTGAGGATGTAAGGGCTGAGGGAGAACCTAGGGTCACAGGTGATGACGGCCAGGGACATGGGCTAGTTTTTGAACCTAAGGGTGGCCGCGGGGGGCAGCTGACGACCTAATTGGTGGAGCCGTCGCTGGAGGGGGATCGGTGGATGAGGCGATGGTGGAGGCAATGGACGAGGCAAAGGCGGTGGAGAGAGAGAGTAGATCGTGAGTCGAGAGGGGGAGTGAGAGAGCAAAGCGTCGCTGGGGAAGGAGAGAGCAAAGAGCATTTTGTGACATAGGGAAGAGAGACAATTTCTAAATTTCTGACAGTGGACCCAAAGGATGACACGTGTCATTCATTTAATGGACTATTGGAAATCTGAGCTGGTATTCTAACATTTTCTTATACTTCCCCACCACCAGCACGCCCGCATCATTGCCACGTCGCTCTTTATGAAATGTTGCAGCAGTTTTGTCTTCTTCATAGGAGACTTATAGATATGGTCTCCTATGTTAATGGAAGAGACTAGCAAGCATATCTCATCTCCTTCATTGCGAGGAGACATTCGGGGGGACTTGTCAATGCTGAGATGAGGTACAAGACAGACTCGGGGAGAGAGAGACAGTCGTCATAGTCGTTGCTTGGAGTGGTGGAGGCACTTTGTTGTCATCTCCGAAGTGGAGTAGCAGTTGCCGTGGAGGAGCGGGAGTGTGTTTTGGTATGGTAGAGAGAGAGACAGCTGTGGGGTCCGAGGCGCATGAAGGCCGACGCTAGGCTTACCTAAGGTGGTGGGCGAATGATGTGGCGGTGGCAATGTCGTGAGATGCAAGCCGGAGAGTGGAGGTAGAGGTTGAGAGGGAGGAGAGAGAGAGAGAGAGAGAGAGAGAGAGAGAGAGAGAGGGTGGCACAAATCAAACGACGCCTCATTAAATGGGTAAACTAGATGGAAACAATGCATAAATTAGTTATCCACACAGTTCATTTAAAGGTGACAATGCATGAGTCACATATGTTAATTACCTTGACACCCGCGGGAGAGATCATAGGGATTCCCCTTATACCCATGCTGGCAAAAGCAACGGTAACCCGGTCCATCCGCGAAGTCGCGACAGTCAGTGTTGTTGCCACAGGCATAGCTCGACGGGTTCGACTTGGCCTGTGTGCAATTGATGTCCCATCCGATCATCCAGTCCAGAACAAGGTCCGCCCTCTTGCCCAAATCATTCGAGGTCGGGAGACTCCTGCTGGAGATATTGAATAACTCTTTGTCCCCCACGAAGGCCACTCCACAGGAGCTGAAATTTGAGACATTCGTGTGATTGTTGAAGGAGTTGATTCCAATGTGGAGCTTCTTGAGCCCTTCGGAATGGATGCTTGACAGCAACCGATACCAGAGCAAGTGGTCTCCTTCGCCAAGTCAACGTACTTGTTGCAATAGGAGATGCAGCCGCCCGCGGAAAAATCATATTCGTCGACCGCGCGCACGTTCGTGAGCGCGAAGGTGTCACAACCGAGGACTGTGAGGGCGTTCCGGGTGGCCGAGAATCTGTACTGTGGATATTCTGATAGATCGATGTCCAGATTTTTGCTTGTGTTTAATGGCGAGCCAGACTGGTTGTAGCAGTCGTTTAGTTCGGGGAGTCTGATGACCATGGTCGAGTCGCTGACTGAGATCCTGCGTATCGAATAATTCTCCGGCGTCTCAATTTGTTTGATATCCGTGCGAAACAGTAGTCGACCACCGCTCCCTTCGGTGGTACTGCAATTGAGCAAAAACTCTTCGGAACTCACGCACCCGCGTTCGAGCCCGAAGGGATAAGGTATGGGCACTCTCCCACACCTGCGTGCACAATGTCCAGCCACGGTGGGAGCGCCGCCTTGTCGCAACCACCAGGCTACAGCCACCAGTAGAAGCTGCCGCACTATCTTCATTTCCAAAAAACTCTCTCAGACTCTCTCTCCTCTCTCTCCTTTTTGGGACCTTCGTGCTTCTGGTCCTTGTTCACAGAGTGGGATTCAAGTATGAGCTGCTCACCCCCGACCCATTATATTGAGAAATGATTGTGTGATAATCTTTAATGTACTGTGAGAATAACAATTTATTTTGGACGACAAAAAATCAACTCACAAATAATTATAGATTATTACAGGACTAATTTCTTTAAAAATTTATGGCTCATAATAGACCATTATTCTCACAGTATTTAAGGACTGTTATGTTAGCAAAATCTCATTATATTCTCACATGGACAAATAGGTGAAATTAAGTACAATAATAGAGGGCAAGAGTGCTAATTGTGTCAATAGGACAAATTGAAGGATCCAATTGCATATATGAAGAAATGCAAGACAAAATAATATATATACATATATATGAAAGACATATCAAGGTTTTATTATCACCATTTTGAGTAAAGCTTACTTTCTGGTTGTTTCGGACATCTTGAGCCACCTTGGTCACAAGCTCAAAACTTCCAAATTGCTTGTTGGCTTTGAGAAATCTTAATATGTTTGTTAGTATATTTCATTGTGCCATGACATAAATTTATCCTGATTGTACTTTCACCATAGCGTGGTGAGCCGACAGTGATGGGCCCGCTCAAATTAGCAGTAGTTTAAATGGAAGATCATATTATGTGTTGGGAGGAGCTCTTATGATAATCCTTAGTGGGAGTTAGTTACAAGTGCTTGCTGCAATTTCCTTCGACTTTACCTATCCAATATACTATAACAGTAATGCTATTACGATGTACAATAATATAATTTATTTACACAGGTATCCTTGTTGTCAAGGTACAAAAATTGCAAGCTGCCAAAAGCTACATAGGAAAAAAGATAGATTAATTGTAGCATATGCAACTGGCGTTAATAAACTTTACAAGAATGCTCGCATTTACCATTGATTTAAAAGATTGATAGTAATAATCTTTAAATCAAAGATGCTGAGACTGCTTATATGAAACTTCTTTTGTGTTGGCGATGTATGATCTATTTTTCCAAAAGATACGGTGAACTATACATGCTAGATGATGCATCATGCGATTTCTGGATAATTAAATGAAGGCATGCTTTGTGTTGGGTCTCATGCTTTCAGCATTAAATTGACTACAAGAATGTATGATGCTGCATTTTTTTGTGATGTAGTTTGTCATAAATAAATCGTTGACATGGTTTTTAATAATTTAAATTTTTTTCAGAAAAATGATAAGTTTAACATGATTTGAGAACATATTTAAATTCGTACACTCTCAATTTTCTCTTGCTTGATATTCCCATTATTCTCATATCTGGTCAATTCTTCCACTCATTAATTATCTCAACTACATATAAAATTGTTTATATTGAGAAAATTTTGTAATTGTGGTGTTCTTATTAGATTTTTGTTGTTGTTGAGAACACAGTGGAAGAAAAGACACTTTAAGACGTTGCCCTAAATAAACATAAGAAATATTGTTATTGAGTTCTTAAGAGCAGGGTGAAGTATACTGTTTGGAAAAGAATTTGATTGGTAAATATTAATTACATCTATTACAATAAAAATATTATCAATGTACATCTTCTTTTGTCTGACTACTTAATAAATGTCATAAAAGTGCCTCTTTTCTTAATATGTGAAAGTTCATATAATTGTATCGCATGCTAGTTTTATTCAAATCTCTAAATTATTAGTAAATGTTATGCATAGTAATTAAGATCGCTTATAGGAGAAAACCCATCTCAAGCAATAAATAGAACAAAGATTTTTTTTTTAAAAAAATTTTGATCGAATCTTCTTAAATTAAATGGTAATTGACTTGCCATCAAAACCTCGAAAATCTCCAACTTAGTTCGAAACAAAATATTACTTTTTTTATTATTATTACAAAGAATATGGACTATATAACTTAAACAAATGTCACAAATACGTGCAATTTGCATGTTCACATATATCTAGTAAAGCTCCATATATTTAGGGAGACAGACGAGATGACTCTAAATGTAAGATTCTTTAATGGAATATATCACATTCAAATTAAATGTTTAATCATTCAATCAATAATTCAAGAATTTAAAACAAAATGATTAGGCGAGGAAAATTGTAAACAAACTACTTTGATCATTGAGTCCTCTTTCTTTTGATTTTTTTTTTTTTTTTGAAAGCGCTCATTGAGCCCTCTTTCGGGCAGTCGTCTTTATATTATGCATTGCGCACCTCTATCGAGGCCAAAGGTAAAGTAACGTGTTTCACGGCAAAAGCGAAACATAGGAAACAACCTTTTTATCATCCTTTCAGGCTATTCCTTTCCAGTTGGCTTGAACCTGCGTCCCAACATTAACAACATGCTTGGCATGTTGATGAGTCCATGGGCTCCACATGCGACTAATTCATCTAACTGCTGAAATTCATTGGGATTTTGTGCATCCGGTTCATGCACCTGTGGCCTGGATTGCGCACTAAAACCTCCAGGCCTGACGCCTGGTGACCGCATGATCTTAATATGGGAAGACTTGGTGACAACCGTGGACGAAGACTCGTGAATCGTCTTGGAATCTTTTGAAGAAAACAATAAAATGCGAGAAAAAAAATAAAGAAAAGAGATATCTTGGGATTCTCAAGAAAATAATTAAGATTATCACTACATAGAATTATCTTTTCTTTAATCCAGAAACCATTGTTTTTTTTTAAATAAAAATTATTACTTTTCACGTTACAAATAGCAAAGATAATGATATTCTAGTGTTTGAAAAAAACAATCCCCTTATATGTACGGTTAACATATATCGTGTACTATTTAGATAGACTCAACATGTACCTGTAATCATATTTAGGATTATACAAAGATGTATTAAAATCATCAAAAATAACAATCTTGCAATAATCTCAAGAATTTTCTAATGATATACCATAGTAATTGATTAAATGAGATAGGCATCCAAAAATATATTTGTAATCTCGAGATAACTATGTTTTTAAGCAAAACTACTTATGAAATGTGTTTCTTTACTGGCAAAATTATTTCATGCACCTAAGACCGTTGGATTAGATTCATCATAACCATTGATCATGTAGACCACACAAGTGAGTTCCGGATGACCAATGGTTGTAATTGCATTGGGTCGATGGACGAGGCAAGAGATCCTTCATTTGCCATAATGTTTTAGTTGGAAAATCACCTCTATTTAAAGTTATGAGCCAATGAACCTAGGAATCATGTCCTTTTGTATGCAATACTTCAGTTTTTAGCGTTTAATATGGTTAAGTGTGCCTATAAGATGGAACACTCTTCTTTTTCTAAAATTTTCTTGTTAATATCATAAATCAGTCGCATACAAATATAATGTAACAAGTCAATCACAAAATCCATGTCATTTGAATTCTAGTCAACTTTGTGTTTGAGTTTTGAAAAATTAATGCCACCTTGTAATGGAAAAGGATTTGATTTATACATAGTCATTACACACATAATAATAAAAATCAGTAAAATTAAAATTATTAATATATATACTTTTTCGTTACTTAACTAGTGTCATCATTCTTAATATTTGAAAATTTATATAATTGTAGGGCATGATGGCACAATCTAAAATTTCTAAACTATTAGTGGTACTATGTATAGTAATTAAGATCACCAATATGAGAAGGTCCTACTTAGGCAGTGAATAAAATAACAATCATATTTTAATTTTGATTAAAATCATCTTATTTTAAAAGGGTAATTCATTGGCTATCACAACCCAAAAAAATCTTGACACTTAGTCCAAAGCAAGTTAATAACTTTTTTTTTTTCTTACATGATTCAAAGTATCCAAACTGTTCAAATTAAAAGGATGTATTCATGTGTTCACATACATCTAGTAAAGCTCTATCATAATGCAGCTGGCAAGACTGATTTTGAATGTGAGACATTGTGATATAATTCATCGCATACAAATTAAATGCTTGATAACTCATCTAATAATTCAAGATTGCAAAACAAAAATTTGGCTCAAAGTTATCATCATATTCATTATTTTATCATAGAGTCCTTTCGAGTCATTTGTTTTATTTTATATGCAAAGTCCATTGCGCCCCTCTCTATTCACCAAAACTAAAGTAACACGTGCTACACACAAAAATTAATTATAGAAAAGTACCTCGGATTTTTTTGGGATGGGAAGGGAAGGGGAGGGGAGGGGGGAGAGAGACCTTTACCTCTTTATATTGGCTTTGGACACAGCAGACCTGGCCCTACGCTCAAGAAAAAAAAAAAAAACTACAATCTCCGTACGTAAATGAGCCTAGTTGATCATGGACGTTGATTTATGTGATTCTTGTATAAGACTGACCTCATTTAAGAACTGAAATTCATTGAGATCTTGTGACCTAGTTCATGCAAGTGTGGCTTGGGTCCGCACTAAAATCAGTGGGCCCCACGCCTGATGACTGCAAGGTGACGGCGACACGAGAATCTTTCTCGGCACAAGAAGAACAGCAAGTCGTCTCGAAGTCTTTCGAAGAAGACGACAAATGCCAAAGAAAGAGCATCCAGAAAAGACGTGGTGGGTGTTCAGCCTGATCCATGCGGATGATGACCTTCGATGATGATATGTCTGCCATGCGAGATGGTCGTCTCTCGACTATTCTCCATCGCCATGGCCAACCGGGAGAGTACTGGGGCTCCACAGAGTGTGTTTCTCGTCTTCTTAAACTTGACCGAGAAAATAATGATGAATTATATAACAACAGCAACATCCAAAAGAAAATGAGGTTTTTCGCATTTCCGCAGATTCATATTCCTATTCTTGTATTTTTATTTCAACGAGGTCTTGTCACGTGACATCACCATTTAATTTAATTATATATTACTTTTAAATGTTTTAAGTCATTTGAATATCGAAAAACTGAAAATGTTGAATTCATATGGTATAGATGTATGTCTATACTAGAAAAAATGGAGAATTACTATTTTCATTCAGAGAACTATTGGTTTTATCTCAAATTACAGAGATAATGACATTCTAGTGTTTAAAAAAAAGCAGTCCTCCTATTTTTATGTTAACAAGTTTTGCATACTCTTTATGTAGTCTAGTCATGTATCTATAACCATGTTTATGATCATCTAAAGATGTATTAAAGAACATAAATAATAATAATAATAATAATAATAATAATAATAATAATAATAATAATAATAATAATAATAATAATAATAATAATAATAATAATAATAATAATAATAATAATAATAATAATAATAATAATAATAATAATAATAATAATAATAATAATAATAATAATAATAATAATAATAATAATAATAATAATAATAATAATAATAATAATAATAATAATAATAATAATAATAATAATAATAATAATAATAATAATAATAATAATAATAATAATAATAATAATAATAATAATAATAATAATAATAATAATAATAATAATAATAATAATAATAATAATAATAATAATAATAATAATAATAATAATAATAATAATAATAATAATAATAATAATAATAATAATAATAATAATAATAATAATAATAATAATAATAATAATAATAGTAACAACAACAACAACAACAAGGAAGACTTTGCAATAATCTCAAGAATTCTCTAATAGTGTACTGCAATATTTGATTAAATAAGTTTAGCGTCCAAAAGTACATTTGCAATTGTAGTTCCAAACAAATATAAAAGTAGTTGACTTGGAATTGTGTGTTGGATATGCTGATTTTGACTATCAATCAAAGGCAAATATAAAATGTAGCCAACTCATTGTAAGAGTAAAAATTGACAACGCATATGATAATAATAATTTTCATCATAAAACATGCTCAACTTACATGAAAATCGGCCATTAACTAACTTGTTTCTTTTCATGTGCCAACAGATGAATATAGCAACCAGAGTCTCTAGTACGTGCTTTATCCTCATTGGAACTTTTTATAAAATGTTCAATCAAGGTCGTCATGTTTTTATTTTTGACTGGGTCCTTTAAGTATGTGTGTTTTTCTACTTGTATTTGGCCATCTATTTGAAAATTGACAAAAGTGCTCATAATATGGCATTAATTTGCTTATTATTGCCATTCTAGCATCACATGTGGTGTTAGATGTTGTCATCAAAAACCTTAAACAATATGAAATAATAAATATTTTTGAAAAAATCAGAAAACAGAAGAGTGGCCCAAGTGCGATGAGGGTGTTGCTTCTCTCGTCAAGCTTTGGTGTGGCCTAATGTTTCAAGAAAACTCGTGGAACTTGCGGAATTTGCGATGATAGCTGTATAACATACTTTGCAGTGGTGGTCAAGAAAAACTAAAAAGAGTTGGACCCATTGATTTTGGTTCTCATCGTTTACCAGACACACCTGATTCCAACCAAATAACATTAGAAAGATCAAAGTAAGATTTCTATCATTATTGCTCTTGATTTTAACTCTCTAAAAAGAGCAACTTCATTTGCTCCTTTAGCTTGAAACGAAGATATGTTTAGTGCCATTCCTTGTCCGACCAGCAGATGCAATTGACAAAAACGGCGATGTATTCCAAATGGTGGGACTAAGACATCCTTTATCCTCTCTTTACTATGGAATCCTTGACAAGATCATCCGTGCAATCTTGACGTTGGTCTTGACCTAGAAAAGCAAAGCAACGACTTACATGGCCAAATCATATCTCTATGATTCGAGCTTCAATGATTGCTCAATCCGACTGTGGAGGTTTTCTTTAATTAGGAGCCTGGTTCACGTTGTCATGTCACAATTTATTGTAGGAATTTCTAAAAATAATTACAATCGTGAACAAAGACCTTTTTTTATTTTTCAATCCTCTACCCAAGAAATAAATCAGTTTCAATGGATTGAGTATATATACAAATTTTTATTTAGATCTTTGTGTACAAACTATTATTTTGATTTATGGTAGATAGAATTAAAAGACAAAGGTAGATCAATTGATAAACGCTAATAATTCAATTTGCTCAATGTTAATGCACTAATCCTAAACTCGATAACTATAACCCCCAGCTTTTGTGGGAAATCTAAAGTAGCAATTATATGGACAAGAGACTTTATACAAGCTATCTCTATGTCTCTTAAATAACAACCACTTTCGTATGAAGTACCGTGAAAAAGATGTCTTGTTATGGTGTGCCTCTCGAAGGTGGACAATACCATGTCTTTTTACTAAAGCAGATTTTTTGAAATTCCACCGTGTTCTTTGAGGTAAGAGCGCAAATTTTGCATGATGGACCTATGTTTTTTTTTTTTTTTTTTTTAATTGTGATCTTAGTCTGCAAATTCAACCTTTCTATTCAATGCGATCCCTCACAAACATATGGTTTTGCAAATTTATGACTCATGTGGATTGTGAAACTCTATACAATAATTCGATTCATCTGTACTGGTTGATATTCTTGAGATCTAACACTTTTTGCAGGCACAAATTTTTTTAAATGAATGCTCAAAATTATGTTTCTCATGCTTTTGATGAGTATAATAAAGTATATGGACTGTTTAACTTAAACAAATGTCACAAACACATGCAGTTCACCTATTCACAAACACAATAATTCAAGATTGCCAAACAAAATGATTCGACTGGAAGTTATCGCCAAATGGTTTTGATCATAGAGGCCTTCCAAACCGTCTTTTCTTATATTAGATGCGAATTCCATCATGCTCCTCTCTTGTGACTAAAGTAAAGTAAAACTTGTCACACCACAAAAATTAAGTGTAGAAAAGTACCTATGATTAATTTATGGGAAAACCTTAACCTTTCCATGTTGGCTTCGGACACAGTTGGCCAAGGAAAAAAATAATAATAATAAGAACATGCTTCGCATGTGAGCGAGCCTAGTGGATCACCAACGTTGATTTATGTGGGCTCTATATAAGACTTACCTTATCTAACAATTGAAATTCATTGAGATCTTGTGCATCCGGTTCATGCAAGTGCGGCTTGGATCCGCACTAAAACCACCGGGCCCAATGCCCGACGACCAATAGGAGAGGCTTGGTGATAGTAACACGAGACTCGCAAGGCTCTCTCGGTGCATGAATACTTCAAGTCGTCTCAAAGTCTTCGGAAGAACAAAACAACATGCCACAAAAGAAAAAGCATACGGAAGAGACGTTGTGGGGTTGACTGTGATCCATCCGGAGAATGATTTTTCTCAATGATGAAATGTGCATTACGCGAATTGAGGACGTCACTTGGGAGATTTCCCAATGATGAAGGTGTGTATCAGAACAAGATGATCAAGTATGATAACAGCGGCACCAGAAAAATATAATGATGATTTTCGCAATACCATGGATATGTCTCCCTATTTTATATTTTAATGAGCTAGTATCACATAACATCTTCTATTAAATTAATTATGCTGCTTTAATAGGTTTTAAGTTTTTTGAATCTTCTAAAATTGAAGATGTTGAAAATTATAATTCCACTTTGAAAATTATTATTTTCTAAAGAAGTCACTTTGTACATCTCGAATTACAAATATAATGACTTTTAGGTGTGTTAGACAAAGTAACCCTCTTCTGTAAATATTAGAAAATATTGAGATACTGTTCGTCTAGACTCAACATGTACCCATCATTATATTTATTGCCATGTAAATATGTATTAAAATCATAAAAAAAAAACTTGCAATAATCTCAAGAATTTCTAATAATATATTGCAATATTTGTTTATATAAGGTTAGCATCCCAGAGTATATTTCGTATTGTAGTTCCAAGCAAATGTAAAAAGCGGTCAGACTCTGAATTTTGTGCTGGACTGGGCAAGTGAAAAAAAAAAAAAGCTGTCCGTATGTTGTAAGTGTCATAATTGGGAACGAATATGATAATTTTAATTATCATCATCAAATATGACCATTAATTGACATTCTTTCTTCTTCTACCAATAGATGAATGTAGCTACCAAGTCTTCAGCACGTGTTTTCTCCTCAGATTAATCTTTGGCATGATAGTGTAACTATTGGATCATAACTTTTACACAACGTCCAATCAAGCCCTGATTTTTTTTTTTTTTTTTTTTTTTTATTGGGTCTTTTAAGTGTATTCCTTTTTTATTTGTATCAGTCCATCTATTTAAAAATTTATGAAAGTGCTTACAATATGGCACTAAGTTGCAATTAATTGCCATCATAGGAAGAAGCAAAATGTCAGGAGTTTGCCACATGTGGAACGTGTTTCTTTTATCTATCAAGGGCATGATTCTGACTTCAGTTTCAATATAACGCTAGGCATTGTGGCAACTTGGTTCGTAAAGAATGACAAACATAAGTTAATTAAACATAAGTTAATTATTTAAATTCTGACTCCCTCAATTTTCTCTTGCTTGTTGTTCCCATTATCTCATATCTTGTCAATTCTTCCACTCATTAATTATCTAGTTGGGAAATAAGCACGAGTCAATTACATATAAAATTGCTTGCATAGAGAAAATTTTGTAGTTGTGGTGTTCTTATTAGATTTTTTTTTTTTTTTTTTTTTTTGAGAACACAATGGGAGAAAAGACATGTAAGACGTTGCCTAAATTAACATAAGAAATATTGTTAATGAGTTCTTAAGAGCAAGGGTGAAGTATACCATTTGGAAAAAGATTTGATTAATAAATATTAATTACACCTATTACAATAAAAATATTATCAATGTACATCTTCTTTTGTCCGACTACTTAATAAGTGTCATAAAAGTGCCCCTTTCTTAATATGTGAAAGTTCATATAATTGTATCGCATGCTGGTTTTATCCAAATTTCTAATTATTAGTAAATATTATGCATAGTAATTAAGATCGCTTATAGGAGAAAGCCCATCTCAAGCAATGAATAGAACAATGATTTTATTTTAATTTTGATTGAATCTTCTTAAATTAAATGGTAATTGACTAGCCATCAAAACCCTGAAAATCTCCTACATAGTTCAAAACAAAATATTGCTTTTCTTTTTATTTTTACTACAAAGAATATGGACTATACGACTTAAATAAATGTCACAAATACGTGCAATTCACCTTTTCACATATGTCTAGTAAAGCTCCATATATTTAGGGAGGCTGGCGAGGTTATTTTGAATGCGAGACTCTACAATGGAATATATTGCATTCAAAGTAAATGTTTTATCATTCAATAAGAATTTAAAACAAAATGATTAGGCGAGGAAAATTGTAAACAAGCTATTTTGATCATTGAGTCCTCTTTCGTTTTGAAAGCTTTTTTTTTTTCCTTTTTCGAAAGCGTTCATTGAGTCCTCTTTCGAGCGGTCGGTTTATTATGTATTGCGCACCTCTATCAAGGCCAAAAGTAAAGTAATGTGTTTCACAGCAAAAGTGAAACATAAGAAATGACCTTTTTATCATCATTTTGAGGCTTTTCCTTTCCAGTTGGCCTGACCCTGCGTCCCAACATTAACAACATGCTCCGCATGTTGATGAGTCCGGTCGATCTCCAACGTTGATTTACGTGGGCTCCACATGCGACTAATTCATCTAACTGCTGAAATTCATTGGGTTTTGTGCATCCGGCTCATGCACGTGTGGCCTGGGTTGCGTGCTAAAACCTCCGGGCCCGATGCCTAGTGACCACATGATCCTTGCATGGGAAGACTTGGTGACGACCGAGGATGAAGATTTGTGAGTCGTCTTGGAATCGTTTTTAAGAAAACGATAAAATGCGAGAGAAAAAGTAAAGAAAAGAATCCACTGGTGGACATTGAGAGTCCCTTCATCCCAAACCCAAGATAATTAATAAGATTATATTTCCTCTAATCCAGGAATCATTGTTTTCTAAAAAAATAAGGGGCCTACTTTTCAAAAACAAAAAAAAAAGTAAAAAAAAGAGATATTTCTCCCAAGAAAATAATTAATAAGATTATCTTTCCTTTAATCCAGGAATCATTGTTTTCTAAAAAAAAGTGTTACCTTTCATGTTACAATGTTTGAAAGAAGCAATCCCCTTATATGTATATTAACATACTCTGCGGATAAACTCGACATGTACCCATAACCATATTTGGGGTTATCCAAAGATGAATTAAAATCATCAAAAACAACAATCTTGCAATAATTTCAAGAATTTTGTCATGATATGTGGTAGTAAATGATTAAATGAGATAGGCATCCAAATGTAGATTTGTAATAGAAGTTCCAAACAAAACAAAAAGAAATTGACAAAGGGGACTTGGTTGATGGCTATTAAATTATAGTTAAATACATCATAATTAAAAGAAAGACTAATAATCTAGTCACGGGACAATGTAAAAGTATAATTTTATTGCATTATGTTATTTCAATCTTGGGATAACTATGTTTTTAAGCAAAACACTTATAAAATGTGTTTATTTTGTTGGCAAAATCTTTTCATGCACCTAAGACCATTGGATTAGATCCATCATAGCCATTGATCATAAAGACCACACAAGTGAGTTCCACATGACCAATGGCTAAAATTGCATTGGATCGATGGACGAGGCAAGAGAACCTTTATTTGCCACAATGTTTTAATTGGAAAATTGCCTCTAATTAAAGTGATGAGACAATGAACCTAGAAGCCATATCTTTTGTATGCAATATTTCAGTGTTTAGCAATTAATATGGTTAGGTATGCCTGTGACATGGAATACTCTTCTTTTCTAAAATTTTCTTGTTAATGTCATAAATCGGTCGCATACAAATATAATGTAACAAGTCAATCACAAAATCCATGTCATATGAATTCGAGTCAACTTTGTGTTTGAGTTTGAAAAATTAATGCCACCTTGTAATGGAAAAAGGATTTGACTTATACATAGTCATTACACATATAACAATAAAAAAAATCAGTATTAAAATTATTTATATATATATATATATATATATATATTAAAAATATATATATATATATATACTTTTTTTTTCGTTACTTAACTAGTGTCATCATTCTTAATATTTGAAAATTTATATAATTGTAGAGCATGATGGCGCAATCTAAATTTTCTGAACTATTAGTGGTACTATGTATAGTAATTAAGATCACCAATATGAGAAGGTCCTACTTAGGCAATGAATAAAATAACAATCGTATTTTAATTTTGATTAAAATAATCTTATTTTAAAAGGGTAATTCATTGGCTATCACAACCCAAAAGATCGTGACACTTAGTCCAAAACAAGTTAATAACTTTTTTTTTACACAATTCAAAGTATCAAAACTGTTCAAACTAAAAGAATGTATTCATGTGTTCTCATACATCTAGTAAAGCTCTATCACAATGCAGCTGACGAGACTAATTCTGAATGTGAGACGTTGTGACATAATTCATCACATACAAATTAAATGCTTGATAACTCATCTAATAATTCAATATTGCAAAACAAAAATTTGGCTTAAAGTTATCATCATATTTTTATTTTATCATAGAGTCCTTTCGAGTCATTTGTTTTATTTTATATGTAAAGTCCATTGCGCGCCTCTCTATTGACCAAAACTAAAGTAACACGTGCTACACACAAAAATTAATTATAGAAAAGTGCCTCAGATTTTTTTTTTTTTTTTTTTTGGGGGCCCCGGAGGGGGGGGAGAGAGACCTTTACCTCTTTATATTGGCTTTGGACACAGCTGACCTAGCCCTGTACCCAAGGAAAAAAAAAATACAAACTCCGTACGTAAATGAGCCTAGTCGATCGTGGACGTTGATTTATGTGATTCTCGGAAAAGACTGACCTCATCTAAGAACTGAAATTCATTGAGATCTTGTGACCTAATTCATGCAAGTGTGGCTTGGTTCCGCACTAAAATCAGTGGGCCCAATGCTTGATGACTGCAAGGTGACGGCGACATGAGAATCTATCTCGGCACAAGAAGAACAGCAAGTCGTCTCGAAGTCTTTCGAAGAACACGACAAATGCCAAAGAAAGAGCATCCAGAAAAGACGTGGTGGGTGTTCAGCCTGATCCATGCGGATGATGACCTTCGATGACGATATGTCTGCCACGCGAGATGGTCGTCACTCGACCATTCTCCATTGCCATGGCCGACCAGGAGAGTAGTACTGGGGCTCCACAGAGCGTGTTTATCGTCTTCTTAAACTTGACCGAGAAAATGATGATGAATTATATAACAATAGCGGCATCCAAAAGAAAATGAGGTTTTTTGCATTTCCCCAGATTCATATTCCTAAATTTGTATTTTTATTTCAATGAGGTCTGTCATGTGACATCACCATTTAATTTAATTATATACTATTAAATGTTTTAAGTCATTTGAATATTGAAAAACTGAAAATGTTGAATTCATATGGAATAGATGTATATCTATACTAGAAAAAATGGAGAATTACTATTTTCATTCAGAGAACTATTGGTTTCTAAAGAAGTCATTCTTTATATCTCAAATTACAGAGATAATGACATTTTAGTGTTTAAAAAAAGCAGTCCTCCTATTTTTATATTAACAAGTTTTGCATACTCTCCATGTAGTCTAGTCATGTATCTATAACCATGTTTATGATCATCTAAAGATGTATTAAAGAACATAAATAATAATATAATATAATATAATATAATATAATATAACATAATATAATAATAATAGTAACAACAATAATAACAACAACAACAACAACAACAACAACAACAACAACAAGAAGGACGACTTTACAATAATTTGAAGAATTCTCTAATAGTGTACTGCAATATTTGATTAAATAAGATTAGCATCCAAAAAGTACATTTGCAATTGTAGTTCCAAACGAATATAAAAGTAGTCGACTTGGAATTGTGCATTGGATATGCTGATTTTGACTATCAATCAAAGGCAAATATAAAATGTAGCCGACTCGTTGTAAGAGTGAAAATTGACAACGCATATGATAATAATAATTTTCATCATAAAACATGCTCAACTTACATGAAAATCAGCCATTAACTAACATGTTTTTTTTTTTCATGTGCCAACAGATGAATATAGCAACCAGAGTCTCTAGTACGTGCTTTATCCTCATCAGAACTTTTTATGAAATGTTCAATCAAGCTCGTAATGTTTTTATTTTTGACTGGGTCCTTTGAGTATGTGTGTTTTTCTAATTGTATTTGGCCATCTATTTGAAAAATTGACGAAAGTGCTCATAATATGGCATTAATTTGCTTATTATTGCCATTCTAGCATCACATGTGGCGTTAGATGTTGTCATCAAAAACCTTAAACAATATGGAATAATAAATATTTTTGAAAAATCAGAAAACGGAAGAGTGGCCCAAGTGCGATGAGGGTGTTGCTTCTCTCATTAGGCTTTGGTGTGGCCTAATGTTTCAAGAAAACTCGTGGAACTTGCGGAATTTGCAATGATAGCTGTATAACATACTTTGCAGTGGTGGTCAAGAAAAACTAAAAAGAGTTGGACCCATTGATTTTGGTTTTCATCGTTTACCAGCCACACCTGATTGCAACCAAATAACATTAGAAAGATCAAAGTAAGATTTCTATCATTATTGCTCTTGATTTTAACTCTCTAAAAAAGAGCAACTTTATTTGCTCCTTTAGCTTGAAACGAAGATATGTTTAGTACCATTCCTTGTCCGACCAGCAGATGCAATTGACAAAAACGGCGATGTATTCCAAGTGGTGGGACTAAGACATCCATTATCCTATGGAATCCTTGACAAGATCGTCCGTGCAACCTTGACGTTGGTCTTGACCTAGAAAGCAAAGCAGCGACTTACATGGCCAAATCATATCTCTATGATTCGAGCTTCAATAATTGCTCAATTCGACTGTGGAGGTTTTCTTTTATTAGAAGTCTAGTTCATGTTGTCATGTCACAATCTATTGTAAGAATTTCCAAACTGAGTTTAAAATGATTAAAATGGTGAACAGAGACCTTTTGTTTTTCTTCAATCCTCTACCCATGAAATAAATCAGTTTCAATGGATTGACTATATATACAAATTTGACATCATATTTAGATCTTTGTGTGCAAACTATTATTTTGATTTACGGCAGATAGAATTAAAAGACAAAGGTAGATCAATTGATAAACGCTAATGGTTCAATTTGCTCAGTGTTAATGCACTAATCCTAAACCTGATAACTATAACCCCCACCTTTTGTGGGAAATCTAAATTAGCAATTATATGAACAAGAGAATTTACTACAAGCTGTCTCTATGTCTCTTAAATAACAACCACTTTTGTAAGAAGTACCATAAAAAAGAAAAAAATATATATATGTCTTGTTATGGTGTGCCTCTTGAAGGTGGACAATAGCATGTCTTTTTACTGAAGTGGATTTTTTGAAATTCCACCAACGTGTTCTTTGAGGTAAGAGCGCAAATTTTGCATGATGGACCTAAGTTTTTTTGCATTGTGATCTTAGTCTCAAATTCAACCTTTCTATTCAATGCGATCCCTCATAGACATATGTTTTTTTAAATTTATGACTCATGTGGATTGTGAAACTCTATACAATAATTCGATTCATCTATACTGGTTGATATTCTTGAGATCTAATACTTTTTGTAGGCACAATTTTTTTTAAATGAATGCTCAAAATTATGTTTCTCATGCTTTTGATGAGTATAATAAAGTATATGGACTGTTTAACTTAAACAAATGTCACAAACACATGCAGTTCACCTAGTCACAAACACAATAATTCAAGATTGCAAAACAAAATGATTCGACCGGAAGTTATCACCAAATGGTTTTGATCATAGAGGCCTTTCAAACCGTCTTTTCTTATATTAAATGTGAATTCCATCATGCTCCTCTCTTTTGACTAAAGTAAAGCAACACCTATCACACAACAAAAATTAAGTGTAGAAAAGTACCTAGGAACGTTTAAACATTCGGCCAATAGTTCAAGATCACAAAACAAAATGATTTGAATAGAAATTATCACCAAATGGTTGTGATCATAGAGGCCTTCCAAACTGTCCTTTCTTATATTAGATGCGAATTCCGTCATGCTCGTCTCTTGTGACTAAAGTAAAGTAAAACTTGTCACACCACAAAAATTAATCGTAGAAAAGTACCTAGGATTAATTTCTGGGAATACCTTAACCTTTCCATGCTGGCTTCGGACATAGTTGGCCCACCCCTGGACCCAGGGAAAAAACTAATAATAATAGGAAGTGAATAAGATCACCAATAGGAGAAGGTCCTATTTAGGCAGAGAACCATGGCGCAATCTAAATTTTCTAAACTATTAGTGGTACTATGTATAGTAATTAAGATCACCAATAGAAAAAACCCCAAACTGGTAAGGTCCTATTTTTTTGAGGTGGCAAATTTACCCCGAATACCATAAAGATCGTATTTTAATTTTATTAAAATCATCATAAAAATTATTTAAAATCTTAAATTGATATACTTGGTTAACTGTCACGTGTCATTTAACTTAATAATTTGAGAATAAAATTTAACGAAAACTAACATAGGGTAAATTTGTCATAAAAAGGGTAATATCACAACCTAAAAAATCTTGACACCAAGTCCAAAATAAGTTAATAACTTTTTTTTTTTTTTTTTTCAAAATATCTAAACTGTTCAACTTAAAAGAATGCGCGAATGCATGCAATTCACATATTCACATACATCTAGTAAAACTCCATCATAATGTGGCTGGTGAGACTGATTCTAAATGCCAGATGTTGTGAAAAATTCATTTACATATAAATTAAACGCTTGATCACTCAATTAATAATTCAATATTGTAAAACAAAAAATTTGACTAAAAATTACTGCCATATATATATATTTATTTATTTATTTATTTATTTATCATGTCCTTTGAGTTGATTTTTTTATATTTTATGCAAAGTCCATTGCCCCCTCTCTCTTGACCAAACCAAAGTAACACGTGTTACACACAAAAATTAAATACAGAAAAGTACCTTGGATTTTTTTTTTTTTTGTGTTCGTTTTTTGTGGGTGGCCTTGGCCGGGCCCCCGGGGGGGCCTCTTTATGTTGGGTTTGGACCCGGCAGACCTGGCCCAGGACTTAAAAAAATAATAACAATTTTCGTACGTAAATGAGCCTAGTCGATCGTGGACGTTGATTTATGTGATTCTCTTATATACTAACCTCATCTAAGAATTGAACTTCACTGAGATCTTGTGATCCGCACTAAAATCAGTGGGCCCAACGCCTGATGACTGCAAGGTGATGGCGACACGAGAATCTTTCTCGGCACAAGAAGAACAGCAAGTCGTCTCAAAGTCTTTCGAAGAACACGACAAATGCCAAAGAAAGAGCATCCACAAAAGACGTGGTGGGTGTTCAGTCTGATCCATGCGGATGATGACCTTTGATGACGATATGTCTGCCACGCTAGATGGTCGTCTCTCGACCATTCTCCATCGCCATGGCCGACCAGGAGAGGAGTACAGGGGCTCCACAGAGTATGTTTATCATCTTCTTAAACTTGACCGAGAAAATAATGATGAATTATATAACAACAACGGCATCCAAAAGAAAATGAGGTTTTTCGCATTTCTGCAGATTCATATTCCTATTTTTGTATTTTTATTTCAATGAGGTCTTGTCACGTGACATCACCATTTAATTTAATTATATACTACTTTTAAATGTTTTAAGTCATTTGAATATCAAAAACTGAAAATGTTGAATTCATATGGTATAGATGTAAAGTATCAATCATTATCTCCATGGAGAATTACTTTTTCATTAAGGGAACTATTAGTTTCTAAAGAAGTCATTCTTCATATCTCAAATTACAAAGATAATGACATTCTATTGTTTAAAAAAGCAGTCCTCCTATTTGTATAGTAACAAGTTTCACATACTCTCCATGTAGTCTAGTCATATATCTATAAGAATGTTTATGATCATCTAAAGATGATTAAAAACTTAAATAATAATAACAACGACGACGATGATGATGACGATGACGACGTTGCAATAATCTCAAGAATTCTCTAATAGTGCACTGCAATATTTAATTAAATAAGATTAGCATCCGAAAGTACATTTGCAATTGTAGTTCCAAACAAATATAAAAGCAGTTGAATTGGAATTGTGCGTTGGATATGCTGATCTCGACTATCGGTCAAAGGCAAATACAAAAACTAGCCGACTCGTTGTAAGAGTAAAAATTGGCAACACATATGATAATAATAATTTTCATCATAAAACATGCTCAATTTACATGAAAATCGGCCATTAACTAACATGTTTTTTTTTCATGTGCCAACAGATGAATATAGCTACCAGAGTATCTAGTATGTGCTTTATCCTCATCAGAACTTTTTAAACAATGTTCAATCAAGATCGTGATGTTTTTATTTTTGACTGGATCCTTTAAGTATATGTGTTTTTCTACTTGTATTTGGCCATCTATTTGAAAAATTGACGAAAGTGCTCATAACGTGGCATTAATTTGCAGTTTATTGCCATTCTAGCATCACATGTGGTGTTAGATGTTATCATAAAAAAACTTAAACAATACGAAATAATAAATATTTTTGAAAAATTTAGAAAATGGGAGATTTGCCCAAGTGCCATGAGCGTCTTGCATCTCTTGTCGGGCTTCGGCATGGTCTAGTACTTCAAGAAAACCCGTGGAACTTGTGAAATTTGCAATGGTAGCTATGTGGCATACTTTGCAGCAGTACTCGAAGAAAAATTAAAAAGAGTCGGACCCATTGATTTTGTTTTCATCGTTTACCAGCCACACCTGATTCCAACCAAATAACATTAACAAAATCAAAGTAGAATTTCTATCATTATTGCATTTGATTTTAACTCTCTAAGGAAGAGCAACTTCCTCTGCTTCTTTAGCTTGAAACGAAGATATGTTCAGTGCCATTCCTTGTCCACCAGCAGATTCAATTGACAAAAGCAGCGCCGTATTCCAAATGGTGGGCGCAAGACATCCATTGTCTCCCCTCGTCCCTCTTTACTAAGGAATCCTTGACAAGATCGTCCGGGCAACCATGACGCTGGTTTGACCTGGAAAGCAAAGTGACTTACATGGCCGACTCATATCTCTATGGTTCGAGCTTCAATAATTGCTCAATCCGACTGTAGAGGTTTTCTTTTATTAGGATCCCAATTCACATTATCATGTTGCAATCTATTATAGGAATTTCGAAATTGAGTTTAAAATGATCAAAATCGTGAACATAGACCTTTTTTTTCTTCCTTCAATCCTCTATCCGTGAAATAAATCAATTTCAATGGATTGACCATATATACAAACTCGAAATCATATTTAGATCTTTGTGTACAAACTATTATATTGATTTATGGTAAATAGAATTAAAAGACCAAGGTAGATCAATTGATAAACGCTAATGATTCAATTTGCTCAGTGTTACTGCATATATATTAAACGTTTAATCATTCAGCCAATAATTTAAGATTGCGAAATAAAATGATTTGATGGAAGTTATCACCAAATGGTTTGATCATAGAGGCCTTTCGAACTGTCTTTTTCTTATATTAGATGCGAAGTCCATCATGCCCCCTCTTTTGACTAAAGTAAAGTAACACCTGTCACACAAAAAAATTAAGTGTAGAAAAGTACCAACGATCAATTTATGGGAGACCTTAGCCTTTTTATGCTCACTTCGGACACAGTTGGCCCACCCCTGGACCCAAGGAAGAAAGAAAAAAAAAATAATAACATGCTTTGCATGTGAGCAAGCCTAGTCGATCACCAACGTTGATTTACGGGGGCCCTATAAAAGACTTACCTTATCTACAATTGAAATTCATCACATCCGATTCATGCAATTGCAGCTTGGATTCCCACTAAAACCACCGGGTCCAACGCCTGGCAACCAACAGGAGAGGCTTGGGGACAGTGACAAGAGACTCGCAACGCTCTCTCGATGCAGGACCACTTCAAGTCGTCTCAAAGTCATTGGGAAAGAAAATGCAAAAGAAGAAAGGAAAGGCGTACAAAGGAGACGTTGTGGGGCTCATTGTGATCGAGAATGACCTTTCTCAATAATGAAATGTGGATTACGCGAATTGAGGATGTCGCTTGGGAGATTTCCCAATGATGAGGATGTGTACCACAGCAAGATGATCAAGTATGACAACAGCGGTACGGGAAAAATATAATGATGATCTTCGCAATACCATGGATACGTCTCCCTGTTTTATATTTCAATGAGCTCTTATCACATAACATCGTCTATTAAATTAATTATGCTGCTTTAATAGGTTTTAAGTTTTTTGAATCTTATAAAATTGAAAATGTTGAAAATTATTATTTCACTTTGAAAATTTTTATTTTCTAAAGAAGTCACTTTGTACATCTCAAATTACAAATATAATGACATTCGGGTGCGTTCAACAAAGTAGCCCTCTTCTATGAATATTAGAAGATATCGGAATACTCTTTATGTAGACTCAACATGTACTCATAACCATATTTATTGTTGTGTAAAGATGCGTTAAAATCACTAAAAAAAAATTTGCAATAATCTCAAGAATTTCTCATAATATACTGCAATATTTGTTTAAATAAGATTAGCATCCCAGAGTATATTTCTAACTGTAGTTCCAAGCAAAAGTAAAAAATAGTTGACTCTGAGTTTTGTGCTGGTTATGGGCAAGTGAAAAAAAAAAAAAAAAAAAACTGTCCATATGTTGTAAGAGTTATAATTGAGAACAAATATGATAAAGGTAATTATCATCATCAAATATGCTAGACTTACATAGAAATCGGCCATTAATTGACATTCTTTTTTTTTTTTTTTGTGCCAACAGATGAATATAGCTACCAGGTCTCCAGCATGTGTTTTCTCCTCAGATTAATCTTTGGCATGATAGTCTAGCTATTGGATCATAACTTTTACACAACATCCAATCAAGCCTATGATTTTTTTTTTTTTTTAGGTCCTTTAAGTACATGCTTTTTTTTTATTTTTTTTTTTTTTTTTTTTTAATTTGTATCAGTCCATCTATTTTAAAAATTTACAAAAGTGCTGCCAATATGGCACTAAGTTGCAATCAATTGCTATCGTAGCACCACATATGATATTAGATGCGGCCATCAAAACCCTAAACAATATGAAAAATTAAATAATGTTTGAATCCTAGAAGGAGCAAAATGTTAGGAGTTTGCCACATGTGGAAGGTGATTTCTATTGTCTATCAAGGGCATTATTTTGACTTCAGTTTCAGTAGAATACGAGGCATCGTGATGACTTGGTTTGTAAGGAAGCCTTACAAATAGAGCAAAGATACATAACTCAAAGGTAAACTACAAAAAATACTTTTGTTTTCAATATTTTGATAAGAGAATTTTTTTTTTTTTGTTACGCCTGCTAATCAATTAAAATATAGTTTGAGACTACTTATTTGCATTGTCATTTGAGATATTATATAGGATCCGGTCAATGACTAAAATATTAATTTAGTATAAGCCATTAATTTGTAAAGTTTTGGTAGATAGTGAGAAAAAGTACTAGTTATTTCTATCACCTTTTCAGAACAAAAAACTTTTTTTTATCGCCTTTAATATAGGTTATATATTCCTTGCAAGCTAGTGTTTTTCATCATGGTTCATTTGTACTGAACTTACAAAACAATTTAAGTTCTTTCATCCTAAAAATAAAACGAGTTTGTTCTGAAATAAAGTTATTATCAAGTAAATTCTTGATACTTCTTTATTGATCTTGTGATCCTCTCCTATAGGTTTGGATAAGAACTTTCCGTTCTTGATGAATTGACTAATGTAATGTTTTTCATCCCTTCATCAGATTTGAAAGTAATCATATCAAGGTTGGAAGATGTGGTATTTTCTGAGTTTTGAATCCGGTTTAACATCTAAACTGATTAAATGACCTATAAAATGAAGAGAAAGTAAGGCAAATTGAAATTTTATTTTTGTTTTGTCATCATATCTAATTAAGATCATATTACGAAAAAGGAAGAAAGAGTGAAAATAGACACTTTTTTTCTGGCCTATTATAATCTTTTTGGCCAACAATTCTATTACCTTTACGTGGAAATGAAAATTATATTAAGATTAATTGCAATATAATTAGGTAAAAGTAAATACTGAAAGTGAATGAAGATTCTTACTTGTCGTAAAAGTGAACTGGGATTATAATAAGAAAAAGAAAGATAAAAAGGAGTGAGTAGATTATATTTCTGGCCTATTATTATATGTAAGGAAAAGAAGACAACAAATAATGGATAAAGGGAAAGAGAGATAACGATAATGTCAAAATGACCATATTTCAACCTTCTATTAGTCTACCTCAGTGCAATATAATATTAGATTGTGACAATTAAACTTGCACAACTATAAGCCCAAAATAAATGGCAAACATAACATATATATAGAATACACAATCGATCCTAGAAGTCCTTATGGACAATTAATAGACATGTCATTATAGTAACAAAGAATCATATGCTAGAACCTACTAAATAGAAAAGAGAGCTCATCGTCCCATGTTGGCTCATCCTGGAAGTAGTTGAAGTCACATGGGAGTAGAGATTTTCTTTATCCACCATGCTTTCGGTCTCTTCATTGTTTTCTTCAACTATTGAGCTATCAAGCTCGCAGTTAATCTTGGCGAGTTGCTCAGCCACTTCCCTCATTGCTAGCCTTGTCCCACCACTTGGGTCAAAGTACTTCATTGTGATCTCAGCAACCATTCCTACTCTCTTCATTTCACTTTCACTAGCAGCCTTGAAGCTTATGACATTAGATAGTGTCTTATCCTTCATGGAAGAGATGAAATAATGGATAATATTGATTGACTCTTCGGACTTAGTAATAAAACTTGTAGGCTTCTTTTCAGTGAGCAACTCCACAAGGACAACTCCAAAGCTATATGCATCACTTTTAACTGTTTTTTTTTTTTTGATAACCTAGGGAACCCCGTAAGCCGACAGCCGGCGAGCAAACCCTGGGGAAGCAACTGTAGGACCCACCACCACAGTACTCCAGATAAGAATCCCTAACGACGCCTCTAGGATTCGAACTCCTCCCCTTCGTGAGGGGGAGAGCCCAAGCCAGCTGCGCCGCTGCGGGCGGTGGTCATCACTTTTAACTGTGAGTATACTGGTGGTTAAATATTTTGGATCGATGTAGCCCAAAGTCCCTTGTAGTTCATTAGCTACGACACGACTATGTTATGGTGATATAAGTATCGAAGTTCCAAAATCAGATACTTTTATAGAGTAATGTTGGTCTAGAAGTATGTTACTGACTTGATGTTGCTATGAATGATTGGGCGTTCTGCACAGGAATGCATATACCCGAGTGCAAGAGTAGCTTCGGCGGTTATTCTAAGTTGGTTTTTCCATGGTCTTAAGATGGCCGATGCATTTTGATGGATGTGTTGGAATAGGTTACCATTCGAAATGTATTCATAAACTAGCAAGGGTATCTAGGCTCCAAACATATGTCATGGAGCTTCACCATATTTTTGTAGTTTATGTGCATCACAATTTGAAGTTCATGTTGGAAATCCCTCTTGATTAGAGACTTGTGCACATCATTAGGCTTCTTGACTGCAACTATTGTGTCCCCCGCTATTTTGCCTCTATAGAATAAATTGAAATTACCCTCACCAAGCTTATTGTTATCATCATAATTGTTGGTTAATTTTGCCAGCTCAGCCTCCTTAAAGATTTGAACAGTTTGGTGTTTCAAGAGCTCTCCTTTCGTTAGGCTAATGTTTTTCTTTTTGATTTTCCTCCTCTGCCACTTGTCAATGACTAAAGTACCAACAACCAAAAGAAGAAGGCTCCAATAATCGCTGCTAAAGCTTATATTTCACTAGATTAATAATTCAAGCATGTAATCCTTATATGATCCACATATTTCATAAAAATAAGTTAATTTTAAATGGATTACCCATTTAATCTATTATTACATAATCCACATCCATTATCATCTATTTGGATGATTGGTCCATCTTTGAAAGTACAATTACCTATTTTAGCAGTGATAAAAATGGTTTTTGAAAGGCTACACATTATATATCATGTAACAATCCTTATGTGTCTTTATCTAAAATTTGAGGCGCATCATTACAAAACCAAATAAGTAATCAATTGAACTCAATTCAAGTACATATTACTAGTGCCTTCTATTACTTCACCTCCTATATATGGTATGAAAACTCAGTCAAAATCTTTTAACCACTTACGTATGAACATAGATAGCGCTCAAATTTGTATCTAGTTAATATATAACATGCCAATTAAAAACTCGATTGAAGGATGTATACTCTACCTAGAGATCCAAGAAAACACAATCATTTTCATTTACATATTAATTATGTCTCTAAACCTAATTTTAACCACCTTGAAATGAAAATTTGCCTCGCCGCCTCCCCATGCCTTGTGTGGGGGCACCGCCATGGAATTAATTTCTTTTATATGGCCATCAAATATTTTTCTTATGCTAATAAGAATCAATGGTTTCAGGACTGGATTTCATACAAAATGGGCGGGCTCATGGGCCGGTTTTATAGAGCCGAACAACCTCCAACCTTCGCAAATTGGTCGACGTGGAATAATGCGAAGATGAAATATATAGAAGACAATTGTACCACATTGTTTACCTAAAGGACTTTTCAAACTTTCATTTTCTTTGAAAGCAAGACTTGTAAGGAGAAGTGATTATCCTTATTGTTATTACTACTACAGAAATTATTACAAATAAAATAAAAGAAATAAAAAAATATTTTTTTCTTAAAAGTGTAGACGCGGCAGTGTTAATGCTATCCTGGGCAGAGATTCCTCATGCCTCGTGCCCATCCAGACCCCACTGTCCCCAGGCTTTCAGGTATGTATTCATTCCTTTTTTGTAGCTTATTATCCAAACTATGACATTTAATTATGTATATGCTTAATTTCAATTACTTTAAATATGCAAGATAGAGGAGAAAATGTATTTTCATACCCAGGACAAACTATTACTTCTACAGTCAAATCTTAAATTAAACAATTAAACTGTTACCATGGATTATTATGCCATACTCTGCCGACCTAATCTCAAATTGCACAAGCAGTGCAAGTGAGATCTGTCACATGTCCAATAGCTACACTTACGTTTATTCTAAAAATCTCTGTTTGTCTGTTTTACTATTTTACATTTTTTTCTTTATTTTTTCTGTGTTTCTTTTTCTTTAATCTCTTTTATTATATAAACAATTGCATATCTTGTGAACCATTTACGGGATAATAAAATCCAAACTCAACTAAGACATGCAAGTCTGAATTCTGTAAAAGGATTTGGCAAAAGAAAAATAAAATTAAGCCCCAATGTGTGATCGTTGAAGGTGAGTTGAGTTTCTTGTATTCTAGTAATCCAGCTAAGCTCCATCAATCTTGAAGGTCATCCTTTTGCGCAAGTCCACCAAGCAATGGTCTTTGGCCTTCGTGTCGCTCTATTGCTTAGGAGCCATTGTTACTTTAGCAATTCACAAGATGTTGAAAGAAAGAAATTCTCAAAATTTATACCATTATTAGGGCTTTTCTCCTCTTGAAATCAGAAGCTCTAGTTGTTCGTTTTCACATAAAGATGCCGTGTATCCTCCCACAAGTGGAGTTTCAAAGTGTTTGCTTCAGAACAGAAGGGGGAAAAAAGGCAAAAAGTGAGGAAAGAAAAACAAAGAAAAGATGTAATGGATGTTAGCCTGGGACTAAATAGGGACACGTGGTAGCTTGTGTTACGGGGGATTGCACCAACTAAGTACGGTATAATAATAATAATAATAATAATAATAATAATAATAATAATAATAATAATAATAATAATAATAATAATAATAATTCCTAAAGCATATAAAGTTTTAGGAGAATCAAGAGAATTATGAAAAAAGATTTTTCTGCAACCAATACATTTTCATGAGCTGTGTACATGTATTTATACAAGAGATTACAAACCGTTCGAATCAATCAAATTGAATTTACAATCCCTTGATCTTAGCACTTGCTTGTTATGTGAGATCCTTGATTTGAGCACTTGACTGATTTGGTTTGATCTTGATTCCCTGATTTGTGTCATTATCCTTAACATGCCCCCGCAAGATGGTGCTTCCATCGAAGACGCCAATCTTGGGTTGTAAATAACTTAACCAAGGTTTGGATAATGGTTTTGTGAGGGCATCTGCGAGTTGATCCATGGTTGAGATTTGGGAGACACAGAGAATTCCGTTTGCAACTAGATCATGAACGAAATGGTAATCTATGGACAATGTGTTTCATTCGGGAGCAAAATATGGGATTTGCACATACATATGTGGTGCTGATGTTGTCGCAGTACAGAGTCGGAGTGGTGATTGGTTTGATGCCAAGTTTGGACAATAGGTTCTAGACCCATTGTAATTCTACTATGGCTGTGGCAATGACATGGTACTCAACTTCGATCAAAGATTGGGCAATTGTGCGTTGTTTTTTGGCACTCCAAGACACCGGATTAGGTCTGAGATATATGACAAATGCATAGGTGGATGATCGGTCATCGGTATTGCTTGCCTAATCAGCATCGGAGAACCTTGTGAAGAATAGATGTCGTGGAGTAGGTTAGATGTAGCCCATGAAATATGCTTCCTTTTAAATATTGGAGAAGTTGCTTAGCAGCAGCCCAATATGTGATTTTGTTGACGAAGAATGCGATGTCGGGTCTTGTGATAGTGAGATATTGAAGAGCCTCAATAAGACTTTGATACTCACTTGCGTTGGTTGCTTCAGCTGGATTGTTGGCAGATAAGTTGAGTCCCTCAGCTAATGGAGTGCCTACCTCCTTGGCTTCATCCATTCTATGTTTTTGTAAAAGCTTACGGATATACTTATGTTGAGAGAGAAATATACCCGTCTTGGTCGGGATCACTTTGATGCCAAGGAAGTGATGAAGTGTTCCCAAATCTTTGATAGATAAATGTGTAGATAGTGCTTCAGTGAATTTGGTGATGAAAGAGGTGTCATTTCCTATGATGGCAAGATCGTCAATACAGACAAAGAAGAATGTTGTAATTGGACCTATGGTGTAAATGAATAAGGATGGATCAGAGCAGGAGCTGCGAAAACCATGAGTGTGTAGGAATTTACTCAATGCGGTGTACCATGCCCTTGGTGCTTGTTTTAATATGTAAATAACTTTTCTCAATTTGCATACATGGTTCGGTCAAGTCGGATCAATAAACCCCGGAGCTTGAGTCATGTATACTTCATCTGTGAGATCCCCTTGTAGGAACCCATTGTTGACATCAAGTTGCTGAAGTGGCCATCCTCGGTTCAATCCAATAGAAAGCACAACACGAATGGTGATCGATTTGACAATAGGACTAAAGGTATCCTTGTAGTTAATCTTGCGATGTTGGTGGAAGCCTTTGGCAACTATACACGCTTTGTAGCACTCAATACTACCATCGAATCGGTGTTTAATCCGAAAGATCCACCTACAACCAACAACATTATTGAATTTTGTTAGGGGTGAGTTCTCATGTTCCATTGCATAGTAACACATTAAACTCCTCGGACATGGCATGTCGCCATTTGGCATCCCGCAAGGCTTGAGTAACGCATGTTGGTTTGATGGTGTCAAGGGCAGAGGGTGTTTAGTGGTGTGATGAGTTTGTTTAGGTTTGAATATGTTATTCCTAGATCGTGTAATTTTTGGATGGTTGCGGGTTGCAATTGGTGGAGGTGGTGGTAAGGTCAATTGTGGTGGAGTATCAGAGGATGAAAGAGGCTGATCCGATGGGGTGGGGTTTATGGTAGATAGTGGTGTGTCATTTTTGGCTGATTTGGTTTGGGTTTTTGTTAAAGGGTTAGTTGTAGGTAGGTTGAGTGGTGGCTGAGGTTGTGATTCGGGCTAAGGATGATCGTTGGTGGGGTCAGTGCTGTGAATTGGAGAGATGGATGTTGCGTAGGGAGTAAGCAACGAGTCATCAACAATTGTAGGAGCTTGCAGTTGGATCGACATTGGGACTGGAGGCGACGATGGACTCATTTGTCGGTTAGCGATTGGGAGTTGAATGCATGTGTGATTTGTAGGTGATAATGGGTTTGGAGGTGAAGAGTTTGTTGTGTCATATAGGAGAGGAGGCACAAAGGTTTGAGAGAGAAGGCAAAATTTTCTTTGTAAAATGGGAATAGAGTTGCTAGAAATGTTCACTATGATGTTGGCAGGGTGGCGGCAATTGTCATGACTTATTATATTAGGAAAAAAGTTGGAACTTGAGGAAATTTTTTTGCCAAACCTACATTTACTTTATTGGATCTATCATAATCAATGATCATGTGGGTTTCACGTGAATTCCACGAGACCAGTTCCGGAGATGGGTTTGGATCTAGATGAGATTCCCCAATTTTATAAAGGCCTCATATTAGAATTATATCATGTGGTAGGACACATCTAATAAATGAGAAAAACACACTTTCTCTGTCTTCCCCTATCCCCTCTGTTGGGATATAATATAATACGCAGAAACGACAGGATTTTGCAAATTACGTCAATGTGAAATTACCAGAGAAATAAACGAGAAAATCAGGATACCAGAAATTTACGTGGTTCGGTTTGAGTATCGGTACCTACGTCCATGGGGAGAGCTAGCAGCAATAATCCACTAAAATCAGAGAATCAAGTTTACAATCGCTCAATTACTCAAGTGTTTCCCACACCTAGATTTAACCCCAAACCCTAAGTGTATAAATAACAACCCGCTTGGGTATAAACTCACAGCACAAAATTACCGCGCGACAAAACTTTCTACATATGGCTTCGCAAGGCTTCAAGATCTTGCGGCTCTTCTTCAAGCGGCGTGGACGTGCGCAGCTTCTCACATACGTAGGGCTTCGACTGCCGTTGAGCAGCTTTTCTTTTATTTCTTCTCGCGGCTTCACGGGTTCTCTGCATTCGTAGGGTCTTATTTTAAACCGCTTCACTGGAAGAAAATGCGTGCCCAAAAGTCAAACAATTGACCTGGGCCCACCAACTCCCCTTTTGAATTCTTACATATACATGCAGAGGACTTCACGTGCAGAGAGGTTTCATCCAAGCTTCTTTCCTCTTTTGCTTTCTTCGCCAAAGAGCTGTGCGTGTGTGCCCAACCACAAACCGATTGCCTTTTTCGGATTATGCAGCAAAGAAGAAAACTTGCTCTCTATTTTAATTTTATATTTCTTCTTTTCCAACAAAAACTCGAGACATAATTTAACAATTCTCCACCTTGGCTCGATATTTGAAGCCAAGTTATAGTGCTCATCATCTATGCTGATCTCCCAACGCCCCGACAGGCGCTCACTCTCCACAGACGCCAATAGAGCTCAAGCAAAGCTTGAGCTTCGCCAAAGGAACAGACTTAGTCATCATGTTTGCTAGATTATCTACTGTAGCAATCTTTTTAACAGTAACATTACCCTTAGCTAAGACATCTCGGATGAAGTGGTACCTGATGTTGATATGCTTCGTTCGCTCGTGATAAACTGGATTATACACCAAATATATCGCACCTTGGTTATCACAATGTATATCCACACTTTTCTGTTCTAACCCAAAGTCTGAGAGCAAACTTTGTAACCATATCACCTCATTCGCTACAAAGGTTAGTGCCATGTACTCTGCCTCAGTCGAAGATAAGGCAATGTGATCCTATAATGACGCTTTCCAACTAATTACACCACCCGCTAGCATAAACACGTAGCCTACTAAAGACCTGTAATCATCCAAGTCACCAACGTGATCCAAATCCACAAAACCAGTGTCCTCATTGCCATTGCTGTCCCTCCGGTATACTATACCTACGTTTGTTGTTCCCTTCAAATATCTGAGGATCCACTTCATAGCTTCCCAATGAGCTTTACCAGGACGCTTCATATAGCAACTAACTACGCTCATAGCTTGTGAAATATCATGCCTAGTGCATACCATAGCATACATAATACTACCCATGGCACTAGAATAAGGAACACGGACATATGCTCCTCCTCCTCCTCAGTCTGCGGTGATAATTTTTCTGAAAGTTTAAAGTGCTTCGCTAAAGGTGTACTTACAGATTTTGTTGACTTCATATTAAAACGTGCTACAATCTTTTCAATGTATTTCTTTTGAGATAGATGTAAAACTCCTGCGGTCCTGTCACGCAAAATCTTCATACCCAAAATTTTCTTTGCAGCACCTAAATCTTTCATCACAAACTTAGCATTTAATTGCCTCTTCAGCACATTAATATTAGACATATTCTTAACTGCTATCAACATATTATCAACATATAAAAGTAGATAAATCAAAGAATCATTCTCCAATCTCCTAAAGTAAATGCAGCTGTCCATTTGACTTTTTGAATAGTCTTGACTAGCCATGAAAGCATCAAAACATTTATACTTTATTTCAGCCCATACAAAGTTTTTTTTTAACAAGCAAACATGATATTCCTTACATAGAATAGCAAATCCTTATGATTGCCTCATGTAAATCTACTCCTCCAACTCACCGTGAAGAAATGCAGTTTTCACATCTAGCTGCTGCTCTAATTCGAGATCCTGCAAAGCAACTAAAGCAAGCAAAACA
Source organism: Eucalyptus albens (assembly GCA_014182695.1). NCBI lineage: Eukaryota > Viridiplantae > Streptophyta > Magnoliopsida > Myrtales > Myrtaceae > Eucalyptus > Eucalyptus albens. Next base: position 2,687,751 of record CM024649.1, read on the forward strand.
CGAATAGAAGTATGTCTTACCACGGGAAAGAACACCTCATTGTAGTCAATGCCCTCACGCTGTGTATATCCTTTCGCCACAAGTCTCACCTTATACCTCGCTGCCTCGACACGGGGAATGCCCTTTTTCCGTTTGAAGAACCATTTACTTCCAACAATCTTTTGGCTATTTGGTACTTTGACCAGCTCCCATGTCTGATTTCGATGGAGTGATTCCATCTCTTCACTCATAGCCCTTAGCCATTGCGATGACTCCGAACTAGCCATCGCCTCAGAGTAAGACAAAGGCTCATCTGTCTCCACCTCATCACCTACAGTCAATGCATAAGCAATATCTGTATAACCATAATGTACTGATGGTTTAATTTGCCTTCTCTCCCTATCTACGGCTATAGTATCTGTTGTGGCTTTGCTAGTTGTTCACTATCACCGACTTCAGGAACTATGGCGTCATCTACAGTCTCAACCTTTGTTACCTTCAAGGTCTCCGGAGTCTCCATTTGAAGCTCCACCTCACTTATGACACCATGATCTATCTTCTTTGCTGGTTGTGTCTCATAACTCCTCTGTTGAAGCATTACAGCCTTGTCGAAGATCACATCTCTGCTGATTAGAAAACCGGGTGATATGGGATCAGTGCACCACAGCCAGTAAGTAGCCTTTCACCCTTTGTGCATAACCCAGAAATATGCACTTCTTCGCCCTCGGCTCAAGCTTACCATCACTCGCATGAGCATACGCAGGACATCCGAATATTCGTAATTCGGAATAATCAACATGTTTCCCCGACCATACTTCCTTAGGAGTCTTCCGCTCGATGATGATGGAGATCGATTAACTAGGTAACATGACATATTCACTACTTCAGCCCCAAATTCCTTGCCAAGTCTTGCATGCGAAAGCATGCATCGAGCTCGCTCAAGCAAGATTATGTTCTTCCGTTCTGCAATGCTATTCTACTGTGGTGTCCTAGGTACCGTGCGGTGTCTTACAATACCTTCTTTCTCGCAGAACTCGATAAAATCTTTACCACAGAACTCCATGCCATTATCAATTCTCAAGCACTTGATTTGCTTATCTGACTGCTTATCAATCAATGCCTTAAATTTCTTGAACCGATCAAACACATCATATTTGTGTTTCAGAAAGTATACCCATACCTTCCTCGAATAATCATCGATAAAAGTCAGCATATATCGGGCACCTCCTTTCGAGGGAATTGAAGACGGGCCCCAGACGTCTGAATGAATATATTCAACCGGTTGTTTCGTCGAATAAATAGCTGTAGTAAACTTAACTCGGTGTTGCTTCCCATAGATGCAGTGCTCACATAAGTCCAGCTTCCTTGTTTTCTGACCACTCAACAACCCCCTTTCACTCAGCATCGTCATACCTGCCTCACTCATGTGCCCCAAATGCATATGCCATAATTGAGTCAAGTTAGAGTCTGACTCACCTGATGAAACTATAGCGGTTCCGGTCACGGTCTCTCCTAGTAGATAATAGAGAGTATTCACTTTCTTCCTTTCATCACTGTCATAGCACCTCGAGAGATCTTCAGTACTCCACCTTCAATGGTGTACCTACACCCGATGTCATTGAGTGTCCCTAGAGAAATAAGGTTTTTCTTGAGCTCTAGTACATGCCTCACATCTGTCAATGTGCACACCACCCCATCGTGCATCCGAATTCAAATTGTCCCTATCTCCACAGCCTTACAAACTGCATTATTCACCAAAAGAACCCTACCGCCATTTACAGCTTGGTAAGTAGTAAACCAGTTCTTATGAGGCATCATGTGATAAGAACACCCCGAATCTAGCACTGATTCGTCTCCTGACGAAGTAGCAGTCACACATAAGATAGCTTATGCATCCTTATTGCTCCCCTCAGCAACGTTTGTCGCACTACTTGTGGCATTCTGCTTATCAACTTTATTTCTCCATTTTGGATAATTTCTCCTAATGTACCCCTCTTCATGACACTCAAAGCACTTCATGCATCCCTTGGACTTTCTATTGCGTGATTTCGATATGCTTTTACCTATGCTACTATTAGGTTCTCGATGTTGTTCTTTACCCCAAATCGTCAGTGCTTGCGCTGCTCCTTTCGCCAGACCGTCATCTCGCAACTTTCTCTGCCACTCCTAAGAGAATAAAGCGGACTTTACCTCCTCTAAAGTAATAGTAGTACACCCTTGTAACAGCGAATCAGTAAAGTGCTCCCATGACTCTGGTAAAGAGGCTAACAACATCATGCCTTGTTCTTCATCATCAAGTATCTTACCGACGTTCTTCAGATCCAACATGAGTTTATTAAATTCATCTAGGTGGGTTATGATAGACGTACCTTCAGTATATCTAAATTGAAACATCTTCTTCAGCATATACAAGCAATTGTTCAAACCTTTCTTTACATAGAGTGCTTGAAGTTTTGCCCATAATGCTGCGGCATCCTTCTCCTCAATAACCTCTAGCAAGACCTCATTTGACAAATTTAACAGGATTATGCTCTTTGCTTTTTGCATAAGCTCTACCCTCTCTAAGGCTTTCATTATAATCGGCAACTCATCTTTGCCATCTAGTGCCTTGGCTAAACCTTGTGTTGTTAATAAAGCCCGCATCTTGATGCTCCATAACACAAAGTTATTTCTCCCATCAAACTTTTAAATCTTAGATTTTCTCTTAGATATAATTGCAATAATAGAATTTCCAGATAATAATCAGACAAGCAAAAGCCCCAAATCATAATCAAGAAATCCAACCCCACGCTATGATACCAATTGTTGGGATATAATACGCGGAAACGACAGGATCTTGCAAATTACGTCAACACAAAATTACTAGAGAAATAAACAAGAAAATCAGGACACCAGAAATTTACGTGGTTCGGTCCGAGTATCGGTACCTATGTCCACGGGGAGAGCCAGCAGCAAATAATCTACTAAAATCGGAGAATCAGAGTTTACAATCGCTCAATCACTCAAGTGTTTCTCACACCTAGATTTAACCCCAAACCCTAAGTGTATAAATAACAACTCGTTTGAGTATAAACTCACGGCACAAAATTACCGCACGACAAAACTTTCTACGTACAGCTTCACAAGGCTTCAAGATCTTGCGGCCCTTCTTCAAGTGGCGTGGACATGCGCGGCTTCTCGCGTACGTAGGGCTTCGGCTGCCGTTGAGCAGCTTTTTTTTAATTTATTCTCGCAGCTTCACGGGTTCTCTGCATTCGTAGGGGTTTTATTTCAAACCGCTTCACTGGAAGAAAACGCGTGCCCAAAAGTCAAACAATTGACCTGGGCCCACCAACTCCCCTTTTGAATTCTTACGGATACATGCAGAGGACTTCATGTGCAGAGAGGTTTCATCCAAGCTTCTTTCCTCTTTTGCCTCTCTAAGCTTCTTTCCTCTTTTGCTTTCTTCGCCAAAGAGCTGTGCGTGTGTGCCCAGCCACAAACCGATTGCCTTTTTCGGATTATGCAGCAAAGAAGAAAACTTGCTCTCTATTTTAATTTTATATTTCTTCTTTTCCAGTGAAAACTCGAGACATAATTTAACACTCTCCACCAACACTATGGCCCAGCCATGCTGCAAACGTTGCAGTCATTGTGACCGCTGCATCGCCATCCCCGCCCGTCGATATTGATGTTCAGATGAGTGAAGGTCACAACCCCACCCCCATGAACCATTGCCTCATTTCTCTTGATGAAAGGTCGACGCAATTTCGTCTTCGCCATTCATGCAAGCAAATTTCATCTCCCTCATTGTGGTTACCGCGAGATGAGGTACAATTCCTCTCCCTCTTGTCCCACATCGACTCATAAATAGCACAAATTAAATGGCGGCTATTAAATGGGGATAAAACTAGATGGAATCAATATATATATATATATGCGCCCGGAATAGCTCGACGATGGAGGGGTTCCTCTCCCTCTTGTCCCACATCGCTGATCAGAAGTGCTTGAGGTTCCTTAAACTTGTGTTTTAAAACCGTGAGGGTCGTGTCCGCGGGATGGGTTTGTGAGGAAGTTGGTCGCTCCAAATTAAATGGCGGCTATTAAATGGGGATAAAACCATCGAATCCGAATATATATATGCCCTGGCTGTTCGTGAGAGCTGCGGTGATCTGTAGAAGTGCGGTGGCTTCAATAGAAGCTAAATGAAGGAGATCCATCGAACCCTAGCTGTTCGGTTTGGTACTTACCTGGTGCTCAATCAGCACACTTTTAACTACAGACAGCTTATCTACAGTTGAGTTCATTATGGGCCGGTCTGCAGTACCTTGGGCTTCTAAGTCCATCATCTATGACTGCATAAATCTGTTGGGCCAGCTTCATGGTGTTAGGATTCACTAGAAACTGAGGGATTATAACAAGGCGGCCGATTGGGTTGCTAAGGCCCACCGTGCTGGCACTCTCCCGATAGATTGGATTAAAAATCAACCTCATTCCCTTTGGTTAATCTTATGTTTGGACCTCGAATCCTTTTGTAATTTGTCTACTTCGGTTTGAGTAATGCATATTCCTTTTCCGACCAAAAAACAAATATATATATATATATGCACTACTTCGCTCTCCGACTCTTAGATGGTGACTAATTAATTAGTTATCCATCATTCGTTCGAGTGTGATAATGCATGAGGAGTTATATATGTGTTAATTACATGTACACCATTGGATGGATCATACGGATTCCCCTCCTACCAGCCTTGCAAGTGCAACGATGAACCAGTCCATTTCCGAAGTCCTTAGCATTCTGCGTTGTTACCCTAGGCATAGCTCGACTGGTTCAACATGGCCTATCTGCAAGTCACGTCCAATCCGACCATCCAGTCCACAACAAGGCCTGCGGTGTTGCCACATCCTCGAACCTCGGGAGAGTCCAATTTGAGATTTCGAATGACCTGTTGTCCATCATGAAGGCCCGTGCACAGCGGTTGAGTTGCGAGGCCGACACGTTTTGGTAGATGGAGATGCTACCGTCGAGCATCTTAAGCCTCTGGGATGGATGCTTGACAGCAACCTTGAGCGGAGCAAATGGTCTCCTTGGTGAAGTCGACGTTGCCGCTGCAGTAGAAGATGCAACCACTCCTGAACGTCCCTTTTGTGTTGGCCACGACCGCGACATTATCGCAGCCGACAACGTTAAGCTTGTTCTGTGTTTCCAAGAACCTCTACCGAGGATTTGGAGATAGATCGATGGCCAGAGGACTGCTTTTGCTTGCTAGCGTGCCATTCTGATCGTAGCACTCGTATGCTTCGGGAGGCTGGGAACCATGGTCGAGTCCCCCGAGAGTTTGTGTATCGTAAGAGTCGCCAACAGTAGTTGAATACCGTGTAAGACATAAATTTATTCATATGCGGAAGCCAAGATCGTTTGTAGACAAACCTCCAGCCATTGTTCTTGTTCGCGTTCGTCGAAAAGCCTGAAATCAAGAAGGTAATAGGCGCACTCTACTAACCAAATTTCCTCACGTACGATGGTGTATTCTAAATGTGAGGATTTTGTGTTAGACCTTGATCACTCGTCGAAATGAACGTACGTCCCTATTTATACATCGTCTCCCATCAAGACGAATGGTTGTCAACGAAAAGGCACGAAGCGTGGAAAACTTCATGTCGAATAGTCGTAACCTTTAGGAGAAAATTCGGGTATAAATATGGGATCACTAAAAATAAATAACATTCTCCCACTTGATCCCATCATTTTCATCATACGAATCATTCAACTAATTCCACGAAAACTTTATGCTTAAAGAAAAGAAACAAAACACATGGATCATGGCGACATGTCCTCTAAGAGTGAGTAATACCTTCCATGTATCACAATGCATCTTATTTCTTTAATATCAGCCTATATGTGACAACATATCTTAATGAATAAACCTCATGTTTATTCCAGAATCAAGGATAAATGTTATTCTCATAAACAACAAAATGTGTGATATAGCTAGTATGAGAACCTAGAGGGGGGGTGAATAGGTTTAAAACAATTTCTTTTAAGATTGTGCAATATTTAAACAGTTAAAGGATTTGCAACAGTTAAAAATCAATCGCAAGACTGAGTAAGGGAAAGAGAGAATTGAACACTCGGTTTATAGTGGTTCGGCTTGATTCAAGCCTACGTCCACTCTTTCGCACTGACAGCCAATTGGCTGGATTCCACTATGAACAAAGAGATGTTACAGTGTTGATCTTCCTTGATTTCTCGGCGTAGATGATCTACCACACTCACTCAAGGTGTCACCAAGTACAAACACTCTCTGTGTATACAATTTCGCTCGAACAGTCTCAACTAACAATCAAGGTTCTTCAGACTCTGGAATTTTTCTATCGATCACACACTTAAAACAACTAGAACGTCTTCTTTTTATACTCCTTTATGCCATCATAGCCGTTGGCACTTACCAAAGGAATTCCTCCAATCTACCCATTGGACGGAATCAATCAAGAAGATCATCCGAGCTATTTAAGGAATCGATGATAGCCCATCAATCCCGTTCGCCCATACAATCGGGATCTTGGTTTCCAAGAATAGAACATACCAAGATTATTTCGTTGACCATCGGATCTTCAATCGATCTTAGATAAGAATTAAAGAATCCGAAATGATTATCCAACCAAAGAATCTATTCCGGAGGATAGGATCGAATCCTCAACCATATACCTCGGCTTTGGATTTCCTTCGTCACTGGATTAGAAAGACTGTCAGTGAGAATAGACTTAAGTCTTGAGTCTTGAGTCTTAAGTCTTGAGTCTTGAGTCTTGAGTCTTGGGTCTTGAGTCTCGAGAGAACAAAGTCTTCAGACTTTAAACTGACGGTCTCCGAACATCCAGACTTAGACTGAAAGAAACGTTTTGTCAGCTTCAAAATATTCTGGAAAGATTTCTCCAACAATGTGTACACAAAATTGAGAATCAACATTACAACTGAATAAGAGTTTCACACAACAAAAATTGTTCATATGTCGACAAATCACATAATGGGACCTATTCCCATACTAGTTACATGATCCTTATACTTCATCGGTGGCATGCCTTTAGTTAAAGGATCAGCTATCATCAATTCGGTGCTAACGTGTTCAATGACCACTTTATTCTCCTTAACACGCTCCCTTATGGCTAAATACTTAATGTCGATATGCTTACTTCGACTGCCACTTTTGGCATTTTTAGCCATAAAAACTGCAGCTGAATTGTCACAATATATTCTTAATGGCCTAGAAATAGAATCAACAATTCTAAGCCCATCAATGAAACTCTTCAACCATACACCATGCGAGGTAGCCTCAAAACAAGAAACGAACTCAGCCTCCATAGTGGAAGTAGCAGTCAAAGTCTGCTTGGCACTTCTCCATGACACGGCTCCGCCAGCTAACATGAAAATGTATCCAGATGTTGATTTTCGTGAATTAATGCAACCCGCGAAGTCCGCATCCGAATAACCGATCACTTCCAAGTTGTCAAAAGTCTATACATAAGCATATAATCTTTAGTACCTTGAAGGTATCTCAACACTTTCTTTGCAGCTCTCCAAAGGGTCTAAACCTGGATTACTCGATATCTTCCCAACATTCCAACAAAAAAGCAATGTCGGGTCGAGTGCAAACCTGAGCATACATCAAGCTTCCAACAGCGAAAGCATATGGAATGTTGCACATTTGTTCCCTTTCTAGATCGTTCTTTGGGCATTGGTTCAAATTGAACCTGTCACCCTTCACAATGGGTGCTATACTTGGTGAACAATCTTTCATCCGAAATCTCTCTAGGACCTTATTGATATAGGTTTCTTGAGATAGTCCTAAAATTCCTCGAGATCTATCTCTATGGATCTTAATGCCAATGACATAAGATGCCTCACCCATATCCTTCATGTCAAAACTCCTAGAGAGGAATTGTTTCACCTCATGTAGCAACCCCTTATCATTGGTTGCAAGTAGTATATCATCCACATACAGCACAAGGAAACAAATTTTGCTCCCACTAACCTTCTGGTATATACATTGATCCATGACATTCTCTATAAAACCAAATGAAGAGATAACATCATGAAACCTTAAGTACCATTGGCGGGATGCTTGTTTCAAGCCATATATAGATTTCTTAAGCTTGCACACCAAATGCTCACCTTTACTAGAGGAGAATCCTTCAGGTTGTTTCATGTAAACCTCCTCCTCTAGTTCTCCATTGAGGAACGCCGTTTTCACATCCATCTCGATGTAATTCCATATCAAAATGGGCAACCAATGCCAAAACAATACGAAGAGAATCTTTCTTAGATACAGGAGAAAAAGTCTCGGTATAATCGATTCCTTCCTTTTGAGTGAATCCTTTGGCAACAAGTCTAGCTTTATATCTTTCAATGTTACCCAATGAATCGTTCTTAGTTTTGAAGACCCATTTACAACCAATAGCCTTCGCATCATTAGGTAACTCAACCAAATCCCAGACTTTGTTAGATGCCATAGAACTCATCTCTTCCTTCATGGCATTGTACCACAAATTGGATTTATCACTATCCATGGCTTGTGAAAACGTTTCAGATCATTCTCAGCTCCAATATTGTAGTCAGACTCTTGTAAATACACAATATAATCACTAGGAATAGCCGATTTCCTTGTTCTAGTAGATCTTCTCAATGTTGGATCAACATTCTCTTGAGGAGCATGTTGCTCAACTGGTTGTTCAACAGTTTCTGGTAATTGCTGAACAACTGGATCTACTGGATCAATATCAACAGGTTGTGGAACTTCAACAATTGGTTGTTCAATAGCCGGCTGAATCTGAAGGGGCATTATGAGCAACAACCAATCTTAAACTTGAGGTGGAAAGTTGAGTGTCTGAATGATCTTCCTTAGGAACATGATCCCTTGGTCGATCGCTCCCACTGATCAAGTCATTTTCAAGAAATTTAGCATTTCTTGATTCCACAATCCTAGTGGTATGAGATGGACAATAAAACCTGTATCCCTTGGACCTTTCGGCATATCCAATGAAATACCCACTTATGGTCCTTGGGTCCAACTTCTTTTCTTGTGGATTATAAATTCTTACTTCGACGGGCATCCCCAAACGCGCACATGATGCAAACTCGGTTTCCAACCCTTAAATAACTCAAAAGGTGTCTTTGGGACAGCCTTAGTCGAAACTCGGTTTAATATGTACACCGCCGTCTTAAGTGCTTCAGTCCATAAGAATTTAGGAAGTTTGGAGCTACTAAGCATACTACGCACCATGTCTAATAAGGTCCGATTTCTTCTTTCCGCTACGCCATTTTGGTCCGGAGAACCAGGCATAGTATATTGGGCAACTATCCCATGCTCTTGAAGAAATCTTGCAAATGGACCAGTGCTTGTCCATCTTCAAATGTATCTACCATAGAATTCTCCACCTCTATCTCGATCTCACGATCTTAATTTGCTTATTGCATTGTTTCTCTACTTCCGCCTTAAATACTTTAAAGGCATCTAATGCTTCATATTTATTATGAATCAAGTAGAGATACATATAACGTGAATAATCATCTATAAAGGAGATGAAGTATTTCTGACTACATGAGTCCATATCCGGACTACAAATATCTGTATGTATGATTTCTAATATTTCTGTACTCCTCTTGGCACATTTCTTTGACTTGTTAGTCTGCTTTCCCTTTATGCAGTCCACACAAGTATCACAATCAGTAAAATCTAATGTACTAAGTACTCCATCATTTACTAATCGCTTAATTCTTTCTATGGAGATATGTCCCAATCTCCGGTGCCACAACATAGAAGAATGTTCTTTCACAACACATCGTTTCATACCAGCTTTATCATGAACATGCATCGCATCATAATAGGCATTGTCTTGTAAATTAATTCGAAAAAGACCATCGAGACAAAATACCACTCCCAACAATTTCAGATTTAAAAGATAAACAAAAGTTTGAATCTGAAAAGTTAAAAGAGTATCCAAAGGTACAAGTCTTGAAACTGAAATTAAGTTTCTAGAAAAACTAGGAACATAAAAGGTCTTTTCCAAATCTAAAACAAAACCACTATTGAGAACTAGTCTATATGTCCCAATAGCTTCCACATGCGAACGCATCTTGTTTCCAGAATAGATGCTTTGTTCACTTCCCACTGGCTTCCGGTGGTTTTGAAAACCCTGCAAGGAATTCGAAATATGGATTGTAGATCCAGAATCAATCCACCAAGTGTTGTGACTTACATCAGTCATATTAGATTCATAACAAACACAAGAGATTGGATTACCTTTCTTCTCAAGCCAGGCCTTAAATTTGACACAATCCTTCCTTATATGCCCCTTCTGTCTACAGAAGAAAAACTTGGATTCTTTCTTAATGTCAGCTTGGGGAGGTATTTTACCTTTTCCCTTATTCTTGCCATAGCCCTTATTCTTTCCTTGTGTTGCCAAATGAGCACTTTCTCCCAATTCCATAACCAGTCTTTCTTGCTCTTGAACACTCATGGTCATGAGTTCATTAATAGACCATTTATTCTTATGTGTGTTATAAGAGATCTTGAAAGGTGCATACTGATGTGGGAGAGTGTTCAGAATATAATACACAAGGAATGATTCAGATATCTCAACCTCAAGGTTCTTAAGCCGAGCTGCAATGTTCCTCATTTGCATGATGTGCTCACGCACACCTCTAACATTAGTGAGCTTCAATGATGAAAACTTCATAATCGGGGTCATGGCATGCGCCTTCTCGAACTTTCAAACTGCGCATCTATAGCCTCCAATAAAGCCTTAGCATTGTTATGCTGAGCAACCGAACCACGAATACTTGGAGATATCTTAGCTCTTATAAACATGGCACAAACGCGGTTGGACCGCTCCCATTGGTTATAAAGAGCTATCTCACTGGAGTGCTCGAATCAGTAAGAGCAGGTGGTTCGTCTTTCCTTATAGCATAGTCAATGTCCATCCACCCCAATTGAAGAAGAACGACTCCTTCCAAATTTTATAGTTCTCACCATTCAAGACGGAACATCAAACTTAAATTCAGAGAAATTCACGGGTTGCGAAACCGCATATCAAATAATCATGCTTATGTCACAAAATTTGAGGCAAATATAAATAAATCATGTTTTACCAATGTAAACATGTCACAATATGAATCACATAACATAAAAACTACCTGTGGGCTAAGTTTTTAATTTAAATAGATTCATAATTACATCATGAAGAAACTACCATATTATATGCATTTTCTTAATCCCTGTGGGTAAATTAAGAAAAATAATATGATATTTCATCCCAATTAATCATATTAATATAATGAAAATTCCTGTGGGATAAAATTCATCATATTAATATAATTAATTACAATCAATGTCCATTTCTAAATATGATCCGGAGGCTTTTTAATATATAATTTAATTAATTAAAGATGCTGTGGCCACTCCTAATTAATTAAATATATGGACCATTGGACATTTAATTTCATGCATAAAATATTCATAACAATGCATGAAATGATATAATAAATAAATACATCAAGGGCAGAACAGTAAATAAATAAATTGGCCAAGGGTATGATTGCAAAAATTTTAAAAAATTGGGGCAAAAGTGAAAAAGTAATCGCGGAAGGGGACGTCGGCGCGGGCGCGTGCCCCCGCACGCGCGCCGTTCAGCGCGCGGGCGCGTGCGCGTGGATCCCACGCGCGCAGCGGTTGCGCGCGCGTATGGCGCGTGGCGCGTGGGTCCACGCGCCGCAACTGCAGCGCGCGCGTGGAGCCCACGCGCCTTCTCCCTCGCGCGAACAGAGCCCTCTCCGCCGGTTTTTCGCCATTTTCAGCCGCCATTTCTTCTCCGTTTCTTCTCCAGCAGCCCATCTAAGACCGAAATAATTCATGGGTTTTGAAGAGAACGTCGGCACGACCACATGGGTCCAAGATTCGGCGAAAATGAGCAAAAAATTGGCCCCAAAAATAAACGAAAAACTCCACAAACGCAAATCCTCAACCACCACGACTTCCGCCGCCCGATTAGCCTCCGGCAAACTCCGATATACCGGAAAAACTCATGGCTAACGTTCCTTATGGCGGTGCGACCGAATGGGTCCGAAATCAAGGGGTGGGTAGTGCGGATTTTGCCCGGAATCGTTGAGTTTCTCTCTCGGCCTCAAAATCCGAGTTACTGTTCATGTACATAAATGGCCGAAAATTCAACAAAAACACACCGAAAATACACCAAAATTTAACAAAACAAGGCAGAGGCTATAAACATGCTCGATACCAAATGTAAGACATAAATTTATTCATATGCGGAAGCCAAGATCGTTTGTAGACAAACCTCCAGCCATTGTTCTTGTTCGCGTTCGTCAGAAAAGCCTGAAATCAAGAAGGTAATAGGCGCACTCTACTAACCAAATTTCCTCACGTACTGATGGTGTATTCTAAATGTGAGGATTTTGTGTTAGACCTTGATCACTCGTCAGAAATGAACGTACGTCCCTATTTATACATCGTCTCCCATCAAGACGAATGGTTGTCAACGAAAAGGCACGAAGCGTGGAAAACTTCATGTCGAATAGTCGTAACCTTTAGGAGAAAATTCGGGTATAAATATGGGATCACTAAAAAATAAATAACATACCGCTCCCTACGATGTGGGTGCAACTGAGCAAAAGATCTGTGGACCTCGCACGATTGGCTTCGAGCCCCAACAGATAAGGTACGGCCATGACCCCGCACCAGTGTTCGCACTTTCTGGGCACGGCGGCAACTCCGCCTTGTCGAAACCACCACGCCACAGCCACCGTTAGAAGCCATGCACTACCTTCATTTTGAAAGAACTCTCATTTTCTCATGAACAAATCAAGTAACTCAAATAAATTAATAAAGCTTTGTGTTGCTGAAGATTATCAAACGCACTTAATGACTAATGGTACGTTTATTTTACGGACAATTCGAGATTTGAAAAATATTTTTCCAAAAATATTTCATTTATCACTTAAAAATCAATTAACAGAAAATATTTTCATTATGGACAACAATTTATGCTTACCTACTTTCGTGGAAGATTAACATATTTTTCAATCATTCATTTTCGTAAATGATACGAATAATTATTAATCTTTAGTTTTACGTGAAATAAATACAAAAAAAAAATGATTGATTTGAATAACATTTCCAAAAAAAATGATAGTTGGTATCACTTATAAAAATGAATGAATAAAAAATATTTTCACTTGTCCACGAAAATGCTTAGATTTGGATTGTCCGATGATGAAAATATTTTTTATTAACTAATTATTTCAAGTGATATAAGTGAATATTTTTTTTTCGAATTATTCATTTTTTGTGAAAATAAATTATTGTTGAATGATATATATATTTAACATAGCGTGGTTACAACACATTCCCGAAAACATTTCATTCTTTGCTTACACAAGCATCTCATCAATATATTACCTTTGTAACGTTGATCGAGTATAAGACTTTAAAAATTTGTCGATAGGAGTATCAAATTCGATTGGTGTAATGTAGTTTAATTAATTATTTATTGTTCTTTTGATATTTTTATTGAAATTTACAATGCTTGTATTTTTTATATGACAATTCAAACATTAACTCACGTTTCCTTCCATTCTCTGGAGGCAATAATTAATATTTCTATACCTCCAACAAGTCCTTGCTAACATGTGCCACGTGTTCGCCATTGAGTGCAATGGCCCAGTGGTGTGAAGGCCTAATGGCATGAACTTATATTTTTAAATTTTCTTAAAATTTTACTTTGGATATTAGGAAATACAGTATTATCTATTCTCGATTTTTTCTGGGCATTTTTTTAAATCTATTTATACTCCCATAAGACTTGAACTTTATACTTTAGAACACCTAAGAATACATGAAATAGATTCCACGGAGGATGTCAGGAATCAAAATTGGGACAAATCATCAAGTTTTAGAATTAATTTAATATAAAAAATAGGACATTATGCACGTGATATATGATTAAAGCACATGAAATGATTCTTTTTAGTTGATATATATTTTTCAATTCAAAAAGAAGAAAAATCATCTGAATATAATTTTTTGGCTGACGAGTTGAAAAATAAAGTTTTGATAAATCATTCACTCTTTCCAAAAAGAAGAAAGAAGAAGAAGAAGAAGAAGAAGAAGAAGGAATAACTCCCATTACTATGAGCATTGAGATCAAATGAACAATTCTTTCCCTTTATTTTCAAAATCTAACGTAAATTTACCACACTCATCATTCACAAATCTATCTATTAGAGAATGAATATGCAAACTTTTCTTAGACATTTCTAATTTTACTCAATGGAGTATCTAGATAAATCTTGGACAATTTGAATGTTATGAGTTTGCAAAACACCATTGTTCTCTAACTATCATAATTTGGAGAATTAAAAAAAAAAAAAAAAGGTGATAAGGAAAAATTCATTCATTTATACTCTAATTCCTTCAAGTGTAAAAATAACATAAGCAAAATAGATGTGCTCACATGGTACAAGTAAATTTATTTACAATTGCCTTTATTACGCTTGATCTACAAATAATATTGAATAATTAATTAATGTTGAATTTAACAAGAGAAATGAGTGTGCTTATGCATTTGTTCTACGTAAAATTTCGTGATAAAGGAAAATACTTTCTATGAAATTATTCTCAATTAAAATGGGTTGTTTTTATTTGTTTGGTAATATGCTAAAAACTGTTCTTGTAAATATATTCGAGCGTTTGGATCTCATTTGTAGTGACGGATATTGAAAGAAGGCAAAGATGCAAGTCTTTGTTAGGAGACTTGTTATACTTAGGAATAACGGGAGTTTATTTGTTTCCTTGGGCTCGCTTTGTTCGCCATTTTCAAGCAATGTGAACGATGAGCTACTTTCTTGAAGTCCGAAGTCGTTGTAGGATGAGGAAAAGTTAATGTTACCTATCATGCAACTGCAACGTACAAAATGATAAAAATCCATAGTATTATCCGGCCTTTCTTTTCATTTGCTAGTGTCAACTAAGGGCATGCAGGATCTGCATCCAATAACTCCTCCAAGTTCTCTCTTCTTCTTTTTTTGGAAAATATGAACTACAAAACTAAGAATAAGTAACGTCTAAAGTCTACAATTGAAAGAAACCGAAGGAGATGGAGAGAGGAATAAAGTTTTTCTGTATTTCCTCGATATGTCAGAAACCGCTGTACAGATCCTAAAGATATAGAACTAGGTTTGTACAATTCATGGAAATAAAGAATTCTATGTATCAATCTAGATCTTTATCTAATCTTTAATTGATATGTACATAATCAAATCAAATCCAAATCTCCTAAAGGAATATCACATATCTTCTAACACTCCCCTTCAAGCTAGTGGCTTGTAGATGTCTAAGATGCCTAGCTTGCTCAATAGATATGCATGCTGTCGATGACATAGGGGTTTGGTGAAGATGTCCGCTGGCTGCTCTCCTGCGCCAATTCCTTCTGTTTCAATCACCCCTTCTTGAATATTGTCTTGTGTAAAATGACAGTCCACTTCTATGTGCTTAGTCCTTTCGTGCACTATAGGGTTTGCTCCCAATTGGAGAGCTGCATCGTTGTCGCAATATAATTTTGTCGCTCCTCGTACTTGTATTCTGAGGTCCTTAAGCAACCCTCGTATCCACACTACCTGACAAGTGGTTTTTGCCATAGCTCGCTACTTAGCTTTGGCCGAAGACAAAGATACAGTAGGCTGCTTCTTGGTTTTCCATCAGAGAAGTGAATCTCCTAATTTGATGCAGTATCCAATGACTGATCTTCGGCTAGTAGGACATGTAGCATAATCAGCATCACAGTATGCCCTCATCTTCATGTCACATTGTTTGGACAAAAGAATTCCAAGTCCTTGACACTTTTTCAAATACTTCAAACCTTCAACGCAACTTCCAAATGAGATCGCTTTGGGCTGTGCATGAACTGACTAAGTGTCTGTACTGCATAAGAGATATCAGGTCTAGTCATGGTCAGGTATATGAGCTTCCTGACAAGTCTTTGATACCCTGATAGATCTTTGAGTATGGGATCATCGTTTTGTGATATGCCCCTATCATATTCTGCAGTAGTCAATTTAATGTTCTGCTCAATAGGAATCACAGCTGGTCTGCATCTTGATAAGCTTGCTTCGATATAATTTCTAAGACAAACTTCCATTGACTAAGGGAAATTCCTTCATCGATCAACAATTTCAATTCCAAGGAAATATTTAGGTGCTCCTAAGTCTTTAATGTGAAAGGTAGCATGTAAATAATCCTTGAAATTGTCTATGGCAGCCTTATCATTTCCCATAACAAGTATGTCATCGACATATATCATTAGATAAATAGATGGCATACCTTTAGTCCGTGTGAATAAAGCATAGTCATGTTTAGACTGCTTGAAGCCTGCTGTTGTAAAAGCATTTGCAAATTTGGCGTACCATTGTCTTGATGCTTGATTCAATCCATAAAGGGATTTACAGAGACGACATACTCTATTCTCCCCCTGTCTCTGTAAACCTTGAGGAATATCCATATAAATTTCCTCATCAAGATCCCCGTGCAAGAAAGCATTGTGCACATCCATTTGATGTAGACTCCAATTATTAATAGCAGCAACAGACAAAAAAGAACAAACTGTGACATTGGTGGCAACCGAAGAAAAGGTCTCGTGGTAGTCAAAACCTTCATTTTGTGTAAATCCTTTTGCAACCAACCATGCCTTGTATCGTTCAATGGAACCATCAGCACGATACTTTATCTTGTAGACCCACTTGCAACCAATTGGCTTGCGATCATAGGGGAGTGGGACAAGATCCCATGTTTTATTGTCAATCAATGCCTGAAGTTCCGCCTTCATGGTATGTTGCCATTTTGGGTCAATAGATGCCTCATCATAACCAGATGGTTCCTGTTTTTCTAATAGGCGACTAATACAACATATATGTTCCTGTGATAATCTATGAAAGGAAACATATGATGAGACTAGATATTGAGTACCTAGAGAATGATAAGTTGCACATATATAGTCTTTAGTCCAGGTAGGACGTCGTGTGGTGCGACCAGAATGCCTTGGGTGAGTGGTGTCTGTATTTGTCTCATTGGTAGATGGCGACTCAATATGCTGACCTTCCTCAGTATCATGGGAATCTTGGAGTCATGGTTCTAAAATTTCTTCTGAGCAGTCTGTCCTTTCAACAGGTGTTGACTTCGATACTGGAAGAAATGAATTAGTGGGAGGAATGTGCCTCGATTATGCCATTGGTATATAGGTAGGACCTTGAGGCATTGCTTCATCAGATAGGATGCTACGGGGAGAGGCTGTCATCCTTGCATTTGCATCTAGAGTTGTTTGCTCAGAAAAAGGAAAAATGTCTTCATGAAAGATGACATCACGACTTACTAGAAATTCCTTTGTGGAAATGTCAAGAACCCGATACCTTGACCGTCCTCGTATCACGTCTTGACCGTCCATCCAGTTTGCTTTAAATAGCCTGAGTTCCTCTTCTGCAAACCCTAATTTGGCCGCTCGTCTCTCTCTGTCGCGATTTAGGGTTTGCGTCCCGGTGGCCGCATCTCGCCGATCTCCACAGGCTGCGAGTGCGACGCTCTCGCTGCTCCTGGTGTGGTCTAGCATCGTGTGTTGTTGACTCTCCTCCTGCACAGCCAATTGAAATATCCGCCCAATCGGTGGCATGGGATCCATGGCGAGGATCTGTGAGCGAAATCCAAGGTAAGTTTCGTTCAAAATGAGGAGAAAACGTGTAGCTTTCTCCCTGTCTTTGATAGATCTGTATTGTTTGAGAGTAGATTCTGGTCCCACAAGCTTCTCCTTGGCCGCTTCGAGATTGTTCCACAGAGACAAGAGCCTATTGAAAATGGCTGTGACCGTCATATTTCCTTGCTTCAATTCACTGAGCTCTTGCATTAGATTAAAAATTTTTGCCTGGTCCAACTTCCCATACATTTCCTGGATACTTTCTCACATTTCTTTTGCATCTTCTGTTGGTGGGAGTCCTGCCGCGACCTCGGAAGAGACGCAATTGCCGATCCAGGTTCGGACCAAGCGGTTGCTCTTCCTCCAGAGTCAGGCCAAGCGTTCGTCCACGGGAACTGGAATGGTTCCGTCAAGGAAACCATCTTTGTCTTTGGTTGCTAGGATGCGCCGGAATTCTTGCGACCATCTTGTATAGTTTTCTGGCCTAGTCAATTACTGGTTGATAAGCCGCAATTCTGGTCCATCGGCATTAGAGACGAACAATGGATCGCTGGGTTCTAGTCGTCCGGCGAGCACCACCTCTGGAAAAAGGTAGAAAACCAGGCACGAGGTTCGGGTAAGTATTTCCTTGACCCGATTCGCTCGCCCCAATTGGATAACCCACATGATAAAAACCCAAGTAGGGATTTGTTCCCATACCCGGCTCTCCCGACCCGCTCAACTGCTCTGATCCGATGGTTGGGCTTGCCCATTCGTGGTTGGTGGGCCCCCATCGGCTTGGACTTAGCTCTGGTGGCCCACATATGCAGACGATGATGGATTTGGGCTTGGCCCAAAATAAAGTGGATACGAAATCCACTGGTATGGTTGACACACCAAGGGTTGCCACACATTGAGCTGAGTTTACGTGGGTCACCACTATGTGGGTTGTAATTGAGTGTTCTGATTTATGGCTGGAAGTATCGCAGGTTGATGTTCAGCTTGCAAATCTTGGAACATTACTTCTCCAGTCGATGAATTTCCGAAAGCAAAGGTGCTAGTTTGCGGGGAGGCCATGGTAAGTTATAAATAAAAATAAAAATAAAAAAAAAAAAAAATAAAAAAAAAAAATAAAAACTCCTTCGGATATTGATTCTAATGTCAAATACAACCCTTTTTTTGTAGGTCGAAGAACTATTTTGCAGGAGAACAAAGCGGAAGCAAATCAAAAGCTTGGAGGCTCTGATACCATGAAACAAACCGAAGGCGATGGAGAGAGGAATAAATTTTTTTTGTATTTCCTTGATATTTCGCAAACCGTACGATCCTAAAGATATAGAACTAGGTTTGTACAATTAATAGAAATAAAGAATTCTATGTATCAATCTAGATATGTATCTAATCTTTAATTGATATGTACACAATCAAATCAAATCCAAATCTCCTAAAGGAATATTGCATATCTTCTAACAACAATCTCAACTTTATCGCCAAGTAAAACATGAGATAATTTTCTAGGAGGCTACAAATAGAACATAGTATCAAAAGCGCTTCGTTATGCCAACATTGGCAAGTATATCAGTAGGCCGATTGTCTTCTTGAAAAATGTGATGTATTTTAAACTCAAAACGAGAGCTCAATAGCCTTATGATATCCTTAAGTAGTGCTGGTCAAGTATAATCTCCAACTACTTACTATGTTTGGGCTTGTGATGATGCTGCTATTATATGCTTCACCTCTGCTATAATCTTTGCTTTCTCTTATTGCCAATAACAACTATTTTCTTTTTCTTTTGTAGTCTTCAGTGGGTGATTTTGTGGGAAAGATGGTTCCGTTACTCTTCAGGAAAGTGATATATACTATTTAGAGACATGTGTAGGTGCAACCCACGCACATTTCACCCACAGATATAAATAGGGCACTTCGTAGGTTTTATTACCTTCTTCAAAGTCTCAGTCATACAAAATGATACCAAATGGCTCTTTTTCGGGTTGATTACCTGCTTGAAATATTTCAATCGTATCAGAATTGCCACAGAGTGAACAATATCAGATCTGTAAATATAGATGACTTTCTTTTGGGCTGATCACCTGTTGCTTAAGGCACTTTACTGACCTTACTTCTGAACAAGACTCCCCAGGGAAGCTTCTTTATCCGATTTTCTTGGCAAATATGTTACGATTTCTCAAATTGAGGACTATACATTATGTGATATTGGTTTCTAAGGTCAATAGTTGTCTTGCATTCCAGTACTCAATAGATATCCTTGGATGTAGGTTCCGTTTATGAATTTTCTTTCCTCTCTGTGATTTTCATAGGCGCGGTCAATTTATCAATTATGTCCATGTTGATGCCTGAGTTTGGAGAAATGTGGCTTGGTAGTTCGTAGTTTTGGTGTTCATTTCCAGATGTTTAGTTGACTCATGACCATGAAGCTGAACCGAATGACATATGATTGTATGTCCCTTGGCTGCAATGAATAACATTCGACAAATCCATCCAAATTAATCATCAAACTACAATTTTGATTGATGTGAGTACGTACGTCCCAGGAGCTGATGGTATTGTACTTTGTTTCCAAAATGACAGAGGACCCATCAGTTGGAATTGGAACGATATTATATGCTAAAGTTTTTTACTAAAATTCATTCTATGGATGAAGATTATGTGTGAATACATGTAACTTAGCTTTGTTTTCAAAATGATTATACTACCGAAAAGTAAAATATGCTTATTGGGTTTATGTGATCATTTTTTTCTACGTAACCCTATATATAATTTATGACTTTCCAAGCATGGTTAAATATTTTGGCATGTCTAAATATTCGTTGCGCTTTTTCATTACATAGTTAAAGAAATATTTTTGGAATACCAACATGGACGAATGAAAAATGAGTCAGGATGGGCCGTTCGAGCCCAGTCAATGGGCCTATTTTTTCAGCCCATTTAGGAAAAAACTGTGCAAATTGAATATATATTCCCATAAAAATTAATGGACAACTAATCCATGCAATTTAGGGAATCACATTAAGCTAGTCATTCGACGGGAACAACTTTATCTTCATTATATGCCCATCACCAATTTTATCCAAAAGTAAGTTATTCTTCAAGGAAAGCAGACAGAAACGAAGATACCATAAGGTCAATAAAATTCACATATTCTAGCACAAAAAAAGAAACTCTTTTGTTCCTCATGATCAGGCAAGGGCCACCCTT
This sequence comes from Eucalyptus albens, assembly GCA_014182695.1. Classification (NCBI taxonomy): domain Eukaryota; kingdom Viridiplantae; phylum Streptophyta; class Magnoliopsida; order Myrtales; family Myrtaceae; genus Eucalyptus; species Eucalyptus albens. The sequence goes on from CM024649.1 coordinate 2,708,655, forward strand.
GCCAAATTCAACAAGTTTAGTGGGGCTTGCCATTGGCTAGCAATGGTTGTGATCCTCACCGGTCACAATGAAGAAAAAAAATTAAAAGAAAAGAAAAGGAAAATTAATTAAAATTTGTCCATATCAATACAAGTCATACCATCTAGGATGGTTAACATCTATGTCAGTCCATTCCAAGCAAAATTGGCTGGATTAATTCAATTGGCATAAATGCAAAAGATTTAAGACTAATTTAGTTCAACCGAAATATTTAAGACTAAATTAATATAAATGCAATAATTTTGTGACTTTTTTCATACTTTTTCTCTCTTATGTGGCATTTTAAAAATGTTTTCCCTCTTCTATATGGTATTGGCCTTACCAAAACATGAAAAAAAAAAAAAAAAAAAAAAAAACAAAAAAAAAAAAACATCATTTTGGCCCAAATTTTTTAATCAAAATCTTAATTAAAAGAAATTACAAAAAAGAAGAGAAAAAGGCAAGGGAATGGCAAGGGTCGTCGCCCGCGCCACACCATAGTTGCCGGAAAGGGCTGGTAGGAGTTGTCAAGGCCTTGGCTATAAGCGAGGGCCACGGCCCTCCACTTAGATCTGCCCTCGCCAAGATCAAATGGCCCTCGGCGAGACCGCAGGCCACGATTGGCCAATGCAAGGCGCCCTCGCAATGGTCTACTCGAGGGGTGCTTGATTTGGGTGGATGTCGACAATCCTCAACCAAATCCAAGTGGCGGGCTACAATCCTCGCCCAACCCCACCAACATTTTCTGGCGATAATAGGACGGCAGTGCTGAGGGTCCTTGCCCTTGATTTTTTTTTTTTTTAACTTTTTTTGTGTCCATATAAAATACATATTTTATATTTTTAATCTAACTTTGTTAAGATTTAAGTTAAAAAAAATATTAGATGTGGACAAAATGATGTCATTTTAACATTATCTTTCTTGTTTTAGTCACATCAACATCATGTAAGAGTTAAAAAAAGAAAAAGAAAAAAAAAACAACGTTAGCATCTTCCCTTATGACAAATTTGATAAAGTTAATGGAAAAAACATAATTGCACCAATTTGATAAGTTTTTAATTTCATTGCACTTTTTTTTTTTTTGTTTTAGAACTCAATTATATTTTTGTGATAAGTTTCAGGACTTACAGTGCACTTATTCCTAGAAATTTAGAAAGAAATTCAATCCCCTCAAGTATATACAGTTGATTGAGGCATTAAAAGATTATAACCCAGGAATTAAAAACTTGCATGTTCAAATTCTACCAATTTGCACAAAATGTTCAAAAATTGGGGTTACTAACACAAGTCAAAAACTCTAATGCCAGGTCTGCCATAAACAATAGCCTAATGACCCACACAACTCTTAAATATTTTCGTCACCCACCCAGCTTCTATTGTGGCTTACAAACTTCAACCTAGATAGTGACAACTTTTTAAACATTTGTTGGGGATCGTCCATCTCTGCATGAGAGAGAGAGAGAGAGAGAGAGAGAGAGAGAGAGAGAGAGAGAGAGAGAGAGGTGATGATGTCTTGCGTCCGGTGGCATTTGGGCATCTCATGTGGGGAGGTCGAGTCAGGATTTGGATAGTAAGTTTGCAATGAGGTTACTTTAGGGAAATAAATAGTGATGTGCTATATAAAGACCCTTTTTATTTGTTGTAGTGTTTGATCACACAACAATGGGGCTGGGGATGCAAAGAAGTTTTGGAAATGAAAGATGCAAAAGATGGTGATGCAAAATTTTGGCTTCCGAAGAGAAAAATTCAGTAGGGTTTCTAACTTTTTCCACCAAATTGGTAAGGAATTCTCTTTTGACCACATCATCGCGATGATTGGGGAGTGGAAAATTCATCATGTGAGTCACCAACTTCTCATTTTTAACCCGTGAAGGAAGGAACTGTTGACTTTGGTTCAATCGCAAAAGGACAAGCACACCCCGCCACTGATTGGTCATAAAAGTCTCGTGCTTTTCCGCGTTCAGACAAAAAACCTTGACAATCAGGGGCAAAAGAAAGAGAAACCTGAAAAATCTCATGCTCCAACTAATGTTTATTTAATTTGTAATAATTAAAATTTTGTAAAATTACTTTAGATGATTACTTGATAAGTGTTTTTGATGCACTTACTAATGAAATTTCTTTTTTGAGAATGATGCTAAAAGCCCCTACTAATTGGTCATACCATGAAGCATTTAATTTGAGGCGAGTGATCACTAGTTCGGATCACACTCTCACTAAGATGTGTGCATATGAATAGAATCTCACTAGATACATGTGGATAATGTAACATATGTGTATTTATGGAGAATAGTTGAATCAAAAGATTATCCTTTTTATTCAAGAGAAGTGGAAATCGGTTCATTAATAACTGGCACTTGTTTTTCTTATTTAGCCAGGGGGTACTGTCACCTGCTGCCTTAGAGAACCAAAAAGGAAGAAAAGTAGGATCCACTTACGATGAGCCTATTTGAAGGCAAGTCAAACTTTAAAAAAAAAAAAAAAAAAGTAGGATTTATTACGATCAAATTACATAAATCTAACATCTGATTTATTTTCTTATTCTATCTATTTTGTTATTCAATCTCTTGTTTCCACAACATGCCATATGATAAATTTTCATGGGGAAAAGTATCAAAATACTTGAATTTTTTAATTATTTTTTTTTTTTTTGCTATTTGTCATAGATGAGGGATGGGCTCGCACAAGGCTAGCAAGAGCTAGGCAAGCTCCTCTCTCACCTATGGTTAGTTGCTAACGGTCGCCTTGGCCGGTGACCAGTCAAAGAAGAAGAAAAAAGGAAAAGGAAGAGAGGAAAAATAAATAAATAAATAAATAAATAAGGAGAGAAGAATTTTAAAAATAAAAATTCGACTTTTTTAACAAACATTTCTTAACTAAAGGCCCAACTTTTGAGGACCTGCATATGACCTTAATGGACCCGAGCCTAAGGGTTGGGGTCTAGAGATTGAGCATTGGGGACTTGGGCATTGCCTTTATGGAATTCGAGTGCCAAGGCATCGAACACATACATTAGGGCTTTGGGCTAGACCTAGATGGACTCGAGTGTGAGTGCTGGGGACCCAATGGACTTGGAGTCAGAGGGCGAAGACCTAGTCTTGAATGCTGGGGACGTAGGAACTAGGTTTGGGATTCTTGTGTTTAAGTATAAAGCTTTAGATCAAGTACTAATACCTAATAATATTTTGAAAAAATATTTTCAGATTTTTCAAAGAGAAAATCATTTTCTTGAATATAAGCATAGGTCCTCCATTAAATAGGAAAATATTTCCCATTATCTAATTCTTTTAAGCGAATGGAACATCAGAAAAAGGGAAAATATTTTCTCGAAATATGTTTTTGTGAAGCAAACAAAGCCTTAATTTCATGACAATTTTTTATTAGGTATTTATTTATTTTTGGTCGGACCTATTTGGTATTAAAGAAGTTCAATTCACGGGTCTCGTTTGCTTCATAAACCAATTAAAACTTGGCACATTACTTAGCAAGCAAATTTTAATAAAATCCCTCAATACATCCGCTACTTTCCTCGTTGTCTTTTGGCCAAAAGCATCTCCCTTCTTACTTTACTTGACTTTTTACCCCCAGCCCCATGTGGTGTCGCACAATTATAGTGCTGCTTCGACCCCACCCATGTGTTTCAAGTTCGATTCCTCCAATTTACGTTGCATTTTTCTGGCATTATCTAAGGGATTTATCCGTCGCAATGGACACATGTCAAGACGATAGGAATTACTCTCACAACCACAACCAAAAAGAAAAAGTTTTTACTCCACGGAGATCACTATAATAATAGAAAAATACAAGCAACGGAAAATCCGTAATTTTTTTTTTTTCTGGGAGCATGAATAAAAATTATTACTAAATTTAACATTAGATTGCTTATAAATAAAGATGATTTAACATTAAATCAAATGCTCACAGTAGAGAGAAACAGGCTAAATTCCAAGACTCCATATATAATCTGAGAGAGAGAGAGACAGACAGACAGAGATGGCGTGCTCCCGAGGAATATACGCCCTTCTAGCTCTATGCGTCCTCTTCTCCACAGATGTTACTCAATCGGAATCGAGAGAATTGCGACCCTCCGATCACGGGCTGCAGTTCCAGGATCCGCCGCCAGCCGGAGCGAAGCCGCCCCGGGAGACGGCGTCCTTCTTCAGGGGGTCTCCGTCAGTGTCGTCTCCGGCAGTGCCGCTCCTGAACGGGACAAATTCGAGCGACGACCCGTGGTGGCGAGGAGCAGGAAGAGGGAGGAGAGATCACGTGAGAGGGGTGCTCTTGCTGGCGAGCATCGTGTGCGGAATCGCTGGCGCCGCTCTGTTGTTCGCTGCCGGGCTGGCTTTTCTCTTCAAGTTCCGAAAGGAGAGGTCGGCAGGGGCAGCAGCCCCACCACCACCTCCTCCTCTGCTCCAGCCACCGCTTCTGCTTCTGCCGCCGGCATCCGGACAATCAGGAGATTGCAAAAAGTGAACCGGTTCGCTGTTATCACTGCCGATGATGTAGTGTTGTAGTTGATTCTTGCCGGACGACATCATGTAAATTATGTGAAGAGTATCACGAAATCATTCATTGCTCCAAAGGAAAAACGCAACGTTGCTATTTATTGAATCAAGGTACTATCAATTTTATCGACAGCGCATACACAATCAGCGAACCAGTAAATCATGCTCTTTCTGAGAGTTTTGGCATATATTTCCATCGAGTTTTTGCTTGATGACAGGTGATTAACAAACTATGATCTAACAACTTTAGAACGTCTCTTGGTGTCCATGATTAGGTCCTAAAAGTTCTCAAGTAATTTTTCTAACTCCTTACTCTTTTAAGTTGCCAATTCTTCAACATGCAAATGTCTGAATATATGTGACACAGATTAATCACATACGATGACACAGATTAAGCAAAGAAAACTATGCTATACAGACACATGTCAATGCATATACATCTAGTGCATGTAAAGCAAGACAATTGTAAACTTAATCCATACTGAATCGGGGTTGATGGTCACCAAAACAGAGCATTTGCAAGAGTATCTTCAAACAAACACAAAATTTTAGATATACTCATGGATTATACGTAGATTAAAGTACCATATACATTTTATAAACTAATACATGAGCACCTTATTTTATTAAGCAAATGACCAGTTCAGCCAGAACTTATGTATAACGCATTTAAGACTGTTCTCAACAGATTCACACGCTTAAAGGTAGTCGACAGGGAAGCAAATATGCTGACAATTAGAGCATTAGTGACCTTGACAGTGTTCAATAATTTGCCGTTACTAGCGGAAGGTTGAGTCAGATCTTCCTCATCCTCTGAATCTTCATCTTCGATCCTATGGACAAAATCTTTGGATGTACAGGGAATCAATAAGTATAATTAAAAAGAAAGAAAAATAGTTCATTTCAGAGAAGTGAAATCAAAGAAGAAAGGCCAGTTTAATACTAACATCAAATACTATTGATTTCGTAAGCACTTCATCCTCTTCCTCCAATTTTCTTTCCTGTCATAGCAACAAAGGGATAGGAATTGGACCACAGTTTGGACTAAAGTCTAACTCATGGAGTAAAAGTTCCAACAATCAAGTCAACTCATGGAGTAAAACTTCTAACTCACGCAACCATGAAGGCAACCGAACTAACATCACCCATTTCCCACTGCCGAAACTACTGTTAGACTAACAAGTGAGCTCCATTGATTCTTTGAGAGTGAGCAAAAACACAAACAATTAAGCTGTTGTCAATTAATTTGACAGAACAGAAGAACAAAACATAGATCTCCACAAACCTATCAGATAGGATAGATTACCAAATGAAGTGATAAAGAACCAATTGCACATAGTAGGATAAGGCTCCCTTGTTGCTATCAAATGAATGAATCTCTTAGTTCACAATACTTTTCCTGCAAACTAGCACGCAGATAATTGGTATCTCTGACTTTCCATATAATCTGAAATTCAAGAGACACACAAACCAGAAGGCATGCAGTACACAGTCCACTGTGATCCACAAGAATAATAACAATTACTCTTCTTTTGTTTTTTTCTTTTGGATGAAACTAGCCAAGCATCTAGTATGTCACAGTGGCTGGAATATTTCATGAAATTTGACAGGTTAATACATACAAATGAAAAGCCAACCCCAATAAATGTTTGCAGTTTACCCATGTAACTACATATTAGACTCAATCTCTTTTAACCAAACCCCACACTTGAGTAAAAGGTCCAAAGTAAATGTCACTCCAAACAAATGTGCTATAAGTTTAAAAAAATTTGCTTTATACTGAATACGATGAAAAGGTGTTTAAGTGGTTCTTGAAATGGCTTCTGCATTTTCGTGCTTATGGAGAGTTTTTGTGCTCTTTGGACAGGTATATGGTTTAAAGTAAAGTAAAAGAAGCATACATTAATTAAAAAGAGAAATTGAACACCGGCTGGATTTATATCCTTTTGTATAAGTAAGTAGTTCATAAATAAGCTATTTCCTAAAACTGACGTAATTCTCCACTCAAAACTCAATTTTGCACCCTTCTGCATATGAGAATCTTCGAGGTTAATTACGTTGTTGTAAATATTCAAAGACCATTTGAATGACTCATCTACAATTTTAATAGAAGCAAAAGACCAAAGAGGTCAAGAATGGTGATGTGAATACTAAGCAGTGACAGTGCCCTGATATCCTCTATGCAAGAGCTCATAAAACAACCGTTGACCTTTGTCACTATATTTGCAGATGGGAAACAACTCATACCTTTGCAGCAGATGAATGTTGCAAGTCCTGTAGCACCACATCTATGCTCACTGCTGCATGTCTATACTGAAAAATCAATCGCTCGCCAATTAGTATCACAAGAATATAACATCTAAGCAATGGGAGAAAGGAAATCAATTCATGCTAATTGTAAACTTTGGAGATAAATGAAATAGCATATAATGCTATCTTGTTCATGCAGTCTACGAATTCATACTCCAAAAACAAGGAAAATAGCACGGAAAGTTCGAAGAACTTACATTCAGGGATTTCATTTCATCAAGCCCAGCGAGAATATCCATCTCTCTCTTGGAATCCATTGTCTTATTCTCGAAGGACTTAATCGCGTCGCCCATCGCCCATCACTTCTGCCTCCCTCTTACTTTTCTCACTCTCCACCACCTGCCCAAATCCCCCAAATGAAGAAGCACAAGTCACATTCAATTCTTCCCAAAACGCAACAAACCTAGGAAAGCCAACAATTCAAAAGGCACAATCTTCTACTTCCACCTCATCCTGCTCACGCCAGGGCTCAAAATTTCTCGTCACCCCGAACTCTACCACGTAACCCGAATTCCAAAGATCAGTCTTGATCGTGAACTCAGTAGAACACATAACTATCAACCTCGACTCCACAGATATGAAAACCAGCCCCCCCCCCAACTTCAACCTCAACTTTTCACCCAGAATTACTATCTGGGTAATGCTTGGTCACCCTCTTTCGTCCTCCCTTCCCCTTCTCCTCTCGAACTCCAATCGAACCAGGACGGCAGAAACGCCATCGAAACCCGAGGCGAGTCGCTACAGCATCCCAAATCCCCGACGCCGAGCCTTCGCGACGAGCTTCCACACGAAGAAACCCGGCGAGCAATCGTCGAGGCCTGGAGAGCGGTGCCTCGCGCCGGAAAGTCGCCGACCGGAGCCACCGGCGGACACCGCGAGCTCGAGAAATGCGGCTCCCGCGGGCGTCGACGCGGAGGCAGGAGACGTACCGGAAAATGCGGCGCCGGCGAGGGATCACCGGAGGGCGGCGGCGGTCGTCGGCGTCGTCGTCGTCGACGGATCAATTTCAGAGAATGACTACGTGGACCGCTACGAACTAAAATTGAGCCCACTAGCAGTGACTCATATGAAGCAATTCATACACAATTCCACGTGTCATTATTTTTAGCATGATCAATTTTTTCTTCTTCCTTCACTTTTCCAGTGGATTTCTTTCATCGATGGATTACAAACATAAATACCATCGATATTTATATTCAAATCCAAAATTTCAAGGAAACCGCATCACACTATAGTAGTTTTCAACAAAAAACTTTATTTTTTCAAAAGGAAAAGTATTATTTTTATTCTTTTTTCTTTACATATTTGATTGCAATCTGTCATTCTATTAATTATTTCCTTCTTAAACGGTCTCCAACTGAATCATTCTCCATTAAAAGCAAATATTTATTTTATCTGCCAAAAGCATGTACAATATGATCTTGGCATAAAAGGTAATTTTTTTTTCACTTTCCCGTGAAAATATAAATATTATATCAATTTCCAAAAATTATTCAAAATCTTGTACAAACATTAGTTATTTTCGAGCTTAGAAAAATCGACGGGCAAGTACCATAAGATTTACATGACATAGGAATTAGAAATTGAAATATTCGGTGCAAAAACTTTCGGAGTTCCTATTTTAGAACGTTGCATCTTTGTACATATTGTCTCAGTCTTCCTCACCCATTCTCAGTTCTCTCTTCTCCTCTGTTTCTAAGCTTCTCGCTGCTGTCTCCTTGCTCTGTTGTTGCTGTCTAGAGATTTTCTCTTTGTCTCTCCGCTAATACTCGTCCGACCATGAGTTCTATTGCGGCGAAACCTGTCTGCGCAATCCCACTGGACAAGCGTAAGGCTAAGGGTAAGGCCGTTCTCTGCAAGAAACGCGTTGAATTGAAGCAGATGCGCAATATTCTGGGCCCTATGTCGCGCATCAAGATAGGGCCTCTCAGATAGTACGTCTGCTGTTCTGTTTTTTTTTTTTTTTTTTGGCCATTTTATTTCTTTTCTCTTGCATGTTAGTCCAAAATCTCCTTTCGTTACGATTTCTCTGGTGGGTATTATGATCTTGCTTACTCTGTTTTCTCTGATGATTTTTCTGACCAGTCACCAATGCCAACCGGTCAATGCCAAGATTTATCCGAAAAAATTTCCAGCAAATGTAAGTGTAAGTGTATCGCCAACAAGATTCATCTAGCGTTTGTTCTGATCATTGTGTTTATTGGATTGTATATGAAATTTTAATGCTTCAAATAATGCGTGAAGTTCTATCATTCTTGACCGACTTATTGAGGCTTTTCAATTTTTCCTAACTCATTGTAGGTTGAAGGTAGGGAAACAGAGGATTCATCTTCGGATTCGTCTTCGGAGTCGACGATCCCTCATATTGACCAATATAAGGCTTATCCTTTTCAGAGCGATGTAGATGACGACACTAATGTTCCCATGGAAGCCTACGAATACATTGACGATATATGCGCCTTCTACAAATCGAAAGAAGTGAACTATTTATTTATTGCTTGATTATGTTCCAATTTTGTCACTTTACACTGAAATTATGCTGAGTAACTGAATTATTCCGTGCAGAAATCTATGTGCATAAAACCAAATTTAATTGCTAGACTGAAGCGCGGATTTGGCAAGAAGTCGAGAGCATGTATTGTGGAGTGGTTGTTTGAGGTAACTAGGATGAAATTTTACCATCTTTCCTCTAGTATAAGCTGTGAAGAACTCGCAATTTTACTTTCTAACTGAATAAATAGGCACACAAGGCGTTCGAGTTCGAGTTCCCAACTGAGGCGTTGTATCTTGCCATCTATCTCTTCGACCGATTTTTGGCTCTGCATCCAGTGGAAAAGAAGAGAGTGATTTTGGTTGGAGTGACTGCCCTACAATTGGCTGCCAAATATGCTGGAATAAGAGAGTCCATTCCTTGTGTCCATTCATTTTCCCGCTTGGCGCTTACTTCCTGCCCTTCATGCTCCGTAGGGCAAATTCTAGAAATGGTAAGCTTTAGAGTGAAGCGGAATACCATTCCTTATTTTGCTTATCACCATTGACTTTTCTTTTTTCACATATTTTTGTCTGTTCTTGGCAATATGCAGGAGTACTTGATGTTGAAGACCTTAGGGTATGACTTGTCAATTTCGACTCCATCCATATTTATGTGGAAATTCCTTGACGAAACTCACTCTGATGATAAGGTACTTTGTTTTTGTTAATGTTATTTCATGGTATCATGAATTGATCTTAATACATCAGTATAGAAAATGATTTGGGTTTCTTTTTGTAACTCCAACCAGATCAAGACCTTGGCCAGTTTCTTCATTGATCTCTGCCTAGTTCGGTATGAAACATAACACATTTCGACCTTCATTATTAACTGCCGCTGCAATTTACACCGCCCATGCTACTGTTAGAAGGCGTAAGCCATGTAGTAAAATCTATGAGCAGTTAACTGGATGTAGTGTCGGGCAAATCTGGTAAGTAGCAAGAGACTTCAATTTATTATTTATTACATCTTCATGTCTTTGTTTATCTCCTTTAGGGACTTAGGAATCTAATGGATTATTTCTTTCTGGCTACTTTTCTTTTGTATAGGAAATGCTCGAGATTGATGGTGACTTCCCATATAAACGCAAGGAGTGTTGAAAGTGTTTACAAGAAGTACAACACGAGCAGATACAACTGGGTAGCTAGAGCTAGACCGGCTCGTTTTCTCTTGACCAAATTTAGCAAGGCCATGTTCATCACCTTTAAGCTCATCTTGTTTCTGCTAAAAGACACTTGACAGCATTTTGTTTTGGTGTTGAGGTATTTGTGTCAAGGGATTTTTTGGTTTTAGAGGGTCTCTAGGTAAGAGCCGAGTCTTGGTACTGGACAGATGATTTCCAGTTTATCGGCTGTTTCAAAGCCCTTGAACAGAAAGTCGATGATTCTTAATTGTAGAGATCTATACTTTGCTAGTGTTATTTTCATGTAAACAAGTTTCGAATCTATGAAGATGCACATGGTTAAGTTTAATTTCAGTGACTCCGGATGGTGTAGAAGTATTGCCTCCACCCTTGTTATGAAACGAGAACATTCCCACGAAAAAAAAAAGATGAGGGTACATCTTATTATTTTAGCTGACCATCATTTTGAGAAATTGAAACAGGTATTGAAGACAGAAAAATATGCATCACAGTTGGACCTATCAACAAATCTAAAGCTGCTCAGAGATAAAAATGATTTTATTGCTAAGCCAATTCATGCATGATACAGTCCAGTACCTCTTCAGGGTAAACATTTGCTCCTCTAGTCTTGATCCTCCACAACCGAACATGCTTATCAATGAAACTGACATCACCCGTGTCAATCCATGAATGACTGCTAGAGTATGATGCCAAAAATTGATCTCAGTATCCAATCATCAAATCCAGACCTCTGGTTAGAACTGTCCCAATGCTAATAAAATCATTAACGTCTGTCCTCAATTCAACATGTGGTGCTGGTTTGCCGACACATATGCCTCTTGGTCTTCGAACTGAATTGAGATATGTTCCAACATGAAAATGAAGTGAGATATGTTCCAACATGAAAATGAAGGGGCTGGTAGGAAAAATGGAAATGTGGGTCATACAGAGTCATGTATGTTAGCAAAGAACGTGTCTCTGTTATCCCTGCTTATTGAGGGAAAAAAAGGAAAGAAGAAAAAATAGTATAATCAGCAGAGTAGTTCAAGGCACATTGCTAGCAGGGACTACTGTAATTAGCATTTAAGTAGCGACATTAGCTGCATATAAGCGTATAGAAGATGCACACCATAGGCCAAGAGAATATTCTTAGCTCTTGGGAAGAAGTAGCCAGCTTCTTTTTCACGTAGTCTTTTCCTTTCCACGGTCCTTTCTCCCTAAGGACACTTGGAATTAAACAAAAAGTACCACTAGAAGAGCACAATTTCAAACGTAGACCATGTAGGTGGCCGATGCTTTCTACACATGATATTCAGTATTCAAATTGCTTGTTAAAGATGTTCTTTGTAGATAACCATAGAAAGTATATTAGATCAGCAAACTTTGCTGGAACTTGGAAAGTTGGAAAAGGTGTACATCATTCTCACTGTAACCACATATGCCCAAAGAAATCTGTTGAGTAGTGGAGTGCAAGACAACCTTTGAAACTAGAAACCAATATCACATAAGTAATCCTCAAATTTGAGAACCCTTCAGAAATTGCCAAGAAAGATGGACAAAGAAGCTTTTTCTAGGAAGTCTTGTTCAGAAGTAAGGTCAGTAAAGTATCTTAGGTTTCGACCAAAGAAAGAGTATCTTAGGTAACAGGCAATCAAGCCAAAAGAAAGTAGTATATATTTACAAATCTGGTGTGGTTTGCTCTTTGACAAAATTGATATGATTGAAACTTTTTGAGTGGGTAATCGAACCAAAAAAAGAGCCATCTGGTATCAGTTTTTATGATTGAGACTTCAAAGTAGATAATTGTTGGAATTTGTGATCCAATTCTAGAAACTTCAAGATAGATTTGAGCTAGAAAATTCAAGAAAAATTCTAGAAGAGTCTATAAGCTACCATCTCTTATGTGTTCTAGAATTCAACATCTTATGTTATTATAAAATAATAGTAGCTATTTGTAGAGAAGTCTAGAGACTTCCTCCACCTACTTTGGTAGCCTATATAAAGGAGCAAGTGCTCCATGTTTTGGAGGAGGAGCTAACCATAAAAACCACATCATGTAGCTACCTCACCAACACTTCCTTCAACTATTGTAAAATTATTTTCATAAACTAGTGAAACTATCTTGTCCCGTGTCTATCCCTTCCTATCTCATCCATTATCCATTCTCTACAAACCATATCATACACTTGCACACGCCACTAACCAAAAACTATAACTAACACAAAAACCATGCTTCTGTAGCGCACACATCCAAAAAAATTTTTATCAATAATAAAACTAACAAAAAGTCAGTTCTAAATCTCCATGGGTATATGGGTCTTCATCCGTCTCTAAATAGGATCAATCACTTCACTGAAGAGTAAAAACCAATATTTCCCAAAAAATTACCCCTTGAAGACCACAAAAAATACTTGTTATTGGCAATAAGAGGAAGTAAAGACTATACTGAGGATGAAGCATACTATAACAGGACCATCACAAGCCCAGGAGGTAGTCAGTAGTTGAAAAAGAACTCAGAGGAGTTTTTGGATGCGTATCTAGCATGCCATAGTTGATATTAGCACATGAAAAAGAAAAGCTGGATCAATGATTGTTAATAATATCATGCTTTTGTTCATTGCGTGATGAGTAACGTAAATTTTTTTCATTCTTCAACAACTTAAGACTTCAAGAAAGTGACATTACATTCACATTTCTTGAATATGGCGAAGGGAGAGAGCCCAAGGGAACGTACCATTATAGAGAAGGTATACCATCCTTGTGGATCTCAGAATACCAGCTAGTAAAACTCCCATCTACCACCAAAATCTCCGAGGCTAACATCACCGATGTAGCTTCCTTTGCACTCTACAATCAAGATTTTAGAATGAATTAACACCATTAAATAGATGTACACGTCATAAAACAACCACCATCATGATGACATTTAGTTGCTTGCCCCTACTTTCTCAATTTCTGGCTAACAAAAGAGACGACTAAGGCACTGAGATCTGCTAATTTCGGCAACTAAGGTACTGAGATTGGATAATTTCTCCTCCGACTTCATATGATGAAAAAGACCTCATCGTCCTTTCTGTTCTTCCACTTCCACGAAGTCATCACCCATGGTTAAACTTCCCATGCACTAATTGCAACAACTTTAGTATGTCTCGCTCTTAGGTTCCATTACACAGCATTCCATTCATGCAGGGGTCTAATTAAGATTTCGCTAGAGCATCAAAAGGTAAAGCTTATAAAATATTTAGTTATTCATCATACTAAAATTGTCGGGAAGTTGACTCTGGATGGACTGATGTCTTGCCACTCTTATGTACCTAAAATTTGACAAGTCATTTTCCAATATCGAACATGAATTTTTGTTCTATCCAATTTATGCATCACAGATGCATAATTGTCAATACAGAGGACTTAACTCCTTCACTGATTAGTTCTGCAGAACTCGACTCACCCATCTTTAGTTTAGAGGCAGAAAAATGGAAAGAAGAAATCATAGCTCACGCTAGTAAGAGAAGAAATGGATGATCGATTCATCAAAGCAAGAAGTGAAGCTGATGATCGGCACTGCAACATCGATTCTAGTCATCTCAAAAATCATTCACCGGCTTCCTGTCCCAGTTCAAGTTTCGCCCAACTACATCGATTCATCGAAGACTAGAGTTTGTCATGACAGGACAGAGACGTTCTTTGGCAGCAAGATTCTGTGAAAACCCACAGCTCACGGGACAAGATAATCTGCCGAACTATCTGCACCTCCTACGGATGAATGCTGGGCCAAAGGCACAACATCTACGCAAGCCGAAAATGGAAAATTTGGACCTGTTTCACGCAGAGATTTCGAAGCAGAGCACGAGCGAGCCCAGAAACGGCTTCCACGGACTGGGTTTCGGGCATTTGGAGGCCGCCGGCGACGGCGACCGGGGAATTCCGCCTCGCGGTGGCTATGCGAGACGACCGCCCGGAGTCGGAAGGCGAATTCGGGGAGGCGGGTCTTGCGTCAGCGTTGAAGAAAAGCGTGGGGGTCGTGCCATGCGTGGATTGGCCTTGCTCGTGGATATTGGGAAGAAAAGCTTCCACGACAAAGGACAAAGCCAAGACAACGTTACGTGGAACATCGTCGTCGCGTCTTACGGAGAGTCGCGTACCCGTATCCTAATTCCCATGACATGAAAGGAACTCCTACGCTTCAGAAAATCAATAATTTAAAATTATTTTTATCGACCAGAAAAATGTTTTAACATAAATTATTATCAACAATAAATATATTTTCTAGAGATTAATTACTTCATTAAAAAATGGTCCATCAAATTTGTTTTGCGAGATTTTCTATCATGACTAACTGATGTTAAAGAAAAGTTACGAACATCAAATTGTCTAAGCTCACATTATAAACTAAATATCTTATTATGAAATAAACTTATTATTAACTTAGGAATATTACTATTTTTTTCAAAATATTACAAACCATGGAAACTAGAAATTTTATAATAGTCAATGGAAAAGTACGCCCTCTAAAGAAAAGCTAAGAACAGATAATTTACATGTAAAATGTAAATTACTCTCATAAGGACAATTATATGGGCCAAAGGAAAGTTACAATTCATCAGGGTAGTTTAGCCACCACATAAAAATAAATCTAGTGGAGGGTTTTGCGGGGACCCTCACCGACTAAAAAAAGGGGGAAATAAAAACCAAAACAAAATAAAAATTCAAAAATTTAGGTCGAATGATTTGTCAAAAATGATATTCAAATTATTGATTTTACTCCAACATGATACTTAAGTAATCCAAAGAAGAGCTATGACAGTCAAGTAAATGTCATACGAAAGTTATGGCACTTATGCCTGCTCTTCTCTTATTCTTGGTATCAATCCAGGCCTAGAAATATATTCACTCATTGCAGAATTTATACTATTGGATAAATAAATAAACAATAATGCTTCCCCCAACTTTCTCAAACATTAAATTCATTAAAATATTTAAATAGTAAACCCGGCATTTATTCAAAAACTTAAATTTTCAAAATAATTAGTAGTGATCTCATAAAATTTTAGAATTCTTATTTCAATTGATACACCAGAGTTTGCTCTAAGTGAAAAACATATAAGAATCATCTAATCGCGTGGCTGATTGGATCATTAAGACCCAAATTCGAAATTCCCGTACAAACCCTTGGGGTCTTTTGTGTTCCGAAGTCCATCTCACGTACTCCTTCATTATTACTAAATGAAATTTAAGGAGTTTTTATTGACAATAAAAACCTCCTTGAATTTAGCAATTACATTATTAAATTCATGCATCGGGTCATCAATAAGTAACTAACATAAACCCCGTGTTCGGTTGTAATACGTGATAGTGAACCTCATGCCATGCTCTATTGCTCACTAACAAACGCTAAAATAAATAACAAATCTGAAAATATGGCAACTCCAAAATCAATTTCAGAAAAAGGTCTAAGATGGGTAGAGAAATAATTTTTTGTTGAAATAGAAATATATTTCAAAGTGGGCATTATGATATCAAAGACAAAAATAGGGGATATATTTTGGCTATTTTTTGCGTCCACTGATTGAGACCTAATTAGCTCTATAATGAGGGATATAATTGAGGGGTATCACCGTATTTGAGAAAGAGCGAGAGAGAGGTTTTTTTTTTTTTTAAATTAAATGAGAAAAGAGCACATACTCACATAACATGTGTTCCATAAACCATTGCATGCCTATCGATTTGCTTCCACTTGTTTATTGTATGTATTGTTCAAACTTAATTTAGGGATTGTTTTAACATTTATTTATCCGCTCAATTATGCTTATCATTTGCGTATTCTCTTATTGCACGGCATAAAAATACACATGAATGTGGTGTAACTCAATTTTTCGTACACTGAAATTATAAAATGCTCACCTCACCACGTAATACCTTATAGCACCCTTTATATACTTTATCATTGAGAACTTGGATGTATGACTAATTTTTTCTTTCATGTATTTCATGTAATGTTGAAAAAAGTTCATTAACACTATATGATTTTTTTTTAAAAGGGAAAAAGTTGTTAAAAATCCTAATTATGCCCACTGTGGCACATTTACCCCCAAACATTTTTTTATGATATCATAAAATCCAAATTTCACATGTGTGATACATTTACTTAAAAATATTTTATGACATAAAAAAACTCTGAACTTATGTTTACCTCAAATTATTTTGGATACAAAAACCATAAACTTATATCTGTGTAGTACATTTATCTTAAATTTTGGAGTAAATGTGTCATATGAGTATAAATTTAGGATTTTTTGTGTTATAAGAAGAAAGTTTAGGATAAACATGTTGTATGAGTTTGAGTTTTTTGTATAGTCAAAAAATATTTGAAATAAATATATTTCAATAGGCAAAGTTTAAGGTTCTCAGTGGTTTTTTTCCAAATAAAAAATGAAAATGAAAACTAATCTACCTAGAAGGACGTTTCGGTTAGCTTCTATACATAAAGAAACAATTGGACTATGTCATATTACGACTTCCAATTCGCCTTGACAAAGCTAAAAATAACAAAAAACAGCTAGGAAGGAAAACAGTCTAACTCCACATAGGCTAGGGCAGCCTTTTGAAATCAAGGTGAAAACATTTCTGCTGTAGAAAGCATTGTCTTACAGAGTTACTCTCTCTATGATATAGGTGAGTGAAGTGATCAATCCTGAGAAAGGCTTAGCATAGGCACACTCCATCAATCTCGAGAAAGGCTTAACTTAGACACTCCACTATAGTTAAAAACAAATGTGGATTATGATTCTAACCCTTTCTCGTCCTATTGAAGGGGAAAACAATTTAACAAATACTTGAATCTATGTATATATTCAAAGAAGGAAAAACAATTAAAGAGATCCCAATTGGATACTTGAAATCGCAAAGGAAATGAGGAATTTGGCAGGATAAAGTGCCGTTGGTCACATAATTAGGCACATGAGGTGTTCAAGTTTCCAACTGAGGCTCTATATCTTGCTATCAATCTTTTCTAAGCATATTTGCCCGTTCATCTAGCGAAAAAGAAGAAAGCGAATTTGGTTGGAGTAATCACCCTACGATTGACTCCTAAGTATGTCGGAATAAGACGATCCATCCCTTGTGTCGATTTATTTTCCAACTTGGTGCTTACATCGTGCCTTATGGAGGAGATTTCGTGCTCTGTACAGGAGATTCCAGATATGATAGGCTTTGAAGGGAAGTAAAATACCCATTCCTCATTTTGCTTCTGTTTCTATATTAAGTTTTCTTTTCTTACATTACTCTCTGTCATTTGACATTATGCAGGAGGAATTGATCTTGAACACTATAGAATATGACTTGTCAATTGCGACTTTCGTCCACATTTATGTGGAAGTTCCTTAAGGGAACTAAATATGATGAGGAGTTATTTGGTTTATGTTAATGTTATTGTTATGAATTGTTTTTTTTTTTTTTTTTTGTCATAATGAATTGATCTTAGGAAAAATTCCAAATAAGAGTATGAAATGGATATTATTTCAAATAAGGGCTTGAAGTCTCATTTTTTCAAATATGGACATTGTTTTAAATAAAGACTAAAAGAACCATATCAATCTCAAATAAAGGCCTAAATTCACCAACTGTAAAAGGTAATTTCGTCTTTTTAAATTTTTTCCTTTTTCTTTTTTTTTTTTGTAAAAAAACAAACTAAACAAAACTAAAACTCAAAAAATAGAAAGGGAAAACACAGGTGGGAAGGCTCCCTCTTGCCTACGGCCATTGCACACTCACCTGTGGGGCAGCTACGACAATCGACAAGCCCTACTGACCAAAGGCGAGGGCCTAGTGGCCCTTGCCAAAGATGAGAGAGGGCCCTCTGACCTTGCCGCACAGGTCTGAGGGTGTTGGGTGAGGGCCGATGACCTCGCCCTGATCTGGGAGAGGGTCGCCACCCTCTCCATGTTGGCTGTCGCCTTTGGTCAGGCAGGGTTGTAGGCCCTCACCTAGGCATTAACAATCCCGTCGATCATTGCCGTCGCCGATGCCCCATTGGTGATGGGGCGACGACCATGTTTTCCCCTTCTTCTTTTTTAAGTTTTAATATAATTTAATTTAAATTTAAGTTGTGTGGACAAAAATACCCCTAATCGGTGAATTTTTTTACTAACCAGCAAGCCGGCAAAACTAGGTCCTTATTTGAAACAGTTATAACCAATTCATGTCCTTATATGAAATAAAATCCAATTAGGCTCTTTTATTTAGAATTTTTCTTTGATCTTATTTCATTAGTATAGGACACGATTTGATTTGGGTTTCTATTTGTACCTTCAACTAGATCAAGCACTTGTCCTTTTTCTTGATCGATCTTTGTCTAAAGACGCTCACATTTTGACCTTCGCATAACCTGCCGCTGCAAGTTACACCGCCTATACCACTATTAAAGGGTGTAAGCCATGCAGTATAATTTATAGCAGTTAACCAATTGTAGTGCCTGACAAATCTTGTAAGTAGCGAGCGACTTCAATTTATTGTTTATTACATCTTTCATCTCTCTGTTTATATCCTCTAGGGACTTAGGAATCTAATGGATCATTTCCTTTTGGCTAATTTTCCTTTGTACAGGGAATGCTCGAGACTGATGGTTACTTTCCATCAAAAAGCGAGGAGTGTCAAGAGTGTGTATAATAAGTATTGCACGAGGAGATATGACTGCGTAGCTAAAGCTAAAACGGCTCGTTTTCTCTTGAAGACCGAGTTTAGCATGTCCTGTGTCTTCAAGCTTACCTGTTTGTTGAAGCTTTTTTGTGTCTTGAGAGAACTAAGAGACCTTTAACAGATCTTGTTTTGGTGTCTGACGAGGTATTTGTGTTACGCGGCTCTTTAGTTTTAGAGGATTCTGGTAATAGTCGAGTCTTGTTACTGTACAGGTGATTTCGAGCTTATCGGCTCTTTCAAAGCCCTTGAACAAAAAGCCTAAATTCCCCACCATCTTTCTTCCTAAATATCACGGCTGATGCAAAATCCTATTCCAAAAAATTGATGCAGAATCTGTCTGGGAGGGAGTTTTGCATTCAAGAACAATAAGAAACAGACCGGTGTCATTTCATTTTTCATCATTCAATTGGGAAGTCACAATGTCAGCAGTCATAAATTGCTTTGGATAAACCGAACATGAGAAACAACTTCCAGGCGAACAGCATCCCTTCGTATCTTCCCTGTAGTAGTGGTCGGGAAAGGCTTCTTCCAAGGAATGAAATTTTTTGGTATCTTAAACCTGCAAAGAAAGTAATGATATAATATTTTGGTCGAGAAGATCAATTATGATGAATAAACATTAAACAATCAACATATGCCTAGAAGTTCACGTGGCTGTGTGCATGGGTTGTGTGATTGAGAGAGAGAGAGAGAGAGAGAGAGAGATTTAGGATCAAAATAGCTGGAGATTTGAAAGAGCAATACCCTGTTAAGTTCCTGTCTCTGCAGTACTGTCGACGAATTTCATCAGACAACAAACGTTCTTCTTTTTCAGCTCCAAGTTCATGGCTTTTATCAGACCAAAGCCAGTTGTCTTTCACACGAATACACCCAACAACCATCTCAGTCAGGCGAGCTTCAGGGATTCCTATAATGACGATTCCAGCTACTCCTGGATGTTGGAGTAGTATTGCCTCTACCTATGTTGTGAAACGAGAACATGTCCCAAGAAAATGAGCCAAGAGTACATCTCTTCATGGTAGCTAACCATGATTTTGAGAAACTAAACAGGTTCATCATTGAAAACATAGAAAAATAAAACAGGTTCAGTTGCCTCTACCTATCACAAATCTATGCTTAGTTGAAGAGAAAAAAAAAATTCATTTCTAAGCCAATTCGTACATGATAAATTGTATTACCTCTTCAGGGTAAACATTTTCTCCCCCGGTCTTAATCCGACCACTTTCTCGACCAATGAGCCACACCTGACCATGCTCATCAATGAAACCAACATCATCAGTGCATGAATGACTGTTAGAGACTGATGACCGAACTTGATGCAGTATCCAATCCTCAAATGTGGACATTTGGTTACAATTTTCCCAAAGCCAATTGAATCATCACCATCTGTCCTCAATTCAACAGGTGGGGCAGGTTTGCCCACACAAATGCCTCGTGGTGTTTGAACTGAACTGAGATCTGTTCCGACATGAAAATGAAGGGGCTGGTAAGGAAAACAAGAAATGTGGGTCATAGAG
This sequence comes from Eucalyptus albens, assembly GCA_014182695.1. NCBI lineage: Eukaryota > Viridiplantae > Streptophyta > Magnoliopsida > Myrtales > Myrtaceae > Eucalyptus > Eucalyptus albens. Next base: position 2,729,352 of record CM024649.1, read on the forward strand.
AGTCATGAACGTTAGTGAAGAACAAGTCTGTGTCATTCCTGCATATTGAGAAAACAAAGGAGAAAAAACAGTATGATAAGGAAAGAAATTCAATGCACTTTGCTAGCAGGTTCTACTCCAACTAGCATCGACGCGGTACAATTAACAGCATTATGGTTTAGAGGATGCACACCATAGGCTGAGAGAATCTTAGCTCTTGGGAAGAAGTTGCCAGCTTCTTTAATAAGATCAATTGACAAACTCCCTCTGCCATTCAATATCTTTTTGACAGTCTCTTCCTTTCCAGGTCCCTTCTCCCTGATGAAACTAGGAATTAAGCGGAAGTACCCCTCGAAAAGCATAACTTGGAACTTAGATAATGTAACGGTCAATGCTCTCTACACATTATATTTAATATTTACATTGCTCGTTAAATATCACTCTTTGTAGATAACCTGAGAAAGGATATTAGATCAGCGACCATGGCCAGAACAGTGATCAAAGCAGTGACGTCACGTTTCTCTATAACCTCAATGGCTGTTTTATCTTCAAACTTGGGCATTAAGACATGGCAAGCTCCAGCCATTAACATGGCCATGGCTGATGAGAGACCCCCAATGTGGCACAAATGAGCAGTACGCAAATAAACCTGCAAAAATTGAATAAAAAGAAATTCACTTGTCATATTACTCTGACTCCAATTGCCTGTGGACCTTCCAAATATGGAAACAATCACTTGAGACTTATCATGACAATGATTATAGAATTTTCGATTGCCAAACAAGCATGAAGACAATAAAAGAGAAGAAACTTGGAAAGGGTGTACGTCATTCTCACTGTAACCACATATGGCTATTTTTGCCATAGATTGTATGAACAACGCTGAATGGCTTATGGCAACTCCTTTTGGCTTCCCAGTAGTCCCTGAAGCCAGTAAGCCCAGTAAAGCTAGACATCTAGAAATGAAAACTTAGCACATGCCATGCATAACTACAAACTATCAATGCCACATTTTTCCAAACTTAGGCATCAAAGTGGCAGATAATTGACATAGTGACAACACCTGTGAAAATCACAGAGAGAAAAGTAAATCTATAGCCAAAACCTACGCCCAAAGAAATCTATTAATTAATGGAATGCAAGACAACATCTGAACGTAGAAAGCAACATCACACAATGTAATCCTTTAATTTGAAAAACCCGAAAAAAAATTGCCGAGAAATATGGACAGAGAAGCTTTATCTAGGGAGTCTTGTTCAGAAGTATGGTCAGCAAAGTATCTTAAGCAACAGGTGATCAACCCAAAAGAAAGCCGTATATTTACTGATCACATTGTCAATGCATATACATCTAACGTAAGTGAAGCAAGACAATTGTAAACTTATTCCATACTGAAACAGGGATCAATTATCACAGAAACAAAGAATTTGCAATATAGTATCTTCAAACGAGCTTAACTTTTAGATATAACTAAGATTATATGTAGATTAAAGTACCATTTACATTTTATAAACTGCTACATAAGCACCTTATTAAGCACATGACCAGTTCAACCAGAAGTTATGCGCAACACATTCAAGACTATTCTCAACAAATTCACACTTAAAGATAGCCGACGGGAAAGCAAATATGCTGACAATTAGAGCATTGCTAACCTTGAGAGTATTGTTCAGTGATTCATCATTACTAGCATAAGTTTGAGTCAAATCTTCATGTTTGATCCTACGGACGAAATTTTTGGATGTCTACAAGAAAGTTTCAGGGAAGCAATAAGTATAAATGCAAAGAATGATAACAAAGTTCAGTGAAATGTAGAAAAAATACTAACATGGAATACTATTGATTTAGTAAGCACTTCGTCCTCTTCCTACAATTTTCCTTCCCGTCATACCAACAAAGTCAGGGATAAGCTGACAATTAGGTCGAAGTCGAAGTAAGAAGAGCAATGAATTCTACCTAGCGGCTGGAGCTTTGACCCTCCTCACTTTATTCAGAATGCTAATTTAAAGCAGATAGGAAACAACTCATACATTTGCAGCAGATGTACGTTGCAAGCCCTGCAGCATTGCATCTGTGCTCACGGTTGCACGCCCAGACTGGAAAAAATAATGCCCACCCGTTAGCACCACAAGAATATAAAAAGTTCTAAGCAACAGAAAAACAAGGAAATCAATTACCATATATCGATATCTGCACAAATACATATTCAAATCAAGAAACTCACATTCACAGATTACATTTCATGAAGCGCTACTGGAGTGTCCATCTCCCTCTTGGAATCTAAAGTTTCATTTTCCAAGTACTCGATGCGATAATGCATCTCTTCAGTCTCCCTTTTTCTTTTCTCACCATCCACCGTCTACCCAGACCCAAATGAAGAGGCCCGAGTCACACACTTCCCAAAGATCAACAAACTGTTTAAAAAAAAAAAAAAACAGAAAATTCAAAAGACAAGATCTTGTACCTCATCCTGCAGACGCCAGGGCTTAAAAGTTCTCGTGGCCCCTGACTCCATGAGGTAATCAGAATTGCGTGGATTAGTTTTGATGGTGAGCTCAGCAGAGCAATGGGTACATTTAGAGTAAAACCTCAATATCCAGATACCCAGATACGTCTGCTCGAGAAAACAAAAGAACGCCGAGAATTAGAACAGAGTCGACAACTTTGGAATGGGAAACAGAGTCGAAGGTGTGCAACTGACCTCGCCAACGACGTCCTCCTTCCTGGAATTGAACTCGGTGCCCTTGTAATGTAATTCCCGCAGGTGTTGCATAGGATGCTCATCGGAAGCTTCATCCGAACCTTAATCTGCCGATTGTTGGACCTCCGAAGCCTGGGCAGCTTCGAAGGGACGAAATCCGGCGGGTAATACTTTTTCACCACCTTTCTCTCCCTCATCGCCTTCTTCTGCTCCTCCTCCTCTCAACTCGAAACGAAAACGAGCTCGTCGACCGTAGATAGAGGGGGTCTGAAACAGGCGGGAGTCGAGCCGCGAACCCGCCGCCAAAAAACCCAAGAATCGGACAGGGTCGAGTCGGGTGGCGCTCGGGGAAGAGGAGGGCGGCGATGGAAGTCAAGGCCCAGCGGTGGCAAGAAGGAAAGCAGCGTGCACGCCCCTGCCGGAGGAGGTGCCCGACGGCGGGAAGCTGGTGGTTCAGGGGCGGCACGCTCAAGGAGGCGAAGGCAGGAATGTGAAATCTTAATTTTTCCGATTTGTGATTATTATTGGGCCGGCAGATTTCTGATGTATTTATTATATATTGATATTAATGAGGGTCTTGTGGATTCAATTAATTCAAATAAACAAAAATAAAATCACTTATCCAAATGAGTAAGAATGAGTAAGGAAGGCAATACTTAATTTTCGTTAAATAGAAAAGTATCGACCACAGTTAAATTTTGCCAATTACCTTCCTAAAAACACCTAAATATTATAAAATCCGTGCATGATTATAAATTAATAGTTTTAGTTCTTCCCAATCAACTGTTCAATTTTTTTTTGTTTTATTATTATCAGCACTTAAGAAATTGCTAACTCTTGGTTAAATTCTCCCCATTTATTTTCAATTTCATTGAATGATCTCAAGTCTACATCGTGAATTTGATTACACGAAATTAACCTAAAATCAAATTAGGTGATTAAATCGAATAGATGCACACATGTCATCTACCAAAAAAAAAAAAAAAAACAAGAAGAAGAAGAAGAATTGCCAATATATTTTATTGAATAGATGAAACCGAACAAGCAAATTTAGCAAGTTCCTTTTTCTCTTAAAGCACAATAGTAATTTCCATGATTTCGGTGTAAAAACACTTAAATTCTTCTATACAAGAATTTCGAAATATGGAATCATGATTCATTTAAGTATATCTTTTACGGCATCAATCAATTCACAATAGCACTATACATTATCATATTAATACTAACACCACGAGAGAATCACACCGCCTTAGTTAGCTAAGAGCCCACAGCCACATAAATCATGTATCAAAGTTCCATAACTTTGATGACTTAGCTGCGTTTGGTAACGTTTCATTCTTTTTTGTTACAGGGAACGTAAACAAAAAAGTGTTTCTGTTCTAACACTTTTGAACAAAAATATGCGTTTGGTAAATTTGTTAGGAATAAAAAATAAACGAAACACGTTTGGTAAATTTTTGTTCTTTTTTTATTTCTTTTAATTTTTTTATATTTTCATTTTCATTTTTCATTTTTTCCTTTATTTTTTACTTTTTTTTTTTCGGCTCGGTCGCCGCCCTCCGGCGACCGGCCGACGGGGCCGGCAGCAGCCTCGCCCGGCCACGGCGAGGCTCGCCGGCCCGGGCGAGGCCGAGCCTCGAGCTCGCCGCGCGCCGGCGAGGCCGAGCGTCGCCGGATGGGGCGAGCTCGAGCTCGCCCGGATCCGGCGACGCTCGGCCTCGCCGGCGCGGCGAGCTCGAGCCTCGCCGGATCTGGCGAGCCCGAGCTCGCCCGGCCAAGGCGAGGCTCGGCGTCGCCGGCGCGGGCGAGCTCGGGCTCGCCCGATCCGGTGAGGCTCGAGCTCGCCGCGCCGGCGACGCCGAGCCTCACCGGGGGCGGCGACGCTCGGGCGAGGTCGCCGACCCTCGACGGCGTCGCCGGCCCTCGACGGCCGGCCATGGCCTCGGCCGGTCCGGCCAAAGAGAAAGAAGAAGAAAAGAGGAAGAGAAGAGGAGAGAGAGAAGGAGAAACAAAAAAACAAAAAATTGTTTCTTGAGAATTGTTTAACGGAACGAAACAACAAAAAGTTGTTTCGTTTACTACTTTTTTTTTTTGAACAAAAACAAAAAAGAATGAAACGCAACCAAACGCGTTTACTTTTTTTTTGTTCCCTAACAAAAACAAAAAAAGTGTTTATAAACACTTTTCGAAGTGTTACCATGCAGGGCCTTACTCTAATTTTGTTTTAATATCATACAACCATATAGGATCATACAACATACAACATGAACACATGAGCTCAAACAAGGATAATCAATACGATGAATTTGGGCAAATGCACTCAACTAATCAAACATAACCTCATGATCAGCCTTTGATTTACATGTATTACGAGCCGTCCTATGACCTCTATCTTATTAATTATAGTCATTGATATTTGACAATCCCTTAGGTTCATAAGTGGTATTCAAGATTGAGTGACTCCTAGAATTAGGGTTTGGGTATATCCATTTGGTTTATCCTATGTACATGGATTGATCCTAGAACATCCATCTAAATATCACATGCAAAGGAAATATGGATTCATGCCCTTAGGTCCTAAGACCTTGATTCTCAATCAATCAATCCATAAAAGTCTCTTGATAGTCTATGCCGTATGTTTGAGACACTCAAGATTCTTCATTTCAAACTTTGTCGCTGATCTCTTTTGGAGTGTAGAGATCTCTTCCATGTCATCCCTTGTGATAATCATGTCATCCATATATATTATTAAAGCATAGAGTATGATCTAAGTTACTCTAATGAAAACCATACTTCTTCATAGCCAAGTTGAATTGTCCAAACAATGTGCAGCAAGATTGTTCTAGACCATACAACAAATGTTGCAAGTTACACACAACCCATGTTTTTTAGGAAACGACGTACCCTGATAAAATATCCATATAAATCTCCTCCTCAAGGTCACCATGAAGAAAGGTGTTCTTTACATCGAAGTGGTGTAATGGCTAGTCTAAATTTGCAGTTGAGACAATAAGACCCTGATAGTGATCAATTTTGCCACAAATGAAAAAGTCTCCATACGTTTGTGTATATCCCCTTATATCTTTCAATAGATCTACCCACCTTATGTTTAATGGAGAAAACCCATTTGCAGCTAATCATTCTTTTCCATCTAGCAATAGAACAAGATTTCATTTTTTTTTTTAAAATTTTCTTTGGCGCCTCCATTTCTTCTTTTATCAATTGAATCCACTTCGGATCTGCTAAGGCTTCTTGTAGTCCCATTGTATTCAAATGCCTCAAGAGGTTTTGATAATCTCCAAGCTGATGCATGATTTGCAATAGGATATTTTGATCTCCTTTCCTCAAAATCTATTGAGTATTGACTTGGGGGCTTTCCACGATTATTCCTAAAAGATAAGTAGTAACTAATAGAGGTATCCGAGTCATCAAGAGAAGAAGGTGTAGCAAGAGAGCTTACCTCAGGAATATTCTCAAAAGACGAATCATTGGGTACCGAAGAGTGAGGGGGTTAGCAATCTATGTAGTACCATCATTTTCAATTCTTACTATTTGCCTAGCTTCCTACTCAATTTTTTGCTCAATATCAATTCTAACCTCCTCACTAACCATTGGTTCACTTTTTCACTCACTAGGCTACTAGGTTGTCCAGTTTTAGTTTGTACTAGAGTGTCTTCGAATACAATACAATCCCACCAATTCTTCCTTTCAACTAGTGTCTCCCCCCGAAAGGAAGAATCAAATGCTAATAATGATAAAAAAAAAAAAAAATTAGATTTCATGAAGGTCACGTCCATGGTGATACGGGTATGCCTAGTAGCAGGATTCTAACATCAATATCCTTTTTGTGTGTGTGTGATACCCCAAAAAAACACAACAAACTGCACAAGGGTCAAGCTTAGTATGTTGATTTTAAGGAAGATGAACAAAGCAACACATCCAAAAACTTGAGGAGGAATTAGCAAAATAGATGGTAGAGTAACACGGTTGGAAAGGACTTATAATGGAGTCTGAAAATTCAGCACCTTTGAAGGCATACGGTTCGATAAACATATTGTTATGATCCCAACATTGTCCGAGTATCTATTTAGCACATGTGAACCAATCAATAATGCACAAGTAGTTTCTAAGATACGTCTATTTTTCCATTTGACAACTCCATTCTGTTGTGGTGTTTGAGTACCAGAGGTTTCATGAAGAATACCATGATTCATGAAATAATTTTGAAATTCCTTATCAACATACTCTTCACCATTATCGAATGAAGAATTTGAGTTTTAGCTAAAAATTGAGTCTAAATCATAGCATGAAAAGTTCAAAACATACCAAATACATCATCTTTGTGCTTCAACAATTATAACCAAGTCATTCGAGTACAATCGTTAACAAATATCACAAACCAACAAATTTCGGAAATAGCAGTAATTGGAGTGGGTCCCCAAACATCAAAATGAATTAACGCAAAGGGAATTCACTTTATTGTAGGCTTATTGGGAAAGGTACACTATGACTTTTAGCTAAAATGCAACTTTCACATTTAAAAGCTAAATCATGCCAGTTGGAAAATAGATCAGGACATAGGTACTTCATATAAGTGATGACGGATGCCCCAAACGATGATGCCATAGCCAAATTTGGCTCTCCTTGATACTAGTTGAGTGTTGCATGTTATTTGTTGGACTAGGACTAAAATCATCCATGCAGTATAACCCCCTCTCTTAATACCACACCCATTAATTTCCATTGTGAAAATATCCTCAAAAGACAAAAAGTAGGATAGATTATAGCAATGCAATTTAGCTTTTTAGTGGCTTGGCCTACAGAATTCAATTTATTTGAGAGAGATGGAACCAACAAAGTATTGGATGAAGAGAAAGAGGGTGAGAGAGTAACTGTCCCAACTCTTGTAACAAGGTGTATGACCCCATTAGTATTGGCAACATTACTTCATCTTGGTTGGTAATCTTGACAAATTCATATGAACAAAATGTCATGTGGTTAGTTGCTCCCAAGTCAATAATCCATCCACTGTAATTATCTTGATTATAGCTAAGCAATGTGACATCACCACAATTACTGTTAATTTATGACTCGAGTTTGAGATTTGTTGGACTTGTTGAAGATTTACAAAATAGGAAGTAATAGAATAAAAAAAAAAAAAAAGGAGAACAACAGAAGCCTGCATAAGCTCCGAAGGAAGTGATCTTCGTGGGGCCACTTTTGGGCATGAAAAACAAAAGCTTCCAAGGAAGCAACGTCCAAGACAACACTGGAGAATGGAATCAATTGGTGTGGGGCCTAGAGTCAAACTTTGACTCTGGGCACATTTATATATGAATATAAGTTTCCTCTTTGGGTGTGTGCGGTATTGATCCCCTACGTAAGAAGGAGCCGCCGAATCCTACGTAGAAAACCCTACGAAGTCTCACACGTATAAAACAGAAGTGTTTTACGCAGGGTTTCCCTTCTTTTCGGTGTGTGTGTTGTTGCTACACCCGTACGAGAGAAAAGGAGGAGCCGCATATCTTCAAGCTGAAGCGCGATCAAGAAAAGGAGTTCTTTTTCAGCGTTTGTTTTTGAGCTTGTGTGATAATTTTAGTGCCGTGGCTTGGGTTTGGATTAAATTGGGGCTTGGGAAACACCGAGAGAGTGTTTGAGTGACTTGAGTGTGTAATCTCCTTGTATCGCTTGATCTATAGTGAAATTCGCTGCTGCTCTCCCCGTGGACGTAGGTCTTTACGACTGAACCACGTAAATCCGGTGTCTGATTTATTTTCTTCTTCTGTCTATATTTTGTTCAATCGCTCGCCCCATCGCAACAAGTGGTATCAGAGCTAGGTTTGGCTGAGTTGAAGCGAATCGATGGCAACAAAAGAATTAAAAGTGAAAATCAACAGATTTGATGCGAAGGATTTTAGTTTCTGGAAGATGCAGATTGAAGATTATCTTTACCGATGAATCTGCACTTGCCTTTATTTGGGGAGAAACCGAGAGACGATGAAGCAAGCTGATTGGGATTTGCTGGATAGACGAGCTATGGGTGTTATTCGGGCGACGTTGGCTCGTAACGTCGCGTTTAACATCCCGAAGGAGAAGACCACCGCTGATTTGATGCAAGCCCCGTCGGATATGTACGAGAAGCCCTCTGCGATCAACAAGGTCTGTTTGATGCGACGTCTATTTAACTTGAAGATGAAAGAAGGTGCGTCAGTTGCGGATCATATCAATGAATTCAATGTGATTGTTAGTCAATTGAGTTCAGTTGAGATTGATTTTGAAGATGAGGTACGTGCTTTGATTCTATTATCCTCATTACCTGATAGTTGGAATACTACCGTTACTGCTGTTAGTAATTCCTCAGGATCAACAAGTTTGACGTTTGATGGAGTTCGAGATTTGATTCTGAGCGAGGACATTCGTAGAAGAGAATCTGGCGAATCTGTATCTACTGCTCTAGTAGGTGAAAATAGAGGAAGATTTGTGACACGTATGGGTAATGGTAGTACTAATATGAACAGACGTAGTCAATCTAGAACTGCTAATGTTGTCTGTTGGAGTTGTGGCAAGAGGGGGCATCTTAGAAGAGATTGCCTTAAGTTGAAGAATGAGAAGGGTAAGGGAATTATAGTTGATTCTGCAGATAATGTTGCAGCTGTAGCAGATAATGCTGATTATGTCTTGTCTATCACTAATGATTCATCGCATGATGGATGGATTATGGATTCTGGTTGTTCTTTTCATGTCACACCAAATAGAAACTGGTTTATCACTTATCAGTGTACGGGTAGTGATAAAGTCCAGTTAGGGAACAACGCTAAGTGCGATGTTGTGGGTGTTGGTGATGTTAAAATCAGAATGCATGATGGTATCGTGAGGACATTGACTGGAGTGAGGCATGTTCTAGAATTGAAAAAGAACTTAATTTCCTTGGGTGCCCTAGATTCAGCCGGTTGCATGTATTCCTCAAAAGGTGGAGTTCTGAAGATTGTTCGAGGTGCCCTGGTGATAATGAAAGGAATCAAGCATAATGGTCTGTATAAACTTCAAGGTGAGACAGTGATAAATTTCGCTGCAGAGACGTCGGATGCATCTGTTCGAAAGTCTATTGACTGCTCTAGGAAGACCTGGGTGTTTGTGCCAAGGCACAAGTTCGATGCTGGTGTCAGGATCTCGCAGTCAAGAGCTTTGATCGAGACGGAGACTGATAAGTCAATCAAGCATGTGCAGACTGACAATAGCATGGAGTTTTGCTCAGAGCTGGCAAATAAATTCTGCATGAAAGAGAGCATAGTGAAACATCGTACTAGTGCTAGTAAATCACAACAATTTGCAGAATTGATGAGCAAAATATTACTAGAGACGGCCCAAAAAATTATCTTTAGTGCTGGTATGGCTAGGAGATTCCTGGTTGATGTGCTAAGTACGGTAAGCTACCTGGTGAATAGATCCCCATCAACTGCTATTGAATGGCAGACTCTTGAAGAAGTGTGGTCAGGTAACGTTGCTGATTATTCTATTCTTAGAATGTTTGGTTGCCCGTGTTATTTTCGAGTAAATAATGATAAGCTTGATTGGAGGGCAAGATGCATATTCCATGGCTATGCACAAGGTGAGCGGGGTGATCAGTTGTGGTGCCCAGATATAAATTCACCTGTTAACAGCAGAGAAGTTACCTTTGATGATTCTCAAGTACTTCTGGCTAGGAGTGATTATAGCAAAGTTAATACGGATTTGGACGGTGTTCAGCTTGAGGTGGAGTTGCGACCAGAGACTCCTGAGGTAGTGAGTACGAGCATTAGAAAAATAATCGACACAGATGGTGTTCATAGCGAGGTGGAGCCTATAAAGCCAACAGTTGCTGTAACTGCTGAAATTAACAAGGTATGTATTCAATCTCCTGATAGATATGGATGTAATAATGGTTTTGCTTTATCTGCGATTGAGGAGGTTGTGTCAGAAAATCCTTGCGGAGCAGTTAAAGGTGCATATGGAGTTGGTATTCTGATGAGGTCCTCAATTATGGCAAAGTTCAAGCGAGGCTTGGACTTAGATGATATCTGTGGCGGTTGAGCCCATCGGGGGTTATGGGAAAGTAGTAGTAGAATTTGAATTTTTACGAAGCGATTGTAATTTGGCTCAAACGTTGAGTCAAGGTGGAGATTGTTAATTTATGACTCGAGTTTGAGATTTGTTGGACTTGTTGAAGATTTACAAAATAGGAAGTAATAGAATAAAAAAAAAAAAAAAAAAGGAGAACAACAGAAGCCTGCATAAGCTCCGAAGGAAGTGATCTTCGTGGGGCCACTTTTGGGCATGAAAAACAAAAGCTTCCAAGGAAGCAACGTCCAAGACGACATTGGAGAATGGAATCAATTGGTGTGGGGCCCAGAGTCAAACTTTGACTCTGGGCACATTTATATATGAATATAAGGCCCGTTCGTTTCACTAAAAATATCACGTTTCAGGAAAATATTTTCCTGGAAGTTATTTTCCGGAAAATGACTCTATTTTCCGGTGTTCGCCAACATCTAAAATTTGAGTGGAAAATATTTTCCACTTTGTTCGTTAGCTTAAACATTTTCCTGAAAAAAAATTATCAAAAATTAAATTTTAATATTTTTAATTGACCCAAAATTTTATTTTATTTTATTTATATTTTTTTAAATGATTTTTTTAATTATTTATATTTTTAAAATAGAAATTTTTATTATTTATTATTTCTTTTTTTTTTTCCTTCCTCCTTCCGTCTCCTTCTTCCTCCCGATTCCTCCCGAGCGGCGTCGTCGGTCGTGGCCTCCTTCCTCCTCCTTCGCCGCCGCCACCTCCTTCCTCCCGAGCGGCTTCGCCGCCGCCACCTCCTTCCTCCCGGCCGCCGACCAAGACCCGGTGGCCGATCCGGCGAGCTCGAGTGAGATCGAGCTCGGCCGATCTCACCCGAGCTCGCCGGATCGGCGACTCGAGCTCTGTCGCCGGATCCGGCGAGCCGCGAGCTGCGCCGCCGGATCCGGCGAGCTCGGGTGAGATCGAGCTCGGCCGATCTCACCCAAGCGCGCCGGATCTCGGCGACAGAGCTCGAGCTCGCTCGGATCGGGAGCCCGAGCTCGCCGTTAGAGCAGCTTCGAGCCGCCAGGGGAAGCGGAGCGCGGCGGCGGCGGTGGCTTCCCGGCTGGAGCAGGCGGGCAGGAGCGGAGGAGCGGCCGGGGAGGGCGGAGGCTGATCCCGGGAAGGACGTCGTCGAAGCCTCCTCTGCAGGGAGAGCAAGAAAGAGAGAGAGAGAGAGAGAACGAGAACGTGAAGGGAGGAAAGAGCAGCGGGAGCACGAGAGCTCGTGAGAGCTGCGGAAAATGTTTTCCTCTTTTCAAAAGAGGAAAACATTTTCCACTCATTCAAGAAGGATTTTCCGTTGACCGTGTGTTTTCCGCCATCCGAACACCGGAAATTTCGAAAAATATTTTCTCGAAAGTTATTTTCCGCGAAACGAACGGAGCCTAAGTTTCCTCTTTGGGTGTGTGCGGTATTGATCCCCTACGTAAGAAGGAGCCGCCGAATCCTACGTAGAAAACCCTACGAAGTCTCACACGTATAAAACAGAAGTGTTTTACGCAGGGTTTCCCTTCTTTTCGGTGTGTGTGTTGCTGCTACACCCGTACGAGAGAAAAGGAGGAGCCGCATATCTTCAAGCTGAAGCGCGATCAAGAAAATGAGTTCTTTTTCAGCGTTTGTTTTTGAGCTTGTGTGATAATTTTAGTGCCGTGGCTTGGGTTTGGATTAAATTGGGGCTTGGGAAACACCGAGAGAGTGTTTGAGTGACTTGAGTGTGTAATCTCCTTGTATCGCTTGATCTATAGTGAAATTCGCTGCTGCTCTCCCCGTGGACGTAGGTCTTTACGACTGAACCACGTAAATCCGGTGTCTGATTTATTTTCTTCTTCTGTCTATATTTTGTTCGATCACTCGCCCCATCGCAACAATTACCTTAATTATTGAGAGTAGTTGAATTACTTGACGATTTCACTTGTGGAATTAAAGATAAGTGAGGTTATGCATTTACCAAAGAAACTTGTCCCAACCCACTATTAGCATATTTTTGTGCCTTGAGATTTTTTCCACGATTCTTGGTACCCATGTAACTTAAAGCAAGTTTCACGAGTATGCTTCATGTTTCCATAAAGTGTAAAGCCTCCTTCTAATTGTGCCTTGGCCTTTGATGTTGTATTCATCTTTCCACCTCCTAGAGAGGAAGAACCGGTTTTAAAAATCTAGAGCATCAGTGGTCATTGAGGTTCCATCTTGACTCCTTTGGAGGCCATGGAATTGGCATGTGTAAATTTTATGCTTGGTATCATAACTACTTATCTTACATCCTCCCTTCAGACATGAGCAAAGACTTGTTCAATCATAGGGAATGGTCGAATTTGAAGCACATTGGCCAGTATGTTTTCTAGATGATAATCCAATCCATCAAGAAAAATATAGACTCTATCTTCCTATATAACCTTGTAGACTCGACATGCACTCATAACCATATTTATAGCCATATAAAGATGTATTAAAATCATTAGGAGAAAATAATCTTGCAAAAATTTTGAGATTTTTCCAATAACACATGAAAGTATTTGTTTAAATAAGATTAGCATCCAAGAGTACATTTGCAATTGCGATTCCAAACAAATATAAAATGAAGTCGACTTGGAATTGGTCGTTGGATATGCTGATTTTGACTATCAATCATTGAAGGGAAAATGTAAAAAGCAGTTGGTTAGTTAGCTTGTTGTAAGAGTTATAAGTGCAGCACATATGATAATACTAATTTTCAGCATCAAATATGCTTGACTTACAATTTTTTATGTGCCAACAAATGCATAGAGATTGTTATATGGTGTGATAGGATGGTGTAACTATTGTTGATATTTAAGTTTAGCAACCCATTAGAAAATTAGGAATTAACTCGGCTCTATCAAAAAGAATTTTCATTAGATTACACAACATGTAGGCATTAGGATAATTTACATCAATATTGCTAAATTTTACTAATTTATTAATAAAAATAATAACAAAATAACAAAATAATAATTAACAAAATTAATTAATTTAAAAGGCGTCGGGCCAGGCCCAGGCTAGGCCGGCCCGGCCTACTCCCCCTCTTGTCTCCTTCCTTCCCGCCCGGGCCAGGCCCATTCTCCTTATTTCTTCTTCGGCCCGGCCCTTCCTTCCTCCCCTCCTACTATTCACGCGCGCGACAGAGGCAGCGCGTTCAAAGGATCGGGGACGGAGAAAGCAACTGCCGGTTAAAAGGGAAGAACGGACGAAAGAGTGACGGTTCAAGTTGTAAATTCGGGAAGGAGCTCAACGCCACAGATCTGTCAAGAGCAGAGGACAGATCGGTGGCAGAGTAGAGAGCAAGGGGAGGACCACCGGTGTAGGCCAAGGACTGGCCGGTGCGCGAGAGACCGGGGGAGAAGGGCTTCCACCTTGGAACGTTCAGCAAGCCAAACTGGGGAGGGGTACTATAAAAGAGGAAGATGGAGAGACAGAGAGAGAACTGGACGCACGACCAAGAGAAAAAAGAGGAGGGCGAGAGAAGAAGAAAAAAGGTTCGTTCTCGGCTGAGCGTCGTCCAGCCGCCCTCAACGCAAACCGCAGCCCCCTAGTCGACACCACCGAGCCCGCGGCATTCTCCTTCCTCATGGCGTTCGGTTTCTGGCGAGTGGATCTGTCGGTTCGATCGGCCATCTTCCCGAGGATCCCAGCTTGGCAACACAGGGACAGTCGGCTATAGCTCGATTCGTGTCGAGGCCGTTGTAGCCAAGCCAAGTAGGGACTCCACAGTTAAACGCTCGTTCCCTCGAACCCTTTTTGCTCCGCCCTATTTTGGTTGAAGGAGAGGCTGCGACCCGGCTTCTTCGGTTTATTCGTGGTTTACTTCTAAGCTGTTGGCGTCGAGCATTTCCTGGTGATTTTCTTTGAGCTTATATCTAAGAAGGGTCAATGTCTTGTTCTCGCTTTGTGCCCACTACGTGTTCGAGGGAACGCCCGAACCAAAAGCGGTCGTTTTATTAGTCTCGGATTCTGAACTGTTCCAAGGATCCGTAGATGCTTTTTGTGCTGTACAACATTTTTACCAATGGCCGAATACATTTCTTTAGCCAGATCTCATCTCTATAAAGTCTAAACAGCCCCGGATTTTCTACCTCATTTTGCCTCGTGCTCAGACATTTCCTTAGCCAGATTCGGAAGTCGTTTCCCGATTTGGTTTAAGGGGTCTCGGTCATGACCACTCGATGGCAGAATCTGTATGGTGCGATCTATTGATGTGTTAGTCTAATGATGAGCCTTGATCGTGGAAGTCCTCGAGCGGTGGTCATCTTGCATTTTGGTGTGTTCTGTCTGGGTTTGTCTTGGGGTAGTGGAATAGGGAGTAGACGTTCAAGGGCTCAGATAAATAGAGAAGAAAACGAAAAAAGAGGAAGTGGGCTTGAGCTTAGTGTTGGTAAATCTGGATTGGGCTTAGGTTAATTGAATTTGGACTCAGTTCAGGTCGCGAACAGATTGGGCTTGAATACTTGAGCCCACTTCTTTTAGTCCAGTTGGTATCACTAGCGCAGGCCGGAGGGGCCCCGAAAGATCCACATTCGGACTGGGCCCAGTCCGAGTCCCTATTTTTAGGATTAAAAATTAATTTAGAAAAAAATTAAAATTTCCGAAAAAATGTTATTCTTTTTCAAGTTAGGAAAAAGCTTAAAAGGTAGTTTTTGAACAGTTTTCTCTTAAAATTTGTGAAAATGCTAAAAAAAATGTTAGTTTCAAAATTGAACAAGCTCTCAAAGCTTTATAGTAGGGATTGAATATTCATGGAAACAAATGTTGGCTTGTTGATTGCATATTTCCATCATTCTGATTGCGTGCTTTTGATGCATGGATTGTTGTTTCCTTAGCCTAGTTAGGAATTGAATCTTAGAACTCACAATTGCTATAAAATGTAGGGCTTTAGTTGGTTAATTAATGTAGTCCTCGACCTTAGATTCTTTTGTACGTAGCAGGAAAGTAATTCTCCCATTGCTTTATGTGGGTATTTAATCAACACACTATAAACTAATTAATGACTCTTAGATAAAAATGATTTTGCATGTTAGTTGCGAATTGCTACAAGCTTGGAGAGCCCGAATTAAGTCTAGATTTAATAATTTATTAGCCAAATTTAAGGTGGCTCACCCAAGATTATGTTGCAATAACTATGGGATTAGAACTTTTGCACAATATACAATTAAATTTGTAATGTGTTTTTGGACTAGGCCTTTAACGTTTTTTTTTTTTAAAAAATAAAAATAAAATTGGCCCATCTATTTAAAATATTGACGAAAGCATTGTAACATGTCATTAAGTTGCAGTTAATTGCCATTCTAGCCCCGCAAGTGCTATCTGATGTGGCTGTCAATCACCTTAAATAATATGAAAAACAAATCTATTTTTTTGAAAAATTCAAAGATGCATTACTCAAAGGTAAATTACAAGAAAAACTATCAGAAAAACGCATCCAACTAAAACACACTTGGGATGTCTTTGTGTTCGATTAGAATTTTAGCCTGAGCACATGACCAACAAAATCTGGTGATTACTTTAATATTTCTCCCATAATTCCATATTTTTTTAAAAGTATTTTCAATCTCTTGTTGAGAGATGCTTTTTTGAAATACTCCGTAGAAAACAAATGCCAAGTTCTAATTGCCCTTAAAAACCAATTAAAAGTACATATTTTATTTTTCAGTCAATTTTGTTCATGACTATTTGGTAGAATATAATTGTGACTGGTTCTTTACACTGTCATTCTGAGATATTACTTAAAATCACGGTCAATTACTAAAATATAAATTTTCTATGCCTTTTTTTTGCTTGAAAAATTGTCTAAGCCTTTAATTTGTAAAATTTAGGCAAAAATTAAAAAAAAAAAAAGTTCCACTGACGATAAAAGAAATTAGGTATTCCTTGCTAGTTAGTGTCTTTCATCATGGTTTTTAAGTATCAAACTTATAACACAATACGAGTTCTTTCATTGTGCCTCATGCTGTTAATGTTGTCAAAGTCATTTCTTTATTATCCGGAAGGATGATAATGTCAAGGCATTGGTTGTCGTTTGCTTCTTTTTGCGGTAATAGAAGATAGACAGGAACAACAAAGCTAAACATAATAAACTGACAGCTACCGCAAATATCACTATAGCCTTGGTTGAAGAATACTTATTAGAGCTTGGTGATTTGCAAAGAGGAAGCTTCAAACCCGGAATACCTCCACAAAGTTGTCTATTTCCAAAAACCGATCCGCCCTCTGGAACCTGTCCTTCTAGCCCATTGAAGGACATATTCAACATCAAATTTAACATCTAACCTCAAATTACATTATATGAACGATAAATTAAGGGAAAGTAAAGTAAATTGAGATATTTAATTTTTTGCCATCGTGTCAAATTAAGATCAAATTATGAAAAAGATAAAAATGAGTGAAGGTGAATATTTTTCTAGCCTATTTTTGTCTTTTTAGCCAACAGTTATTATCTTTTTTTCTGGAAATGAACATTATATTAAAATTAATTGTAATATAATTAGGGAAAAGCAAAGACCGAAAGTGAATGGAGATTTTACTTGAGTAAATTGGGATAAGATTACGAAAGAAAAAAGATATAAAGGAGTGAGTAGATTTTGTCTTGACCTGTTATTATTATATGAAGGGAAAAATGAAAGGCAAGAAAAGATAAAGGGAAAGAGAGATTATTTTAATGTCTAAATGGCCATAAGATGAGTCTACTTCAATGCACAGCTTCTTTACATATAGTTTATTAGATTCACACTTAAACTAGCCCAGATGCTTGCACAAACATAAGTCCATAGCAAATGACAACATAACACATCTTCAAAGCACACAATCAACCCTGAAAGTCTTTATGGGCAATTACTACATAGTTACTTTAGGAAATGCAGGAAGATAATGAATCCAGCCAGGAAGGACAGCTTGACGTCACTGGAGTCTCAACGGAGGGACTAATTGTTACGGCCGCTTCAATGTTTTCTTCAAACGTGGAGCTCTGGTCAATGTTTTCTTTAGGCGTGTACCTCTGGTTAATTTGGGTGAGTTTCCAAGCCACAACACTCATTGTTGGCCTCTTCAACCTGCTTTGGTCTAAGCATTCCACTGCAAGCTCAGCAACCATATTTACTTCCTTGATTTCACCTCCACTAGGGGCCTTAAAACTTATGATTTTGGAGAGGGTCCCGTTCTTCACGGAAGTGATGAAATGAGGCTTAATATTTATTGTCTCTTCGAACTCATTAGTAACAGAACTTGTAGGCTTCTTTTCGGTGAGCAACTCCACGAGGACAACTCCAAAGCTGTATACATCACTCTCAATTGTTAGCTCACCAGTGGTTAAATATTCTGGATCAATGTAGCCCAAGGTGCCTTTTATTTCGGTGGCTACGAGATGACTATGCTGCGGTGATATAAGTAATGAAGTTCCAAAATCAGATACTTTCACCGAGCAATTTCGATCCAAAAGTATATTTGTCGACTTGATGTTGCCATGAATGATTTCGGTAGAATGCATTTCCTCGAGTGCAAGAGCAGCTTTAGTGGCTATTTTGAGCCGAGTTTTCCACAATACTTCTGGATGGATGTGTTCGAAGAGAGTAGTAGCATTCGGAATATATTCATAAACCAGCAAGGGTATTCTAGTCTCCAAACATATGCCATGGAGCTTCACCACATGTTTGAGGTTTTTAGTATCACAGATTTAAGTTTATCTTGGAAGTCCTTCTTCATTAGAGGCTTGTGCACATCTTTAGGCTTCTTGACCACGACCTCAATGTCCGCCCCCACTGCTATTTTCCCTCTATAGATGGAACCGAAACCACCCTTGCCTAACTTTTTGCTTTCATCATAGTTGTTGGTTGCTTTTACTAGCTCTACCTCCGTAAAGATTTGAACTCCTGGAAGTTTAAAAAGCTTTCCTTTATTTTTTCTGAAGTTTATCTTTCTGATTCTCCACTTCCATGTGACCGAGGCTGAAGCATTGACATATATGCAGACGACAGGTGAAAGAATCACTGCAAAAGAATATATGTTACTAGATTATTCATTTAAGCATGTAATCCTCATATGCTCCACATGCTTCATTAAAAAATGATTAATTTCAAATGCACAACACATTTAATATTTTTTTGATATATGCATTTATATATTTATAATCATCACCATTGATTATGGTGGTCAATCAATATTGCAATGTATAACTATGCAATTTAACGGTGATAGAAATTGTTTTGGTGACAAATAGGTTACACATATTACATACTGTGTAATAATCTTTATAAAAGTCCTTATTTTGAAATTTGACATGTGTCATTATAAAGTGAACAAGTAATCAGATGAACTCAATTTAATACATAGTACTAGCATCTTCTATAACGTCTTTCCTTGATAATGATGAAGAACGTTTGTAATAAAAGAGAATGAGAAGGCATTCACCTCACATTTTTTTAGATCTTTCCATCTACAAATGGTATCAAAACTTGGGGGAAATTGTTTAACCAATTATGTACCTTATAGTTATCATGCTTAAATATTTTTTTCCGCCCATTCCATTGGTGGAAACTCTAATAGATGGGTCAAAAACATATATATCTTGCCCAAATTTATATTTAGTTAACATGTGGATAATTTCTATAATATGTAATTCACCAATCAAAGCATGCTTGAAAGACATTTCCTCTAATTAAAGACGAAAGAAAATGTAACCATTTATAAATTAAAGATTGACTATTAGTCTAAAACTAGGGACGGGCACGGGGAGGGGTTAGGACGAGGATCACGTTCCTCATCCCCACCCCTTAAAATGAAATGCCGCCATCCCATGCGAGGCACTGCCACAGAATTTTCTTTCCTTCTAAAAAAGGTCTAAACCACTTTCTAGATGACAATTTGACAATTTTCTTATTTTCATAAAAAAAAAAAAAGAAAAAAGGAATGGCCTCATCGGTGAATTTTGCAAGAAAGGAGTGGCCTCGGGATTGCTTTTATATGGTCAAACAAATTCCAATCTTAACAAATTAGCCAGTGTGAGACAATGTGAAGATGAAATATTTAAAATATAATTGTGCCACATTACTTACCTTGAGAACTTACCAAGCTTGCATCTTCTATAAAAGCAAGATTGATAAGGAGAAGATTTTTTTAGGGTTTTATTATTATTTCATATTTTTAAAACAAATTATTGTCATAAAATTAAAGAAATAAATAAATATACACGTACATATAAATATTTATATTTTTCTTCAATGTGTACATGGGGCAGATTCGCCAAGTTTTTCACACGCGTACCTATTAATTTCAATAGCTTGAAATACGTAAAATAAATGAGAATAACCTTTTATATCCCGAAAGAAACTAATGCAATTCACTGCTTTTTGGGCCAATATTTTTTGTCTTGTTTGGGCCTTTGTGTCCATTTAGTGCTCAAGAGCGGCTATCACTTCCGCAACTCCCAAGGGGAGTCGAGAAAGTTTCGAAATAAATCATCGATCAGACTCAAGTTTTACCAAGCTCTTCCCGTGCTACTTTTTTGGCCAATATTTTCACAGTTCAGATTTTAAGGAAGCTCAATCGCATTGCCTTCTTCAACAATCACCTTCATATGTCATTGGTTAATTCGGTGCTCCATTTTTCTTTTTTTCTTTTTCGAGTCCAAATTTGTGCTCACTTTCGATTTAAATTTTAGGATTTTTCCCTTGTTAAATTTGCAAGCCTAGCTGTTCTTTTTGGCTCGAGATTTGCAGGTTTGGGTAGAGGAGGAATTTTCATTTAAATCTGCTACGCATCCTCCCACGCACGTAGTTTCAAAGCGTTAGCTTCGGAAAAAAATGGAAAACAAAAAAGGGCGAGGAGAGAAGTTAAAAAGAAAAAAAAAATAAAGATAAGATATAAATAGCTTTAGGCTAGGACTAAATAGGCACATATGGCAGCTTGTGGCTCACTGCTTGTGTTATTGGGGATTACACCCCGTAATATAATAAGGAGATATATATGAACTTACCTACAATTACTATCTCGGGAAGATAACCACCGCCGTCACATGTGTAGCTCCCAGGTAGATTATGGCACTTTCCAGGACATGTGTTTTTCTCTCGGTCCTTACACTCATCGATGTCTACATTATATAGAAGACAAATTGAACCTTTTTCTCGGTTAATGGCAAAAACAGATTGAATAAGTTGGTGCATGGATTATTAGACAGGCAATGCTATCCCATTCAAATTTTGGTCATAGTATTATGGCACATATCCACTCTCTTTTAAGATATCTCCTTTCCCTACCCTTTGTCTCTCCCCCTGTGGAATTCGAGCTCAACAATGGCGTCACTCTTTGTCATGGATGGAGATCATCGCTGCCTCGATCTCTATTTAGGTGACCGCATTGAGGGCACAACAGCTCCGAAAGAATCTACATACAAAACTAGCAGAAATCGAGCTTTTGCAGTGATGCATGAACCCCACGTTGCAAGAGCGAGGCGAGGGGTTGCTGTTTCCATATCATTGAACTAGGAATGAGAAGATTGATCTTTACAAGCATGAGTGAGGTGGGTGTGTTGATATGTATACCTATTACTAAATACGATTGGCTCATCGAAACTTTTTATTTACATACATTTTAGTACATGTACCAGGTTTAGTGAGAATATAATTAAGAGGGCGGCAGCACAGAGTTTAAAGAAGAAGAGAAGATTGTTGTTGAAACGTGGGGATAGAGTTGCTAGAAATACATGCTAACGTCTGTAGGGTGGTGGCAAAGGCCTTAACTTATTCTGTTAGGCAAAAAGTCAAAAACTTAGGAGAAACACAAGTCCAAGTTCAAATTTATTTGATCGGGCTAAATCATAATTATTCATCGTGTGAATCTCACATTCCACATGCTCAATACTAGATATAGATTTAGGTCCTAGAAAGATTACGTAAACTTATATAGACCTTCCATTAAAATTATATTTGGTGGTACACATCAAAACACACTCTCCCTTCCCTCTATCACTTTCCACATAACTCACCATCCACTCCACCAACACCAAGGCCTAGCAATGCGACTAACATTATGAGCTAGGGCTCGTTGTCTCCTTGTTGAGATTAATATTCACATGAGTTAAGGCCAATTCCTTGAGAAGATATTAGGTATGCAAGTGATACCATGCTGGATTTGCAATGGTGACACATGCCAACCTCAAGGCCCACCATTAGAAATTTTGAAATGGGATTTGCTAATAAAATAATCTTTAGATTACTGTGAAAACAAAATGTGAATCGCAAATTCTTAAGGAAGTGCTCCCTATAATAATTTTTAATTATTTGTTATTTATTTTTTATGATCTAAAACAAACTGTTATTCTCAGGCAAGTTAAGGACAATTCATAAACATTTATTTTTTGAAATTATCTCTCTCCTCTTTTGGACTTGCCGTTTCTCTTCTTCTTCATAGTTTCTTCCCTTTTTCTTCTTCTCTTTTTTTTTTTTTATCCCTTTCGTTCCCTTTGGCCTCTGGCTGGTAGCTGGCCGTCCGGCCATAAGGAAGGGTTGCTTTCGCCCAGAGTCAACAGGGTTGGACCCTCGCAGCTAGGGTGAGGACTGCCCTCACCTTGACAGCCTCGCCATATCTAGAAGCTGTGAAGGGAGGGAACGACATCGGAGCTACAGGAGACCTCGAGGATGCAGGGATTGACAGAAGGCCTGGGCTTGTGGACACCCGGGGGACGGCGGATGACAAGTGGAGGGAGGCAACGTCATCCAAGCTACAAGCGACCTTTAGAATATAAGGGCTGAGGGAGAGCTTAGGGTCGCAGGTGATGATGACCGGGGACATGGGCTAGTTTTGGACCTAAGGGTGGCCGCCGGGGGCAGCGGACGACCTCATTGGTGGAGCCGTCGCTGGAGGGGGATCGGTGGACGACGCGATGGTGGAGGCAATGGACGAGGCAGAGGCGGCGGCGAGAGAGAGTAGATCGTGAGTCGAGAGGGGAAGTGAGAGAGAAAAGCGTCGTTGGGGAAGGAGAGAGCAGAAAGCGTTGTGTGACACGGGAGAGAGACGAGAAAAAATTTCTGACAGTGGACCCTAAGGATGACACGTGTCATTCATTTAATGGACTATTGTAAATTTGAGCTGGTATTCTAACATTTTCTCCCACTTCCCCACCACCAGCACGCCCGCATCATTGCCACGTCGCTCTTTATGAAATGTTGCAGCAGTTGTCTTCTTCATAGTAGACTTACAGATATGGTCTCCTCCGTTAATGGAAGAGACTAGCAAGCATATCTCATCTCCTTCATTGCGAGGAGACATTCGGGGGGACTTGTCAATGCTGAGATGAGGTACAAGACAGACTCGGGGAGAGAGAGAAAGTCGTCATAGTCGTTGCTCGGAGTGGTGGAGGCAGTTTGTTGTCATCTCCGAAGTGGAGTAGCTGTTGCCGTGGAGGAGCGGGAGTGTGTTTTGGTATGGCAGAGAGAGAGACGGCTGTGGGGTCTGACGCGCATGAAGGCCGACGCTAGGCTCACCTAAGGTGGTGGGCGAATGATGTGGCGGTGGCAATGTCGTGAGATGCAAGCCGGAGTGTGGAGGTAGAGGTTGAGAGAGAGAGAGAGAGAGAGAGAGAGAGAGAGAGAGAGAGGGTGTCAAAAATCAAACGGCGCCTCATTAAATGGGTAAGCTAGATGGAAACAATGCATAAATTAGTTATCCACACAGTTCATTTAGAGGTGACAATGCATGAGTCACATATGTTAATTACCTTGACACCCGCAGGAGCGATCATAGGGATTCCCCTCATACCCACGCTTGCAAAAGCAACGGTAACCCGGTCCATCCGCGAAGTCGTCACAGTCAGTGTTGTTGCTGCAGGCATAGCTCGACTGGTTCAACATGGCCTGTGCGCAAGTGACGTTCTCTCTGATCATCCAGTCCAGAACAAGGTCCGACCTCTTGCCCAAATCATCGAAGGTCGGGAGTCTCTTGCTGGAGATATTGAATGACTCTTTGTCCCCCACGAAGGCTACTCCACAGGGGCTGAATGACAAGACATTCTCGTGATTGGTGAAGGAGTCGATTCTAATGTGGAGCTTCTGGAGCCCCTTCGGAATGGATGCTTGACAGCAACCGATACCAGAGCAAGTGGTCTCCTTCGCCAAGTCAACGGGCTCACGGCAGTAGGAGATGCAGCCGCCCCGGGAAAAATCATATTTGTCGTCCGCCTTGAGCGGGTTCGTGAGCGCGAAGGTGTCACAACCGAGGACTGTGAGGGCGTTCCGGGTGGCCGAGAATCTGTACTGTGGATATGAAGATAGATTGACGTACATATTTTTGCTTGTGTAACTTGTGTTTAATGACGAGCCAGACTGGTTGTAGCAGTCGTTTAGTTCGGGGAGTCTGATGACCATGGTCGAGTCGGTGACCGAGATCCTGCGTATCGAATAATTCTCCGGCGTCTCAATTTGTTTGATATTCGCGCGAAACAGTAGTCGACCGCCTCTCCCTTCGGTCTTATTGCAATGGAGCAAAAACTCTTCGGAACTCACGCACCAGGGTTCGAGCCCGAAGGGATAAGGTATGGGCACTCTCCCACACCTGCGTGTACAACGTCCGGCCACGGTGGGAGCGCCGCCTTGTCGCAACCACCAGGCTACAGCCACCAGTAGAAGCTGCCGCACTGTCTTCATTTCCAAAAAACTCTCTGACTCTATCCCCCTCTCTCTCCTTTTTGGGACCTTTGTGCTTCTTGTCCTTGTTCAAGAGTGGGATTCAAGTATTAGCTGCTCACCCCAACCCATTATATTGAGAAATGATTGTGTGATAATATGTAATGTGCTGTGAGAATAACAGTATATTTTGGACGACAAAAAATCAAGTCACAAATAATTATAAATTATTACGAGACTCATTTCTTTAAGAATTTATGACTCATAATAGACCGTTATTCTCACAGTATTCAAGGACTGTTATGTTAGCAAAATCTTAATATATTCTCACATGAACAAGTAGGTGAAATTAAGTACAGTAATAGAGGGTATGAGATTGTGTCAATAGGACAAATTGAAGGATCCAATTGCATATATGAAGAAATGCAAGACAAAATAATATATACTCACACACGAAAGACATATTAAGGTTTTATTATCACCATTTCGAGTAAAGCTTACTTTCTGGTTGTTTTGGACATCTCGAACCACCTTGGTCACAAGCTCAAAACTTCCTAATTGCTTGTTGGCCTTGAGAAATCTTAATATGTTTGTTAGTATATTTGATTGCGCCATGACATAAAACTATCCTGATTGTACTTTTACTATAGCGTGGTGAGCCGACAGTGATGGGCCCGCTCTAATTAGCAGTAGTTTAAACGGAACATCATATTATGTGTTGGGAGGAGCTCTTATGATAATCCTTAGTGGGAGTTAGTTACAAGTGCTTGCTACAATTTCCTTCCACTTTACTTGTCCAATATACTATAACAGTAATGCTATTACGATGTACAATAATATATTTTACTTACACAGGTATCCTTGTTGTCAAGGTACATAATTGCAAGCTGCCAAAAGCTACATCGGAAAAAAGATATAGTAATTGTAGCATATGCAACTGGTGTAAATAAATTTTACAAGAACGATTGCATATACCATTGATTTAAAAGATTGATAGTAATAATCTTTAAATCAAAGATGCTGAGACTGCTTATATGAAACTTCTTTTGTGTTGGCGATGTATGATCTATTTTTCCAAAAAGATATAGTGAAACTATACGTGCTAGATGATGCATCATGCGATTTCTGGATAATTAAATGAAGGCATGCTTTGTGTTGGGTCTCATGCTTTCAGTAATAAATCGACTACAAGAATGTATGATGCCACATTTTTTTGTGATGTAGTTTGTCATAAATAAATCGTTGACACGGTTTTTAATAATTTAAATTTTTCAGAAAAATGATAAGTTTAACATGATTTGAGAACATAAGTCAATTATTTCAATTCTGACACTCTCAATTTTCTCTTGCTTGATATTCCCATTATTATCATATTTGGTCAATTCTTCCACTCATTAATTATCTCAACTACATATAAAATTGTTTATATAGAGAAAATTTTGTAGTTGTGTTCTTATTAGATTTTTTGTTGTTGTTGAGAACACAGTGGAAGAAAAGACACTTTAAGACGTTGCGCTAAATAAACATAAGAAATATTGTTATTGAGTTCTTAAGAGCAGGGTGAAGTATACTTTTTGGAAAAGGATTTAATTGATAAATATTAATTACATCTATTACGATAAAAATATTATCAATGTACATCTTCTTTTGTCCGACTACTTAATAAGTGTCATAAAAGTGCCTCTTTCTTAATATGTGAAAGTTCATATAATTGTATCGCAGGGTAGTTTTATTCAAATCTCTAAATTATTAGTAAATATTATGCATAGTAATTAAGATCACTTATAGGAGAAAACCCATATCAAGCAATGAATAGAACAAAGATTTTTTATTTTTATTTTGATTGAATCATCTTAAATTAAATGGTAATTGACTTGCCATCAAAACCTCGAAAATCTCCAACGTAGTTCAAAACAAAATATTGCTTTTTTTTTTTTTTTTTTTTTACTACAAAGAATATGGACTATATGACTTAAACAAATGTCACAAATATGTGCAATTCGCATGTTCACATATATCTAGTAAAGCTCCATATATTCAAGGAGACAGACGAGATTACTTTGAACATAAGACTCTATAATGGAATATATCGCATTCAAATTAAATATTTAATCATTCAATCAATAGTTCAAGAATTTAAAACAAAATGATTAGGCGGGGAAAATTGTAAACAAACTATTTTGATCATTGAGTCCTCTTTCTTTTTGAAAACTTTTTTTTTTTTTTTGAAAGCGCTCATTGAGTCCTCTTTCGGGCAGTCGTCTTTATATTATGCATTGCGCACCTCTATCGAGGCCAAAAGTAAAGTAACTTGTTTCACAGCAAAAGCGAAACATAGGAGACAACCTTTTTATCATCCTCTCAGGCTTTTCCTTTCCAGTTGGCCTGACCCAGCGTCCCAACATTAACAACATGCTTCGCATGTTGATGAGTCCAGTGGATCTCCAACGTTGATTTGCGTGGGCTCCACATGCGACTGATTCATCTAACTGCTGAAAATCATTGGGATTTTGTGCATCCGGTTCAGGCACTTGTGGCCTGGATTGCGCACTAAAACCTCCAGGCCTGACGCCTGGTGACCGCATGATCTTAATATGGGAAGACTTGGTGACGACCGTGGACGAAGACTCGTGAGTCGTCTTGGAATCTTTCGAAGAAAACAATAAAATGCGAGAAAAAAAATAAAGAAAAGAGATATCTTGGGTTTCCCAAGAAAATAATTAAGATTATCTCTACATAGAATTACCTTTTCTTTAATCTGGAAATCATTTCTTTTAATTGTTACTTTTCACGTTACAAATAGCAAAGATAATGATTCTAGTGTTTGAAAAAGCAATCCCCTTATATGTATGGTTAACATATATCGTGTACTATTTGGATAGACTCAACATGTATCTATAATCATATTTAGGATTATACAAAGATGTATTAAAATCATCAAAAATAACAATCTTGCAATAATCTCAAGAATTTTCTAATAATATACCGTAGTAATTGATTAAATGAGATAGGCATCCAGAAGTATATTTGTAATCTCGGGATAACTATGTTTTTAAGCAAAACTACTTATGAAATGTGTTTCTTTACTGGCAAAATTATTTCATGCACCTAAGACCATTGGATTAGATTCATCATAACCATTGATCATGCAGACCACATAAGTGAGTTCCACATGACCAATGGCTGCAATTGCATTGGGTCGATGGACGAGGCAAGAGATCCTTCATTTTCCATAATGTTTTAGTTGGAAAATTGCCTCTATTTAAAGTTATGAGCCAATGAACCTAGGAGTCATGTCCTTTTGTATGCAATACTTCAGTGTTTAGCATTTAATATGGTTAAGTGTGCCTATAAGATGAAACACTCTTCTTTTTCTAAAATTTTCTTGTTAATATCATAAATCAGTTGCATACGGATATAATGTAACAAGTCAATCACAAAATCCATGTCATATGAATTCTAGTCAATTTTGTGTTTGAGTTTTGAAAAATTAATGCCACCTTGTAATGGAAAAAGGATTTGATTTATACATAGTCATTACACACATAACAATAAAATTCAGTATTAAAATTATTAATATATATACTTTTTCTTTACTTAACTAGTGTCATCATTCTTAATATTTGAAAATTTATATAATTGTAGCGCATGATGGTGCAATCTAAATTTGGAAACTATTAGTGTACTATGTATAGTAATTAAGATCACTAATACGAGAAGGTCCTACTTAGGCAGCGAATAAAATAACAATCGTATCTTAATTTTGATTAAAATCATCTTATTTTAAAAAGGGTAATTCATTGGCTATCACAACCCAAAAAATCTTGACACTTAGTCCAAAGCAAGTTAATAACTTTTTTTTTTTCTTACATGATTCAAAGTATCCAAACTGTTCAAATTAAAGGATGTATTCATGTGTTCACATACATTTAGTAAAGCTCTATCATAATGCAGCTGGCAAGACTGATTTTGAATGTGAGACATTGTGACATAATTCATCGCATACAAATTAAATGCTTGATAACTCATATAATAATTCAAGATTGCAAAACAAAAATTTGGCTCAAAGTTATCATCATATTCATTATTTTATCATAGAGTCCTTTTGAGTCATTTGTTTTATTTTATATGCAAAGTCCATTGCGCCCCTCTCTATTCACCAAAACTAAAGTAACACTTCAAAGGTGCTGGGGATTCGATCCAGTGGTCTTCTCTACTCGCTGATCTTGTTTCTGCTCGCCTCTGTTCGGGTTTCTCCGTTCTTAGCCTTTGTATGTTTAGTTCGGAGGCTCTTCGTGGGCTGTATGGTGCTTTCGCCATTGCCTTCGCTTGCTTTTCCTTACCTGATGTTCTTGCTCGTTTTACATCGGTTCCCCTCCACTCTTATGTTATGAGAGTGTAGGTTATGGACCCGATCTTTTGTAATTTTCCAAGCTCCATATTTTCTATTTACCTTTCACCAAAAAAAAAAAAAAAAAACTAAAGTAACACGTGCTACACACAAAAATTAATTATAGAAAAGTACCTCGGATTTTTTTGGGAAGGGAAGGGGAGGGGAGGGGGGAGAGAGACCTTTACCTCTTTATATTGGCTTTGGACACAGCAGACCTGGCCCTACGCTCAAGAAAAAAGAAAAACTACAATCTCCGTACGTAAATGAGCCTAGTTGATCGTGGACGTTGATTTATGTGATTCTCATATAAGACTGACCTCATTTAAGAACTGAAATTCATTGAGATCTTGTGACCTAGTTCATGCAAGTGTGGCTTGGGTCCGCACTAAAATCAGTGGGCCCCACGCCTGATGACTGCAAGGTGACGGCGACACGAGAATCTTTCTCGGCACAAGAAGAACAACAAGTCGTCTCGAAGTCTTTCGAAGAAGACGACAAATGCCAAAGAAAGAGCATCCAGAAAAGACGTGGTGGGTGTTCAGCCTGATCCATGCGGATGATGACCTTCGATGACGATATGTCTGCCACGCGAGATGGTCGTCTCTCGACCATTCTCCATCGCCATGGCCGACCGGGAGAGTACTGGGGCTCCGCAGAGTGTGTTTCTCGTCTTCTTAAAATTGACCGAGAAAATAATGATGAATTATATAACAACAGCGACATCCAAAAGAAAATGAGGTTTTTCGCATTTCCGCAGATTCATATTCCTATTCTTGTATTTTTATTTCAAAGAGGTCTTGTCACGTGACATCACCATTTAATTTAATTATATATTACTTTTAAATGTTTTAAGTCATTTGAATATCGAAAAACTGAAAATGTTGAATTCATATGGTATAGATGTATGTCTATACTAGAAAAAATGGAGAATTACTATTTTCATTCAGAGAACTATTGGTTTTATCTCAAATTACAGAGATAATGACATTCTAGTGTTTAAAAAAAGCAGTCCTCCTATTTTTATGTTAACAAGTTTTGCATACTCTTAATGTAGTCTAGTCATGTATCTATAACCATGTTTATGATCATCTAAAGATGTATTAAAGAACATAAATAATAATAATAATAATAATAATAATAATAATAATAATAATAATAATAATAATAATAATAATAATAATAATAATAATAATAATAATAATAATGATGATGATGATGATGATGATGATAATAATGATGATGATGATGATGATGATGATGATGATGATGATGATGATGATGATGATGATGATAATAATAATAATAATAATAATAATAATAATGATAATAATAATGATAATAATAATGATAATAATAATGATAATAATAATGATAATAATAATGATAATAATAATGATAATAATAATGATAATAATAATGATAATAATAATGATAATAATAATGATAATAATAATGATAATAATAATAATAATAATAATAATAATAATAATAATAATAATAATAATAATAATAATAATAATAATAATAATAATAATAATAATAATAATAATAATAATAATAATAATAATAATAATAATAATAATAATAATAATAATAATAATAATAATAATAATAATAATAATAATAATAATAATAATAATAATAATAATAATAATAATAATAATAATAATAATAATAATAATAATAATAATAATAATAATAATAATAATAATAATAATAATAATAATAATAATAATAATAATAATAATAATAATAATAATAACAACAACAACAATAACAACAAGGAAGACTTTGCAATAATCTCAAGAATTCTCTAATAGTGTACTGCAATATTTGATTAAATAAGTTTAGCGTCCAAAAGTACATTTGCAATTGTAGTTGACTTGGAATTGTGTGTTGGATATGCTGATTTTGACTATCAATCAAAGGCAAATATAAAATGTAGCCAACTCGTTGTAAGAGGAAAAATTGACAACGCATATGATAATAATAATTTTCATCATAAAACATGCTCAACTTACATGAAAATCGGCCATTAACTAACTTGTTTCTTTTCATGTGCCAACAGATGAATATAGCAACCAGAGTCTCTAGTATGTGCTTTATCCTCATTGGAACTTTTTATAAAATGTTCAATCAAGGTCGTCATGTTTTTATTTTTGACTGGGCCCTTTAAGTATGTGTGTTTTTCTACTTGTATTTGGCCATCTATTTGAAAAATTGACAAAAGTGCTCATAATATGGCATTAATTTGCTTATTATTGCCATTCTAGCATCACATGTGGTGTTAGATGTTGTCATCAAAAACCTTAAACAATATGGAATAATAAATATTTTTGAAAAAATCAGAAAACGGAAGAGTGGCCCAAGTGCGATGAGGGTGTTGCTTCTCTCGTCAGGCTTTGGTGTGGCCTAATGTTTCAAGAAAACTCGTGGAACTTGCCGAATTTGCGATGATAGCTATATAACATACTTTGCAGTGGTGGTCAAGAAAAACTAAAAAGAGTTGGACCCATTGATTTTGGTTTTCATCGTTTGCCAGACACACCTGATTCCAACCAAATAACATTAGAAAGATCAAAGTAAGATTTCTATCATTATTGCTCTTGATTTTAACTCTCTAAAAAAGAGCAACTTCATTTGCTCCTTTAGCTTGAAACGAAGATATGTTTAGTGCCATTCCTTGTCCGACCAGCAGATGCAATTGACAAAAACGGCGATGTATTCCAAATGGTGGGACTAAGACATCCTTTATCCTCTCTTTACTATGGAATCCTTGACAAGATCGTCCGTGCAATCTTGACGTTGGTCTTGACCTAGAAAAGCAAAGCAACGACTTACATGGCCAAATCATATCTCTATGATTCAAGCTTCAATGATTGCTCAATCCGACTGTGGAGGTTTTCTTTAATTAGGAGCCTGGTTCACGTTGTCATGTCACAATTTATTGTAGGAATTTCTTAAAATAATTACAATCGTGAACATAGACCTTTTTTTATTTTTCAATCCTCTACCCAAGAAATAAATCAGTTTCAATGGATTGAGTATATATACAAATTTTTATTTAGATCTTTGTGTACAAACTATTATTTTGATTTATGGCAGATAGAATTAAAAGACAAAGGTAGATCAATTGATAAATGCTAATGATTCAATTTGCTCAATGTTAATGCACTAATCCTAAACCCGATAACTATAAGCCCCAGCTTTTGTGGGAAATCTAAAGTAGCAATTATATGAACAAGAGACTTTATACAAGCCATCTCTATGTCTCTTAAATAACAACCACTTTCGTATGGAGTGCCATGAAAAAAGATGTCTTGTTATGGTGTGCCTCTCGAAGGTGGACAATAACATGTCTTTTTACTAAAGCAGATTTTTTGAAATTCCACCGTGTTCTTTGAGGTAAGAGCGCAAATTTTGCATGATGGACCTATGTTTTTTTTTTTTTTTTTAATTGTGATCTTAGTCTGCAAATTCAACCTTTCTATTCAATGTGATCCCTCACAAACATATGGTTTTGCAAATTTATGACTCATGTGGATTGTGAAACTCTATACAATAATTCGATTCATCTGTACTGGTTGATATTCTTGAGATCTAACACTTTTTGCAGGCACAAATTTGTTTAAATGAATGCTCAAAATTATGTTTCTCATGCTTTTGATGAGTATAATATATATGGACTGTTTAACTTAAACAAATGTCACAAACACATGCAGTTCACCTATTCACAAACACAATAATTCAAGATTGCCAAACAAAATGATTCGACTAGAAGTTATCGCCAAATGGTTTTGATCATAGAGGCCTTCCAAACTATCTTTTCTTATATTAGATGCGAATTCCATCATGCTCCTCTCTTGTGACTAAAGTAAAGTAAAACTTGTCACACCACAAAAATTAAGTGTAGAAAAGTACCTATGATTAATTTATGGGAAAACCTTAACCTTTCCATGTCGGCTTCGGACACAGTTGGCCAAGGAAAAAAAAAAATAATAATAAGAACATGCTTCGCGTGTGAGCGAGCCTAGTGGATCACCGATGTTGATTTATGTGGGCTCTATATAAGACTTACCTTATCTAACAATTGAAATTCATTGAGATCTTGTGCATCCAGTTCATGCAAGTGTGGCTTGGATCCGCACTAAAACCACCGGGCCCAATGCCTGACGACCAATAGGAGAGGCTTGGTGATAGTAACACGAGACTCGCAAGGCTCTCTCGGTGCATGAATACTTCAAGTCGTCTCAAAGTCTTCGGAAGAACAAAACAACATGCCACAAAAGAAAAAGCATACGGAAGAGACGTTGTGGGGTTGACTGTGATCCATCCGGAGAATGATTTTTCTCAATGATGAAATGTGCATTACGCGAATTGAGGACGTCACTTGGGAGATTTCCCAATGATGAAGGTGTGTATCAGAACAAGATGATCAAGTATGATAACAGCGGCACCAGAAAAATATAATGATGATTTTCGCAATACCGTGGATATGTCTCCCTATTTTATATTTTAATGAGCTAGTATCACATAACATCTTCTATTAAATTAATTATGCTGCTTTAATAGGTTTTAAGTTTCTTGAATCTTCTAAAATTGAAGATGTTGAAAATTATAATTCCACTTTGAAAATTATTATTTTCTAAAGAAGTCACTTTGTACATCTCGAATTACAAATATAATGACTTTTAGGTGTGTTAGACAAAGTAACCATCTTCTGTAAATATTAGAAAATATCGAGATACTTTTCGTGTAGACTCAACATGTACCCATCATTATATTTATTGCCATGTAAATATGTATTAAAATCATAAAAAAAAAAAACTTGCAATAATCTCAAGAATTTCTAATAATATATTGCAATATTTGTTTATATAAGGTTGGCATCCCAGAGTATATTTCGTATTGTAGTTCCAAGCAAATGTAAAAAGCGGTCAGACTCTGATTTTTGTGCTGGACTGGGCAAGTGAAAAAAAAAAAAAAAAGCTGTCCGTATGTTGTAAGTGTCATAATTGGGAACGAATATGATAATGTTAATTATCATCATCAAATATGCTTGACTTGCATAGAAATCAACCATTAATTGACATTCTTTCTTCTTCTACCAATAGATGAATGTAGCTACCAAGTCTTCAGCACGTGTTTTCTCCTCAAATTAATCTTTGGTGTGATAGTGTAACTATTGGATCATAACTTTTACACAACATCCAATCAAGCCCCTGATTTTTTTTTTATTGGGTCTTTTAAGTGTATTCCTTTTTTATTTGTATCAGTCCATCTATTTAAAAAATTTATGAAAGTGCTTACAATATGGCACTAAGTTGCAATTAATTGCCATCATAGGAAGAAGCAAAATGTCAAGAGTTTGCCACATGTGGAACGCGTTTCTTTTATCTATCAAGGGCATGATTCTGGCTTTAGTTTCAATATAACACTAGGCATTGTGGCGACTTGGTTCGTAAAGAATGACAAACATAAGTTAATTATTTATATTCTGACACCCTCAATTTTCTCTTGCTTGTTGTTCCCATTATTCTCATATCTTGTCAATTCTTCCACTCATTAATTATCTAGTTGGGAAATAAGCACGAGTGAATTACATATAAAATTGCTTGCATAGAGAAAATTTTGTAGTTGTGGTGTTCTTATTAGATTTTTTTTTTTTTTTTTTTTTTTGAGAACACAATGGGAGAAAAGACACGTAAGACGTTGCCTAAATTAACATAAGAAATATTGTTAATGAGTTCTTAAGAGCAAGGGTGAAGTATACCGTTTGGAAAAAGATTTGATTAATAAATATTAATTACACCTATTACAATAAAAATATTATCAATGTACATCTTCTTTTGTCCAACTACTTAATAAGTGTCATAAAAGTGCCCCTTTCTTAATATGTGAAAGTTCATATAATTGTATCGCATGCTGGTTTTATCCAAATTTCTAAATTATTAGTAAATATTATGCATAGTAATTAAGAATGCTTATAGGAGAAAGCCCATCTCAAGCAATGAATAGAACAATGATTTTATTTTAATTTTGATTGAATCTTCTTAAATTAAATGGTAATTGATTTGCCATCAAAACCCCAAAAATATCCTACATAGTTCAAAACAAAATATTGCTTTTCTTTTTATTTCTACTACAAAGAATATGGACTATACGACTTAAATAAATGTCACAAATACATGCAATTCGCCTATTCACATGTCTAGTAAAGCTTCATATATTTAGAGAGGCTGGCAAAGTTATTCTAAATGTGAGACTCTACAATGGAATATATTGCATTCAAATTTAATATTTTAACATTCAATGAGAATTTAAAACAAAATGATTACGCGAGAAAAATTGTAAACAAGCTATTTTGATCATTGAGTCCTCTTTCTTTTTGAAAGCTTTTTTTTTCCTTTTTTGAAAGCGCTCATTGAGTCCTCTTTCGAGCAGTTGGTTTATTATGTATTGCGCACCTCTATAGGGGCCAAAAGTAAAGTAATGTGTTTCACGGCAAAAGTGAAACATAGGAAACGATCCTTATTATGATCCTTTGAGGCTTTTCCTTTTCAGTTGGCCTGACCCTGCGTCCCAACATTAACAACATGCTCCGCATGTTGATGAGTCCAGTCGGTCTCCAACGTTGATTTACGTGGGCTCCACATGCAATTAATTCATCTAACTGCTGAAATTCATTGGGTTTTGTGCATTCGGCTCGTGCACGTGGGCCTAGGTTGCGTGCTAAAACTTCCTTGCATGGGAAGACTTGGTGACGACCGAGGATGAAGACTTGTGAGTCGTCTTGGAATCGTTTTAAGAAAACGATAAAATGCGAGAGAAAAAGTAAAGTAAAGAGATATTTCTCCCAAGAAGATAATTAATAAGATTATATTTCCTCTAATCCAGGAATCATTGTTTTCTAAAAAAAAGTTTTACTTTTCATGTTACAGTGTTTGAAAAAAGCAATTCTCTTATATTTATATTAACATATATCGTGCACTCTGCAGATAAACTCGACATGTACCCATAACCATATTTGGGATTATACAAAGATGTATTAAAATCATCAAAAACAACAATCTTGCAATAATCTCAAGAATTTTCTAGTGATATGTGGTAGTAATTGATTAAATGAGATAGGCATCCAAAAGTAGATTTGTAATAGTATTTCCAAACAAAACGAAAAGAAATTGACAAAGGGGACTTGGTTGATGGCTATTAAATTATAGTTAAATACATCATTAATTAAAAGAAAGATTAATAATCTAGTAACGGGACAATGTAAAAGTATAACTTTATTGCATTATGGGATCCTAAATAGGATCTGTCTTCACCTTTGACCGCCTGATCTATGGGGAGACATTAAATGTTATTTCAATCTCGGGATAACTATGTTTTAAAGTAAAACTACTTATAAAATGTGTTTCTTTGTTGGCCAAATCTTTTCATACACCTAAGACTATTGGATTAGATCCATCATAGCCATTGATCATAAAGACCACGCAAGTGAGTTCCGCATGACCAATGGCTAAAATTGCATTGGATTGATGGACGAGGCAAGAGAACCTTTATTTGCCAAAATGTTTTAGTTGGAAAAATGCCTCTATTTAAAGTTATGAGCCAATGAACTAGAAGTCATATCTTTTTGTATGCAATACTTCAGTGTTTAGCAATTAATATGGTTAGGTATGCCTGTGACATGGAATACTCTTCTTTCTCTAAAATTTTCTTGTTAATATCATAAATCAGTCGCATACGGATATAATGTAACAAGTCAATCACAAAATCTATGTCATATGAATTATAGTCAACTTTGTGTTTGAGTTTTGAAAAATTAATGCCACCTTGTAAAGGAAAAAGGATTTGACTTATAAATAGTCATTACACATATAAAAATAAAAATCAGTATTAACAATTATTAGTATATATACTTTTTCGATGCTTAACTAGTGTCATCATTCTTAATATTCGAAAATTTATATAATTGTAGCGCACCATGACGCAGTCTAAATTTTCTAAACTATTAGTGGTACTATGTATAGTAATTAAGATCACCAATATGAGAAGGTCATATTTAGGCAGTGAGTACAATTAAGATTGTATTTTAATTTTATTAAAATCATCTTCTTCTTCTTTTTTTTTGGTCAGAATTAAAATCATCTTATTTGAAAAGGGTAATATCACAACCCAAAAATCTTGACACCAAATCCAAAATAAGTTAATAACCTTTTTTTTTTTTACAATTCAAAGTATCTGAACTGTTCAACTTAAAAGAATGTGCGAACACATGCAATTCGCCTATTCACATGCATCTAGTAAAACTCTGTCATAATGTGGCTGGTGAGGCTGATTCTGAATGCGAGATGTTGTGACAAAATTTATTACATACAAATTAAACGCTTGATCACTCAATTAATAATTCAATATCACAAAACAAAATATTTGACTAAAAGTTACCACTATATATATATATATATTATCATGAAGTCCTTTGGAGTCAAAATCTTTATATTATATGCAAAGTCCAAAGTAACATGTGTTACACACAAAAATTAGAAACAGAAAAATACCTTGGATTTTTTTTTGTGTTTGCTTTTTGTGGGGGCCCCGACCGGGCCCCGAGGGGGGGGGTAGGGGCGGGCCTCTTTATGTTGGGTTTGGACTCAACAGACCTGGCCTAGGACTCAAAAAAATAATAACAATTTCCTACGTAAATGAGCCTAGTCGATACTGGAGGTTGATTGATGTGATTCTCGTATAAGACTGATCTCATCTAAGAACTGAACTCCACTGAGATCTTGTGACCTAGTTCATGCAAGTGTGGCTTGGATCCGCACTAAAATCAGTGGACCCAACGCCTGTTGACTGCAAGGTGACGGGGACACGAGAATCTTTCTTGGTACAAGAAGAACAGAAAGTCGTCTTGAAGTCTTCCGAAGAACACGGCAAATGCCAAAGAAAGAGCATCCAGAAAAGACGTGGTGGAATTTGGCCTGATCCATGCGGATGATGACCTTCGATGACGATATGTTTGCCACGCGAGATGGTCATCACTCGACCATTCTCCATCGCCATGGCCGACCCAGAGAGGAGTACAGGGGCTCCACAGAGTATGTTTCTCATCTTCTTAAACTTGACCGAGAAAATAATGATGAATTATATAACAACAGCGGCATCTGAAAGAAAATGAGGTTTTTCGCATTCCGCAGATTCATCTTCCTATTCTTGTATTTTTATTTCAATGAGGTCTTGTCACGTGACATCACCATTTAATTTAATTATATACTACTTTTAAATGTTTTAAGTCATTTGAATATCGAAAAACTGAAAATGTTGAATTCATATGGAATAGATGTATGTCTATACTAGAAAAAGTGGAGAATTACTATTTTCATTCAGAGAACTATTGGTTTCTAAAGAAGTCATTTTTTATATCTCAAATTACAGAGATAATGACATTCTAGTGTTTAAAAAAAGCAGTCCTCCTATTTTTATATTAACAAGTTTTGCATACTCTCCATGTAGTCTAGTCATGTATCTATAACCATGTTTATGATCATCTAAAGATGTATTAAAAAAACATAAATAATAATAATAATAATAATAATAATAATAATAATAATAATAATAATAATAATAATAATAATAATAATAATAATAATAATAATAATAATAATAATAATAATAATAATAATAATAATAATAATAATAATAATAATAATAATAATAATAATAATAATAATAATAATAATAATAATAATAATAATAATAATAATAATAATAATAATAATAATAATAATAACAACAACAACAACAACAAGGACGACTTTGCAATAATTTCAAAAATTCTCTAATAGTGTACTCAATATTTGATTAAATAAGATTAGCATCCAAAAGTACATTTGCAATTGTAGTTCCAAACAAATAAAAAAGCAATTGACTTGGAATTGTGCGTTGGATATGCTGATTTCGACTATCAATCAGTTTGACTATCAATCAAAGGAAAATATAAAATGTAGCGGACTTGTTGTAAGAGTAAAAATTGACAACGCATATAACAATAATAATTTTCATCATAAAACATGCTCAACTTACATGAAAATCGGCCATTAACTAACATGTTTTTTTTTTTTTTTTTTTTCATGTGCCAACAGATGAATATAGCTACCAGAGTCTCTAGTACATGCTTTATCCTCATCAAAACTTTTTATAAAATGTTCAATCAAGCTCGTAATGTTTTTACTTTTGGTTAGGTCTTTTAAGTATATGTGTTTTTCTACTTGTATTTGGCCATCTATTTGAAAAATTTACGAAAGTGCTCATAATATGGCATTAAGTTGCTTATTATTGCCATTCTAGCATCACATGTGGTGTTAGATGTTGTCATCAAAAACCTTAAACAATATGGAATAATAAATATTTTTGAAAGAATCAGAAAACGGAAGAGTTGCCCAAGTGTGATGAGGGTGTTGCATCTCTCGTTAGGCTTTGGCGTGGCCTAATGTTTCAAGAAAACTCGTGGAACTTGCGGAATCTGCAATGATAGCTATATAACATACTTTGCAGTGGTGGTCAAGAGAAACTAAAAAGAGTTGGACCCATTGATTTTGGTTTTCATCGTTTACCAGCCACACCTGATTCCAACCAAATAACATTAGAAAGATCAAAGTAAGATTTCTATCATTATTGCTCTTGATTTTAACTCTCTAAAAAGAGCAACTTCATTTGCTCCTTTAGCTTGAAACGAAGATATGTTTAGTGCCATTCCTTGTCCGACCAACAGATGCAATTGACAAAAACGGCGATGTATTCCAAATGGTGGGACTAAGACATCCATTATCCTATGGAATCCTTGACAAGATCGTCCGTGCAATCTTGACGTTGGTCTTGACCTAGAAAGCAAAGCAACAACTTACATGGCCAAATCATATCTCTATGATTCGAGCTTCAATAATTGCTCAATCTGACTGTGGAGGTTTTCTTTTATTAGGAGCCCGGTTCACGTTATCTTGTCACAATCTATTGTAGGAATTTCTGAATTGAGTTTAAAATGATTAAAATCATGAATAGAGACCTTCTTCTTTTCTTTTTCTTTTTTTCCAATCCTCTACCCATGAAATAAATCAGTTTCAATGGATTGACTATATATACAAATTTGACATCATATTTAGATCTTTGTGTGCAAACTATTATTTTGATTTACGGCAGATAAAATTAAAAGACAAAGGTAGATCAATTGATAAACACTAATGGTTCAATTTGCTCAGCGTTAATGCACTAATCCTAAACCCGATAACTATAACCCCCGGCTTTTGTGGGAAATCTAAAGTAGCAATTATATGAACAAGAGAATTTATACAAGCTGTCTCTGTGTCTCTTAAATAACAACCACTTTTGTAAGAAGTACCATAAAAAAAAGATGTCTTGTTATGGTGTGCCTCTCAAAGGTGGACAATAGCATGTCTTTTTACCGAAGCGGATTTTTTGAAATTCCACCAACGTGTTCTTTGAGGTAAGAGTGCAAATTTTGCATGATGGACCTATGTTTTTTTGCATTGTGATCTTAGTCTCAAATTCAACCTTTCTATTTAATGCGATCCCTCACAGACATATGTTTTTTTTAAATTTATGACTCATGTGGATTGTGAAACCATATACAATAATTTGATTCATCTATACTAGTTGATATTCTTGAGATCTAACACTTTTTGCAGGCACACATTTTTTAAATGAATGCTCAAAATTATGTTTCTCATGCTTTTGATGAGTATAATAAAGTATATGGATTGTTTAACTTAAACAAATGTCACAAACACATGCAGTTCACCTAGTCACAAACACAATAATTCAAGATTGCAAAACAAAATGATTCTGACTGGAAGTTATGACCAAATGGTTTTGATCATAGAGGCCTTTCAAACTGTCTTTTCTTATATTAAATGCGAATTCCATCATGCTCCTCTCTTTTGACTAAAGTAAAGCAACACCTGTCACACAACAAAAATTAAGTGTAGAAAAGTACCTAGGAACGTTTAAGCATTCGGCCAATAATTCAAGATCATAAAACAAAATGATTTGACTAGAAATTATCACCAAATGGTTGTGATCATAGAGGCCTTAAAAACTGTCTTTTCTTATATTAGATGCGAATTCCATCATGCTCCTCTCTTGTGACTAAAGTAAAGTAAAACTTGTCACACCACAAAAAATTAAGTGTAGAAAAGTGCCTAGGATTAATTTATGGGAATACCTTAACCTTTCCATGCTGGCTTCAGACACAGTTGGCCCACCTCTGGACCTAGGGAAAAAACTAATAATAATAGGAAGTGAATAAGATCACCAATAGAAGAAGGTCCTATTTAGGCGGTGAATACCATAAAGATCGTATTTTAATTTTATTAAAATCATCTTATTTGAAAAGGGTAATATCATAACCCAAAAAATCTTGACACCAAGTCCAAAATAAGTTATTAACTTTTTTTTTTTCTTTTTTTAGTTCAAAATATCTAAACTGTTCAACTTAAAAGAATATGCGAACGCATGCAATTCGCATATTCACATACATCTAGTAAAACTCCATCATAATGTGGCTGGTGAGACTGATTCTAAATGCTAGATGTTGTGAAAAATTCATTTACATACAAATTAAACGCTTGATCACTCAATTAATAATTCAATATTGCAAAACAAAAAATTTGACTAAAAGTTACCGCCATATATATATTTATCATGAAGTCCTTTGAAGTCAATTTTTTTTATATTATATGCAAAGTCCATTGCCCCCTCTCTCTTGACCAAACCAAAGTAACACGTGTTACACACAAAAATTAAATACAGAAAAGTACCTTGAATTTTTTTTTGTGTTTGGTTTTTGTGGGTGGCCCCGGCCGGCCCCCGGGGGACCTTTTTATGTTGGGTTTGGACCCGGGAGACCTAGCCCAGGACTTAAAAAAATAATAACAATTTTCGTACGTAAATGAGCCTAATCGATCGTGGACATTGATTTATGTGATTCTCTTATATACTAACCTCATCTAAGAATTGAACTTCACTGAGATCTTATGATCCGCACTAAAATCAGTGGGCCCAACGCCTGATGACTGCAAGGTGACGGCGACACGAGAATCTTTCTTGGGACAAGAAGAACAGCAAGTCGTCTCGAAGTCTTTCGAAGAAGACGACAAATGCCAAAGAAAGAGCATCCAGAAAAGACATGGTGGGTGTTCAGCCTGATCCATGCGGATGATGACCTTCGATGACGATATGTCTGCCACGCGAGATGGTCGTCTCTCGACCATTCTCCATCGCCATGGCCGACTGGGAGAGGAGTACTGGGGCTGCACAGAGTGTGTTTCTCGTCTTCTTAAACTTGACCGAGAAAATAATGACGAATTATATAACAACAGTGGCATCCAAAAGAAAATGAGGTTTTTCGCACTCCGCAGATTCATATTCCTATTCTTGTATTTTTATTTCAATGAGGTCTTGTCACGTGAGATCACCATTTAATTTAATTATATATTACTTTTAAATGTTTTAAGTCATTTGAATATCAAAAAACTGAAAATGTTGAATTCATATGGTATAGATGTAAAGTATCAATCATTATCTCCGTGGAGAATTACCTTTTTCATTAAGTGAACTATTAGTTTCTAAAGAAGTCTTTCTTCATATCTCAAATTACAAAGATAATGACATTCTAGTGTTTAAAAAAGCAGTCCTCCTATTTTTATATTAACAAGTTTCGCATACTCTCCATGTAGTCTAGTCATATATCTATAACCATGTTTATGATCATCTAAAAATGTATTTAAAAACATAAATAATAATAATAACAACGACGACGACAACGACGTTGCAATAATCTCAAGAATTCTCTAATAGTGTACTGCAATATTTAATTAAATAAGATTAGCATCCGAAAGTACATTTGCAATTGTAGTTCCAAACAAATATAAAAGCAGTTGACTTGGAATTGTCCGTTGGATATGCTAATCTCGACTATCAATCAAAGGCAAATACAAAAACTAGCCGACTCGTTGTAAGAGTAAAAATTGGCAACGCATGTGATAATAATAATTTTCATCATAAAACATGCTCAATTTACATGAAAATCGGCCATTAACTAACATGTTTTTTTTTCATGTGCCAACAGATGAATATAGCTACCAGAGTCTCTAGTACATGCTTTATCCTCATCAAAACTTTTTAAACAATGTTCAATCAAGCTCGTGATGTTTTTATTTTTGACTGGATCCTTTAAGTATATGTGTTTTTCTACTTGTATTTGGCCATCTTTTTGAAAAATTGACGAAAGTGCTCATAACATAGCATTAATTTGCAGTTTATTGCCATTCTAGCATCACATGCGGTGTTAGATGTTATCATAAAAAAACTTAAACAATATGAAATAATAAATATTTTTGAAAAATTTAGAAAACGGGAGAGTTGTCCAGGTGCCATGAGCGTCTTGCATCTCTTGTCGAGCTTCAGCATGGTTTAGTACTTCAAGAAAACTCATGGAACTTGCGAAATTTGCAATGGAAGCTATGTGGCATACTTTGCAGTAGTACTCGAAGAAAAACTAAAAAGAGTAGGACCCATTGATTTTTGTTTTCATCATTTACCAGCCACACCTGATTCCAACCAAATAACATTACAAAAATCAAAGTAGAATTTCTATCATTATTGCTTTTGATTTTAACTCTCTAAAGAAGAGCAACTTCCTCTGCTCCTTTAGCTTGAAACGAAGATATGTTCAGTGCCATTCCTTGTCCACCAGCAGATTCAATTGACAAAAGCAGCGCTGTATTCCAAATGGTGGGCCTAAGACATCCATTGTCTCCCCTCGTCCCTCTTTACTAAGGAATCCTTGACAAGATCATCCGGGCAACCATGACGTTGGTCTTGACCTGGAAAGCAAAGTGACTTACATGGCCGACTCATATCTCTATGGTTCGAGCTTCAATAATTGCTCAATCCGACTGTAGAGGTTTTCTTTTATTAGGATCCTAATTCACATTATCATGTTACAATCTATTATAGGAATTTCGAAATTGAGTTTAAAATGATCAAAATCGTGAACATAGACCTTTTTTTTCTTCCTTCAATCCTCTATCCGTGAAATAAATCAATTTCAATGGATTGACCATATATACAAACTCGACATCGTATTTGGATCTTTGTGTACAAACTATTATATTGATTTATGGTAAATAGAATTAAAAGACCAAGGTAGATCAATTGATAAACGCTAATGATTCAATTTGCTTAGTATTACTGCATATATATTAAACGTTTAATCATTCAACCAATAATTTAAGATTGCGAAGTAAAATGATTTGATCATAGAGGCCTTTCGAACCGTCTTTTTCTTATGTTAGATGTGAAGTCCATCATGCCCCCTCTTTTGACTAAAGTAAAGTAACACCTGTCACACAAAAAAATTAAGTGTAGAA
Organism: Eucalyptus albens; assembly: GCA_014182695.1. NCBI lineage: Eukaryota > Viridiplantae > Streptophyta > Magnoliopsida > Myrtales > Myrtaceae > Eucalyptus > Eucalyptus albens. The sequence goes on from CM024649.1 coordinate 2,773,596, forward strand.
AAGTACCAATGATCAATTTATGGGGAGACCTTAGCCTTTTTATGCTGGCTTTAGACACAGTTGGCCCACCCCTGGACCCAAGGAAGAAAGAAAAAAATAATAATAAGAACATGCTTCGCATGTGAGTGAGCCTAGTCGATCACCAACGTTGATTTACGGGGGCCCTAAGTAAGACTTACCTTATCTAACAATTGAAATTCATCGTGATCTTGTGCATCCGATTCATGTAATTGCAACTTGGATCCCCACTAAAACCACCGGGTCCAACGCCTGGCAACCAACAGGAGAGGCTTGGGGACAGTGACACGAGACTCGCAACGCTCTCTCGATGCATGACCACTTCAAGACGTTGTGGGGCTCATTGTGATCGAGAATGACCTTTCTCAGTGATGAAATGTGGATTACGCGAATTGAGGACGTCGCCTGGGAGATTTCCCAATGATGAAGGTGGGTATCACAGCAAGATGATCAAGTATGACAACAGCGGTACGGGAAAAATATAATGATGATCTTCCCAATGCCATGGATACGTCTCCCTGTTTTATATTTCAATGAGCTCTTATCACATAACATCGTCTATTAAATTAATTATGCTGCTTTAATAGGTTTTAAGTTTTTTGAATCTTATAAAATTGAAAATGTTGAAAATTATTATTTCACTTTGAAAATTTTTATTTTCTAAAGAAGTCACTTTGTACATCTCAAATTACAAATATAATGACATTCGGGTGTGTTCAACAAAGTAGCCCTCTTCTATGAATATTAGAAGATATCGGAATACTCTTCATGTAAACTCAACATGTACTCATAACCATATTTATTGTTGTGTAAAGATGCGTTAAAATCATTAAAAAAAATTTGCAATAATCTCAAGAATTTCTCATAATATACTGCAATATTTGTTTAAATAAGATTAGCATCCCAGAGTATATTTCTAATTGTAGTTCCAAGCAAAAGTAAAAAGTAGTTGACTCTGAGTTTTGTGCTGGTTATGGGCAAGTGAAAAAAAAAAAAAAAAACTGTCCATATGTTGTAAGAGTTATAATTGAGAACAAATATGATAAAGGTAATTATCATCATCAAATATGCTAGACTTACATAGAAATCGGCCATTAATTGACATTATTCTTTTTTGTGCCAACAGATGAATGTAGCTACCAGGTCTCCAGCATGTGTTTTCTCCTCAGATTAATCTTTGGCATGATAGTCTAGCTATTGGATCATAACTTTTACACAACATCCAATCAAGCCTATGATTTTTTTTTTATTAGGTCCTTTAAGTACATGCTTCTCTTTTTTTTTCTTTTTTTATTTGTATCAGTCCATCTATTTTAAAAATTTACAAAAGTGCTGCCAATATGGCACTAAGTTGCAATCAATTGCTATCGTAGCACCACATATGATATTAGATGTGGCCATCAAAACCCTAAACAATATGAAAAATTAAATAATGTTTGAATCCTAGAAGGAGCAAAATGTTAGGAGTTTGCCACATGTGGAAGGTGATTTCTATTGTCTATCAAGGGCATTATTCTGACTTCAGTTTCAATATAATTGGAGGCATTGTGTTGACTTGGTTTGTAAGGAAGCCTTAGAAATAGAGCAAAGATACATTACTCAAAGGTAAACTACAAGAAATACTTTTGTTTTCAATATTTTGATAGGAGAATTTTTTTTTTTTGTTAAGCCTGCAAATCAATTAAAATATAGTTTGAGACTACTTATTTGCATTGTCGTTTTAGATACTATATGGGATCCGGTCAATGACTAAAATATTAATTTAGTCTAAGCCATTAATTTGTAAAGTTTTGGTAGATAGTGAGAAAAAGTACTGGTTATTTCTATCACCTTTTCAGAACAAAATATATATATATATATATATATCGTCTTTAATATAGGTTATATATTCCTTGCAAGCTAGTGTTTTTCATCACTGTTCATTTGTACTAAATTTACAAAACAATTTGAGTTCTTTCATCCTAAAAATAAAACGAGTTTGTTCTGAAATAAAGTTATTATCAAGTAAATTCTTGATACTTCTTTATTGATCTTGTGATCCTCTCCTATCGGTTTGGCTAAGAACTTTTTGTTCTTGATGAATTGACTATATAATGTTTCTCATCCCTTCATCAGATTTGAAAGTAATCATATCAAGGTTGGAAGATGTGGTATTTTCTGAGTTTTGAATCCAGTTTAACATCTAAACTGATTAAATGACCTATAAAATGAAGAGAAAGTAAAGCAAATTGAGATTTTATTTTATTTTTGTCATCATATCAAATTAAGATCATATTACGAAAAAGGAAGAAAGAGTGAAACTAGACACTTTTTCTGGCCTATTATAATCCTTTTGGCCAACAATTCTATTACCTTTACATGGAAATGAAAATTATATTAAGATTAATTGCAATATAATTAGGTAAAAATAAAATACTTAAAGTGAATGAAGATTCTTACTTGTCATAAAAGTGAATTGAGATTATAATAAGAAAAAAGAAAGATAAAAAGGAGTGAGTAGATTATACTTCTGGCGTATTATTATATGTAAGGAAAATAAGACAACAAAGAATGGATAAAGGGAAAGAGAGATAATGATAATGTCAAAATGACCATATTTCGACCTTCTATTATTCTACCTCAATGCACTATAATATTAGATTGTGACAATTAAACTTGCACAACTATAAGCCTAAAACAAATGGCAAACATAACATATATAGAATACACAATCAATCCTATAAGTCCTTATGGACAGTTAATAGACATGTCATTATAGTAACAAAAGATCATATGCTAGAACCTACTGAATAGAAAAGAGAGCCCATTGTCCCATGTTGGCTCATCCTGGAAGTAGTTGAAGTCACATGGGAGTAGAGATTTTCTTTATCCACCATACTTTCGGTCTCTTCATTGTTTTCTTCAACTATTGAGCTATCAAGTTCGCAGTTAATCTTGGCGAGTTGCTCAGCCACTTCCCTCATTGCCAGCCTTGTCTCGCCACTTGGGTCAAAGCACTTCACTACAATCTCAACAACCATTCCCACTCTCTTCATTTCACCTTCACTAGCGGCCTTGAAGCTTATGACATTAGATAGGGTCTTATCCTTCATGGAAGAGATGAAATAATGGATAATATTGATTGACTCTTCGGACTTAGTAATAAAACTTGTAGGCTTCTTTTCAGTGAGCAACTCCACGAGGACAACTCTAAAGCTATATACATCACTTTTAACTGTTAGTATACTGGTGGTTAAATATTCTGGATCAATGTAGCCCAAAATCCCTTGCAGTTCATTAGCTACGACATGACTACATTCTGGTGATATAAGTATTGAAGTTCCAAAATCATATACTTTTACAAAGTAATTTTGGTCTAGAAGTATGTTACTGACTTGATGTCGTTATGAATGATTGGGCATTCTGCACAAGAATGCATATACCTGAGTGCAAGAGTAGCTTTGGCCGTTATTCTAAGTTGGTTTTTCCATGGTCTTAAGATGGCCAACGCATTCTGATGGATGTGTTGGAATAGGTTACCATTCGAAATGTATTCATAAACTAGCAAGACTATTTTAGTCTCCAAACATTTGTCATGGAGCTTCACCATATTTTTGTGGGTCATATGCATCCCAATTTGAAGTTCATGTTGGAAATCCCCCTTGATTAGAGACTTGTGCACATCATTAGGCTTCTTGACTACAACTACTATGTCCCCTGCTATTTTGCCTCTATAGAATAAATCGAAATTGCCCTCACCAAGCTTATTGCTATCATCATAATTGTTGGTTAATTTTGCCAGCTCAGCCTCCTTAAAGATTTGAACAATTTGGTATTTCAAGAGCTCTCCTTTATTTAGCCTAATGTTTTTCTTTTTGATTTTCCTCCTCTGCCACTTGTCAATGACTAAAGTACCAACAACCAAAAGAAGAAGGCTCCACTAATCGCTGCTAAAGCTTATATTTCACTAGATTAATAATTCAAGCATGTAATCCTTATATGATCCACATATTTCATAAAATAAGTTAATTTCAAACGGATTACCCATTTAATCTATTATTACATAATCCACATCCATTATCATCTATTTGGATGATTGGTCCATCTTTGGAAGTACAATTAGCTATTTTAGTAGTGATAAAAATGGTTTTTGAAAGGCTACACATTATGTATCATGTAACAATCCTTATGTGTCTTTATCTAAAATTTGAGGCGCATCATTACAAAACCAAATAAGTAATCAATTGAACTCAATTCAAGTACATATTACTAGTGTCTTCTATTACTTCTCCCAATGTCTTTCCTTGATTATAATGAAGAAAGTTTGTAATAAAGAAAAAAGAATGAAGGAGCATTCACCTCCTATATATGGTATGAAAACTCAGTCAAATCTTTTAACCACTTACGTATGAACATAGATAACGCTCAAATTTGTATCTAGTTAATATATAACATGCCAATTAAAAACTCGATTGAAGGATATATACTCTACCTAGAGATCCAAGAAAACACAATCATTTTCATTTACATATTAATTATGTCTCTAAACCTAATTTTGACCACCTTGAAATGAAAATTTGCCTCGCTGCCTCCCCATGCCTTGTGTGGGGGCACCACCATGGAATTAATTTATTTTATATGGCCATCAAATATTTTTCTTATGCTAATAAGAATGAATGTTTTCAGGACTGGATTTCATACAAAATGGGCGGGCTCATGGGCCGGTTTTATAGAGCCGAACAACCTCCAACCTTCACAAATTGGTCGACGTGGAATAATGCGAAGATGAAATATATAGAAGACAATTGTACCACATTGTTTACCTAAAGGACTTTTAAACTTCCATTTTCTTTGAAACCAAGACTTGTAAGGAGAAGTGATTATCCTTATTATTATTACTACTACAGAAATTATTACAGATAAAATAAAAGAAATAAAAAAATAATTTTTTTCTAAGTGTTAATGCTATCCTGGGCAGAGAGCCTCGTGCCCATCCAGACCCCACTGTCCCCAGGCTTTCAGGTATGTATTCATTACTTTTTTGTAGCTTATTATCCAAACTATGACATTTAATTATGTATATGCTTAATTTCAATTACTTTAAATATGCAATATAGAGGAGAAAATGTATTTTCATACCCAGGAAAAACTATTACTTCTACAGTCAAATCTCAATTAAACTGTTACCATGGATTATTATGCCATACTCTGCCGACCTAATCTCAAATTGCACAAGCAGTGCAAGTGAGATCTGTCGCATGTCCAATAGCTACACTTATGTTTATTCTAAAAGTCTATGTTTGTCTATTTTACTATTTTACATTTTTTCTTTATTTTTTCTCTGTTTCTTTTTCTTTAATCTCTTTTATTAGATAAACAATTGCATATCTTGTGAACCATTTACGGGATAATACCTAAAGGGAACATTTGTTACCCAAATCCAGACTCAACTAAGACATGCAAGTCTGAATTCTGTAAAAGGATTTGGCAAAAGAAAAATAAAAATAAGCCCCAATGTGTGATCGTTGAAGGTGAGTTCAGTTTCTTGTATTCTAGTAATCCAGCTAAGCTCCATCAATCTTGAAGGTCATCCTTTTGCGCAAGTTCACCAAGCAATGGTCTTTGGCCTTCGTGTCGCTCTAGTGCTTAGGAGCCATTGTTACTTTAGCAATTCACAAGATGTTAAAAGAAAGAAATTCTCAAAATTTATACCATTATTAGGGCTTTTCTCCTCGCGAAATCAGAAGCTCTAGTCGTTCATTTTCACATAAAGATGCCGTGTATCCTCCCACAAGTGGAGTTTCAAAGTGTTAGCTTCAGAACAGAAGGGGGAAAAAGGCAAAAAGTGAGGAAAGAAAAACAAAGAAAAGATGTAAAGGATGTTAGCCTGGGACTAAATAGGGACACATGGTAGCTTGTGTTACGGGGGATTGCACCAACTAAGTACGGTATAATAATAATAATAATAATAATAATAATAATAATAATAATCCCTAAAGCATATAAAGTTTTAGGAGAATCGAGAGAATTATGAAAAAAGATTTTTCTGCAACCGATACATTTCCATGAGCTGTGTACATGTATTTATACAAGAGATTACAAGCCGTTAGAATCAATCAAATTGAATTTACAATCCCTTGATCTTAGCACTTGCTTGTTATGTGAGATCCTTGATTTGAGCACTTGACTGATTTGGTTTGATCTTGATTCCCTGATTTGTGTCATTATCCTTAACACGCCCCCGCAAGATGGTGCTTCCATCGAAGACGCCAAGGTTTGGATAATGGTTTTGTGAGGGCATCTGCGAGTTGATCCATGGTTGAGATTTGGGAGACATTAGGGGTGTGCAAAATATCCGGGAACCGCCCGAACCACCTGGAACCGGACCGGAACCGCCCGGAACCGGCGGTTCTTGAGAGAAACGATCCGGTTCCTAGTTCCAATTTATGGGAACCAGTGGGTACCGGTCCGATTCCCGGTTCCATGGGTGGATCCACCCACCCGCCCGCCCGCCCGCCCACCCACCCGCACCGGACCGGAACCTTTTTAATATTTAAAAAAAAAATTACTAAAAGAAACCCTAGATCTCATCTCACTCCCTTTGTCTTTGGTTCTCTCTCTCTCTCTCTCTCTCTTCTCCTCGGTTCCTCCTAATCCTATCGCCATTTCGATTCCTCCCCGAGTGTCGACACCGTTCTTGCTCCTCTCGCCGCTACTGTCCGCCCCCTCGCGTCGGCCGCCACTTGCCACAGCCGCTATCCTCCACCTCCGTCCGTCCGCCCTCACTTCGAGCCCCCTCCGCTAGCAATCGACGTCGTTGTAGCCCCTACAAGAAGCAACGACCGACGCCAACAGATCCCGAACCGCCGCTGCACCTCGTCGCCGCCTACAATCACTTCCTCATCGTTGGTGCCTACGACTACTTCCCCCTCATTGTTGTCCGCCCCCTTGCTCCGGGCCCCCTCTCGCTAGCAATTTGACGCCGTTGCAGCCCCTACAACCGCAACGAGCGGATCTCGAACCGGTTGGCACCTCCGTCGCTACCTACGACCACTTCCTTACCGTTAGTGCCTACAACTACTTCTTGTACTCTCTCTCTCTCTCTCTCTCTCTCTCTCTCTCTCTCTCTCTCTCTCTCTCTCTCTCTCTCTCTCTCTCTCTCTCGGAGCCTAATTTCCTTGGTTCTATCTTGCATCCTGGATTGACTTCTCAAATGGGGTTTTTTTATTTTTGGGTGAAGGAGGTGTGTCGGGGTGCTGTTTGAAGTGAGAGCAGAGGCACGAATGCGATTCTGGAGGTGGAGCAGTTCTGCTGCGATCGCCCCAACCCTATTTTGCAGGTTCTCGCTTGCTGCGAAAGTTCTTTCCTTTCTCCCCACCCATGATGTGCAATTCTTGATTCTTGTTGGAATCGTAGGCGGGGAACCGCTTGTTTCCGAAATACTTGATTTTGGAGCTTCTATCGCTTGTGGTCATGCATGTCGTTGAATTTGGAAGTGGGAAATGGAATGTTTTCTGGTGGTTAAAGTCTAGGCTTCTGCTCGCAATGTTGAGTTTTATGCAATTGCACATGCTTTCACCTTTGATCTTTACCTGAAATGGAGTGCGATTTTTGTATTGCTGTAGTGAATTTGAACTCCTAGCTAATGATGATTTGCATTTAAGTGAAGGAACTAGGATTACCCTTTTGGTATATGTCAGTGAAGGTGGGTGGATTATATACAAAATGTTACAGTTTTTTTTTTCTGTCTGAGATGGGATTCACGTTAAGATTAGTTCCATGGATCCACTCGGGAATCGGACTGGACCAGCGATTCGATTCCCGGGTGGATCCCTACAACAAACAGGTGGATCCCGGTTCTAATTTTTAGAACCGGTCCTTAGCGAGCAGTTCCCGGTTCTAGGTCGGGAACCGTTTGCCCCGACCATGCACACCCCTAGGAGACATAGAGAACTCCGTTTGCAACTAGATTATGAATGAAATGGTAATCTATGGCAATGTGTTTCATTCGGGAGAGAAATGTCGGATTTGCACATACATATGTGGCGCCAATGTTGTCGCAATACAAAGTTGGAGTGGTGATTGGTTTGATGCCAACTTCGGACAATAGGTTCTGGACCCATTGTAGTTCTACTGTGGCTGTGGCAACGACATGGTACTCAGCTTCGGTCGAAGATCAGGCAATTGTGCGTTGTTTTATGGCACTCCAAGACACCAAATTAGGTTTGAGATATATGACAAATGCATAGGTGGATGATCGGTCATCGGTATTGCCTGCCTAATCAGCATCGTAGAACCCTATGAAGAATAGATGTCGTGGAGTAGGTTAGATGTAACCCATGAAATATGCTTCCTTTTAAGTACTAGAGAAGTTGCTTAGCAGCAGCCCAATGTGTGATTTTGTTGACAAAGAATGCAATGTCAGGTCTTGTGATAGTGAGATATTGAAGAGCCTCAATAAGACTTTGATACTCACTTGCGTTGGTTGCTTCAGCTGGATTGTTGGCAGATAAGTTGAGTCCCTCAGCTAATGGAGTGCCTACCTCTTTGGCTTCATCCATTCTATGGTTTTGTAAAAGTTTACGTATATACTTATGTTGAGAGAGAAATATACCCGCCTTGGTCGGGATCACTTTGATGCCAAGGAAGTGATGAAGTGTTCCTAAATCTTTGACAGATAAATGTGTAGATAGTGCTTCAGTGAATTTGGTGATGAAAGAGGAGTCATTTCCTATGATGACAAGATTGTCAATACAGACAAATAAGAATGTTGTAATTGGACCTGTGGTGTAAATGAACAAGGATGGATAAGAGCGGGAGCTACAAAAATCATGAGTGTGTAGGAATTTACTCAATGCGGTGTACCATGCCCTTGGCGCTTGTTTTAATCCGTAAATAACTTTTCTCAATTTGCATACATGGTTCAGTCAAGTCGGATCAATAAACCCCGGAGGTTGAGTCATGTATACTTCATCTGTGAGATCCCTTTGTAGGAACCCATTGTTGACATCACGTTGCCGAAGTGGCCATCCTCGGTTCAATGCAATAGAAAGCACAACACGAATGGTGATCGATTTGACAATAGGACTAAAGGAATCCTTGTAGTCAATCTTGCGATGTTGGTGGAAGCCTTTGGCAACTATACGGGCTTTGTAGCACTCAATACTGCCATTGAATTGGTGTTTAATCTGAAAGATCCACCTACAACCAACAACATTACTGGAATTCGTGTTAGGGGTGAGTTCTCATGTTCCATTGCTTAGCAACACATTGAACTCCTTAGACATGGCATGTCGCCATTTGGCATCCCGCAAGGCTTGAGTAACGCATGTTGGTTTGATGGTGTCAAGTAGAGGGTGTTTAGGTTTGAATATGTTATTACTGGATCGTGTAATTTTTGGATGGTTGCGGGTTGCGATTGGTGGAGGTGGTGGTAAGGTCAATTGTGGTGGAGTATCAGAGGATGAAAGAGGTTGATCCGATGGGGTGGGGTTTTTGGTAGATAGTGGTGTGTCATCTTTGGCTGATTTGATTTGGGTTTTTGTTAAAGGGTCAGTTGTAGGTAGGTTGAGTGGTGGCTAAGGTTGTGATTTGAGCTAAGGATGATCGTTGGTGGTGTCAATGCTACGAACTGGAGAGATGGCTGTTATGTAGGGAGCAAGCAACGAGTCATAAGCAATTGTAGGAGCTTGCAGTTGGATCGACATTGGGATAGGAGGTGACGCTGGACTCGTTTGTTGGTCAGTGATTGGGAGTTGAATCCATGTGTGATTCGTAGGTGATAATGGGTTTGGAGGTGAGGAGTTTGTGGTGTCATATAGGAAAGGAGGCACAAAGGTTTGAGAGCGAAGGCAAATTTTTCTTTGTAAAATAGGAATAGAGTTGCTAGAAATGTTCACTATGATGTTGGCAAGGTGGCGGCAATTGTCTTGACTTATTATATTAGGAAAAAAGTTGGAACATGAGGAAATTTTTTTGCCAAACCTACATTTACTTTATTGGATCTATCATAATCAATGATCATGTGAGTTTCATGTGAACACGGGACTAGATCTGGAGATGGATTTGGATCTAGATGAGATTCCCCAATTTTATAAAGGCCTCATATTAGAATTATATCATGTGGTAGGACATATCTAATAAATGAGAAAAACACACTTCCTCCGTCTTCCCCCTATCCCCTCCACTAACACTGCGGCCCAGCCATGCTGCAAACGTTGTAGTCATTGTGACCGCTTCATCGCCATCCCCGCCCGTTGATATTGATGTTCAGATGAGTGAAGGTCACAACCCCACCCCCATGAACCATTGCCTCATCTCTCTTGATGAAAGGTCGATGCAATTTCGTCTTCGCCATTCATGCAAGCAAATTTCATCTCCTTCATTGTGGTTACTGCCGAGATGAGGTACAATTCAGACTCATAAATAGCACAAATTAAACGGCGGCTATTAAATGGGGGTAAAACTAGATGGAATCAATATATATATGCGCCTGGAATAGCTCGACGATGGAGGGGTCTGTTGCGGTTGTAGAAGTGCTGAGGGTGTGCTGCTGGATGGGTTTGTGAAGAAGTTGGTCGCTCCATCAGCAGCCATCGCCGAAGCCCTAGCTGTTCGTGAGAGCTTGCGGTGGCTTCAACAGAAGCTAAATGAAGGAGATCCACGAACCGGTTTGGTACATGCTGATGCTCAATCAGCACTTTTAACTACAGACACCTTATCTACAGTTGACTTAATTATGGGCCGGTCTGCAGTACCTTGGGCTTCTAAGTCCATCATCTATGACTGCATAAATCTGTTGGGCCAGCTTCATGGTGTTAGGATCCACTATGAACCGAGGGATTATAACAAGGCAGCCAATTGGGTTGCTAAGGCCCACCGTGCCGGCACTCTCCCGATAGATTGGATTAAAAATCCCCCTCATTCCCTTTGGTTAATCTTATGTTCGGACCTCGAATCCTTTTGTAATTTATCTACTTCGGTTTGAGTAATGCGTATTCCTTTTCTGACCAATATATATATATATAGATATGCACTACTTCACTATCCGGCTCTTAGATGGTGACTAATTAATTAGTTATCCACATCATTCATTCGAGTGTGATAATGCATCAGGAGTTATATATGTGTTAATTACATGTACACCATTGGATGCGATCATAGGGATTCCCCTCCTACCAGCCTTGAAGTGCAACGATGAATCAGTCCATTCCCGAAGTCCTTAGCATTCTGCGTTGTTACCCCAGGCATAGCTCGACTGGTTCAACATGGCCTCTCTGCAAGTCACGTCCATCCGACCATCCAGTCCACAACAAGGCCTGCGGTGTTGCCACATCCTCGAAACTCAGGAGAGTCAAATTTGAGATTTCGAATGACCTGTTGTCCATCACGAAGGCCCGTGCACAGCGGTTGAGTTGCGAGGCCGACACGTTTTGGTAGATGTGGGAGATGCTAATGTCGAGCGTCTTAAAGCCCCTCTGGGATGGATGCCTGACAGCAACCTTGAGCGGAGCAAATGGTCTCATTGGTGAAGTCGACGTTGCCGCTGCAGTAGGAGATGCAACCACTCCTGAATGTCCCTTCTGTGTTGGCCACGACCGCAACGTTATCGTAGCCGACAACGTTGAGCTTGTTCTGTGTCTCCAAGAACCTCTATCGAGGATTTGGAGATAGATCGATGGCCAGAGGACTGCTTTTGTTTGCTAGCGTGCCATTCTGATCGTAGCACTCGTATGCTTCGGGGAGGCTGGCGACCAAGGTCGAGTCCCCGACCGAGATTTTGCGTATCGTAAGATCCGCCAACAGTAGTTGAATACCGCTCCCTTCGATGTGGGTGCAACCGAGCAAAAGATCTGTGGACCTCGCAGGCCACGTCCCCACACCGGTGTTCGCACTTTCTGGGCACGGCAGCAACTCCGCCTTGGCGAAACCACCAGGCCACAGCCACCGTTAGAAGCCATGCACCACCTTCATTTCGAAAGAACTCTCATTTTCCCATGAACAAATCAAGTAACTCAAATAAATTAATAAAGCTTTGTGTTGCTGAAGATTATCAATGCACTTAATGATTAATGGTACGTTTATTTTACGGAAAATTCGAGATTTGAAAAATATTTTCCCGAAAAATAATTCATTTATCACTTAAAAAATCATTTAACGGAAATTTTTTCATTATTGACAACAATTCATGCTTGCCTACTTTCATGGAAGATGAAAATATTTTTTAATTATTCATTTTCGTAAACAATACAAATAATCATTAATCTTTAGTTTTATGTGAAATAAATACGAAAAAAAATGATTGATTTGAATAACATTTTTAAAAAACGATAGTTGGTATCACTTATAAAAATGAATAAATGAAAAATATTTTCATTTGTCCACGAAAATGCTTAGATATGAATTGTCTGATGATGAAAATATTTTTTATTAACTAATTGTTTCAAGTGATATAAGTGAATATTTTATATATTTTTTCAAATTATTCATTTTTTGTGAAAATAATTATCGTTAAATGATATATATATATATATATATATATATATATATATATATATATATATATATATATATATATTTAATGTAGCGTGGTTACAACACATTCCCTAAAACATTTTGTTCTTTGCTTACACAAGCATCTTTCATCAATATATTACCTTCGTAACGTCGATCGAGTATAAAATTTTAAAAATTTGTCGATAGGAGTATCAAGTTCGATCGGTGTAATGTAGTTTAATTAATTATTTATTGTTCTTTTGATATTTTTATTGAAATTTACAATGCTTTTATTTTTTATATGACAATTCAAAAACATTAACTCACGTTTCCTTCCATTCTCTGGAGGCAATAATTAATATTTCTAAACCTCCAACAAGTCCTTGCTAACGTGTGCCACGTGTTCGCCATTGAGTACAATGGCCCAGTGGTGTGAAGGCCTAATGGCATGACCCTATATTTTTATATTTTCTTAAAATTTTACTTTGGATATTAGGAAATACAGTGTTATATATTCTCGATTTTTTCTTGGCATTTTTTTAAATCTATTTATACTCCTATAAGACTTGAACTTTATACTTTAGAACACCTAAGAATACATGAAATAGATTCCACGGAGGATGTCAGGAATCAAAATTGGAACAAATCATCAAGTTTTAGAATTAATTTAATTTAAAAAATAGTACATTATACACGTGATATATGATTAAAGCACATGAAATGCTTCTTTTTAGTTGATATGTATTTTTCAATTCAAAAAGAAGAAAAATCATGTGAAAATAATTTTTTGGCTGGCGAGTTTAAAAATAAAGTTTGATGAATCATTCACTCTTTCCATAGAAAAAAAAAATGTAATAACTCCCATTACTGTGAGCATTGAGATCAAATGAACAATTCTTTCCCTTTATTTTCAAAGTCTAACGTAAATTTACGACGATCATCATTCACGAATCTATCTATTAGAGAATGAATATGCAAACTTTTCTTACACGTCTAATTTTACTCAATGGAGTATCTAGATAAATCTTGGACAATTTGAATGTTATGAGTTCGCGAAACACCATTGTTCTCTAACTATCATAATATGGAGAATTTTAAATAAATAAAAAGATAGGTGATAAGGAAAAATTCAATAGGCGATAAGGAAAAATTCGATCATTTATACTCTAATTCCTTCAAGTGTAAAAATAACATAAGCAAAATAGATGTGCTCACATGGTACAACTAAATTTATTTACAATAGCCTTTATTTCGCTTGATTTACAAGTAATATTGAATAAATAATTAATGTTGAATTCAGCAAGAGAAATGAGCGTGCTTATGCATTTGTTCTACGTAAAATTTCCTAATAAAGGGAAATAATTTCTATGATATTATCCTCAATTAAAATGGGTTGTTTTTTTTTTTTTTTTTTTGGCAATATGCTAAAAACTGTTCTTGTAAATATTTTCAGGCGTTCGGATCTCATTTGTAGTGATGGATATTGAAAGAAGGCAAAGATGCGAGTCTTTGTTAGGAGACTTGTTATACTTAGGAATATCGGGAGTTTATTTGTTTCCTTGGGCTCGCTTTCTTCACCATTTTCAAGCAATGTGAATGGTGAGTTGTTTTCTTGAAGTCCGAAGTCGTTGTAGGATGAGAAAAATTAATGTTACCTATCATGCAAGTGCAACGTACAAAATGATAAAAATTCGTAGTATTATTGATCCGGCCTTTCTTTTCATTTGCTAGTGTCAACTATGGGCATGCAGGATCTGCATCCAATAACTCCTCCAAGTTCTCTCTTCTTTTTCCTTTTTCTTTTTGGGGAAAATATGAAGTACAAAACTAAGAGTAAGTAACGTCTAAAGTCTACACTCCCAACTTTATCGCCAAGTAAAAAATGAGATAATTTTCTAGGAGGCTACAAATAGAACGTAGCATCAAAACGCTTTGTTATGCCAACATTGGCAAGTATATCAGCAGGCCGATTGTCTTCCCGAAAAATGTGTATTTTAAACTCAAAACGAGAGCTCAATAGCCTTATGATAATGATATCCTTAAGTAGTGCTGGTCAAGTGTAATCTCTGACTACTTACTATGTCTGGGCTTGTGATGATGCTGCTATTATAAGCTTCACCTCTGGTATAGTCTTTGCTTTTTATTATTGCCAATAACAACTATTTTCTTTTTCTTTTGTAGTCTTCAGTGGGTGATTTTTTGGGAAAGATGGTTCTGTTACTCTTCAGGAAAGTGATATATACTACTTAAAGACGTGTGTGCAAGCACACGTACATTTCACCCACAAAGATATGACTAGGGCACTTTGTAGGTTTTATTACCTTCTTCAAAGTCTCAGTCATACAAAATGATACCAAATGGCTCTTTTTCGGGTTGATTACCTGCTTGAAACATTTCAATCTTATCAGAATTGCCACAGAGTGAACAATATCAGATCTGTAAATATAGATGACTTTCTTTTGGGCTGATCACATGTTGCTTAAGACACTTTACTGACCTTACTTCTGAACAAGACTCCCCAGGGAAGCTTCTTTATCCAATTTTCTTGGCAAATATGTTACAATTTCTCAAATTAAGGATTACATTATGTGATATCGGTTTCTAAGTTCAACGATTGTCTTGCATTCCAATACTCAACAAATATCCTTGGATGTAGCTTCCGTTTATGATTTTTTTTTCCTCGCTGTGATTTTCATAGACAGGGTCAATTTGTCAATTATGTCCATATTGATGCCTAAGTTTGGAGAAATGTGGCTTGGTAGTTCGTAGTTTTGGTGTTCATTTCCAGATGTTTAGTTGACTCAAGACCACGAAGCTGAACCGAATGACATATGATTGTATGTCCCTTGGTTGCAATGAATAACATTCGACAAATCCATCCAAATTAATCATCAAACTACAATTTTGATTGATGTGAGTGCGTATGTCCCACGAGCTGATGGTATCGTACTTTGTTTCCAAAATGACAGAGGACCCATTCAGTTGGACAAGATTCTGTGTGAATACATGTAACTTAGCTTTGTTTTCAAAATGATTATACTACCGAAAAGTAAAATATGCTTATCAGGTTTATGTGATCAATTTTTTTCTATGTAGCGCTATATATAAGTTATGACTTTCCAAGCATGGTTGGTTATACGAAATATAAAAATATTTTGGCATGTCTAAATATTCGTTGCACTTTTTCATTGCATAGTTAAAGAGATATTTTTGGAATACCAACATGGACGAATGAGTGAGGATGGGCCGTTCGAGCCCAGTCAATGGGCCTATTTTTTCAGCTCATTTAGGAAAAAACTGTGCAATTTGAATATATATTCCCATAAAAATGAATGGACAACTAATCCATGCAACTTAGGGAATCACATTAAGCTAGTCATTCGGCGGGATAACTTTGTCTTCATTATATGCCCATCACCAATTTTATCCAAAAGTAAGTTATTCTTCAAGGAAAGCAGAAAGAAACGAAGATACCATAAGTTCAATAAAATTCACATATTCTAGCACAAAAAAAGAAACTCTTTTGTTCCTTGTGATCAGGCAAGGGCCGCCCTCGCCAAATTCAACAAGTTTAGTAGGCCTTGCCTTTGGCTAGCAATGGTCGTGATCCTCACTAGTCACAATGAAGAAAAAGAAAATTAAAAGTAAAGGAAAAGAAAAAGAAAATTAAAAAAAAAAATTGTCCATATCAATACAAGTCATACCACCTAAGAGGATTAGCATCTATGTCAGTTCCTTCTGGTCAAAATTGGCTGGATTGTTTCAATTGGCATAAATGCAAAAGATTTAAGACTAATTTACTTCAACTGAAATATTTAGAACTAAATTAATATAAATGCAATAAGTTTGTGACTTTTTTTATACTTTTCCCCTCTTATGTGGAATTTTAAAAACATTTTCTCTCTTCTACATGGTATTGGCCTTACCAAAACATGAAAAAAAAAAAAAAAAAACATCATTTTGGCCCAAATTTTTTAATCAAAATCTTAATTAAATGAAATTACAAAAAAAAAAAATATTTTAAAAATACAAAAAAAGAAGAAAAAAAGGCAAGGGAATGGCAAGGGCCCTCGCCCGTGCCACACCATAGTCGCCGGAAAGGGCAAGCAGGAGTTGTCAAGGCCTTGGCTATAAGCGAGGGCCACACCCTCCACTTAGATCTGCCCTCGCCAAGATCAAATGGCCCTCGACTAGACCGTAGGCCACGATTGGCCAATGCAAGGCACCCTCACGACGGTCTGCTCAGGGACCGCTTGATTTGGGTGGATGGCGACAATCCTCGCTCAAATCCAAGTGGTGGGCTGCAATCCTCGCCCAACCCCACCAACACTTTCTGGTGATAATAGGAGGCAGCGCCGAGGGTCCTTGCCCTTGATCTTTTTTTTTTTTTTTTTTTTAACTTTTTTTGTGTCTATGTAAAATACATATTTTATATTTTTAATCTAATTTTGTTAAGATTTAAGTTAAAAAAATCAAATGTGGACAAAATGATGTCATTTTAACATTATCTTTCTTATTTTAGTCACATCAACACCATGTAAGAGTAAAAAAAAAAAAAACAACGTTAGCTTCTTTCATTATGACAAATTTGATAAAGTTAATGGAAAAGACATAGTTGCACCAATTTGATAAGTTTTTGATTTCATTGCACTTTTTTTCTTTTAGTTTTAGAATTCAATTATATTTTTGTGATAAGTTTTAGGACTTGTAGTGCACTTATTTCTAGAAATTTAGAAAGAAATTCAATCCCCTCAAGTTTATATAGTTGATTGAGGCGTTAAAAGATTATAACCCAAGAACTAAAAAGTTGCATGTTCAAATTCTACCAATTCGGGCAAAATGGTCAAAATTGGGGTTACTAACACGAGACAAAAACTCTAATGCCCAGATCTCCCATAAACAGTAGCCTAATGACCCACACAAATCTTAAATATTTTCGTCACTCACCCAGCTTCTATTGTGGCTTACAAACTTCAACCTAGATAGTGACAACTTTTTAAACATTTGTTGGGGATCATCCATCTCTGCATGAGAGAGAGGGAGGTGCTGATGTCTTGCGTCCGGCAACATTTGGGCATCTCATGTGGGGAGGTCGAGTCAAGATTTGGATAGTAAGTTTGCAACAAGGTTACTTTAGGGGAAATAAATAGTGATGTGATATATAAAGACCCTGTTTATTTGTTGTAGTGTTTGATCACAAAAAAATGGGGCTGGGGATGCAAAGAAGTTTTGGAAATGAAAGATGCAAAAGATGGTGATGCAAAATTTTGGCTTCCGAAGAGAAAAATTCAGTAGGGTTTCTAACTTTTTCCACCAAATTGGTAAGGAATTCTCTTTGACCACGTCATCGCGATGATTGGGGAGTGGAAATTCATCATGCAGAATGAGGGGATTGAACCACCAACTTCTCATTTTTCAACCCGTGAAGGAAGGAACCGTTGACTTTGGTTCAAACGCAAAAGGACAAGCACACCCCACTGATTGGTCATAAAAGTCTCGTGCTTTTCCCCGTTCAGACAAAAAAACCTTGACAATCAGGGGCAAAAGAAAGAGAAACCCGAAAAATCTCATGCTCCAACTAATGTTTATTTAATTTGTACTAATCGAAATTTTGTAAAATTACTTTAGATGATTACTTGATAAGTGTTTTTGATGCACTTACTAATGAAATTTCGATAGGCCTTTTGTGTTTCCTACTTTTTTAGAATGATGCCAAAAGCCTCTACTAATTGGTCATACCATGAAGCATTTAATTTGAGGCGAGTGATCACAAGTTCATATCACACTCTCACTAAGAGGTGCGCATATGAATAGAATCTCACTAGATACATGTAGATAATGTAACATATGTGTATTTATGGAGAATAGTTGAATCAAAAGATTATCCTTTTTATTCAAGAGAAGTAGAAATCGGTTCATTAATAACTGGCACTTGTTTTTCTTATTTACCCAGGGGTACTATCACCTGCTGCCTTAGAGAACCAAAAAGGAAGAAAAGTAGGATCCACTTACGATGAGCCTATTTGAAGGCAAGTCAAACTTAAAAAAAAAAAAAAAAAAAAGGTAGGATTCATTACGATCGAATTACATAAATCTAACATCTTATTTATTTTCTTATTCTATCTATTTTGTTATTCAATCCCTTGTTTCCGCAACATGCCATATGATAAATTTTCATGGGGAAAAGTATCAAAATACTTGAATTTTTTAATTATTTTTTTTCTTTTTGCTATTTGTCGTAGATGAGGGACGGGCTCGCACAAGGCTAGCAAGAGCTAGGCAAGCTCCTCTCTCACCTATGGTTAGTTGCTAACGGTCGCCTTGGCTAGTGACCAGTCAAAGAAGAAGGAAAAAGGAAAAGGAAGAGAGGAAAAATAAATAAATAAAAAAGGAGAGAAGAATTTTAAAAATAAAAATTCGACTTTTTTTAACAAACATTTCTTAACTAAAGGCCTAACTTTTGAGGACCTGCATATGACCTTAAGGGACCTGAGCCTAAGGGTTGGGGTCTAGAGATTGAGCATTGGGGACTTGGGCATTGCCTTTATGGAATTCGAGTGCCAAGGCATCGAACACATACATTAGGGCTTTGGGCTAGACCTAGATGGACTCGAGTGTGAGTGCTTTGGGGCCCAATGGACTTGGAGTCGAGAGGGCGAAGACCTAGTCTTGAATGCTCGGGACGTAGGAACTAGGTTTGGGATTCTTGTGTTTAAGTATAAAGCTTTAGATCAAGTACTAATACCTAATAATATTTTGAAAAATATTTTCAGATTTTTCAAAGAGAAAATCATTTTCTTGAATATAAGCATAGGTCCTCCATTAAATAGGAAAATATTTCCCATTATCTAATTCTTTTAAGCGAATGGAACATCAGAAAAAAGGGAAAATATTTTCTCGAAATATGTTTTTTGTGAAGCAAACAAAGCCTTAATTTCATGACAATTTTTTATTAGGTATTTATTTATTTTTGGTCGGACCTATTTGGTATTAAAGAAGTTCAATTCACGGGTCTCGTTTGCTTCATAAACCAATTAAAACTTGGCACATTACTTAGCAAGAAAATTTTAATAAAATCCCTCAATACATCCGCTACTTTCCTCGTTGTCTTTTGGCCAAAAGCATCTCCCTTCTTACTTTACTTGACTTTTTACCCCCAGCCCCATGTGGTGTCACACAATTATAGTGCTGCTTCGACCCCACCCATGTGTTTCAAGTTCGATTCCTCCAATTTACGTTGCATTTTTCTGGCATTATCTAAGGGATTTATCCGTCGCAATGGACACATGTCAAGACGATAGGAATTACTCTCACAGCCACAACCAAAAAGAAAAAGTTTTTACTCCACGGAGATCACTATAATAATAGAAAAATACAAGCAACGGAAAATCCGTAATTTTTTTTTTTCTGGGAGCATGAATAAAAATTATTACTAAATTTAACATTAGATTGCTTATAAATAAAGATGATTTAACATTAAATCTTTTTATAGAGTTAAATCAAATGCTCACAGTAGAGAGAAACAGGCTAAATTCCAAGACTCCATATATAATCTGAGAGAGAGAGAGAGAGAGAGAGAGAGAGAGAGAGAGAGAGAGAGATGGCGTGCTCCCGAGGAATATACGCCCTTCTAGCTCTATGCGTCCTCTTCTCCACAGATGTTACTCAATCGGAATCAAGAGAATTGCGACCCTCTGATCACGGGCTGCAGTTCCAGGATCTGCCGCCAGCCGGAGCAAAGCCGCCCCGGGAGACAGCGTCCTTCTTCAGGGGGTCTCCGTCAGTGTCGTCTCCAGCAGTGCCGCTCCTGAACGGGACAAATAAGAGCGACGACCCGTGGTGGCGAGGAGCAGGAAGAGGGAGGAGAGATCACGTGAGAGGGGTGCTCTTGCTGGCGAGCATCGTGTGCGGAATTGCTGGCACCGCTCTGTTGTTCGCTGCCGGGCTGGCTTTTCTCTTCAAGTTCCGAAAGGAGAGGTCGGCAGGGGCGGCAGCCCCACCACCACCTCCTCCTCCGCTCCAGCCACCGCTTCTGCTTCTGCCGCCGGCATCCGGACAATTGGGAGATTGCAAAAAGTGAACCGGTTCGCTGTTATCACTGCCGATGATGTAGTGTTGTAGTTGATTCTTGCCGGACGACACCATGTAAATTATGTGAAGAGTATCACAAAATCATTCATTGCTCCAAAGGAAAAAAGCAACGTTGCTATTTATTGAATCAAGGTACTATCAATTTTATCGACAGTGCATACACAATCAGCGAACCAGTAAATCATGCTCTTTCTGAGAGTTTTGGCATATATTTCCATCGAGTTTTTGCTTGATGACAGGTGATTAACAAACTATGATCTAACAACTTTAGAACGTCTCTTGGTGTCCATGATTAGGTCCTAAAAGTTCTCAAGTAATTTTTCTAACTCCTTACTCTTTTAAGTTGCCAATTCTTCAACATGCAAATGTCTGAATATATGTGACACAGATTAATCACATACGATGACACAGATTAAGCAAAGAAAACTATGCTATACAGACACATGTCAATGCATATACATCTAGTGCATGTAAAGCAAGACAATTGTAAACTTAATCCATACTGAATCGGGGGTTGATGGTCACCAAAACAGAGCATTTGCAAGAGTATCTTCAAACAAACACAAAATTTTAGATATACTCATGGATTATACGTAGATTAAAGTACCATATACATTTTATAAACTAATACATGAGCACCTTATTTTATTAAGCAAATGACCAGTTCAGCCAGAACTTATGTATAACGCATTTAAGACTGTTCTCAACAGATTCACACGCTTAAAGGTAGTCGACAGGGAAGCAAATATGCTGACAATTAGAGCATTAGTGACCTTGACAGTGTTCAATAATTCGCCGTTACTAGCGGAAGGTTGAGTCAGATCTTCCTCATCCTCTGAATCTTCATCTTCGATCCTATGGACAAAATCTTTGGATGTACAGGGAATCAATAAGTATAATTAAAAAGAAAGAAAAATAGTTCATTTCAGAGAAGTGAAATCAAAGAAGAAAGGCCAGTTTAATACTAACATCAAATACTATTGATTTCGTAAGCACTTCATCCTCTTCCTCCAATTTTCTTTCCTGTCATAGCAACAAAGGGATAGGAATTGGACCACAGTTTGGACTAAAGTCTAACTCATGGAGTAAAAGTTCCAACAATCAAGTCAACTCATGGAGTAAAACTTCTAACTCACGCAACCATGAAGGCAACCGAACTAACATACCCATTTCCCACTGCCGAAACTACTGTTACACTAACAAGTGAGCTCCATTGATTCTTTGAGAGTGAGCAAAAACACAAACAATTAAGCTGTTGTCAATTAATTGACAGAACAGAAGAACAAAACATAGATCTCCACAAACCTATCAGATAGGATAGATTACCAAATGAAGTGATAAAGAACCAATTGCACATAGTAGGATAAGGCTCCCTTGTTGCTATCAAATGAATGAATCTCTTAGTTCACAATACTTTTCCTGCAAACTAGCACGCAGATAATTGGTATCTCTGACTTTCCATATAATCTGAAATTCAAGAGACACACAAACCAGAAGGCATGCAGCACACAGTCCACTGTGACCCACAAGAACAATAACAATTACTCTTCTTTTGTTTTTTTCTTTTGGATGAAACTAGCCAAGCATCTAGTATGTCACAGTGGCTGGAATATTTCATGAAATTTGACAGGTTAATACATACAAATGAAAAGCCAACCCCAATAAATGTTTGCAGTTTACCCAAGTAACTACATATTAGACTCAATCTCTTTTAACCAAACCCCACACTTGAGTAAAAGGTCCAAAGTAAATGTCACTCCAAACAAATGTGCTATAAGTTTAAAAAAATTTGCTTTATACTGAATACGATGAAAAGGTGTTTAAGTGGTTCTTGAAATGGCTTCTGCATTTTCGTGCTTATGGAGAGTTTTTGTGCTCTTTGGACAGGTATATGGTTTAAAGTAAATTAAAAGAAGCATACATTAATTAAAAAAGAGAAATTGAACACCGGCTGGATTTATATCCTTTTGTATAAGTAAGTAGTTCATAAATAAGCTATTGCCTAAAACTGACGTAATTCTCCACTCAAAACTCAATTTTGCACCCTTCTGCATATGAGAATCTTCAAGGTTAATTACATTGTTGTAAATATTCAAAGACCATTTGAATGACTCATCTACAATTTTAATAGAAGCAAAAGACCAAAGAGGTCAAGAATGGTGATGTGAATACTAAGCAGTGACAGTGCCCTGATATCCTCTATGCAAGAGCTCATAAAACAACCGTTGACCTTTGTCACTATATTTGCAGATGGGAAACAACTCATACCTTTGCAGCAGATGAATGTTGCAAGTCCTGTAGCACCACATCTATGCTCACTGCTGCATGTCTATACTGAAAAATCAATCGCTCGCGAATTAGTATCACAAGAATATAACATCTAAGCAATGGGAGAAAGGAAATCAATTCATGCTAATTGTAAACTTTGGAGATAAATGAAATAGCATATAATGCTATCTTGTTCGTGCAGTCTACAAATTCATACTCCAAAAACAAGGAAAATAGCACAGAAAGTTCGAAGAACTTACATTCAGGGATTTCATTTCATCAAGCCCAGCGAGAATATCCATCTCTCTCTTGGAATCCATCGTCTTATTCTCGAAGGACTTAATCGCGTCGCCCATCGCCCATCACTTCTGCCTCCCTCTTACTTTTCTCACTCTCCACCACCTGCCCAAATCCCCCAAATGAAGAAGCACAAGTCACATTCAATTCTTCCCAAAACGCAACAAACCTAGGAAAGCCAACAATTCAAAAGGCACAATATTCTACTTCCACCTCATCCTGCTCACGCCAGGGCTCAAAATTTCTCGTCACCCCGAACTCTACCACGTAACCCGAATTCCGTAGATCAGTCTTGATCGTGAACTCAGTAGAACACATAACTATCAACCTCGATTCCACAGATATGAAAACCAGGCCCGCCCCCCCCCCCACCCGCGCCCGCCTCAACTTCAACCTCAACTTTTCACCCAGAATTACTATATGGGTAATGCTTGGTCACCCTCTTTCGTCCTCCCTTCCCCTTCTCCTCTCGAACTCCAATCGAACCAGGACGGCAGAAACGCCATCGAAACCCGAGGCGAGTCGCTACAGCATCCCAAATCCCCGACGCCGAGCCTTCGCGACGAGCTTCCACACAAAGAAACCCGGCGAGCAATCGTCGAGGCCTGGAGAGCGGTGCCTCGCGCCGGAAAGTCGCCGACCGGAGCCACCGGCGGACACCGCGAGCTCGAGAAATGCGGCTCCCGCGGGCGTCGACGCGGAGGCAGGAGACGTACCGGAAAATGCGGCGCCGGCGAGGGATCACCGGAGGGCGGCGGCGGTCGTCGGCGTCGTCGTCGTCGACGGATCAATTTCAGAGAATGACTACGTGGACCGCTACGAACTAAAATTGAGCCCACTGGCAGTGACTCATGAAGCAATTCATACACAATTCCACGTGTCATTATTTTTAGTATGATCATTTTTTTCTTCTTCCTTCACTTTTCCAGTGGATTTTTTTCATCGATGGATTACAAACATAAATACCGTCAATATTTATATTCAAATCCAAAATTTCAAGAAAACCGCATCACGCTATAGTAGTTTTCAACAAGAAACTTTATTTTTCAAAAGGAAAAGTATTATTTTTATTCTTTTTTCTTTACATATTTGATTGCAAACTGTCATTCTATTAATTATTTCCTTCTTAAACGGTCTCCAACTGAATCATTCTCCATTAGAAAGCAAATATTTATTTTATCTGCCAAAAGCATGTACAATATGATCTTGGCATAAAAGGTAATTTTTTTTTTTCACTTTCCCGTGAAAATATAAATATTATATCAATTTCCAAAAATTATTCAATATCTTGTACAAACATTAGTTATTTTCGAGCTTAGAAAAGCCGACGGGCAAGTACCATAAGATTTACATGACATAGGAATTAGAAATTGAAATATTCGGTGCAAAAACTTTCGGAGTTCCTATTTTAGAACGTTGCATCTTTGTACATATTGTCTCAGTCTTCCTCACCCATTCTCACTTCTCTCTTCTCCTCTGTTTCTAAGCTTCTCGCTGCTGTCTCCTTGCTCTGTTGTTGCTGTCTAGAGATTTGTCTCTTTGTCTCTCCGCTAATACTCGTCCGACCATGAGTTCTATTGCGGCGAAACCTGTCCGCGCAATCCCACTGGACAAGCGTAAGGCCAAGGGTAAGGCCGTTCTCTGCAAGAAACGCGTTGAATTGAAGCAGATGCGCAATATTCTGGGCCCTATGTCGCGCATCAAGATAGAGCCTCTCAGATAGTACGTCTGCTGTTCTGTTTTTTTTTTTTTTTTTTTTTTTTTGGCCATTTTATTTCTTTTCTCTTGCATGTTAGTCCAAAATCTCCTTTCGTTACGATTTCTCTGGTGGGTATTATGATCCTGCTTACTCTGTTTTCTCTGATGATTTTTCTGACCAGTCACCAATGCCAACCGGTCAATGCCAAGATTTATCCGAAAAAATTCCAGCAAATGTAAGTGTAAGTATATCGCCAACAAGATTCATCTAGCGTTTGTTCTTATCATTGTGTTTGTTGGATTGTATATGAAATTTTAGAGCTTCAAATAATGCGTGAAGTTCTAACATTCTTGACCGACTTATTGAGGCTTTTCAATTTTTCCTAACTCATTGTAGGTTGAAGGTAGGGAAACAGAGGATTCGTCTTCGGAGTCGACGATCCGTCATATCGACCAATATAAGGCTTATCCTTTTCAGAGCGATGTAGATGACGACGCTAATGTTCCCATGGAAGCCTACGAATACATTGACGATATATGCGCCTTCTACAAATCGAAAGAGGTGAACTATTTATTTATTGCTTGATTATGTTCCAATTTTGTCACTTTACACTGAAATTATGCTGAGTCGCTGAATTATTCCGTGCAGAATTATTCCGTGCAGAAATCTATGTGCATAAAACCAAATTTAATTGCTAGACTGAAGCGCTGATTTGGCAAGAAGTCGAG
Organism: Eucalyptus albens; assembly: GCA_014182695.1. Lineage (NCBI taxonomy): Eukaryota > Viridiplantae > Streptophyta > Magnoliopsida > Myrtales > Myrtaceae > Eucalyptus > Eucalyptus albens. The sequence continues at coordinate 2,799,171 of CM024649.1, forward strand.
AGCATGTATTGTGGAGTGGTTGTTTGAGGTAACTAGGATGAAATTTTACCATCTTTCCTCTAGTATAAGCTGTGAAGAACTCGCAATTTTACTTTCTTACTGAATAAATAGGCACACAAGGCGTTCGAGTTCGAGTTCCCAACTGAGGCGTTGTATCTTGCCATCTATCTTTTCGACCGATTTTTGGCTCTTCATCCAGTGGAAAAGAAGAGAGTGATTTTGGTTGGAGTGACTGCCCTACAATTGGCTGCCAAATATGCTGGAATAAGAGAGTCCATTCCTTGTGTCCATTCGTTTTCCTGCTTGGCGCTTACTTCATGCACTTCGTGCTCCGTAGGGCAAATTCTAGAAATGGTAAAGCTTTAGAGTGAAGCGGAATACCATTCCTTATTTTGCTTATCACCATTAACTTTTCTTTTTTCACATATTTTTGTCTGTTCTTGGCAATATGCAGGAGTACTTGATGTTGAAGACCTTAGGGTATGACTTGTCAATTTCGACTCCATCCATATTTATGTGGAAATTCCTTGACGAAACTCACTCTGATGATAAGGTACTTTGTTTTTGTTAATGTTATTTCATGGTGTCATGAATTGATCATAATACATCAGTATAGAAAATGATTTGGGTTTCTTTTTGTAACTCCAACCAGATCAAGAACTTGTCCAGTTTCTTCATTGATCTCTGCCTAGTTCGGTATGAAACATGCACATTTCGACCTTCAATATTAACTGCCGCTGCAATTTACACCGCCCATGCCATTCTTAGAAGACGTAAGCCATGTAGTAAAATCTATGAGCAGTTAACCGGATGTAGTGTCGGGCAAATCTAGTAAGTAGCAAGAGACTTCAATTTATTATTTATTACATCTTCATGTCTTTGTTTATCTCCTTTAGGGACTTAGGAATCTATGGATTATTTCTTTCTGGCTACTTTTCTTTTGTATAGGAAATGCTCGAGATTGATGGTGACTTCCCATATAAAAGCAAGGAGTGTCGAAAGTGTTTACAAGAAGTACAACACGAGCAGATACAATTGGGTAGCTAGAGCTAGACCGGCTCGTTTTCTCTTGACCAAATTTAGCAAGGCCATGTTCATCACCTTTAAGCTCATCTTGTTTCTCCTAAAAGACACTTGACAGCATTTTGTTTTGGTGTTGAGGTATTTGTGTCAAGGGATTTTTTTGGTATTAGAGGGTCTCTAGGTAAGAGCCGAGTCTTGGTACTGTACAGATGATTTCCAACTTATCGGCTATTTCAAAGCCCTTGAACAGAAAGTCGATGATTCTTAATTGTAGAGATCTATACCTTGCTAGTGTTATTTTCATGTAAACAAGTTTCGAATCTATGAAGATGCACATGGTTATGTTTAATTTCAGTGACTCTGGATGTTGTAGAAGTATTGCCTCCACCCTTGTTATGAAATAAGAACATTCCCACGAAAAAAAAAAAAAAAAAAAAAAAGCTGAGGGTACGTCTTATTATTTTAGCTGACCATCATTTTGAGAAATTGAAACAGGTATTGAAGACAGAAAAATATGCATCACATTTGGACCTATCAACAAATCTAAAGCTGCTCAGAGATAAAAATGATTTTATTGCTAAGCCAATTCATGCATGATGCAATCCAGTACCTCTTTAGGGTAAACATTTGCTCCTCGAATCTTGATCCTACTGCTCTCTTGGCCAATGAGCCACAACTGACCGTGCTTATCAATGAAACTGACATCACCCGTGTCAATCCATGAACGACTGCTAGAGTCTGATGCCAGAAATTGATCTCAGTATCCAATCATCAAATCCAGACCTCTGGTTAGAACTGTCCCAATGCTAATAAAATCATCACCGTCTGTCCTCAATTCAACATGTCGTGCCAGTTTGCCGACACATATGCCTCTCGGTCTTCGAACTGAATTGAGATATGTTCCAACATGAAAATGAAGGGGCTGGTAGGAAAAATGGAAATGTGGGTCATACAGAGTCATGTATGTTAGCAAAGAACATGTCTCTGGTATCCCTGCATATTGAGGGAAAAAAAGGGAAGAAGAAAAATAGTATAATCAGCAGAGTAGTTCAAGGCACATTGCTAGCAGGGACTACTCTAATTAGCATTTAAGTAGCGACATTAACTGCATATAAGCGTATAGAAGATGCACACCATAGGCCAAGAGAATATTCTTAGCTCTTGGGAAGAAGTAGCCAGCTTCTTTTTCACGTAGTCCTTTCCTTTCCACAGTCCTTTCTCCCTGAGGACACTTGGAATTAAACAAAAGTACCACTAGAAGAGCACAATTTCAAACGTAGACCATGTAGGTGGCCGATGCTTTCTACACATTATATTCAGTATTCAAATTGCTTGTTAAAGATCTTCTTTGTAGATAACCTTAGAAAGTATATTAGATCAGCAAACTTTGCTAGAACTTGGAAAGTTGGAAAGGGTGTACATCATTCTCACTGTAACCACATATACCCAAAGAAATCTGTTGAGTAGTGGCGTGCAAGACAACTTTTGAAACTAGAAACCAATATCGTATAAGTAATCAGCAAATTTGAGAACCCTTCAGAAATTGCCAAGAAAGATGGACAAAGAAGCTTTTTCTAGGAAGTCTTGTTCAGAAGTAAGATCAGTAAAGTATCTTAGGTTTCAACCGAAGAAAGAGTATCTTAGGTAACAGGCAATCAAGCCAAAAGAAAGTAGTATATATTTACAAATCTGGTGCGGTTTGCTTTTTGACAAAATTGATATGATCGAAACTTTTTGAGTGGGTAATCGAACCAAAAAAAGAGCCATATGGTATCAGTTTTTATGATTGAGGCTTCAAAGTAGATAATAAAGCTACAAAAAGCCAGTTCTCTATCTCCATGGGTGTATGGGTGTGCTTGCACCTTCATCCATCTCTAAATAGGATCGATCACTTCACTGAAGAGTAAAAAACCAATCTTTCCCAAAAAATTACCCCTTGAAGACCACAAAAAATACTTTTTATTGGCAATAAGAGGAAGTAAAGACTATACTGGGGATGAAGCATACTATAACAGGACCATCACAAGCCCAGGAGGTAGTCAGTAGCTGAAAAGGAACTCAGACGAGTTATTGGATGCATATCTAGCATGCCATAGTTGATATTAGCACATGAAAAAGAAAAGCTGGATCAATGATTTTTAAGAATATCATGCTTTCGTACATTGCATGACGAGTAACATAAATTTTTTCATCCTTCAACAACTTAAGACTTCAAGAAAGTGACATAACATTCACATTTCTTGAATATGGCGAAGGGAGAGAGCCCAAGGGAACGTACCATTATAGAGAAGGTATACCATCCTTGTGGATCTCAGAATACCAGCTAATAAAACTCCCATCTGTCACCAAAATCTCCAGGGCTAACATCACCGATGTAGCTTCCTTTGCACTCTGCAGTCAAGATTTAAGAATGAATTAACACCATTGAATAGATGTACACATCATAAAACAACCACCATCATCATGACATTTAGCTGCTTGCCCCTACTTTCTCAATTTCTGGCTAACAAAAGAGACGACTAAGGTACTGAGATTGGATAATTTCTCCTCCGACCTAATAAGATGGAAAAGACCTCATTATCCTTTCTGTTCTTCCACTTCCACGAAGTCATCACCCATGGTTAAACTTCCCATGCACTAATTGCAACAACTTTAGTATGTCTCGCTCTTAGGTTCCATTACACAGCATTCCATTCATGCACGGGTCTAAATAAGATTTTGCTGGAGCATCGAAAGGTAAAGATTATAAAAGATTTAGTTATTCAGCATACTAAAATTGTCGGGAAGTTGGCTCTGGATGGACTGATGTCTTGCCACTCTCATGTACCTAAAATTTGACAAGTCATTTTCCAATATCGAACATGAATTCTTGTTCTATCCAATTTATGCATTCACAGATGCAGAATTGCCAATACAGAGGACTTAACCCCTTCGCTGATTAGTTCTGCAGAACTCGACTCACCCATCTGTAGTTTAGAGGAAAGAAGAAATCATAGCTCACGCTAGTAAGAGAAGAAATGGATGATCGATTCATCAAGGCAAGAAGTGGAGCTGATGGTCCGCACTGCAACATCGATTCTAGTCATCTCAAAAATCATTCACCGGCTTTCTGTCCCATTTCAAGTTTCGCCTCAAAAATCATTCATCGAAGACTAGAATTTGTCATGACAGGACAGAGACATTCTTTGGCAGCAAGATTCCGTCAAAACCCACAGCTCACAGGACAAGATAATCTGCCGAACTATCTGCACCTCCTACGGATGAATGCCGGGACAAAGGCACAACAATATCTACGGAAGACGAAAATGGAAAATTTGGACCTGTTTTACGCAGAGACTTCGAAGCAGAGCACGAGCGAGCCCAGAAACGGCTTCCACGAACTGGATTTCGGCCATTTGGAGGCCGCCGGCGATGTAAAATGTAAATTACTCTCTTGAGGACGATTATATGTGCCAAAGGAAAGTTACAATTCATCAGGGTAGTTTAGCCACGACATAAAAATAAATCCAGTGGAGAGTTTTGCGATGACCCTCATCAACTAAAAAAAGGGGAAAGTAAAAACCAAAAAAAATCAAAAAATCAAAAAATTCATGTCGAATTATTTGTTGAAAATGATATTCAAATGATTGATTTTATTTCGACATTTAAGTAAGCGAAAGAAGAGTTGCGGCAGTCAAGTGAATGTCATACGACTCATTCTTGGTATTAATCAAAAGTTATACCATTGGATAAATAAATAAGCAATAATGCTTCCCCCAACTTTCGCAAACATTAAATTCATTAGAATATTTAAATAGTAAACTTGACATTTATTCAAAGACTTAGATTTTTAAATAAGTTACTAGTGATCTCATAAAATTTTACAATTCTTATTTCGATTGATACACCCGAGTTTGCTTTAAGTGAAATTCATATGAGAATCACCTAATTGTGTGGCCGATTGGATCGTTAAGACCCAAATTCGAAATTTATATATTTTTATCGTTGAGAACTTAGATATATCTCTGATTTTTCTTTCATGTACTTCATGTAATGTTGAAAAGCCAGGAGGAGTGTCAAGAGTGTGTATAATAAGTATTGCACGAGTGGATATGACTACGTGGCTAAAGCTGAACCGGCTCGTTTTCTCTTGAACACAAGTTTAGCATATCCTGTGTCTTCAAGCTTACCTGTTTGTTCAAGCTTTTTTGTGTTTTGAGAGAACAGCATCTTGTTTTGGTGTCTCATGAGGTATTTGCGTTAAGCGGCTCTTTGGTTTTAGAGGCTTCCGGTAATAGCTGTAGAGGTGATTTCGAGCTTATCGGCTATTTCAAAGCCTTCAAACAGAAAACCTCAAGACAATCAAGTTTATCTTTCCTGCGAATGTCAGGTTTCTCTCTCGCCTTGTAGAGTTTTCACTACCTAGTGGTAGCACTTCAGTACCAAACCCTCACACCCAAATCTAATCTCCTCGGTTCATCCGTCAGTATGTTTCATCACTCGATTTTCTTCCAGATTAACAGTATCCAGCTATGGCCTTTGTTCTCGCAATTCTCTGCTGTCTTGTTTCTTCGTTTCCATCCATAATTCTCGTCAATTTCTATATCGTTCTCGCAATTCTCCGCTGTCTTGTTTCTTCGTTCCATATATAATTCATATCCACGCCCGGCATCAATGGACGCTTTCTATCTGAGTATCTTTCCTATATCTTTCACTATACTTTACTGGGATTCGTTCCTTTCTTGAGGTAGTTCTCTGTTTCGTCTCCATAGTCCTTTGCGAAGCTTCTTCCATCCGGTTCCAAGACATGCATGCAGATGGCATCCTCAAGTCAGGACGGAGATGCACGCCTTGCTGCTCTTTGCACCAGATTAGGTCGCCTTTGGTCACCGCAAGAGGTTGAAGTATGGGATGAAGCTGTTCCTGCCGAAACATTGGCGGAATGTCAATTAATTCTGGTCGGTAAAATACTCTCTAATCCGTCTATCAATCTACCAGCATTCCAGAATACTATGCAAAGAATCTGCATAATGATAAAGTTGAAATTACTCAACGCGAAGAGGGAGTCTATATGTTTAAGTTTAATTCGGTAGCAGAAAAACAGCGAGTATTAGATAATAGTCCATGGCTGTTCTCACATCACCTTGTTATCTTGAAGCCCTGGTTGCCCAACACTCCTCTGCATCATTATGATTTCAATACCTGTGCCTTCTGGGTGCACATCTTCGGCCTTCCTATTGAGCGTTGTACAAAGGAGATTATCAGTAGAATTATGAGGCATCTTGGTACGGTGCAGCAGGTGAAACTTGAAGGCAGGGAAAATACGACATTACGGGCAGGTAGGGCTCGTGTCGACCTTAATTTACAACAGCCTCTACAACCAGGCAAGCTTTTAAGATTAGAAGGTAGGAATACATGGCTAGATTTCAAATATGAACGATTATCCTACTTTTGTTATTCATGTGGGGTTATCGGACATTATGCCACGTATTGTCCCACTATACCTTATGCTTTGAGTCACCACAAGATGGGAAAGATAATTTCTCCTTTGGTCACCGGTTACGAGCTGATGTTAAGGAACATAGCCCATATTGGCGTGCTTTCTACGATGCGTACACTCCCGGTGAAGGAGTTGAGGAGGTCATACCAAACTCCGCAACACTCACGCCTTCTCTTACCTAGCACCCCTCTCGGTTTCTTTTGTTTCATTCAACCAGCAGTCCCTCAAGCCGATTGTCCCAAATGCTAAACTTGTGCCACCGCAACAATCCCCGTACAGTACATCATCTTAGTGGCAAACATATAGAGGCCAGCTCTTCAAAAGGTAAGACAGCAAAGACACATAGAATTCCTCCTAAGACTACTCCACTTAAGAAGGCCAAAAGATATGCTCCTTATGAAGCGCGTCCCTGTGTCACAACAGATTTTGATGATTCACATTTTATGGAAAATCCTGTTTATGAGACAAACAAGGCGATTAACCGGGCCGTGGTGGCTTGCCCTAAAACGCCACTAGAGGACAAATGAAACTACTCAGCTGGAACTGTCAGGGTCTAGGCAATACCCTGACGGTTCAAGCACTTAGGGCCCTGGTGACCCGTGAAAGGCCTGACATAGTGTTTTTGATGGAGACGAAAAATCAGAACATAGTAATCCAGAAAATTCAAAGGAGGCTGAAATTCCCTAACTCTTTTGTGGTAAGTCCGATGGGTTTGGCAGGAGGATTGGTTGTTTTCTGGAATGCTCAGATGCAGTTATCTATAGAGAGACATAATGCCCATTTTATTGACTTGTTATGCACAGCTCATCCAAGAAGTAGTCCGATGAGGATTACCTGTATCCATGCGCCTTCGGTTTATCTTCAACGACAGCAGCTGTGGCAAGAGTTAAGGCAAATCAGTTCCTATAATAACTTGCCATGGATATGTATAGGTGATTTCAATGAGATCATGTATCACTGGGAAAAGGTTGGAAAAAAGTTTGCTGATTCCTATAGGATGCAATCCTTTCGATCATTTATAGATAGCTATTCGTTAATGGATGTTCATAGTAAGGGCTGCGCTTTCACTTGGGTAAATAACAGGGCGGGGGATAATGAAGTCAAAGAACGTCTCGGCAGATTGTTATGTACTATGGAGTGGAGGATTTCTTACCATGCAGCAGAAGTTTTTGCTCTTCCTGCAATCGCGTCTGACCACAGTCCCCTTCTATTACTCACCGATGGTCCCAAACAAAAGCATTATAAATCCTTCATTTTTGAAGCTTTTGGATCCAAAGACGCAGAGTAGACAGGTCATTGCGAAGCTTGGGATTCTTCACATCTCCAATTTGCATCCCCGGATCGAAAACTTCAGTCTCTCTCTACGCCTTGCCGATGGAGTAAATCGACCTTTTTGCATGGTCGTGACAGGATTAATCTGTTACAACAGAACTCCAAAGTGCATTATGAATCGCTCAAATATTAATTATGGTCAAGCAACAATCAAAAACTGAAGGAAGAAATACAATCTCTATGGCAGCAAGAAGAGCAATATTGGGCGATGAGATCGCGCATTAACCGATTGAGGTGGGGGACAGGGGAATACCAAATTTTTCCATTCGATGACAAAGATGCAGAAAGTCAATTTAACCGAATTACTATGCTACAGGATGATACTCGAGATGGATTCGAGATCCTACTCAACTGCAGAACTTGACAATGGCCTATTTCCGAAATCTCTATAAGTCGGTAGGCCACCGTGATTATCTCCCTATCCCGACTCGGATTTCGTCGGTAGTTACATTGGAAATGAACCGGGTTTTAATAGCTAAGGTTTCTCGGGAAGAAGTGAAAACTGCTACCTTTCAATTGGGGGCAACAAAGGCCCCGGGACCGGATGGATTTAATGGTCTATTCTACCAAAATTATTGGGACATACTCCAAGAGGATATCTTTACCTTAGTGCAGAATTTTTTTCAGCACGGAGTGATGCCCCCACTTTAAACGAATGCTTATCACTCGATTCCGAAGATCCCACATCCCGAAAGGTTAGATCATTACCGTCCCATCAGCCTCTCGTAATTTTATCTACAAAATTATATCCAAGATATTAGCCAATAGATTAAAACCTTGGTTACCCGAGTTGATCTCCATGGAACAGAGCGCTTTTGTATCCGGTAGGCAAATACAGGATAACATCTTGGTTGTTCAAGAAGTCCCGCATCAATTGAAAACCGTGGTCGAAAGAGAAAGTTTCAAGCTATTTTAAAGCTGGACATGAAAAAAGCATATGATCAAGTAGAGTGGGATTTCTAGGAGGCTTATTTATGTAAACTCGAGTTCCATACCAATTGGGTGAATTGGGTAATGCAGTGCATAACGACGACTTCACTGAGTGTTAAATTCAATGGCCAACCGTTACCCTACTTTCAACCTACAAGAGGCCTACGCCAAGGCGATCCTCTCTCGCCATATATTTTCATCCTGGTGGCTAATGTTTTATCAACTCTCATTAAACAAGCTGTCGATATGGGAAATCTTAAAGGTATTCGCCTTTAACAGGTCTTTGTCCTATCCTTTCTCATCTATTTTTCGCCGACGATGCCATATTCTTCTTAGATGGAAGTCTAATTGAATGTCAAAATTTAGCCAATATCCTACAACAATACTGTCTTGCTACCGGACAAGTGGTGAATAGGAACAAATCTGGCCTTTTTTTTAGCGAGCTTGTCCTACTCTCTTAAAGCAAAATCTGGCTAGTACATCGGGTGCCATTGATTGAAAAAAACTGGCAAATATTTAGGGATACCTTCGATTGGGGAGTCTCTAAAAAGGATATGTTCGCCCGGATACTAGGAAAGGTTAGTGCAAAGTTGGCGGGGTGGAAAGAACAGCTACTATCTAAAGGGGGAAGGAAATACTACTCAAATCAGTGTGCGCCTTACCAAACTATGCTATGTCCATATTTAAAATTCCAGTGTCAATATGCAAATCTATTGAGAAGAAAATCGCACAGTTTTGGTGGCAAAACAAGTACCAAATCGGGCATACACTGGAAAAGTTGGGAACTACTTCAAGAAAGGAAGGAAAAGGGAGGGCTGGGTTTTCGTGATTTACTTAGTCTTAACAAGGCACTTCTTGGTAAACAAGCTTGGCGACTATATCACTGTTCTTCCTCTTTGTGGAGTCCCTGTTTAGAGGTTTATATTTTCAATCTACTGATTTATGGCATGCTCCTAGAGGTTCAAATCCGTCCTGGGGCTGGCAAAGTCTGTTATTCGGTAGGGACTCCATCTCAGACCAGATGCAATGGTCCGTTGGGAATGGCCACAACATACACATTCGAAACGATAAATGGTTAGCTAGAGGAACTCTAGGTGGGCCAGCTAAGAGAGGGGAGCCTGAACTTGTTGAAAGTTATATTAACCAGAATCTGTCCACCTGGAATGTTCATCTTCTTCAACAGAGTTTTGATGAGCAAGTTATTAAGGAGATCCTCACCATTCCTCTCAGTTCCACTATGCTTTCTGACAAACTTATTTGGCCAGGGACACTTACATGAGAGTATTCGGTTAAAAGTGGCTATAGGTTTATCAAAGATCATGTTCCTAAATCTCTCCCTACCTCCGCAACCATATCCCCTCACCTTACAACCCCTGTTTGGCGTAAACTTTGGCATCTACAAACCGCCCCAAAATCGAGTCTTTTTGTGGTCCCTTTGCCACAATGCACTAGCTACAAGGGAAAACCTATACAAACGACATATCCTCCCCACCCCAGATTGTCAGTTATGTCAAACTCATCTCCCTGAAACTCCCGAACACTTATTTCTATATTGCCCACAAATTAAGGGTATTTGGTCTCATCCGAAAGTGCAGCTTAACTTTTCAACAAACCACACACAACCACTATCTTCTTGGCTAGCAAATATATTGTTGCAGGATAAACACATACCTGATTTGGAGATTGTAGTAGCTCTTCTTTGGCAAATCTGGCAAGCGCGAAATCATTCCATCTTCCGCAACAAACGCTCAACCCATGAACAGATTGTAGATCTAGCATTTATAACTGCAGAGAGCAATCGCAGAAAGCCGCAGGACATATTATTTATAGGGCAGAGACTTTTGCCTACCTCTCGGACTTGGAATCCTCCACCGGTTGGGTCAATTAAAGTAAATGTTGACGGGGCTTTCCCCGTGGCGGATTAGACAGGTTCGGTGGCTTGTATTTGCAGAAACCACGAAGGCAATCTGATTGGGGGTTCCTCCCAAATTGTTCCTGCTTCATCGCCTCTGCAAACTGAGATTTGAGCTCTCCATCATGCCTTGCTTTATCTACTCGAGAAAGGAATGAACGAAGATCACCTTCAGATTGATTCTGACTGCTTGGCTATGGTTGATATGCTGAACAATCGATGCTCTCCTCCATGGGACTGCCGAACCCTAATTGTCGACGTTGAAACCTTGCTATCCCGTTTTCCACTTTTGCGTCTGTCCTATTGTAGACGGGAAGCGAATTCCCTGGCTGATCAAGCCGCTAAGGCCCGTGGCCGAGGTTTTTGCACTCTAATTGGGCCTCTTCTCCTCCTTCTATAGTTCTCGGACCTCCTATGTATCGATGCCCTGGCAATGGGTAGTACTCTTGTTCCTACGTAAATAATACAGTTGGTTTTTCTGATAAAAAAAAAAAAAAAAAACCCAGAAAACCTCAATTCCCCACCATCTTTCTTCCTAAATTTACAGCTGATGCAAAATCCTATTATAAAAAATTAATGCAGAATCTGTCTGGGAGGGAATTTTGCATTGAAGAACGATAAGAGCTGGACCGGAGTCATTTCATATTTCATCATTCAATTGGGAAGTCACAATGTCAGCAATCATAAATTGCTTTGTATGAACCGAACATGAGAAACGACTTCCTGGCGAACTACGTCCCTTCGTATTTTTCCTGTCCTAGTAGTCGGGAAAGGCTTCTTCCAAGGAATGAAAGTTTTTGGTATCTTAAACCTGCAAAGAAAGCAATGATATACTATTTTGGTTGATAAGATCGATAATGATGGATCAAACATTAAACAATCAACATACGCCTAGAAGTTCACGCGGCCGTGTGCATGGGTTGTGTGTTTCAGAGAGAGAGAGAGAGAGAGGGAGAGAGAGAGAGAGAGAGAGAGAGAGAGAGAGAGAGAGAGAGTTTAGGATCAAAGTAGCTGGATATTTGAAAGAGCAATACCCTGTTAAGTTCTTGTATCTCGTAGTACTTGTCGAAGAATTTCATCGACAACAAACGTTCTTCTTTTTCATCTCGAAGTTCATGGCTTTTATCGACCAAAGCCAGTTCTCTTTCACACGAATAGACCCAACAACCATCTCAGTCAGGCGAGCTTCAGGAATTCCTACAATGACAATTCCAGCTCCTCCTGGATGTTGGAACAGTATTGCCTCTACCTATGTTGTGAAACAAGAACACGTCCCAGGAAAATGAGCTTCTCGTACATCTTTTCACGGTAGCTAACCATGATTTTGAGAAAATAAAAAGGTTCAATATTTGCATCTACCTATCAGAAATCTATGCTTGGTCAAAGGAAAAAAAAAATCATTTCTAAGCCAATTCATACATGATAATTCTATTACCTCTACAGGTAAACATTTTCTCCCCCAGTCTTGATCCGACCACTTTCTCGACCAATGAGCCATGCCTGACCATGCTCATCAATGAAACCAACATCATCGGTGTATGAATGACTGTTAGAGACTGATGACCGAACTTGATGTAGTATCCAATCCTCAAATGTGGACATCTGGTTACAATTTTTCCAATGCCAATTGAATCATCACCATCTGTCCTCAATTCAACATGTGGGGCAGGTTTGCCCACACAAATGCCTCGTGGTGTTTGAACTGAACTGAGATCTGTTCCGACATGAAAATGAAGGGGCTAGTAAGGAAAACGAGAAATATGGGTCATAGAGTCATGAACATTAGTGAAGAACAAGTCTGTGTCATTCCTGCATATTGAGAAAACAAAGGAGAAAAAACAGTATGATAAGGAAAGAAATTCAATGCACTTTGCTAGCAGATTCTACTCTAACTAGCATCGACGCGGTACAATTAACAGCATTATGGTTTAGAGGATGCACACCATGTTGTAATTATGGTTATAATTATGGTTAATGGATCAACGAAAGCTAATAAATTAAGATACGTTTTTTTTTTTTTTTTTTTTGTTCACGCATCTCTTTTTGGATTCATGAATTTCCTATAGTTTTATCTTCACGTATCTATTGAATTAATGAATTTCCTAGATTCATGTATCTTTTAGTTCATGTATTTATTGAGTTCATGAATCTCTTGAATTCATGTATCTTTGGATACATGAATCTCTTGGATTCACGTATCTTTTTATTCATGAATCTCGTGGATACACGCGTCTATTTAATTCATGTATTTCTTTAGTACATGAACTAAAATTCTCTATAAATAGATATGAGCATAGAGCTTCATGTGAGTGTTGGTTTTTGGTCTTTTGACTCGATTCCAAAAGAGCTTTGATATACGTTTCAACCCTTCTGTTTTTTCTGGGTGTGCTGGTTCAATTGAACGGTTCGACAGAGTCCTGTTTGTATAGTACTAATCCAAACATGTCCGAGGTGTTGTATCTTGGGAGGCATAGTTCGTGAATCTGCGGGGCACCATTGGTAGGAACTAATCGCCTTAAGGAGATTCGGTTATCCGTACCTCACCTCCAATTTTATGTTATTTTTCAATGATATCTTATTTTATTCTTCTCCAAAAGTTGTAAGTTTACATAAAAAGAAGAATATTATATAGTTGTTATCGTCTTCTTTACATTGATGTTCTGATTACAACAAACATATTCTCTGGATATAATTTCCAACACACCATAGGCTGAGAGAATCTTAGCTTTTGGGAAGAAGTTGCCAGCTTCTTTAATAAGATCAATTGACAAACTCCCTCTGCCATTCAATATCTTTTTGACACAGTCTCTTCCTTTCCACGGTCCCTTCTCCCTGAGGAAACTATGAATTAAGCGGAAGTACCCCTCGAAAAGCATAACTTGGAACTTAGATAATGTAACGGCCAATGCTCTGTACACATTATATTTAATATTTACATTGCTCGTTAAATATCACTCTTTGTAGATAACCCGAGAAAGGATATTAGATCAGCGACCATGGCCAGAACAGTGATCAAAGCAGTGACGTCACGTTTCTCTATAACCTCAATGGCCGTTTTAGCTTCAAACTTGGGCATTAAGACATGGCAAGCTCCAGCCATTAACATGGCCATGGCCGATGAGAGACCCCCAATGTGGCACATATGAGCAGTGCGCAAATAAACCTGCAAAAATTGAATAAAAAGAAATTCACTTGTCATATTACTCTGACTCCAATTGCCTGTGGACCTTCCAAATATGGAAACAATCACTTGAGACTTATCATGACAATGATTATAGAATTTTCGATTGCCAAACAAGCATGAAGACAATAAAAGAGAAGAAACTTGGAAAGGGCGTACGTCATTCTCACTGTAACCACATATGGCTATTTTTGCCATAGATTGTATGATGGAATTCGAACCTAAACTCTATTTACAATTCATTATTTTGATCTCATTGGGCCTTATTTTTTCAACGCTGAATGGCTTATGGCAACTCCTTTTGGCTTCCCAGTAGTCCCTGAAGCCAGTAAGCCCAGTAAAGCTAGACATCTAGAAATGAAAACTTAGCACGTGCCATGCATAACTACAAACTATCAATGCCACATTTTTCCAAACTTAGGCATCAAAGTGGCAGATAATTGACATAGTGACAACACCTGTGAAAATCACAGAGAGAAAAGTAAATCTATAGCCAAAACCTACGCCCAAAGAAATCTATTAAGTAATGGAATGCAAGACAACATCTGAACGTAGAAAGCAACATCACACAATGTAATCCTTTAATTTGAAAAACCCTAAAAAAAATTGCCAAGAAATATGGACAAAGAAGCTTTATCTAGGGAGTCTTGTTCAGAAGTACGGTCAGCAAAGTATCTTAAGCAACAGGTGATCAACCCAAAAGAAAGCCGTATATTTACTGATCACATTGTCAATGCATATACATCTAACGTAAGTGAAGCAAGACAATTGTAAACTTATTCCATACTGAAACAGGGATCAATTATCACAGAAACAAAGAATTTGCAATATAGTATCTTCAAACGAGCTTAACTTTTAGATATAACTAAGATTATATGTAGATTAAAGTACCATTTACTTTTTATAAACTGCTACATAAGCACCTTATTAAGCACATGACCAGTTCAACCAGAAGTTATGCACAACACATTCAAGACTGTTCTCAACAAATTCATACACTTAAAGATAGCCGACGGGAAAGCAAATATGCTGACAATTAGAGCATTGCTAACCTTGAGAGTATTGTTCAGTGATCATCATTACTAGCATAAGTTTGAGTCAAATCTTCATGTTTGATCCTACGGACGAAATTTTTGGATGTCTACAAGAAAGTTTCAGGGAAGCAATAAGTATAAATGCAAAGAATGATAACAAAGTTCAGTGAAATGTAGAAAGAATACTAACATGGAATACTATTGATTTAGTAAGCACTTCCTCCTCTTCCTACAATTTTCCTTCCCGTCATACCAACAAAGTCAGGGATAAGCCGACAATTAGGTCAAAGTCGAAGTAAGAAGAGCAATGAATTCTACCTAGTGACAGCGGCTGGAGCTTTGACCCTCCTCACTTTATTCAGAATGCTAATTTAAAGCAGATGGGAAACAACTCATACCTTTGCAGCAGATGTACGTTGCAAGCCCTGCAGCATTGCATCTGTGCTCACGGTTGCACGCCCAGACTGGAAAAAATAATGCCCACCCGTTAGCACCACAAGACTATAAAAAGTTCTAAGCAACAGAAAAACAAGGAAATCAATTACCATATATCGATATCTGCCCAAATACATATTCAAATCAAGAAACTCACATTCACAGATTACATTTCATGAAGCGCTACTGGAGTGTCCATCTCCCTCTTGGAATCTAAAGTTTCATTTTCCAAGTACTTGATGCGATAATGCATCTCTTCAGTCTCTCTTTTTCTTTTCTCACCCTCCACCGCCTACCCAGACCCAAATGAAGAGGCCCGAGTCACACACTTCCCAAAGATCAACAAATTGTTTAAAAAAAAAAAAAAACAGAAAATTCAAAAGACAAGATCTTGTACCTCATCCTGCAGACGCCAGGGCTTAAAAGTTCTCGTGGCCCCTGACTCCATGAGGTAATCAGAATTGCGTGGATCAGTTTTGATGGTGAGCTCAGCAGAGCAATGGGTACATTTAGAGTAAAACCTCAATATCCAAATACCCAGATACGTCTGCTCGCAAAAACAAAAGAACACCGAGAATTAGAACAGAGTCGACAACTTTGGAATGGGAAACAGAGTCAAAGGTGTGCAACTGACCTCGCCGACGACGTCCTCCTTCCTGGAATTGAACTCGGTGCCCTTGTAATGTAATTCCCGCAGGTGTTGCATAGGATGCTCATCGGAAGCTTCTGTCAGAAAAGGAAGATGAAGATGATCGTAGAAGGTAGAGGAAGAACGAAGAAGCAGATTGTTTTCTTCTTCATTGATTTAATTCTGTACATGTCTCATGTATTTAATTACAAGGAAGAAAAATAATAAAGTAAATGGAATATTTGCCTATCCTTTTCTATCCTAAAATACATTTGAATTACTATCAATACAGATTACAAAATCATATCTTCCAACACTCCCCCTCAAACTGGTGGTCTGTATATGTCTGGTGGTCTGTATATGTCCAAGATGCCTAGCTTGTTTAGAAGATATGTATGTTGTCTTTGACAAAGCGGTTTAGTAAATATATCAGCGGGTTGTTCCGAAGTCCTGATCCCTCTCGACTCAACAATTCCTTCTTGAATCTTTTCTCGAGTAAAATGACAATCGACTTCTATATGCTTTGTCCTCTCATGCAGTACATGATTTGCTGCAAGTTTGAGTGCTGAATCATTGTTACAGAAGAGTAGAGTTGGTCCTTTAATAGGAGCTCCGAGATCCAGAAGTAAACCCCTTAACCAAACTATCTCACAAACAGTCTTGGCCATAGATCGATATTCAGCTTCAGCCGATGATAAAGATACGGTAGACTGTTTCTTTGTCTTCCATGAAAGAAGTGATTCCCCAAATTTGATGCAAAAACCAGTAATAGACCTCATATTCATAGGGCATGTGGCATAATCTGCATCGCAATAGGCCGTCATCTCCATGTTGCACTTTTGAGAAAGAAGTATTCCCAAACCTGGACATGTCTTTAAGTATCTCACAATCTTCAAGGCTGTGTTCATGTGAGACTTCTTTGGATTGTGCATAAATTGACTAAGAGTCTGAACTGCATAGCAAATATCTGGCTTAGTCATGGTGAGATATATCAATTTACCCACGAGTCTCTGATATCCTGAGGGATCTTGTAACAATGGATCATCAGAAGAGGAGGATACGCCAGTGTCATAGCCAATAGAAGTCAATTTAGCATTTTGCTCAATAGGGATGACTGATGGTCTACAGCCTGATAATCCTACTTTTGATATTATTTCCATCACAAATTTCCGTTGGCTTAATGAGATGCCCTGATCTGAGCGAGCTATCTCAATTCCAAGAAAATACTTAGGTGACCCTAAGTCTTTGATATGAAAAGTCGAATGCAGATGCCTTCTAAGCTTATTTACAGCAGAATCATCATTCCCCATGATAAGAATGTCATCAACATAGATCATTAAGTAAATAGATGACATACCTTTTGTCAAGGTGAATAAGGCATAGTCATACTTGGATTGATTGAATCCAGCAGCCAAGAGTGCACTGGTAAACTTAGCATACCATTGTCTGGAAGCTTGTTTCAATCCATAAAGAGATTTGCGGAGACGACATACCTTCGACTCCCCCTGTCTCCGTAATCCGGGTGGAAGCTCCATATATATTTCTTCATCCAGATCGCCATGCAAGAAGGCATTATGGACATCCATTTGATGTAATGGTCAGTCACAAAAAGTAGCAATAGACAGAAAAGTACGAATCGTGACATCCTTTGCTACGGGAGAAAAGGTTTCATGATAGTCAAAACCTTCTCGCTGGGTGAAGCCTTTTGCCACCAACCGCGCTTTGTATCTTTCCACAGAACCATCTGCTCTATATTTTATCTTATATACCCACTTACATCCAATGGATTTGCGATGATCAGGCATTGATACAACATCCCAAGTATGATTGTCTATTAATGCATGTAATTCTGATTCCATGGCCTTTTGCCAACGAGGATAATCTTTGGCTTCATTATAACTAGTAGGTTCTTGATCTTCATAAATATGACTTATGCAACATAGATGTTCTGGCGACAATCTATCAAAGGAGACATAAGAGGAGATAGGGTAACGAGTACCTGATGATCTTGAAGAACCACATATATAATCTTTCGTCCAAGTTGGTGGTCGAGAGATTCGATGAGAACGCCTCTGTGGCACTTGTGGTGTGGTGGACAATTCTTCAGTAGTAGTTGCTTCTGAAGTATCCTCCAACTGTGCTGGTTCTTCATGCAACGAGCTTTCTTTATGAGGATGCTCAATGGAATCTTCAGCCGTATTCACAAGAGGTGTTGGAGGTAAGATATCAATTGCTCGTGGAAGAGCAGGAATAATGAGTGCTTCTCCACGTGATGAATCTTCTTCCAACAAGAATTGCCTATTTGTCGTTCCTTCTTCAGATAAAGACGTTAAAGAAAAAGGAAAAGCATCTTCATGAAACACAACATCCCTGCTGATAAAGAAATTCCCTGTAGACGGTGCATAAAGCCGATATCCCTTTTGCAAAGTTGGATAACCCATAAAAATGCATTGAGTAGCTCATGGCACTAGCTTATCTCTATGGCCCACTGTAGTGACATAGCACAGACACCCAAAGATTTGAGATGGTTCAGATTCGGCTTTCTCCCGTACAATAACTCGAAAGGTGTCTTTCCCTTTAAAATGCGTGATGGCATGCGGTTGATCAAATATGCTGCAGTAATCACACAATCTCCCCAAAATTTTTCAGGGATAGAAGCTTGGAATTTAAGCGCACGAGCCACTTCTAAAAGATGGCGATGTTTTCTCTCAACAATGCCATTTTGCTAGGGTGTATAGGTACAAGAACTCTCATGCAATATCCCATTTACAGTGAACAAGGAAGCACATTCAGCATTAAAAATTCTTTTCCATTATCATACGTATCCTACGAATGGATTTTTGAAATTGAGTCTTAGACAAAGAAATGAATGTCTTTAAATGAGAAAAGACCTGATTTTTGGATTGCATGAGAAAAATCCATGTGGCACGAGAGTAGTCATCCACAATGGTAAGAAAGAACCGAGACCCATCATGATTTAAAGTATGATAAGGCCCCTAGACATCAGCATGAATAAGAGAAAAGATATCATCTGCTCGAGAAGTGCTATTCTGGAAAGGAGCACGTGTTTGCTTAGCCATGGGACAAATAGGACATTTAGGACAATGAAATGATGCACTGTGGCCCAATCGTTTATGATTAAGGAAATTGATGCCATTGACAGTAGCATTACAAAGAGATTTATTGAATTCAACTGGAGATAATTTAAAAAGATGCGGAAAATCCAACCAAAAATATAGTCCCTAGTTGACTCTACCCAAGCCTATCAGTTTCCCAGTCGAAAGGGCTTGAAAGAAACATTTATCAGAATGGAAAATAATGTGACATGAATTTTCTTCACAGGCTCGAGTAACTGAGATTAGATTGAAATGGAAATTGGGTACGTAGAGCACGTTTTTAAGAGTAACAAGAGAACTAAGCTTTACAGTCCTAGGCTCGAGAACTAAGCTTTACGGTCCCAGTCATTATAACTTTGGTGGTATTTCCATTTGGAAGTTGTACTGATATAGGAAAAGAGAATTTTGTAATGTCTGAAAGTAAATTCCTATCACAGACTATGTGATCACTTGCACTAGAATCAATAATCAATGCATCTTTGGAAATTGAGTTCATTAAACAATAGGAAGTACTTGTGAAGCTGCCTCCTTTATCATAAGGATCCAATTTCTTCAAAGTTTCCATCAATTCGTGATATTGTTCATGGGTAATTGACTTTCCCATTTATTGACCCGAGACCTGAAAAACTGAGGAAAATTTCCCTTTTTTCTTTTTCTGTTGGCTTTCCATGCAATTTCTAGCAATTCTCAATTGTATGGTGTGGGCGCTTACAATAATCACAGTACAATTTACCTTTTCCCCGTGGCCCATTAATTTTTGTATTTGAAGTGGGCCTGAAAGCCTGGGCCGAAATTGGCCCATATGATCCGTCGGTCCCTCCTAGAAATGGGCCTCGCAAGCCTTCCAGCCCACTTGTGCTGATTGATCATGAGCCGTCCAATCCGATTGAGTAGCTGCCTCGTGAGCCGTCAGATGGATTTAAAAAAATAGCACGCGAGCCATCGGATGCAGTGGAGAGGACGCTGCGTGAACTATCCGATCCTGTCGACCCCTGGAATGGTCATGAGCCATTCAATTGATGGTGGGAGTGATCTCCACCGTCCATGCTTCTCCTTAAAAGCAATCTAGGGTTTTCGTTTTCGAAGAACAACCCTAGATCCGCCTCTCTCCTTCCCGAGCTTCTCTGTGACAAGTGAAAATGGGTCTTGGCTGCGAGAGCGATGCCTTCTCTTCCCTTGCCGTGGTCAACCGATCTTTGTTGGCTCTCCTCTTGTATGGCGAGTTGATAGATACGGTCGAGACTTGGCAGAGGCTCCATGGTGAGTATATGGGATCGGAACGGCAGGTATGCCTCATTGAGGATGAGGAGGAATCTCGTCGCCTTCTCCCTCTCTCGCATTTGCTTGTATTGCTGTTGGATATTATCGGGCCAGTTGAATTTTTCCTCGGCTGCCTCTAACTCATTCCACAAACCAGAAAGCTTGTTGTATATTGTCGCGATGCTCATGTTCCCCTGTTTCAGATCGGAAATTCGTTGTGTGAGATAATTTTTTTTAACTTGGTCGAGTTTTCCGTACATCTCCCTTATGTTTTCCCACATCTTCTTCGGATCCTCCGTCGGGGGAAGTCCAGCCGCAACCTCGGGCGCGATGCAATTTCCAATCCAGGTTCGCACCAGTTGGCTGTATCTCTTCCAAAGCCGTGCCATTCTCTCGTCGGACAGAATCGGAAAAGATCCATTGATGAAAACTTCTTTATCTTTCATTATAAGGGCCCGCTGGAATTCACGTGACCAACTTGAATAATTGTCTGCACCTGTCAATTGCTGACTTATGATTTTCAGTTCTGGTCCGTCGCCGTTTGTTGTATACAACGGGTCCCCGAGTTCTGGCCGCCCACTGGTAGCGAGAATTTGATACGGGAAGAAACCTGGTGCAGGAGTCGGGTAGGGATTTGTTCCCTGACCCAAACCGCCGAAGCCAAATCCGTAATCCGCATTTTGAAAACCTGAATGGAAATTGGTTCTCTGACCTGGTACATGCGATCCACCTGTCTGCTCCGGGCCGATGCTAGGGTTTACCCCATCACTGGTTGGTGGACCCTCATCGACCCGCACGTTGCTGTGGTAACTAGGTGATGATGAGTTGGGGATAGATCCAGGATACCATGGATACGGCATCCATTGGTAGGGGTGACCCGTGAATGGTTGCCCTGCAATTGCCTGAGCCTGTTGTTGCCATTGCACATGCGAGATGTTGGCCCTGGATCTGTCTTTGCTGTTCTAGTGCAGGGACTACGATGAACGAATCTTGATCTCCCAAGGCTTGTATTGAAGCTTCTATAATAGATTGATCGACAGGAGGAGAGGTAAGATCTTGTGGTGTTGACATGTTGAAGAAGAAGTTGATTCCTCTATTAACCCCTTTTTTGCAGATAAGGTTCCTTCAAGTAATCAAGAATTTCGATTCCTTTGGCAACACTTTTCTGGGATTCAAAGTTGGTTTATGAGGCAATCGGAGTGGAAGCAAAGAAGTTCATAACCGCGAAGGCTCTGATACCATGTCAGAAAAGGAAGATGAAGATGATTGTAGAAGGTAGAGGAAGAACGAAGAAGCATATTGTTTTCTTCTTCATTGATTTAATTTTGTACATGTCTCATGTATTTAATTACAAGGAAGAAAAATAATAAAGGAAATGGAATATTTGCCTATCCTTTTCTATCCTAAAATACATTTGAATTCCTATCAATACAGATTACAAAATCATATCTTCCAACAGCTTCATCCGAACCTTAATCTGCTGATTGTTGGACCTCCGAAGCCTGGGCAGCTTCGAAGGGATGAAATCCGGCGGGTAATACTTTTTCACCACCTTTCTCTCCCTCATCGCCTTCTTCTACTCCTCCTCCTCTCAACTCGAAACGAAAACGAGCTCGTCGACCATAGATAGAGGGGGTCTGAAATAGGCAGGAGTTGAGCCGCGAACCCGCCGCCAAAAACCCCAAGAATCGGATAGGGTCGAGTCGGGTGGCGCTCGAGGAAGAGGAGGTCGGCGATGGAGGTCAAGGCCCAGCGGTGGCAAGAAGGAAAGCAGCGTGCACGCCCTACTGGAGGAGGTGCCCGACGGCGGGAAGCTGGTGGTTCAGGGGCGGCACGCTCAAGGAGGCGAAGGCGGGAATGTGAAATCTTAATTTTTCCGATTTGTGATTATTATTGGGCCGGCAGATTTCTGATGTATTTATATATTGATATTGATGAGGGTCTTGTGGATTCAATTAATTCAAATAAACAAAAATAAAATCACTTATCCGAATGAGTAAGAATGAGTTAGGAAGGCAATACTTAATTTTCGTTAAATAGAAAAGTATCGACCACAGTTAAATTTTGCCAATTACCTTCCTAAAAACACCTAAATATTATAAAATCCGTGCATGATTAGAAATTAATAGTTTTAGTTCTTCCCAATCAACTGTTCGATTTTTTTTTGTTTTATTATTATCAACACTTAAAAAATTGCTAACTCTTGGTTAAATTCTCCCCATTTATTTTCAATTTCATCGAATGATCTCAAGTCTACATCGTGAATTTGATTACACGAAATTAACCTAAAATCAAATTAGGTGATTAAATCGAATAGATGCACACATGTCATCTACCAAAAAAAAAAAAACAACAAGAAGAAGATAAAGTTATTGCCAATATATTTTATTGAATAGATGAAACCGAACAAGCAGATTTAGCAAGTTCCTTTATCTCTTAAAGCACAATAGTAATTTCCATGATTTCGGTGTAAAAACACTTAAATTCTTTTATACAAGAATTTTGAAATATGGAATCATGATTCGTTTAAGTATATCTTTTACGGCATCAATCAATTCACAATAGCACTATAAATTATCATATTAATACTTACACCATGAGAGAATCACACCACCTTAGTTAGCTAATAAGAGCCCACAGCCACATAAATCATGTATCAAAGTTCCATAACTCTGATGACTTACTCTAATTCTGTTTTAATATCATACAACCATATAGGATCATACAACATACAACATGAACACATGAACTCAAACAAGGATAATCAATACAATGAATTTGGGCAAATGCACTTAACTAATCAAACATAACCTCATGATCAGCCTTTGATTTACATGTATTACGAGCCGTCTTATGACCTCTATCTTATTAATTATAGTCATTGATATTTGACAATCCCTTAGGTTCATAAGTGGTAGTCAAGATTGAGTGACTCCTAGAATTAGGGTTTGGGTATATCCATTTGGTTTATCCTATGTACATGGATTGATCCTAGAACATCCATCTAAATATCACATGCAAAGGAAATATGGATTCATGCCCTTAGGTCCTAAGACCTTGATTCTCAATCAATCAATCCATAAAAGTCTCTTGATAGTCTATGCCGTATGTTTGAGACACTCAAGATTCTTCATTTCAAACTTTGTCGCCGATCTCTTTTGGAGTGCAGAGATCTCTTCCATGTCATCCCTTGTGATAATCATGTCATCCATATATATTATTAAAGCATAGAGTATGATCTAAGTTACTCTAATGAAAACCATACTTCTTCATAGCCAAGTTGAATTGTCCAAACGATGTGCAGCGAGATTGTTCTAGACCATACAACAAATGTTGCAAGTTACACACAACCCATGTTTTTTAGGAAACAACGATAAAATATCCATATAAATCTCCTCCTCAAGGTCACCATGAAGTTAGGTGTTCTTTACATCGAAGTGGTGTAATGGCTAGTCTAAATTTGCAGTAAGAGACAATAAGACCTTGAGAGTGATCAATTTCGCCACAAATGAAAAAGTCTCTTAATAGTTTATGCCATCCGTTTGTGTATATCCCCTTATATCTTTCAATAGATCTGCCCACATTATGTTTAATGGAGAAAACCCATTTGCAGCTAATCATTCTTTTCCATCTAGCAATAGCACAAGATTTCATTTTTTTTTTTTAATTTTTCTTTGGCGCCTCCATTTCTTCTTTTATCAATTGAATCCACTTTGGATCTACTAAGGCTTCTTGTAGTCCCATTGTATTCAAATGCCTCAAGAGGTTTTGATAATCTCCAAGCTGATGCATGATTTGCAATAGGATATTTTGATCTCCTTTCCTCAAAATCTATTGAGTATTGACTCGGGGGCTTTCCACGATTATTCCTAAAAGATAAGTAGTAACCAATAGAGGTATCCAAGTCATCAAGAGAAGAAGGTGTAGCAGGAGAGCTTACCTCATGAATATTCTCAAAAGACAAATCATTTGGTATCGAAGAGTGAGGGGGTTAGCAATCTATGTAGTACCATTCAATATCAATTCTAACCTCCTCACTAACCATTGCTTCACTTTTTCACTCACTAGGCTACTAGGCTGTCCAGTTTTAGTTTGTACTAGAGTGTCTTCGAATACAACACAATCCCACCAATTCTTCCTTTCAACTAGTGTCTCCCCCCGAAAGGAAGAATCAAATGCCAATAATGATAAATAAAAAAAAAAAAAAAAATTAGATTCCATGAAGGTCACGTCCATGGTGATATGGGTATGCCTAGTAGCAAGATTCTAACATCAATATCCTTTTTGTGTGTGTGTGATACCCCAAAAAAAACACAACAAACTGCACAGGGGTCAAGCTTAGTACATTGATTTTAAGGAAGATGAACAAAAGCAACACATCCGAAAACTTGAGGAGGAATTAGCAAAATAGATGGTAGAGTAACACGGTTGGAAAGGACTTATAATGGAGTCTGAAATTCAGCACCTTTGAAGGCATACGGTTCGATAAACATATTGTTATGATCCTAACATTGTCCGAGTATCTATTTAGCACATGTGAACCAATCAATAATGCACAAGTAGTTTCTAAGATACATCTATTTTTCCATTTGACAACTCCATTCTGTTGTGGTGTTTGAGTACCAGAGGTTTCATGAAGAATACCATGATTCATGAAATAATTTTGAAATTCCTTATCAACATACTCTTCACCATTATCATAATGAAGAATTTGAGTTTTAGCTAAAAATTGAGTCTAAATCATAGCATGAAAAGTTCAAAACATACCAAATACATCATCTTTGTGCTTCAACAATTATAACCAAGTCATTCGAGTACAATCGTTAACAGATATCACAAACCAACAAATTTCGGAAATAGCGGTAATTGGAGTGGGTCCCCAAATATCAAAATGAATTAACGCAAAGGGAATTCATTTAATTATTGGCTTATTGGGAAAGGTACACTATGACTTTTAGCCAAAATGCAACTTTCACATTTAAAAGCTAAATCATGTCAGTTGGAAAATAGATCAGGACATAGGTACTTCATATAAGTGATGACGGATGCCCCAAACGACGATGTCATAGCCAAATTTGGCTCTCCTTGATACTAGTTGAGTGTTGCATGTTATTTGTTGGACTAGGACTAAAATCATCCATGCAGTATAACCCCCTCTCTTAATACCACGCCCATTAATTTCCATTGTGAAAGTATCCTGAAAAGACAAAAAGTAGGATAGATTATAGCAATGCAATTTAGCTCTTTAGTGGCTTGGCCTACAGACATCAATTTATTTGAGAGAGATGGAACCAACAAAGTATTGGATGAAGAGAAAGAGGGTGAGAGAGTAACTGTCCCAACTCTTGTAACAAGGTGTATGACCCCATTAGTATTGGCAACATTACTTCATCTTGGTTGGTAATCTTGACAAATTCATATGACCAAAATGTCATGTGGTCAATTGCTCCCAAGTCAATAATCCATCCACTGTAATTATCTTGATTATAGCTAAGCAATGTGACATCACCACAATTACCTTAATTATTGAGAGTAGTTGAATTACTTGACGATTTCACTTGTGGAATTAAAGATAAGTGAGGTTATGCATTTACCAAAGAAACTGGTACCAACCCACTATTAGCATATTTTTGTGCCTTGAGTTTTTTTCCACAATTCTTGGTACCCATGTAACTTAAAGCAAGTTTCACGAGTATGCTTCATGTTTCCATGAAGTGTAAAGCCTCCTTCTAATTGTGCCTTGGCCTTTGATGTTGTATTCATCTTTCCACCTCCTAGAGAGGAAGAACCAGTTTTAAAAATCTAGAGCATCAGTGGTCATTGAGGTTCCATCTTGACTCCTTTGGAGGCCATGGAATTGGCACATGTAAATTTTATGCTTGGTATCATAACTACTTATCTTACATCCTCCCTTCAGACATGAGCATAGACTTGTTCAATCATAGGGAATGGTCGAATTTGAAGCACATTGGCCCATATGTTTTCTAGATGATAATCCAATCCATCAAGAAAAATATAGACTCTATCTTCCTATATAACCTTGTAGACTCGATATACACTCCTAACCATATTTATAACCATAAAATCATCAAGAGAAAATAATCTTGCAATAATTTTGAGATTTTTCCAATAACACATGAAAGTATTTGGTTAAGTAAAATGAGCATCCAAGAGTACATTTGCAATTGCGGTTCCAAACAAATGTAAAAGGTAGTCGATTTGGAATTGGATGTTGGGATGCTAATTTTGACCATCAATCAATCAAGGAAAAATGTAAAAAGCAGTAGTTAGCTTGTTGTAAGAGTTATAAGTGCAGCACATATGATAATACTAATTTTCAGCATCAAATATGCTTGACTTACAATTTTTTTATGTGCCAACAAATGCATAGAGATTGTTATATGGTGTGATAGGATGGTGTAACTATTGTTGATATTTAAGTTTAGCAACCCATTAGAAAATTAGGAATTAACTCGGCTCTATCAAAAAGAATTTTCATTAGATTACACAACATGTAGGCATTAGGATAAATTACATCAATATTGCTAAATTTTACTAATTTATTAATAAAAATAATAAAAAATAACAAAATAATAATTAACAAAATTAATTAATTTAAAAAGGCGTCAGGCCGGGCTTGGGCTAGGCCGGCCCGGCCTACTCCCCCTCTTGTCTCCTTCCTTCCCGCTCGGGCCAGGCCCATTCTCCTTATTTCTTCTTCGGCCCGGCCCTTCCTTCCTCCCCTCCTACTATTCACGCGCGCGACAAGGCAGCGCGTTCAAGGACGGGGACGGCGAAAGCAACTGCCGGTTAAAATGGAAGAACGGACGAAAAGTGACGGTTCAAGTTGTAAATTCGGGAAGGAGCTCAACGCCGCAGATCTGTCAGGGCAGAGGACAGATCGGTGGCAGAGTAGAGAGCAAGGGGAGGACCACCGGTGTAGGCCAAGGACTGGCCGGTGCGCGAGAGACCGAGGGGAGAAGGGCTTCCACCTTGGAACGTTCAGCAAGCCAAACTGGGGAGGAGTACTATAAAAGAGGAAGATGGAGAGACAGAGAGAGAACTGGATGCACGACCAAGAGAAAAACGAGGAGGGCGAGAGAAGAAGAAAAAAGGTTCGTTCTCGGTTGAGCGTCGTCCAGCCACCCTCAACGCAAACCGCCGCCCCCTAGTCGACACCACCGAGCCCGCGGCATTCTCCTTCCTCATGGCGTTCGGTTTCTGGCGAGTGGATCTGTCGGTTCGATCGGCCATCTTCCCGAGGATCCCAGCTTGGCAACACAGGGACAGCCGACTATAGCTCGATTCGTGTCGAGGCCGTTGTAGCCAAGCCAAGTAGGGACTCCGCAGTTAAACGCTCATTCCCTCGAACCCTTTTTGCTCCGCCCTATTTTGGTTGAAGGAGAGGCTGCAACCCAGCTTCTTTGGTTTATTCGTGTTTTACTTCTAAGCTGTTGGCGTCGAGCATTTCCTGGTGATTTTCTTTGAACTTATATCTAAGAAGGGTCAATGTCTTGTTCTCGCTCTGTGCCCACTACGTGTTCAAGGGAACGCCCGAACCAAAAGCGGTCGTTTTATTAGTCTCGGATTCTGAATTGTTCCAAGGATCCGTAGATGCTTTTTGCACTGTACAACATTTTTACCAATGGCCGAATACATTTCTTTAGCCAGATTTCATCTCTATAAAGTCTGAACAGCCCCGGATTTTCTACCTCATTTTGCCTCGTGCTCAGACATTTCTTTAGCCGGCTTCGAAAGTCGTTTCCCGGTTTGGTTTAGGGGGTCTTAGTCATGACCGCTCGATGGCAGAATTTGCATGGTGCGATGTACTGATGTGTTAGTATAATGATGAGCCTTGATTGTCGAAGTCCTAGAGCGGTGGTCCTCTTGCATTTTGGTGTGTTTTGTTTGGGTTTGTCTTGGGGTAGCGGAATAGGGAGGAGACGTTGAAGGGCTTAGGGAAATAGAGAAGAAAAAATAGGAAGTGGGCTTGAGCTTAGTGTTGGTAAATCTGGGTTGGGCTTAGGTTAATTGAATTTGGACTCAGTTCAAGTCGTGAACATATTGGGCTTGAATACTTGAGCCCACTTCTTTTAGTCTAGTTGGTATCACTAGCCTAGGCCGGAGGGGCCCAGGTAGATTCACATTCGGACTGGGCCTAGTCCGAGTCCCTATTTTCCGGATTAAAAATTAATTTAGAAACAAATTTAAAAAAATCGGAAAAATATTATTCTTTTTCAAGTTAGGAAGAAAGCTTAAAAGGTAGTTTTTGAACAGTTTTCTCTTAAAATTTGTGAAAATGCTAAAAAAAATATTAGTTTCAAAATTGAACAAGCTCTCAAAGCTTTACAATAGGGATTGAATATTCATGGAAATAAATGTTGGCTTATTGATTGCACATTTCCATCATTCCGATTGCGTGCTTTTGATCCATGGATTGTTGTTTCCTTAGCCTAGTTAGGAATTGAATCTCAGAACTCACAATTGCTATAAAATGTAGCGCACTAGTTGATTAATTAATGTAGTCCTCAACCTTAGATTCTTTTGTATGTAGCAGGAAAGTAATTCTCTCATTGCTTTATGTGGGTATTTAAGCAAAGCATTATAAATTGATTAATGACTCTTAGATAAAAATGATTTTGCATGTTAGTTGCAAATTGGTACAAGCTTGGAGAGCTCCAATTAAGTCTAGACTTAATAATCTATTCGCCAAATCTAAGGTGGCTCACCCAAGATTAGGTCGTGATAACTATTGGATCAAAACTTTTGCACAATATACAATTAAATTTGTAATGTGTTTTTGGACCAGACATTTAAGGTTTTTTTTTTTTTTATTTGTAAAAATTGGCCCATCTATTTAAAATAATGACGAAAGCCCTGTAACATGGCATTGAGTTGCACACAATTGCCATTCCAGCACCACAAGTGCCATCAGATGTGGTTGTCAAACAGCTAAAATAATATGACAAAAAATATCTATCTTTTTGAAAAATTCAAAGATGCATTACTCAATGGTAAAACTACAAGAAAAACAATCAGAAAAAAAAAGCATCTAACTAAAACACACTTGAGATATGTTTGCGTTCGGATTAGAATTTTAGCCTTAGCACATGACCAACAAAATTTGGTGATTACTTTAATATTTCTCCCATAATTCCATAATTTTTTTTTTTTTTATTTTCAATCTCTTGTTGAGAGATGCTTTCTTGAAATACTCCCAAGAAAACAAATGCCAAGTTCAAATTACCCTTTAAAACCAATTAAAAGTATAGATTTGAGCTTTTTGTCAATTTTGTTCATGACTATTCGGTAGAACATAATTGCGACTGGTTCTTTACTTTGTCATTCTGAGATATTACTTAAAATCACAGTCAATTACTAAAAATAAATTTTCTAAGCCTTTTTTTTTTTTTTGCTTGAAAAATTGTCTAAGCCTTTAATTTGTAAATTTTAGGCAGAAATAAAAAAAAAAATCCATTGACAATAAAAGAGGTTAGGTATTCCTTGCTAGTTAGTGTCTTTCATCACGGTTTTTAAGTATCAAACTTATAACACAATTCAAGTTCTTTCATCTTAAATGGTAGATTGTGCGTCATGCTGTTAATGTTGTCAAAGTCATTTATTTATCTTTCTAAAAAAATAAAATAAATAAAACATCCGCTCTACAATAAAGTTATTATCCAATAAAGTAAATTTCCTTTTGTCGATCTTATTTCCTCTCACAGGTTTGATAAGATCTTTTTTCTTTTCTAAACTTATTGAATTAAACTAAGATAATGTAGATCTAAGAGTCCAATAGGTTTGACTATCACCCTTTATCATATTTATGAGTAATCTTATCATGGTTGGAATATGTGGCATTTTTTTCCAAAACCGATACGGCACTTTTGAATTTGTTTGTCTTTCCCACTCATATTCACTCAAATTTAACATCTAACCTCAAATTAGATTATATGAACTATAAATTAAGGAAAAGTAAAGTAAAATTGAGATATTTTTTTTTTTGCCATCATGTCAAATTAAGATCAAATAATGAAAAAGATAAAAATATTTTTCTGGCCTATTTTTGTCTTTTTAACCAACAATTATTATCTTCTTTTTTTTTTCTGGAAATGAAAATTATATTAAGATTAATTGCAATATAATTAGGGAAAAGCAAAGACTGAAAGTGAATGGAGATTTTACTTGCAATAAGAGTGAATTGGGATAAGATTACGAAAGAAAAAAAGATATAAAGGAGTGAGTAGATTTTGTCTTGACCTATTATCATTATATGAAAGGAAAAATGAAAAAAAAAGAAAAGATAAAGGGAAAGAGAGATTATTATAATGTCTAAAAGGCCATAAGATAGTCTACTTCAATGCACAGCTTTTTACATATAGTTTATTAGATTCTCACACTTAAACTAGCCCAAATGCTTGCACAAACATAAGTCCATAGCAAATGGCAACATAACACATATTCAAAGCACACAATCAACCCTGAAAGTCCTTATGGGCAATTACTACACAGTTACTTTAGGAATAAAGGATCAAATGCAGGAAGATACTGAATTCCAGCCAGGAAAGACAGCTTGACGTCGCATCTTGGCTCACACCTTGAGTCACTAGAGTCTCAACGGAGGGACTTGTTACAGCCACTTCAATGTTTTCTTCAACTGTGGAGCTCTGGTCAATGTTTTCTTCAAACGTGGAGCTCTGGTTAATTTGGGCGAGTTTCTGAGCCACTTCACTCATTGTTGGCCTCTTCCTCCTGCTTTGGTCTAAGCATTTCACTGCAATCTCAGCAACCGTTTTTACTTGGTTGATTTCATCTCCATTAGGGGCCTCAAAACTTATGATTTTTGAGAGGGTCCCACCCATCACAGAAGAGATGAAATGAGGGATAATATTTATTAGCTCTTCAAACTCATTAGGAACAGAACTTGTAGGCTTCTTTTCGGTGAGCAACTCCACGAGGACAACTCCAAAGCTGTATACATCACTCTTAATTGTTAGCTTACCGGTGGTTAAATATTCTGGATCAATGTAGCCCAAGGTGCCTTCTATTTCGGTGGCTACGAGATGACTATGCTCCGGTGATATAAGTACCGAAGTTCCAAAATCAGATATTTTCACCGAGTAATTTTGATCTAAAAGTATATTCGCTGACTTGATGTTGCCATGAATGATTTCGTCGAAATGCATTTCCTTGAGTGCAACAGCAGCTTCAACAGGCTATTTTGAGCCGATTTTTCCATGATACACTTTTGGATGGATGTGTTTGAAGAGAGTAGTAGCATTCGAAATATATTCATAGACTAGCAAGGGTATTCTAGTCTCCAAACATATGCCATGGAGCTTCACCACATTTTTGCGGTTTTTTAGTATCACGATTTTAAGTTTATCTTGGAATTTGTTCTTCATTAGAGGCTTGTGCACATCTTTAGGCTTCTTGACAACGATCTCCATGTCCACTGCTATTCTCCCTCTATAGACAGAACCGAAACCGCCCTCACCCAGCTTCTTGCTTTCATCATAGTTGTTGGTTGCTTTTGCTAGCTCTGCCTCCGTAAAGATTCGAACTCTTGGATGTTTCAAGAGCTTTCCTCCATTTTTTCTGAAGTTTATCTTTCTAATTCTCCACTTCCATGTGATTGAGGCTGAAGCACTAGCATATGTGCTGACGCCGGTTGCAAGAATCGCTACCAAAGAATATATGTTACTAGATTATTCATTCAAGCATGTAATCCTAATATGCTCCACATACTTCATTAAAAAAGATTAATTTCAAATGCACAATGCATTTAATATTTTTTTATATATATATTTATATATTTTATAATCATCACCATTGATTATGGTGGTCAATCAATATTTCAATGTATAACTATGCAATTTAACGGTGATAGAAATTGTTTTGGTGACAAATAGGTTACACATATTACATACTGTGTAATAATCTTTATAAAAGTCCTTATTTGAAATTTGAAATGTATCATTATAAAGTGAACAAGTAATCAGATGAACTCAATCTAATACATATTACCAGCATCTCTATAACGTCTTTCCTTGATTATGATGAAAGAACATTTGTAATAAAAGAGAATGAGAAGGCATTCACCTCACATTTTTTTAGATCTTTCCATCTACAAATGGTATCAAAACTTGGGGGAAATTGTTTAACCAATTATGTACCTTATAGTTATCACGCTTAAATGTTTTTTTTTCTCCATTCTATTGGTGGAAACTCTAATTGATGTGTTGCAAACATATATATCATTACCCAAATTTATATTTAGTTGAGTTGACACGTGGATAATTTGTATAATATGTAACTCACCAATTAAAAGCATGCTTGAAAGACATTTCCTCTAATTAGAGACGAAAGAAAATGTAACCATTTATAAATTAAAGATTGACTATTAGTCTAAAACTAGTTTTAACTAGGGACGGGCACGGGGAGGGGTTGGGACGAGGATCACGTTCCTCATCCCCACCCCTTAAAATGAAATGCCGCCATCCCATGCGAGGCACTGCCACAGAATTTTGTTTCCTTCTAAAAAAGGTCTAAACCACTTTCTAGATGACAATTTGACATTTTTCTTATTTTCATAAAAAAGGAATGGCCTCATGGGTGAATTTTGCAAGAAAGGAGTGGCCTCGGGATTGCTTTTATATGGTCAAACAAATTCCAATCTTAACAAATTAGCCAGTGTGAGACAATGTGAAGATGAAATATTTGAAATATAATTGTGCCACATTACTTACCTTGAGAACTTACCAACTTCTATAAAAGCAAGATTGATACGAAGAAGATATTTTTTTAGGGTTTTATTATTATTTCATATTTATAAAATCAAATTATTGTCATAAAATTAAAGAAATAAATAAATATAC
Organism: Eucalyptus albens; assembly: GCA_014182695.1. Classification (NCBI taxonomy): domain Eukaryota; kingdom Viridiplantae; phylum Streptophyta; class Magnoliopsida; order Myrtales; family Myrtaceae; genus Eucalyptus; species Eucalyptus albens. The sequence goes on from CM024649.1 coordinate 2,832,379, forward strand.
ACGTACATATAAATATTTATATTTTTCTTCAATGTGTACATGGGGCGGATTCGCCAAGTTTTTCACACACATACCTATTAATTTCAATAGCTTGAAATATGTAAAATAAATGAGAAAATAACTTTTTATATCCAGAGAAAAACTAATGCAATTCACTGCTTTTTGGGCCAATATTTTTTTTGCCTCGTGTGGGCCTTTGTGTCCATTTAGTGCTCAAGAGCGACTATCACTTCCGCAACTCCCAAGGGGAGTCGAGAAAGTTTCGAAATAAATCATCGATCAGACTCAAGTGTCACTAAGCTCTTCCCGTGCTACTTTTTTGGCCAATATTTTCACAGTTCAGATTTTAAGGAAGCTCAACGGCATTGCCTTCTTCACCAATTACCTTCATATGTCATTGGTTAATTCGGTGCTCCATTTTTCTTTTTCTAGTCCAAATTCGTGCTCTCTTTCGATTTAAATTTTAGGGTTTTTCCCTTGTTAAATCTGCAAGCCTAGCTATTCTTTTTGGCCCAAGATTTGCAGGTTTGGGTAGAGGAGGAATTTTCATTTAGATCTGCTGCGTATCCTCCCACGCACGTAGTTTCAAAGTGTTAGCTTCAGAAGAAACGGAAAACAAAAAAGGGCGAGGAGCGAAGTTAAAAAGAAAAAAAAAAAAAAAAGATAAGATGTAAATAGCTTTAGGCTAGGACTAAATAGGCACATCTGGCAGCCTGTGGCTCACTGCTTGTGTTATTGGGGATTACACCCACTAATATAATAATCTTTAAAATGCACACGTCAAACCTATTATAAAATCAAGAATAATCGATAGAATATGAACTATTAGGTGAATGATAAGGAGATATATATGAACTTACCTGCAATTAGCTATGGCGGGAAGATAACCACCGCCATCACATGTGTAGTTCCCAGGTTATTCTCGCACTTTCCAGGACATGGGTTTATTTGTGGCTCACACTCATTGATGTCTACATTATACAGAAGACAAATTGAACCTTTTTCTTGGTTAATGGCAAAAACAGATTGAACAAGTTGGTGCATGGATTATTAGACAGGCAATGCTATCCCATTCAAGTTTTGGTCATAGTATTGTGACACATATCCACTCTCTTTTAAGATATCTCCTTTCCCTACCCTTTGTCTCTCTCCCTGTGGAATTCGAGCTCAACAATGGCGTCTTTCTTTGCCATCGATGGAGATCATCGCTGCCTCGATCTCTATTTAAGTGACCGCATTGAGGGCACAAGAGCTCGGAAAGGATTTGCATACAAAACTAGCAGAAATCGAGCTTTTGCAGTGATGCATGAACCCCACGTTGCAAGAGCGAGGCGAGGGGTTGCTGTTTCCATATCATTTACCTAGGAATGAGAAGATTGATCTTTACAAGCATGAGTGAGGTGGGTGTGCTGATATGTATACCTATTACTAAATACGATGGGCTCATCGGATCTTTTTATTTACATACATTTTAGTACATGTACCAGGTTTAGTGAGAATATAATTAAGAGGGCGGCAGCACAGAGTTTAAAGAAGAAGAGAAGATTGTTGTCGAAACGTGGGGATAGAGTCGCTAGAAATACATGTTGACGTCCGTAGGGTGGTGGCAACGGCCTTGACTTATTCTATTAGGCAAAAAGTCAAAAACTTAGGAGAAACACATGTCCAAGTTCAAATTTATTCATCGGGCTTAATCACAATTATTGATCATGTGAATCTCACATTCCACATGCTCAATACTAGATATAGATTTAGGTCCTAGAAAGATTACCTAAACTTATATAGACCTCCCATTAAAATTATATTTGGTGGTACACATCAAAACACACTCTCCCTTCCCTCTATCACTTTCCACATAACTCACCATCCACTCCACCACCACCAAGGCCCAGCAATGCAACTAACATTATCGAGCCAGGGCTCATTGTCTCCTTGTTGAGATTAATATTCAGGTGAGTTAAGGCCACTTCCTTGGGAAGATATTAGGTATGCAAGTGATACCATGCCAGATTTGCAATGGTGACACATGCCAACCTTGAGACCCACCATTAGAAATTTTGAAATGGGATTTGCTAATATAATAATCTTTGGACTACTGTGAAAACAACATGTTGTGAATCACAAATTCTTAAAGAAGTGGTTCCTATAAGAATTTCTAATTATTTGTTATTTATTTTTATGAACTAAAATAAACTGTTATTCTCACAGCAGGTTAAGACAGTTCATAAACATTTCTTATTTGAAATTATCTTTCTCCCCCTTTGTCTCTCTCCTCTTTTGCACTTGTCATTTCTCTTCTTCTTCATAGTTTCTTCTCTTTTTTTTTTCCCCTTTCTTTCCCTTTGCCCTGTGGCTGGTAGCTGGCCATCCGGCCATAAGGAAGGGTCGCTTTCGCCAGAGTCAACAAGGGTTGGACCCTCGCAGCTAGGGCGAGGGTCACCCTCACCTTGACAGCCTTGCCATATCTAGAAGCTGTGAAGAGAGGCAACGACATCGGAGCTACAGGAGACCTCGAGGATGCAGGGATTGATAGAAGGCCTGGGCTTGTGGACAAAGGGGGGCTTGGGCTTGTTCTTAGACCCAGGGGACAGTGGATGACCAGTGGAGGGAGGCGACATCATCGAAGCTACAAAAGCGACCTTTAGGATGTCAGGGCTAAGGGAGAGCCTAGGGTCACAGGTGATGACGACCGGGGACATGAGCTAGTTTTTGGACCTAAGGGTGGCCGCCGGGGGCAGCGGACGACCTCATTGGTGGAGCCGTCGCTGGTGGGGGGGATCGGTGGACGAGGCGATGGTGGAGGCAATGGACGAGGCAGAGGCGGCGGCGAGAGAGAGTAGATCGTGAGTCGAGAGGGGGAGTGAGAGAGCAAAGCGTCGTTGGGGAAGGAGAGAGGAGAGAGCGTCGTGTGACACGGAGAGAGACAATTTCAAAATTTCTGACAGTGGACCCAAAGGATGACACGTGTCATTCATTTAATGGACTATTGTAAATCTGAGCTGGTATTCTAACATTTTCTCCCACTTCCCCACCACCAGCACGCCCGCATCATTGCCACGTCGCTCTTTATGAAATGTTGCAGCAGTTTTGTCTTCTTCATAGGAGACTTATAGATATGGTCTCCTCCGTTAATGGAAGAGACTAGCAATCATATCTCATCTCCTTCATTGCGAGGAGACATTCGGGGGGGACTTGTCAATGCTGAGATGAGGTACAAGACAGACTCGGGGTGAGACTCGGAGTGGTGGAGGCACTTGGTTGTCATCTCCGAAGTGGAGTAGCTGTTGCCGTGGAGGAGCGGGAGTGTGTTTTGGTATGGTAGAGAGAGAGACGGCTGTGGGGTCTGACGCGCATGAAGGCCGACGCTAGGCTCACCTAAGGTGGTGGGCGAATGATGTGGCGGTGGCAATGTCGTGAGATGCAAGCCGGAGAGTGGAGGTAGAGGTTGAGAGGGAGGAGAGAGAGAGAGAGAGGGTGGCACAAATCAAACGGCGCCTCATTAAATGGGTAAACTAGATGGAAACAATGCATAAATTAGTTATCCACACAGTTCATTTAGAGGTGACAATGCATGAGTCACATATGTTAATTACCTTGACACCCGCAGGAGCGATCATAGGGATTCCCCTCATACCCACGCTTGCAAAAGCAACGGTAACCCGGTCCATCCGCGAAGTCGCGACAGTCAGTGTTGTTGCCACAGGCATAGCTCGACTGGTTCAACATGGCCTGTGTGCAAGTGACGTTCCATCCGATCATCCAGTCCAGAACAAGGTCCGACCTCTTGCCCAAATCATCGAAGGTCGGGAGTCTCTTGCTGGAGATATTGAATGACTCTTTGTCCCCCACGAAGGCCACTCCACAGGGGCTGAATGACGAGACATTCACGTGATCGTTGAAGGAGGAGATTCTAACCTGGAGCTTGTTGAGCCCCTTCGGAATGGATGCTTGACAGCAACCGATACCAGAGCAAGTGGTCTCCTTCGCCAAGTCAACGTACTCGCTGCAGTAGGAGATGCAGCCGCCCCGGGAAAAATCATTTTTGTCGGCCGCGAGCACCCTCGTGAGCGCGTAGGTGTCACAACCGAGGACTGTGAGGGCGTTCCGGGTGGCCGAGAATCTGTACTGTGGATATGAAGATAGATTGATGAACAGATCATTGCTTTTGTTTACTGGATGGCCGGTCTCGTTGTAGCAAATGTGTAGTTCGGGGAGTCTGATGACCATGGTCGAGTCCCTGACCGAGATCTTGCTTATCGAATAATTCCCCAACTCTAGTCGACCACCTCTCTCTTCGGTCTTATTGCAATGGAGCAAAAACTCTTCGGACCTCACGCACTGGCGTTCGAGCCCGAAGGGAACAGGTATTTGCACTCTCCCACACCTGCGTGCACAATGTTCAGCAACGGTGGGAGCGCCGCCTTGTCGCAACCACCAGGCCACAGCCACTAGTAGAAGCTGCTGCACTACCTTCATTTCCAAAAAACTCTCTGAGACTCTCTCTCTCTCTCTCTCTCCTTTTTCGGACCTTTGTGCTTTTGGTCCTTGTTCAAAGAGTGGGATCCAAGTATGAGCCCTTGAACTCAACCCATTATATTGAGAAATGATTGCCTATAGTCTTTAATGTACCGTGGGAATAACAGTATATTTTTTATTACAAAAAATCAAGTCACAAATAATTATAAATTATTACGAGACCCATTTTTTCGAGAATTTATAACTCACAATATACTGTTATGTTCACAGTACTCAATAACTGTTACGCTAGCAAAATTCCATTATATTCTCACATGGACAAATAGGTGAAATTAAGTACAGTAATGGAGGCAAAAGGGCTAATTGTGTCAATAGGACAAATTGAAGGATCCAATTGCATATATGAAGAAATGCAAAGAAATAATATATATATATATAACACATACCAAGATTTTTTTCTTATCACCATTTCGAGTAAAGCTTACTTTCTAGTTGTTTCGGACATCTCAAGCCAACTTGGTCACAAGTTTGAAACTTCCTAATTGCTTTTGGCCATGAGAAATCTTAATTTATTTGTTCAGTATATTTGATTGTGCCATGACTTAAAATTATCCTAATTGTACTTTCACTATAGCGTGGTGAGCCGACAGTGATGGGCCCGCTCAAATTAGCAATAGTTTAAATGGAACATCATATTATGTTTGGGGAGGAGCTCTTATGATAATCCTTAGTGGGAGTTAGTTACCAGTGCTTGCTGCAATTTCCTTCCACTTTACCTATCGAATATACTATAACAGTAATGCTATTACGATGTACAATAATATATTTTATTTATACAAGTATCCTCGTTGTCAACGTACATAATCGCATGCTATCAAAAGCTATATTGGAAAAAAAAGATAGAGTAATTGTAGCATATGCAACCGATGTAAATAAATTTTACAAGAACGACTGTATATACGATTGATTTAAAAGATTGATAGTAATAATCTTTAAATGAAAGATGCTGAGATTGCTTATATGAAACTTCTTTTGTGTTAGCGATGTATGATCTGTTTTTCCAAAAAGATACGGTGAACTATACTTGCTAGATGATGCATCATTATTTCTGGATAATTAAATGAAGGCATGCTTTGTGTTGGGTTTCATGCTTTCAGCAATAAATCGACTACAAAAATGTATGATGCCACATTTTTTTTTTTTTGGTGATGTATTTTGTCATAAATAAATCGTCAACACGGTTTTTAATAATTTAAATTTTTCAGAAAAATGATAAGTTTAACATGATTTGAGAACATAAGTCAATTATTTAAATTCTGACACTCTCAATTTTCTCTTGCTTGATATTCCCATTATTCTCATATTTGGTCAATTCTTCCACTCATTAATTATCTCAACTACATATAAAATTGTTTATATAGAGAAAATTTTGTAGTTGTGGTGTTCTTATTAGATTTTTGTTGTTGTTGAGAACATAGTGGAAGAAAAGACACTTTAAGACGTTGCCCTAATTAAACATAAGAAATATTGTTATTGAGTTCTTAAGAGCAAGGTGAAGTATACTTTTTGAAAAGGATTTGATTGATAAATATTAATCACATCTATTACAATAAAAATATTATCAATGTACATCTTCTTTTGTCCGACTACTTAATAAGTGTCATAAAAGTGCCTCTTTCTTAATATGTGAAAGTTCATATAATTGTATCGCATGCTAGTTTTATTCAAATCTCTAAATTATTAGTAAATATTATGCATAGTAATTAAGATCGCTTATAGGAGAAAACCCATCTCAAGCAATGAATAGAACAAAGATTTTTTTTTTTTATTTTGATTGAATCTTCTTAAATTAAATGGTAATTGACTTGCCATCAAAACCTAAAAATCTCCAACATAGTTCAAAACAAAATATTGCTTTTTTTTTTTTTTTTTTTTTTTTTTACTACAAAGAATATTGACTATATGACCTAAATAAATGTTACAAATACATGCAATTCTCATGTTCACATATATCTAGTAAAGCTCCATCTATTCAGGGAGATAGACGAGATTACTCTGAACGTAAGACTCTATAATGGAATATATCACATTAAAATTAAATGTTTCATCATTCAATCAATAATTCAAGAATTTAAAACAAAATGATTAGGCGAGGAAAATTGTAAACAAACTATTTTGATCATTAGTCCTCTTTCTTTTTGAATTTTTTTTTTCCTTTTCGAAAGCACTCATTGAGTCCTCTTTCGGGCAGTCGTCTTTATATTATGCATTGCGCACCTCTATCGAGGCCAAAAGTAAAGTAACTTGTTTCACAGCAAAAGCGAAACATAGAAAACAACGTTTTATCATCCTTGCGGCTTTACCTTTCCAGTTGGCCTGACCCTGCGTCCCAACATTAACAACATGCTCCGCATGTTGATGAGTCCAGTGGATCTCCAACGTTGATTTGCGTGGGCTCCACATGCGACTAATTCATCTAACTGCTGAAATTCATTGGGATTTTGTGCATCCGGTTCAGGCACCTGTGGCCTGGATTGCGCACTAAAACCTCCAGGCCTGACGCCTGGTGACCGCATGATCTTAATATGGGAAGACTTGGTGACGACCGTGGACGGAGACTCGTGAGTCGTCTTGGAATCTTTCAGAGAAGACAATAAAATGCGAGAAAAAAAAAGTGAAGAAAAGAGATATCTTGGGATTCCCAATAAAATAATTAAGATTATCTCTACATAGAATTATCTTTTCTTTAATCCGGGATCCATTGTTTTTTTTTATTTATTTAAAATTGTTACTTTTCACATTACATATAGCAGAGATAATGATATTCTAGTGTTTAAAAAAAGCAGTCCCCTTATATGTATGGTTAACATATATCGTGTGCTCTTTAGATAGACTCGACATATGCCTATAATCATATCTAGGATTAAACAAAAATGTATTAAAATCATCAAAAGCAACAAGCTTGCAATAATCTTAAGAATTTTCTAATGATTAAATGAGATAGGCATCCAAAAGTACATTTGTAAACTCGGGATAACTATATTTTTAAGTAAAACAACTTATGAAATGTGTTTCTTTACTGGCAAAATTATTTCATGCACCTAAGACCATTGGATTAGATTCATTATAGTCATTGATCATGCAGACCACACAAGTGAGTTCCACATGACCAATGGCTGCAATTGCATTGGGTCAATGGACGAGGCAAGAGATCCTTCATTTGCCACAATGTTTTAGTTGGAAAATTGCCTCTATTTAAAGTTATGAGCCAATGAACCTAGGAGTCATGTCCTTTTGTATGCAATACTTCAGTGTTTAGCGATTAATATGGTTAAGTATGCCTATAAGATGGAATACTCTTCTTTTTCTAAAATTTTCTTGTTAATATCATAAATCGGTTGCATACGGATATAATGCAACAAGTCAATCACAAAATCCATGTCATATGAATTCTAGTTAACTTTTGTTTGAGTTTTGAAAAATTAATGCTACCTTGTAATTGGAAAAGGATTTGATTTATACATAGTCATGACACACATAACAATAAAAATCAGTATAAAATTATTAATTTTTTTTATTACTTAACTAGTGTCATCATTCTTAATATTTGAAAATTTATATAATTGTAGCGCATGATGGCGCAATCTAAATTTTCTAAACTATTAGTGGTACTATGTATAGTAATTAAGATCACCAATACAAGAAGGAAAATAACAATTGTATTTTAATTTTGATTAAAATCATCTTATTTTAAAAGGGTAATTCATTGGCTATCACAACCCAAAAAATCTTGCCACTTAGTCCAAAACAAGTTAATAACTTTTTTTTTTTTTTTACATGGTTCAAAGTATCCAAACTGTTCAAATTAAAAGAATGTATTCATGTGTTCACATGCATCTAGTAAAGCTCTACCACAATGCAGCTGGCGAGACTGATTTTGAATGTGAAACGTTGTGACATAATTCATCGCATACAAATTAAATGCTTGATAACTCATCTAATAATTCAAGATTGCAAAACAAAAATTTGGCTGAAAGTTATCATCATATTTTTAGTTTATCATAGAGTCCCTTCAAGTCATTTGTTTTATTTTAGATGTAAAGTCCATTGCGCGCCTCTCTTTTGACCAAAACTAAAGTAACACGTGCTACACACAAAAATTAATTATAGAAAAGTACCTCGGATTTTTTTTTTTTTTTTGGGAGTGGGGGAGAAAAGACCTTTACCTCTTTATATTGGCTTTGGACACAGCTGACCTGACCCAGCACTCAAGAAAAGAAAAATACAATCTCCGTACGTAAATGAGCCTAGTCGATCGTGGACATTGATTTATGTGATTCTCGTATAAGACTGACCTCATCTAAAAACTGAAATTCATTGAGATCTTGTGACCTAGTTCATGCAAGTTTGGCTTGGTTCCGCACTAAAATCAGTGGGCCCAACGCCTGATGACTGCAAGGTGACGGCGACACGAGAATCTTTCTCGACACAAGAAGAACAGCAAGTCGTCTCGAAGTCTTTCAAAGAACACGACGAATGCCAAAGAAAGAGCATCCAGAAAAGACGTGGTGGGTGTTCAGCCTGATCCATGCGGATGATGACCTTCGATGACGATATGTCTGCCACGCGAGATGGTCGTCATTCGACCATTCTCCATCGCCATGGCCGACCAGGAGAGGAGTACAGGGCCTCCACAGAGTGTGTTTCTCGTCTTCTTAAACTTGACCGAGAAAATAATGATGAATTATATAACAACAGCGGCATCCAAAAGAAAATGAGGTTTTTCGCATTTCCGCAGATTCATATTCCTAAATTTGTATTTTTATTTCAATGAGGTCTGTCATGTGACATCACCATTTAATTTAATTATATATTACTTTTAAATGTTTTAAGTCATTTGAATATTGAAAAACTGAAAATGTTGAATTCATATGGTATAGATGTATGTCTATACTAGAAAAAATGGAGAATTACTTTTTTCATTAAGGGAACTATTAGTTTCTAAAGAAGTCATTCTTTATATCTCAAATTACAGAGATAATGACATTCTAGTGTTTAAAAAAAGCAGTCCTCCTATTTTTATATTAACAAGTTTTGCATACTCTCCATGTAGTCTAGTCATGTATCTATAACCATGTTTATGATCATCTAAAGATGTATTAAAAAAAATAAAATAATAATAATAATGATGATGAACAACAACAAACAACCACAACAAGGACGGCTTTGCAATAATCTCAAGAATTCTCTAATAGTGTACTCAATATTTGATTAAATAAGATTACCATCCAAAAGTATATTTGCAATTGTAGTTCCAAACGAATATAAAAGTGGTCGACTTGGAATTGTGCGTTGGATATGCTGATTTTGACTATCAATCAAAGGCAAATATAAAATGTAGCTGACTCGTTGTAAGAGTAAAAATTGACAATGCATATGATAATAATAATTGTCATCATAAAAAATGCTCAACTTACATGAAAATCGGCCATTAACTAACATGTTTTTTTTTTTTTCATGTGCCAACAGATGAATATAGCAATCAGAGTCTCTAGTATGTGCTTTATCCTCATTAGAAATTTTTATAAAATGTTTAATCAAGCTCGTAATGTTTTTATTTTTGACTGGGTCCTTTAAGTATATGTGTTTTTCTACTTGTATTTGGCCATCTATTTGAAAAATTGACGAAAGTGCTCATAACATGGCATTAATTTGCAGTTTATTGTCATTCTAGCATCACGTGTGGTGTTAGATGTTGTCATCAAAAACCTTAAACAATATGGAATAATAAATATTTTTGAAAGAATCAGAAAACGGAAGAGTTGCCCAAGTGTGATGAGGGTGTTGCATCTCTCGTCAGGCTTTGGCGTGGCCTAATGTTTCAAGAAAACTTGTCGAACTTGCAGAATCTGCAATGATAGCTATATAACATACTTTGCAATGGTGGTCAAGAAAAACTAAAAGGAGTTGGACCCATTGATTTTGGTTTTCATCGTTTACCAGCCACCAAAAATAACATTAGAAAAATCAAAGTAAGATTTCTATCATTATTGCTCTTGATTTTAACTCTCTAAAGAAGAGCAACTTCATTTGCTCCTTTAGCTTGAAACAAAGATATGTTTAGTGTCATTCCTTGTCCGACCAGCAGATGCAATTGACAAAAGCGGCGCTGTATTCCAAATGGTGGGACTAAGACATCCATTATCCTCTCTTTACTATAAATCCTTGACAAGATCGTCCGTGCAATCTTGACGTTTTTCTTGACCTAGAAAGCAAAGCAACGACTTACATGGCCAAATCATATCTCTATGATTCGAGCTTCAATAATTGCTCAATCCAACTGTGGAGGTTTTCTTTTATTAGAAGTCTGGTTCACGTTGTCATGTCACAATCTATTGTAAGAATGTCCAAACTGAGTTTTTTTTTTTTTTTTTTTTTGAGCAAAGAATTTCCAAACTGAGTTTAAAATGATTAAAATCATGAACAGAGACCTTTTGTTTTTTTCAATCCTCTACCCATGAAATAAATCAGTTTCAATGGATTGACTATATATACAAATTTGACATCATATTTAGATCTTTGTGTGCAAACTATTATTTTGATTTACGGTAGATAAAATTAAAAGACAAAGGTAGATCAATTGATAAACGCTAATGGTTCAATTTGCTCAGTGTTAATGCACTAATCCTAAACCCGATAACTATAACCCACAGCTTTTGTGGGAAATCAAAAGTAGCAATTATATGAACAAGAGACTTTATACAAGCTATCTCTATGTCTCTTAAATAACAACCACTTTTGTAAGAAGTACCATAAAAAAAGATGTCTTGTTATGGTGTGCCTCTCGAACGTGGACAATAGCATGTCTTTTTACTGAAGCGGGTTTTTTGAAGTTCCACCAATGTGTTCTTTGAGGTAAGAGCGCAAATTTTGCATGATGGACCTATGTTTTTTTGAATTGTGATCTTAGTCTCAAATTCAACCTTTCTATTCAATGCGATCCCTCACAAACATGTTTTTTTTTTTTTTTTAAATTTATGACTCATGTGGATTGTGAAACTCTATACAATAATTTGATTCATCTATACTGGTTGATATTCTTGAGATCTAACACTTTTTGCAGGCACAAATTTTTTTAAATGAATGCTCAAAATTATGTTTCTCATGCTTTTGATGAGTATAATAAAGTATATGGACTGTTTAACTTAAACAAATGTCACAAACACATGCAGTTCACCTAGCCACAAACACAATAATTCAAGATTGCAAAACAAAATGATTCGACTGGAAGTTATCACCAAATGGTTTTGATCTTAGAGGCCTTTCAAACCGTCTTTTCTTATATTAAATGCGAATTCCATCATGCTCCTCTCTTTTGACTAAAGTAAAGCAACACCTGTCACACAACGAAAGTTAAGTGTAGAAAAGTACCTAGGAACGTTTAAACATTCGGCCAATAATTCAAGATCACAAAACAAAATGATTTGACTAGAAATTATCACCAAATGGTTGTGATCATAGAGGCCTTCCAAACTGTCTTTTCTTATATTAGATGCGAATTCCATCATGCTCCTCTCTTGTGACTAAAGTAAAGTAAAACTTGTCACACCACAAAAATTAAGTGTAGAAAAGTACCTAGGATTAATTTATGGGAAAACCTTAACCTTTCCATGCTGGCTTCGTACACAGTTGGCCCACCCCTGGACCCAGGGAAAAGACTAATAATAATAGGAAGTGAATAAGATCACCAATAGGAGAAGGTCCTATTTAGGCAGAGAACCATGGCGCAGTCTAAATTTTCTAAACCATTAGTGGTACTATGTATAGTAATTAAGATTACCAATAGAAGAAGGTCCTATTTAGGCAATGAATACAATAAAGATCATATTTTAATTTTATTAAAATCATCTTATTTTAAAAGGGTAATTCATTTGCAAAACCCAAAAATCTTGACACCTAGTCCAAAAAAAGTTAATAATTTTTTTTTTTTTTAAGGTTTAAAGTATCTGAATTGTTCAACTTAAAAGAATGCTACAAACACATGCAATTCGCTTGTTCACGTGCATCTAATTAAACTTTGCCACAATGTGGCTAGCGAGATTGATTTTGAATGCAAGACGTTATGATAGAATTCATTGCATACAAAGTAAATGCTAGATCACTCAGCTAATAATTCAAGATTGCAAACTAAAAAATTTGGCTGAAAGTTATCATCATATTTTTATTTGTCATAGAGTCCTTTTAAGTCAATTTTTTTTATATTATATGCAAAGTCCATTGTGCCCCTCTGTCTTGACCAAACTAACGTAACATGTGAATTAAATATAGAAAAGTACCTTGGATTTTTACCTCTTTATATCAGCTTTGGACCCAGACCTGGCCTTGCACTCAGGAAATAAAAACAAAAATATCCGTGCATAAATGAGCCTAGTCGATCGTGGACGTTGATTTATGTGATTCTCGTATAAGACTGACCTCATCTAAGAATTGAACTTCTTGGGACCTAGAGATCTTGTGATCCGCACTAAAATCACTGGGCCCAATGCCTGGCGGCTGCAAGGTGACGGCAACACGAGAATCTCTCTTGGTACAAGGAGAATCATAAGTCGTCTCGAAGTCTTTTGAAGAACAAGACAAAAGCCAAAGAAAGAGCATCCAGAGAAGACATGGTGGGTTTCAGCCTAGTCCATGCGGATGATGACCTTTCTCGATGACGTTATGTCTGCTACGCGAGATGGTCATCACTCGACCATTCTCCATCACCATGGCCGACCGGGAGAGGAGTACAGGGGCTCCACAGAGTGTGTTTCTCGTCTTCTTAAACTTGACCAAGGAAATAATAATGAATTATAACAACAGCGGCATCCAAAAGAAGGTAATGATGTTTTTAGCATTTCCGTGGATCCGTATTCCTATTTTTGTATTTTTTTTCAATGAGGTTCCATCACGTGACATCACCATTTAATTTAATTATATAAAGCTACTTTTAAATCTTTTAAGTCATTTGATATATTTAAAATGACACCAAAAATCTTAAACTTATACATATATGACACATTTATCCCAAACGTTTTATTTGTGACATCAAAAACCCCAAAATTTTCTTTTATGACACTAAAAAATTCAAACTCTTTTTTATGACACCAAATTTTTGGGGTAAATTTTTCTAATAAATATAAATTTGGGGTTTTCATTATTACAAAACAAAGTTTATTTTTTAATGTCACACAAGTATAAGTTTGATATTTTAGTGTTTAAAATTTTTTTTTTTAAAAAAAGCAAATGTGTTACATGAATACATGTTTGGGGTTTTTGATATTAAAGAAAAAGTTTGAAATAAATATGCTTCTTGTAAAGTTTGACATTGTTTGTGATTGTTTCCCTGTTTAATTATATACTACTTTTATATGTTTTATTCATTTGAATCTTGAAAATTGAAAATGTTGAATTCATATAGTATAGATGTATGTCTATATTCAAAGAAAGTATCAACCATTATCTACGTAGAGAATCGCTATTTTTATACAGGGAACTATTAATTTCTAAAAGAAGTCATTCTTTATATTTCAAATTATAGAGATAATGACATTCTAGTGTTTAAAAAAAAAAAACAATCCTTCATAAAAATCGGCCATTAACTGACATGTTTTTTCAAAGGCAAATATAAAAGTAGTTGACTTGCTATAAGAGTAATAATTGGCAATGCATATGATACTAATAATTTTCATCACAAAACATGCTCAACTTACATAAACACTGGCCAAAAGAAACACCGGCCATTAATTGACATGTTTTTCATGTGCCAATGGATGAATATAGCTACTAAAGTCTTTAGTACGTGTTTTATCCTCATCAGGACTTTTTTTTTTTTTACAATGTTCAATCAAGCTCGTAATGTTTTTATTTTTGACTGGGTCCTTTAAGTATATGTGTTTTTTTTTTTTTTTTTTTTTTTTTTTTGTTACTTGTATCTATTTGAAAAGTTGACAAAAGTGCTCATCACATGGCATTAATTTGCAGTTTATTGCCATTCTAGCATCACATGCGGTGTTAGATGTTGTCATCAAAAACCTTAAACAATACAGAATAATAAATATTTTTGAAAAATTCAGAAAACGGGAGAGTTGCCCAAGTGCGATGAGGGTCTTGCATCTCTCGTCGGGCTTTGGCGTGGCCTAGTGTTTCAAGAAAATTCGTGGAACTTGCTGAATCTACAATGGTAGCTATATGGCATACTTTTGCAGTAGTGGTCAAGAAAAACTAAAAAGAGTTGAACCCATTGATTTTGGTTTTCATCGTTTACCAGCCACACCTGATTCCAACCAAATAACATTAGAAAAATCAAAGTAAGATTTCTATCATTATTGCTCTTGATTTTAACTCTCTAAAGAAGATCAACTTCCTTTTCTCCTTTAGCTTGAAACAAAGATATGTTCAGTGCCACTCCTTGTCCAACCAGCAGATGCAATTGACAAAAGCAGCGCTGTATTCCAAATGGTGGGACTAAGACATCCATTATCTCCTCTCTTTACTATGGAATCCTTGACAGGAAGGTCCGTGTAATCTTGACGTTGGTCTTGACTGGAAAGCAAAGCAATGACTTACATAGCCGACTCATATCTCTATGATTCGAGCTTCAATAATTTCTCAATCTGACTGTGGAGGTTTCTTTTATTAGGAGCGTGATTCACATTGTCATGTCACAATCTATTGTAGGAATTTCCAAACTGAGTTTAAAATGATTAAAATCGTGAACAGAGACCTTTTTTTTTCAATCCTCTACCCATGAAATAAATCAGTTTCAATGGATTGACCATATATACAAACTTAACATTGTATTTAGATCTTTGTGTACAAACTATTATATTGATTTATGGTAAATAGAATTAAAAGACCAAAGTAGATCAATTGATAAACACTAATAATTCAATTTGCTCAGTGTTAATGCACTAATCCTAAACCCAATAATCATAACCCCTGCATTTGTGGGAAATCTAAAGTAGCAACTATATGAACAAGAGACTTTGTGCAAGCTGTCTCTATGTCTCTTAAATAACAATGACTTCTGTAAGCAATACCATGAAAAAAAATGTCTTGTTATGGCGTGCCTCTCGAAGGTGGATAATAACATGTCTTTTTACTGAAGCAGATTTTCTGAAATTCCACCAACGTGTTCTTTGAGATAAGAATGAAAATTTTGTAGGATGGACCTATGTATTATTAAATTGTGATCTTAGTTTGCAAATTCAACCTTTCTATTTAACATGATCTCTCACAATCATATCTCTATGATTCGAGCTTCAATAATTGCTCAATCCGACTGTGGAGGTTTCTTTTATTAGAGCGTGATTCACGTTGTCATGTCACAATCTATTGTAGGAATTTCCAAACTGAGTTTAAAATGATTAAAATTTTTTTTTTTTTTTTTTTGCAATCCTCTACCCATGAAATAAAGGGTTAATACCTTGAAAACCCCAAACCGGTACACTTGTGACAAATTTACCCCAAACTATTTTTTTGAACCCCAAACTGGTAAACTTGTGACAAATTTACCCCGACCGAGAAACTAATTTATTCGACTGCCTTTTTTACCACAAAAAAATCATAAAAATTGTAAACTGCGACAAATGAAACGTAAAATCAATAATTTGAGAATAAAATTTAACGAAAACTAACATAGGGTAAATTTGTCCTCTACCCAAGAAATGAATCCCTGAAATAAATCAGTTTCAATGGATTGACCATATATACAAACTTAACATCATATTTAGATCTTTGTGTACAAACTATTATATTGATTTATGGTAAATAGAATTAAAAGACCAAAGTAGATCAATTGATAAACACTAATAATTCAATTTGCTCAGTGTTAATGCACTAATCCTAAACCCAATAATCATAACCCCTTGAATCATAGAGATATGATTGTGAGAGATCATGTTGAATAGAAAGGTTGAATTTGCAAACTAAGATCACAATTTAATAATACATAGGTCCATCCTACAAACTTTTCGTTCTTATCTCAAAGAACACGTTGGTGGAATTTCAGAAAATCTGCTTTAGTAAAAAGACATGTTATTATCCACCTTCGAGAGGCACGCCACAACAAGACATTTTTTTTTCATGGTATTGCTTACAGAAGTCATTGTTATTTAAGAGACATAGAGATAGCTTGCACAAAGTCTCTTGTTCATATAGTTGCTACTTTAGATTTCCCACAAATGCAGGCTTCAATAATTGTTCAATCCGACTGTGGAGGTTTTCTTTTATTAGGAGCCTGGTTCACATTGTCATGTCACAATCTATTGTAGAAATTTCCAAACTGAGTTTGAAATGATTAAAATTGTGAATAGAGACCTTTTTTTTTTCAATCCTCTACCCATGAAATAAATCAGTTTCAATGTATTGACTATATATACAAATTTGACATCATATTTAGATCTTTGAGTACAAACTATTATTTTGATTTTCAGCAGATAGAATTAAAAGACAAAGGTAGATCAATTGATAAACGCTAATGATTCAATTTGCTTAGTGTTAATGCACTAATCCTAAACCCGATAACTATAACCCCCAGCTTTTGTGGGAAATCTAAAGTAGCAATTATATGAACAAGAGACTTTATACAAGCTGTCTATATGTCTCTTAAATAACAACCACTTCCGTATGAAGTACCATGAAAAAGATGTCTTGTTATGGTGTGCCTCTCAAAGGTGGACAATTGCATGTCTTTTTACTGAAGCAGATTTTTTGAAATTCCACCTACGTGTTCTTTGAGGTAAGAGCACAAATTTTGCATGATGAACCTATGTTTTTTTGAATTGTGATCTTAGTATGCATATTCAACCTTTCTATTCAATGCAATCCCTCACAAACATATGTTTTTTTTTTTAAATTTATGACTCATGTGGATTGTGAAACTCTATACAATAATTTGATTCATTTGTACTAGTTGATATTCTTGAGATCTAACACTTTTTGCAGGCACAAATTTTTTTTTAAATGAATGCTCAAAATTGTGTTTCTCAAGCTTTTGATGAGTATAATAAAGTATATGAACTGTTTAACTTAAACAAATGTCACAAACACATGCAGTTCACCTATTCACAAACACAATAATTCAAGATTGCAAAACAAAATAATTCGACTAGAAATTATCACCAAATGGTTTTGATCATAGAGGCCTTTCAAATCGTCTTTTCTTATATTAAATGTGAATTCCATTATGCTCCTCTTTTTTGACTAAAGTAAAGCAATACCTCTCATGCAACAAAAACTAAGTGTAGAAAAGTACCTAAGAATGTTTAATCGTTCGGCCAATAATTCAAGATTGCAAAACAAAATGATTTGATTAGAAATTATCAACAAATGGTTTTGATCATAGAGGCCTTCCAAACCTTCTTTTCTTATATTTGATGCGAATTCCATCATGCTCCTCTCTTGACTAAAGTAAAGTCAAACTTGTCACACCACAAAAATTAAGTGTAGAAAAGTACCTAGGATTAATTTATGGGAAAACCTTAAGCTTTTCATGCTTGCTTCGGACACAGTTGGCCAACCCCTGGACCTAGGGAAAAAGTAATAATAATAATAATAATAATAATAATAATAATAATAATAATAATAATAATAATAATAATAATAATAATAATAATAATAATAATAATAATAATAATAATAATAATAATAATAATAATAATAATAATAATAATAATAATAATAATAATAATAATAATAATAATAATAATAATAATAATAATAATAATAATAATAATAATAATAATAATAATATAATAATAATAATAATAATAATAATAATAATAATAATAATAATAATAATAATAAGAAGAACATGCTTCGCATGTGAGCGAGCCTAGTCAATAACCAATGTTGATCTATGTGGGCTCTATATAAGACTTACCTTATCTAACAATTGAAATTCATCAAGATCTTGTGCATCCGGTTCACGCAAGTGCGGCTTGGATCCACATTAGAACCACTGGGCCCAATGCCTGGCAACCAATAGGAGAGGCTTGGTGATAGTGACACGAGACTCGCAAGGCTCTCTCGGTGCATGAATACTTCAAGTCGTCTCGAAGTCTTCAGAAGAACAAAACAACATGCCACAGAAAAAAAAAAAAAAAAATATATATAAGAGACATTGTGGGGTTGACTGTGATTGTGACATCTTGAATTTCAGGTTTTGTGTTCGATTGAATGAGTTGGCTTTTTCATCGACGTGCCTATAGTTCTTTTCTCTAAGTTGGCCACTCACGAGATAACTAGCTTATCCGGTGAAGCCATTAAGGGATTTTGATGCAATAGATTTAAGAATTCGACCAAGGCTTGACTATTTGACCATGCTAATCTGCAAGGGTCATTACGGCATAGTTAAAAATCGATTAGATATCAAAGATAGGTTGATTCAACAGAGCCATGTGATTAAGCGTGGGTGATTCCACATAATTGCAAAATTCTTGTCGATCGGCATTAGACTGATTTTTCTGTCGTTTTGGTACTTTGTGTCCGTATTTGAAATCTCGAAATTTTCACGACAACTAAAAGTCGCCAAAGTGTCAAAGATGTACAACGTGACTCGAAAATAATCGACCACGGGTCAATTGTACTAAAAATTTCTAAAAGCTATCCGGTAGGTTAGGTCATGTTAAAATCTCGTCAGATTGAAATTAACCACGAATTTGAATCTGATTTTAGAAATTGAAAGTTCTGTCATATCATGAGTCATTTTAGGAACATCAACTCATCCTCCAAAGATTTTTCTGCAAACTGGGATTTTTCAGCTAAAAATTCAAAGTAAGGGTATTTTGGACCGGGAAAATCCAAGGGTCGTTTTTTGTCGCATTTTTGGGATTCAAGTTGGCTCAATTGGTGAGGAAAAATGTTGTTGGGAATGTTGGCACCTTAGTGGGATTTATGGACATCAAATTGGATCCAATTGAAGGAGAATTGATTCAATTTGGGAGAGTTGGTCAAAAAAATTCGTAGGCCAAAGGTCCATCAACATTTTGGATCACTTGGGGAAGTTTCTACGGGGAATTTTGTGCAACAAATTGGCTTGGATGATAGCCAAGACAAGTGGGGCCTTGCAATGAGTGTTTATGGATAAAATGGTGGACTTTGGAGGCCAAAGAGGGACCCTCCATCTTCAGTAGCCTCTTGTTCTCCATTCTAGCCAGCTTTCTCCATTGTTAGACCACTTTTGAAGCTTAGAAAACCAGAAGGAATTGGCAGCCCCTCCCCCATTGCCGTCGCACGCCCACCAAAGCTGTACGAGCCCCCTACCACTAACCGAAGCTGTCGCGCCGTCCGCTCACTCGTGCCGCTCCTGCTCACATTTTAGCAAGCCTAGCTCGCTATCTCGAGCTCCTCCACTATCACCCTTGTCGCAATCGACACCGTCCAGCCACCGTCCGCCTCCACCTGACCTTGCGCAAAGCCTCGTCGTCCCGCCGTGTCCCTTTCTCGAATCGTTTCGGCCCTCCGATCCAACCCAGCAGCAAGGAGCAAAATCGAAGGCTAGCAAGGGTCTTTGGACTTCTAAGGCCGTTTCGAGCCTCTTCCGGGCCTCGCTTGGTGTCGTCGCAGGGTTGTGTATCACCCGTCTTTGCGTCACCATCGTCGTGGACTCACCGGAACGCTAAACCAATGAGTTTACTTGCCAAACTCTGCTTAGGGAAATAATGATGCTTAGGGGTTGATTAGTTTAAGTTAATTAATGTTTAGGTGGTTAGTTAGCACGGATTAACGATTTAAATATTTGTTTGTGCATGTTAGGTGGTTAGATTCGACTAATTAGGAACTAGATGGATCGTACTATTTATCTAGATAGGTTCAAAAAATTTCGCGGCCTGTTCGGGCGGTTAATTAAGCATTTCCAGCCTAAGTTTGCATTTTCGGTAATTAATTGTATTTATTTTTTTGTATTTATTTGATTATTTATTATTTTCTGAAAATTATATCGAGATAACCGGTGACCGAAATTTCGTGCAAATTACAGTGGCGTGTTTAGTTTCTGCAATTGAGTGTTAAATTGTGCAAATTGAGTGGTGTTTATAATTTTGGTATTTTAATTAGAAAATACTGCGTGTCGATTTTTAAGGCCAAAATTTTTTTAGGCACTATATTAAATAGTGGGATTTTTGAAAGAAATAAATAACATTTTGAATCAGACCGACCGTGTACCCACATACGATTATTTTTTTATATTGGGTATTTTTAATAAAATGAAAGTAGGCCAAGTTCAATATTTTAATTAAGGAATTGGTGTGCAAAGCACAATGTCCTTGGCCGGGTTTGATTTATTGTGTATCAGCTTGTGTGAACAATATCATATATTAGTTTGTGAAGAGCATTGAATCGTCAGCTTGTGTGAGCAATATCGTACGTCAGCTTGTGTGAGCAATGATTGTCGGCTTGTGAGAGCATTCAATCGTCAGCGTGTGCGAGCATTATTGTACGTCAGCTTGTGAGAGCATTGAATCGTTAGCTTGTGTGAACAATATCATACGTCAACTTGTGTGAGCAATGATCATCAGCTTGTGAGAGTATTGAATCGTCAACTTGTGCGAGCATTATTGTACGTCAGCTTGTGAGAGCATTGAATTGTTAGCTTGTGTAAGCATTATTGTACATCAGCTTGTGAGAGTATTGAATCGCCAGCTTGTGTGAGCAATATCATATGTCAGTTTGTGTGAGCATTATTGTACATCAGCTTGTAAGAGCTATAATCTATTTCAGCTTGTGTGAGCAGTAATCATATCAACTAATTGATAGATGGTATTGATTGATAGATGGTATTGGTTGATAGATGGTATCGATGGAATTGATGGATGGTATCGATTGTATCGAATCGATTGGATTGAATTGATTGGTTGAGATTATGAATTATACTAACATGTAGGAAGAAACTAAGGCGAGGTAAGTCTTTTGACTTGTGTGCTTAAACTGCCTCTAGGCATATTTCCTTCCTAGTCGAGGTTTAGGGATGAACTTGCCGAGACATTGTCTCACCCCGTCGTGGGCTTAACTTTTCAAGTCCTTAGTGTGAAGGACTCGGAGCTTGAGGCGGAAGGGTCAGGATCATGAGTGGCTCAGAAGTTCTTTTTGGAGATAGACCTCTTGTACTTAGACCCTAGAGTTGGCCTCTGTTTGTAAACCAGATTGCTTATAAAAACTGTGTTGATTGATTTGAATTTTGTTATCCTACTTTTTTATCCCACATTTGTTGTGGTTAGGGGATTAGTAATTTGTTTCCGCATGCACATTAAAATGAATGGATCGGCGACGCGTCTTGGGACATCGCAATTTAATTGACCACCGAGGGATGGGCACGCGCTCGAGAATCGGGTGTGACATCCCCGCCCGGAGTGGTATCAAAGCAGGTCGGTAGTTGGAGTGATAAGGTGTGATAGGTTATGGGATAGTTAGTTGGAATGACCTCTATTTCATGCTGATGCATGTGATTGATAGCTAATTGGTAGTTTGTTTGTGGGGATCACTTGTTTCTAATTCTGTGTGGAATTGGAAAGCAGGTTTTGTAAGAATCTTGCATAATAAGTTATTAGGAGCAAAGGACTCTTAGTAAGAAGGCAATAGCCTCTATGACTCGGGGTGGAACACCGATAAGGGTCGGTGCCTGAGGTGGTTGAGGTGGAGCGCCGACTCAGGCCAGCGCGAGTGCAAAAGTACCACCGCAGGGCCGGTACTGAGAATGTAGCAGCACTAAGCGATCCTAGGTTTGACGGGATTGTTCAGGTGCTAATGACCCTTGGGAACTTAATGGGCCAGCAAGCACATGACCAAGCCGCCGCTATTGCCATTGTCATTGCCGCCGCCAATGCCGTAACCGCTGTTGTTGCCACACCTGCTGAGACCCAACTTGGAGTTGTGATTGGGGAGCGAGCAGTTGTATCTAGGTCACGGTTCAGTTTAGGCAGAGATGGAAATCGTTTGGGAAGAAACTGATGACCAAAAGAAAGCAACCCATTCGTCCCAAATAAAAGGAGTAGAATCGGAAAGCACCGAACCAAAATGGCGTGTGTCACTTCTACAAAAGGCGACATGGATTGACCCCATGCCATTTTAGGACGATTCTTGCTATGAGTGCGGCCAGCAAGTTCACATGGCTAGAAACTGTCCTAGAATGTCAATGGGACCATAGTAGCTGCTGCGGTCACTATTGATGAGACAGAACAGAGGGAATGCACCGCAAAACGCATAGTGGGGTATTTGGAACAGGCCCCCGATGCAAGTAAGGGTGCATGTTGTCACCCGACAAGAGGCAGAGGACTCACTAGTTGTGTGCCGAGTTTGTAGAAGGAAGCATGGATCAACCTAGTGTCCTAGTATAATGGGATCGTGCTATGAATGTAGCCAGCACGGCCATTAAATGAGGAATTGTCCGCACGCAAGTACAAGAGAGCACAAGCACTACTACCATAGATAGGGTGGCACTAGGATGGCAAAAGGAACATGAGTGAACCGAACCATGCACTAATCAAGGGAAGAATGTTTTTGGGGTGATTTTAGCAAAATAGTGCAGCGGAATTTTAGTTAAGGTTATAGAATTTCAGTTTGTTGTAATAAAGCTATAAAAAGAAAAATCACTGGATAGAGTTGTACTTGATTAATTTGCTTATGTATAACTTTGACGTTATATATGAAAAGAGTTGTCACATGGAGCATCTTGTGGTAATGAATTGTTGTCCGTGAAGTATTCTAGTTTAATTTGTTAACATGTGGAAATTTCGAGTTTATTGGGAGTCGAGGAGGACCCTCAATTACCTTAATCTTGTCACTTGAGGCAACCTACTTGTTAGACGGGGGTTGCCAAGGTTATAGATGAGAAGCAAGATTGAGGACATCGCAGTGGTTCAAGAATTTCCGGATGTGTTTCAAAAGGAATTGTCAAGCCTGTCGCCAGAAAGGGAGATTGAGTTCGTGATTGAGTTAGCACCTAGGACAAAACCAATCTCTCAGGCTCCTTACGGGATGGTGCTGTCTGAGTTGAAAGAACTGAATGTACAAATGCAAGAGTTGTTAGATAAGGCATTCGTATGTCTCAGTGCATCACCTTGGGAAGCACCAGTTCTGTTTGTGAAGAAGAAAGATGGTTCGTTGTGTCGGTTCAACAACTATCGTTAACTTAATCAAGTGACGATCAAAAACAAGTATCTGCTACCGAGGATCGACAACTTGTTTGATTAGCTGGAAGGAGCGTCGATATTTTCAAAGATCGACTTGAGGACAAGGTATCATCGGTTGAGGATTAGAAAGGAGAACATACTGAAGTCAGCGTTTCATACTCGATACGGCCATTATGAGTTCAATGTAATGCCATTTGATTTGACGAACGCCCCAGCTGCTTTTATGGATATGATGAATCGAGTGTCCAAAAAATATCTAGACCAGTTTGTGATCATGTTCATTGACGATATCCTAGTGTATTCGAGAAGTGCAGAGAAGCACGAAAGGCATTTGAGAATGGTACTTTAGACTCGAGAAATCATGAGCTGTACGCCAAGTTTAGTAAGTGCGAGTTTTGGTTGACTCGTGCAGCATTCTTAGATCACATGATTTCGGGCGAAGGAATCTTCGTGGACCCGACTAAGATCGAAGCAGTTATAAACTAGCCAAGACCGACAATCGTGACAGAGATCAAAAGCTTATTGGGTTTGGCAGGTTACTACAGAAGGTTTATGGAAGGGTTTTTAGCGTTAGCGTCGCCGTTGACTTGACTGCTAAAGAAGGAAGAGAAATTTGTGTGGACAAACAAGTGCGAGTGTAGTTTCCAAAAGCTTAAGCAGAAACTGACTACCGCACTTATGCATTTTTTAGAGGACTAGTGATGCATTGTTTAGAGGACTAGATTGCGTACTTATGTAACATGGTAGGGTTGTTGCATACGTGTCCCGTCAGTTGAGACCTTACGAGCTGAATTATCCGACGCATGACTTAGAACTCGCAGCAATCATTTTTGCTTTGAAGATTTAGAGACATTATTTATGTGAAGAAAAATTCCAGATCTTCATTGACCATCAAAATCTCAAGTATCTATTCTCTCAAAAGGAGTTGAATATGAGACAGCGTCGCTAGATGGAACTTTTGAAGGATTATGATTGTGGTATTATGTATAACCTTGGAAAGGCAAACAAGGTCGTAGATGCGTTGAGTCGGAAGTTTTCAGTTGCACATATGATGGTCAAGAAATGGACTTTACTTGAAAAAGCTCGAGATTCAGTTTTCAAATTTGAGCGATGCCACATTTCAAATCTTATGATCACCCTTAGAATTGAGTTGGAAGTGTAGATAAAAATCAAAACACTTCAGTTGACAGACCCAAAAATTCAGAAAATCCTGTAAGAAGATATTGATAAGAGAAATGCTGATTTTCAGATTTCTGAAGACGGAACACTAATGTTCCGATGACGATTATGTGTACCTGACAATGTAGCACTTAAAGTAGATATTTTATCATAAGCTCATCGTAGCAGTTACAACATTCATCTTGATAGTACGAAGATGTATCAAAATCTGCATCAACACTATTGGTGGTCCGATATGAAGGCAGACATCGCCAAGCATGTCGCAAAGTGTCTGATGTGTCAACAAGTGAAGGCATAACATTGTAAGCTAGGAGGACTTCTGCAACCTCTCGAGATTTCCAAGTGGAAATGGGAGTACATCACGATGGACTTTGTGACAGGCTCACCAAGGAGTCAGAAGGGTAATGATTCCATTTGGGTAGTGGTCGACAGACTGGCAAAGTCGGCTCCTGTCATCGTAGTACAAAAGGACATTGATTTGGACAGGCACGTAGAATCGTACATACGCTAGGTTGTTCTTCTGCATGGAGTGCTCGTGACAATTACATCAGACCGAGACCCGAGGTTTACAGCTACCTTTTGGAAGAGTTTGCAAGTTGCCTCAAAAACGAAGCCGCAATACAGTATACGGCTTATCATCCTCAGACGGATGGCTAGTTTGAGAGGACGATTCAAACCCTCAAAGACATGCTACGAGCTTACGCATTAGAGTTCAAGGGGAGCTAGGAGGAATAGCTTCATCTTGTTGAGTTTGCCTACACCACAATAGCTACCAACAGAGTATTTAGATGGTACTTTTCGAAGCATTGTATAGCAGAGTGTGCAGAACACCATTGTGTTGGGATGAGGTTAGAGAACGAAAGATCACATGCCCAGAGTTAGTCCAGCAGTCAATGGATGCAATTGCTGTCATCAGAGATTGATTAAAGACTCGCTTAGAGCCGCTAGAAAATTTATGCTAATAAGCGTCGAAGGCCATTGGAATTTCAAGTTGGTGATCACGTCTTTATGAATGTGTCACTAATGAGGGGTGCTCGCGCTTCAACAGGAAGGAAAAGCTGAGTTCGAGGTACGTAGGTTTCTTTGAGATTTTGGAAAGAATCGGGATTCTAGCGTATCATCTTGCATTCCCACCGAGGTTGGGGCAAGTGTATGATGTCTTTCATGTGTTGATGTTGAGGACGTATGAGCCTGACCTAACCCACGTGCTAAATTTTTGAAGAATTAGACGTGGACGATAGAGTGTCGTATGTGAAAAGCCCGATTCAGATTATGGTGTGAAAAGAACATATTCTGCTCACCAAGACAATCTCGTTGGTTAAATTGGTCTAGCAACACCACATCATAAAAGGAGCAACCTGGGAAAATGAAAATACGATGAGACGACTGTGCCTCCACCTTTTTGTTTAAGATCTATAATGGTTTAGATTTTGAAAAAGAAATTTTTATAAGAAGAGAAGAGTTGTGACATCTTGAATTTCAGGTTGTATGTTCAATTGAATGAGTTGGGTTTTTCATCGACGCGCCTATAGTTTATTTCTCTAAGTTGGCCACTCACGAGATAACTAGCCTATTAGGTGAAGCCGTTAAGGATTTTAATGCAATAGACTTGAGAATTCGACTAGGAATCGACTGCTCGACCGTGCTAATCTGCAATGGTCATTATGGCACAGTTAAAAATCAATTAGAGATCGAATATAGGTTGATTCGATAGAGCCATGTGATTAAGTGTGGGTGATTCCATCTAACTGCAAAATTCTTGTCGATCGGTACTAGACCGATTTTTCTATCGTTTTGGTACCATATATCTGTATTTGAAACCTCGAGATTTTCACGATAAATGAGAGTCACTAATGTGTCGAAGATGTACAATGTGGCTCGAAAATAATCAACCATTGGTCAATCATTTGCACTAAAAATTCCTAAAATTTTTCCGGTAGATTAGGTCACGCTAAAATTACGTTATACTGAAATTAATCGCGAATTTGAACCCGATTTTAGAAATTGAAAGTTTTACTATGTCGCAAGTCATTTTAGGAACATCAACTCATCCTCCGAAGATTTTTCTGCAAACCAGGATTTTTGGTGAAAAATTCAAAGTAAGGGTATTTTGGACCGGGAAAATTCGAGGGCCATTTTTGGTCGCGTTTTTGGGATTCAAGTTGGCTCAATTGGTGAGGAAAAGTGTTGTTTGGGATGTTGACACCTTAGTGTGATTTATGGACATCAAATTAGATCCAATTGAAGGAATATTTATTCAATTTAGAAGAGTTGGTCAAAAAATTGGTAGGCCAAGGGTCCATCAACATTTTGGACCACTTGGGGAAGTTTCTAGGGGGAATTTTGTGCAGCAAATTGGCTTGGATGACAGCCAAGACAAGTGGGGCCTTGCAATAAGTGTTTATGGATAGAAGGGTGGACTTTGGAGGCCAAAGAGGGACCCTCCATCTTTAGCAACCTCTTCTTCTCCATTCTAGCTAGCTTTCTCCATTGTTAGACCACTTTTGAAGCTTAGAAAACCAAAAGGAACCGACAGCCCCTCCCCCTTGCCGTCGCACGCCCGCCAAAGCCGTCCGAGCCCCCTGCCACATGCCGGAGCCGTCACATTGTCCGCTTGCTCGTGCCACTCCTGCTCGCGTTCCAGTGAGCGCAGCTCACTTTCTCAAGCTCCTCCGTTGTCATCCCTGGTCGCCATCGACGCCGTCCAGCCATTGTCCACCTTTGTCTACCTTGCAGAAGCCTTGCCATCCCATTGTGTCCCTTTCTCGAGTTATTTTGACCCTCCGAACTAGCCTAACAGCAAGGAGCAGAACTAAAGGCCAACAAGGGTCTTTAGGCTTCTAGGGCCATTTTGAGCCTCTTCCAAGCCTCGCTTGGTGTCGTCGCAAGGTTGTTTATCACCCGTCTCCATGTCGTCGTCATCGTGGACTCACCGAAACCCTAAACCAATGAATTTACTTGGTAAACTCTGCTTAGGGAGATAATGATGTTTAAGGGTTGATTAGTTTAAGTTAATTAAGGTTTAGATGGTTAGTTAGCATGGATTAGCGATTTAAATATTCATTTGTGCATGTTAGGTGGTTAGATTCAATTAATTAAGAACTAGATTGGATCATACTACTTATCTAGATAGGTTCAAAAAATTTCTCAGCCCGTTCGGGCGGTTAATTAAGCATTTTCGGTAATTAATTGTATTTATTTATTTATTTTTGGTATTTATTTAATTATTTATTATTTTCCGGAAATTATATCGGGATAGTTGGTGACCGGAATTTCATGCAAATTGCAGTGGTGCGTTTAGTTTCTGTAATTGAGTGTTAAATTGTGCAAATTGAGTGGTGTTTGTAATTTTGGGTATTTATCCTAAAATTGTTCAATTTTGGTATTTTAATTAGAAAATATCGGGCATCGATTTTTAACGTCAAATTTTTTTTTATGCACTATATTAAATAGTGGGATTTTTTAAAAGAAAGATATAGCATTTTGGCTCAAACCAACGTATATTCACACACGATTATTTTATTTTTTATCGGATATTTTTAACACGATGAAAGTGGGCCAAGTTCTTTATTTTAATTAAAAAATTGGTGTGCTAAGTACAATTTCCTTGGCCGGGTTTGATTTATCGTGTATCAGCTTGTGTGAGCAATATCGTACGCCAGCTTGTGAGAGCATTGAATCGTCAACTTATGTGAGCAATATCGTCCGTCAGTTGGTGTGAGCAATGATCGTTGGCTTGTGAGAGCATTGAATTATCAGCTTGTGCGAGCATTATTGTACGTCTGCTTATGAGAGCATTGAATCGTCAGCTTGTACGAGCATTGTTGTACGTCAGCTTGTGAGAGCATTGAATCGTCATCTTGTGTGAGCAATATCATATGTCAGCTTGTGTGAGCGTTATCGTACATCAACTTGTGAGAACTATAATCTATTTCAGCTTGTGTGAGCAGTAATCGTATCGACTGATTGAGAGATGGTATTGATTGATAAATGGTATCGATGGAATTGATAGATGGTATCGATTATATCAAATCATTTGGATTGAATTGATTGGTTGAGATTATGAATTGTATTGACATGCAGGAAGGAACTGAGGTGAGGTAAGTCTTCTAACTTGTGTGCATAGACTGCCTCTAGGCATATTTTCTTCCTAGTCAGGGTTTAGAAGATGAACTTGTTGAGAGATTGTCTCATTCCATCGTAAGCTTAACTTTTTAGGTCCCTAGTGTGAAGGATCCAGAGCTTGAGGCGGAAGGGTCAGGAGCATGGGTGGCTTAGAAATTCTTTTTGGAGATAGACCTCTTGTACTTAGACCCTAGAGTTGGCTTATGTTTGTAAACTAGATTGTTTATAAAAGCTGTGTTGATTGATTTGAATTTTGTTATCCTGCTTTTCTATCCCACATTTGTTGTGGTCAGGGGATTAGTAATTCGCTTCCGCATGTGCATTAAAATGAATGGGTCGGCGACGCATCCTAGGACATCGCAATTTAATCGACTATTGAGGGATGGGCACGTGCTCGAGGATCGGGGCGTGACAGTGATCCATCCGGAGAATGACCTTTCTCAATGATGGAATATGCATTACGCGAATTGAGGACGTCATTTGGGAGATTTCCCAGTGATGAAGGTGTGTATCACAACAAGATGATCAAGTATGATAACAGTGGCACCATAAAAATATAATGATGACTTTCGCAATACCATGGATATGTCTCCCTATTTTATATTTCAATGAGCTCTTATCACATAACATTGTCTATTAAATTAATTATGCTGCTTTAATAGGTTTTAAGTTTTTTGAATCTTCTAAAATTGAAGATGTTGAAAATTATCATTCCACTTCGAAAATTATTATTTTCTAAAGAAGTCATTTTGTACATCTCGAAACTTTCAGGTGTGTTAGACAAACTAGCCCTCTTCTATAAATATTAGAAAATATCAAGATACTTTTCGTGTAGACTCAACATGTACCTGTCATTATATTTATTGTCATGTAAAGAGGTATTAAAATCATTTTAAAAAAAAACTTGCAATAATCTCAAGAATTTCTAATAATATATTGCAATATTTGTTTAAATAAGATTAGCATCCCAGAGTATATTTCTAATTGTAGTTACAAGCAAATGTAAAAAGCGGTTGACTCTGAATTTTGTGCTGGGACTGGGCAAGTGAAAAAAAAAGAAGCTTTCTGTATGTTGTAAGTGTTATAATTGGGTACAAATATGATAATGGTAATTATCATCATCAAATATGCTTAACCTGCATAGAAACCAACCATTAATTGACGTTCTTTCTTTTTCTAGCAACAGATGAATATAGCTACCAGGTCTCCCGCACGTGTTTTCTTCTTAGATTAATCTTTGGCATGATAGTGTAACTCTTGGATCATAACTTTTATGCAGCATCCAATCAAGCCCCGATTTTTTTTTTTGGGTCTTTTAAGTTTATTCCTTTTTTATTTGTATCAGTCCATTTATTTAAAAATTTTACCAAAGTGCTTCCACTATGGCACGAAGTTGCAATTAATTGCTATCATAGCACCGCATATGATATTATATGTGGCCATCAAAACCTTAAACAACATGAAAAGTTAAATATTGTTTGAATCCTAGGAAGGAGCAAAATGTCAAGAGTTTGCCACATGTGGAAGGTGTTTCTATTGTCTATCAAGGGCATGATTCTGACTTCAGTTTCAATATAACACGAGGCATTGTGGCGACTTGGTTCGTAAGGAAGCCTTAGAAATAGAGCAAAGATACATTACTCGAAGATAAACTACAATAAGTACTTTTATTTTCAATATTTTGATAAGAGATTTTTTTTTTTTTGTTACACCTGCAAATCAATTAAAATATAGTTTGAGACTACTTCTTTGCACCGTTGTTTGCGATATTATATAGGACCCAGTCAATGACTAAAATATTAATTTAGTCAAAGCCATTAATTTGTAAAGTTTTGGTAGATAGTAAGAAAAATTACTAGTAATTTATATCATCCTTTTAGGACAATTTTTTTTTATCGCCTTTTATATAGGTTATATATTCCTTGCAAGCTAGTGTTTTTCATCACAGTTCATTTGTACTAAACTTACAAAACAATTTAAGCTCTGTCATCCTAAAAATAAAACTAGTTTCTTCTGAAATAAAATTATTATCAAGTAAATTCCCTGATACTTCTTTATTGATCTTGTGATCCTCTCCTATTGGTTTGGATAAGAACTTTTTGTTCTTGATGAATTGACTAATATAGTGTTTTTCATCCCTTCATCATATTTGAAAGTAATCATATCAAGGTTGGAAGATGTGGTATTTTCTGAGTTTTGAATCCGCTTTAACATGTAAACTGATTAAATGACCTAAAAATAAAAAAAGAGAAAGTAAAGCAATTGAGGTTTTATTTTTGGTTTGCCATCATATCTAATTAAGATCATATTACAAAAAAGGAAGAAAGAGTGAAAATAGACACTTTTTCTAGCCTATTATAATCCTTTTGGCCAACAATTCTATTATCTTTTCATGGAAATGAAAATTATATTAAGATTAATTGCAATATAATTAGGGAAAAGTAAATACTGAAACTTGTCATAAAAGTGAACTAAGATTATAATAAGAAAAAAGAAAGATAAAAAGGAGTGAGTAGATTATATTTCTGGCCTATTATTATATGTACGAAAAAAGACAACAAAGAATAGATAAAGGAAAGAGAGATAATGCTAATGCCAAAATGACCATATTTCCGGCCTTCTATTAGTCTACCTCAGTGCACTATAATATTAGATTGTGACAATTAAACTTGAACAAATGCTTGCACAACTATAAGCCCAAAACAAATGGCAAAAATAATGTATATATAGAATGTACAATCAACCCTAGAAATCCTTATGGACAATTAATAGACATGTCATGATAGTAACAAAGGATCATAGGCTGGAACTTGCTGAATAGAAAAGAGAGCTCGTCGTCCCGTGTTGGCTCATCTTGGAAGTAGTTGAAGTTGTGTGGGAGTGGAGGTTTTCTTTATCCACCACCGTGCTTTCAGTCTCTTCATTGTTCTCTTCAATTGTTGAGCTATCGAGATTGCGGTTAATCTTGGCGAGTTGCTCAGCGACTTCCCTCATTGCAAGCCTCCTCGCACCACTTGGGTTGAAGCACTTCATTGGAATCTTAACAACCACTCCTACTCTCTTCATTTCATCTTTGCTAACAACCTCGAAGCTTATGACATTGGAGAGTGTCTTATCCTTCACGGAAGAGATGAAATAATGGATAATATTGATTGACTCCTTAGACTTAGTAATAAACTTATAGGCTTCTTTTTGGTGAGCAACTCTACAAGGACAACTTCAAAGCTATATATATATCACTTTTTATTGTTAGTAAACCGGTGGTTAAATATTCTAGATCAATGTAGCCCAATGTGCCTTGTATTTTTCATTAGTTATGACATGACTACGTTCTAGTGATACAAGCATCAAAGTTACAAAATCAGATACTTTTACAGAGTAATTTTGATCCAGAAGTATGTTTACCAACTTGACGTCATCGTGAATGAATGGGCTTTCTGCATAGGAATGCATATACTTGAGTGCAAGAGTAGCTTCGATGGCTATTTTGAGCTGGTTTTTCCATGATCATAAGGTGGCCGAGGCATTTTGGTGGATGTGTTGGAATAGGTTATCATTTGAAATGTATTCATAAATTAGGAAGGGTATTCTAATCTCCAAACATATGTCATGGAGCTTCACCACATTTTTGTGGTTTATTTGCGTCACAATTTGAAGTTCATGTTGGAAATCCCCCTTGATTAGAGACTAATGCACATCATTGGGCTTCTTGATTGCAACCACCGTGTCCCCCACTGTTTTGCCTCTATAGACTAAATCGAAATTGCCCTCACCAAGCTTATTGCTATCATCATAATTGTTGGTTAATTTTGCCAGCTCAGCCTCCTTAAAGATTTGAACAATTTGGTGTTTCAAGAGCTCTCCTTTATTTCGGCTAAAGTTTTTCTTTTTGATTCTCCTCCTCTGCCACCTGTCAAAGACTAACG
The DNA here is from genome assembly GCA_014182695.1 of Eucalyptus albens. Classification (NCBI taxonomy): domain Eukaryota; kingdom Viridiplantae; phylum Streptophyta; class Magnoliopsida; order Myrtales; family Myrtaceae; genus Eucalyptus; species Eucalyptus albens. The sequence goes on from CM024649.1 coordinate 2,865,251, forward strand.
TACCAACAACCAAAAGAAGAAGGCTCCAATAAACGCTGCCAAAGCATATTTTTCGCTAGATTAATGATTCGAGCATATAATTCTTATCTAATCCACATAATTCATAAAATAAGTTAATTTCAAATGGACTACCCGTTTAATCATTATTACATAATCCACATCCATTATCATCTATTTGGATGATTCGTCCATCTTTCAAAATACAATTACCCATTTTAGAGGTGATAAAAATGGTTTTTGAAAGGCTACACATCATGTATCATGGAACAATCCTTATGTGAATCTTTATCTAAAATTTGATGCGCATTATTACAAAACCGAATAGGTAATCAATTGAACTCAATTCAAGTACTGGTACTAGCATCTTCTATTACTTCTCCCAATGTCTTTCCTTGACTTATAATGAAGAAAGTTTGTAATAAAGAAAAAAGAATGAGGAAGCATTCACCTCTTATACATGGTATGAAAACTCAGTCAAATCTTTTAACCACTTACGTATGAACAAAGATAGCGCTCAAATTTGTATCTAGTTAATATATAACATGCCGATTAAAAAACTCGATTGAAGGATATATACTCTACCTAGAGATGAAAGAAAACACAATCATTTTCATTTACATATCAATTATTTCTCTAAACCTGATTTTAACCACCTTGAAATGAAAATTTTCTGCCAGCATCACCATGGAATTAATTTCTTTTCATTTACATATTAATTATGTCTCTAAACCTAATTTTAACCACCTTGAAATGAAAATTTGCTGCCGGCACCACCATGGAATTAATTTCTTTTAGATGGCCATCCCATATTTTTCTTATGCTAATAAGAATGAATGGATTCGGGATTTTTTTTTTTTTTTTTTTTTTTTTTTGTCAAGGTTTCGGGATTGGATTTCTTACAAAATGGGCGGGCTGACGGGCCGGTTTTATACAGCCAAACAACCTCCAATCTTCACAAATTGGTCAACGTGGGATAATGTGAAGATGAAATATATAGAAAACAAATCTCTTACCTTCTATATATATAGAAAACAATTGTACCAATTGCTTACCTAAAGGACTTTCCAAACTTGCATCTTCATTAAATATGTAAAATAGAGGAGAAAATGTATTTTCATACCCCGGACAAACTATTACTTCTACGGTTAGATCTCAATTAAATTGTTACCATGGATTATTATGCCATACTCTGCGGACCTAATCTCAAATTGCGCACAAGTGAGATCTGTCACATGTCCAATAGCTACACTTCTGTTTATTCTAAAAATCTCTGATTGTCTGTTTCTGCTATTTTACATTTTTTGTTTATTTTTTCTCTTTTTCTTTTTCTTTAATCTCTTTTATTAGATAAACAATTGCATATCTTGTGAACCATTTACGGGATAATACCTAAAGAGAATATTAGTTAACCCAAATCCAAACTCAACTAAGACATGCAAGTCTGAATTCTGTAAAAGGATTTGGCAAAAGAAAAATAAAAATAAGCCCCAATGTGTGATCGTTGAAGGGGAGTTGAGTCTTTTGAATTCTAGTAATCCAGCTGAGCTTCATCAATCTTGAAGGTCATCCCTATGTGCAAGTTCACCGAGCAATGGTCTTTGGCCTTCGCGTCGCTCTAGTGCTTAGGAGCCATTGTTACTTTAGCAATTCACAAGATGTTAAAAGAAATAAATTTTCGAAATTTATACCATTTTTAGGGCTTTTCTCCTCTTGAAATCAGAAGCTCTAGTTGTTCGTTTTTGGAGTAGATATTTTCACGTAAAGATGCCGTGTATCGTCCCACAACTGGATTTTCAAAGAGTTGGCTTCATAACAGAAGGGGAAAAAAAAGGCAAAACATAAGGTTAAAAAAAAAAAAAAGAGGAAAGATGTGATGGATGTTAGCCTCGGACTGAATAGGGACACGTGGTAGCTTGTGGCTCACTGCTTGTGTTACGGGGGATTGCACCATCTGGTGAATGATAAGGGGATATACATCAAATTACTTGAGACAACTATAACTGCACAATAAATTTGGCAATGGACTTTACCATTGCCCCGCGTTCCAAAGCGGCAATGGCTTGTGTAGTCCCGGGCTTATTCTTGCACTTTCCATGACATGGATATCTTTTCGGTTCCTTGTACTCATCAATGTCTACATTATGCTGAAGACAAATTGAACCGTTATCTTAGTTAATGGCAAAAACAAATTGAAAAAGTTTGTGCATAGATTATTAGACGCATAATGTTATCCCACTTAGATTTCGATTATAGTACTATGACATGTGTCCACTCTCTCTCAGGATATCTTTTCTTTCTCTACTCTCTATCTCTCTCCGCACCGAATCTGAAATCAACAATGGCGTTGTTATTTGCCATTGATGCAGATGAACATTGCCTCATTAAGGGCGCACGAGCAAGTAAAGGATCCAGCGTACAGAACTTGCAGAAATCGAGCTTTTGCAATAATGCATAATCCCTACATTGCAAGAGCCAGCTAGGGGTCGTATATGGGTCATTGGGGACGATGACTGAGCCTAGGAAGGAGGAGGTTGATCTTTACATACATACAATAAATTATAAATATTCACTATTATTCTATGAGTGAGATGGATGTGCTAATATACATATGTATTACTAAATACAATGGACTCATCAGATCCAACCATTTAGGTGCATCATAGTATGCATACCACACTCAATATATTTGTATATAGGAGAGGAGGCATAAAGGTTTGATAGAGAAGCCAAAATTTTCTTTGTAAAATGGGAAGAGTTGCTAGAAATGTTCACTATCATGTTGGCAGGGTGGTGGCAACTGTCTTGACTTATTATATTAGGAAAAAAGTTGGAGCTTGAGGAATTTTTTTTGCCAAACCTAAATTTACTTGATTGGGTCTATCATAATTAATGATCATACGGGTTTCACATGGATTTCACCGGATCAATTTCAGAGATAGATTTGGATCTAAATGAGATTCCCCAATTTTATATAAGCCTCATATTAGAATTATATCATGTGGTAGGACACATCTAACAAATGAGAAAAACATACTTTCTCGGTCTTCCCGTTATCACCTTCCACTCAACCCAACATCCCCTCCTCTACAACTGCGGCCCACCCATGCTGCAAACGTTGCAGTCATTGTGACCGCTGCATTGCCATCCCCGCCCCTGTCGATATTAATGTCCAGATGAGTTAATATCACTACCCCACCACCATAAACCATTGCCTCATCTCTCTTGATGAAAGGTCGATGAAATTTCGTCTTCGGCGTTCATGGAAGCAAATTTCATCTCCTTCATTGCGGTTACCGCCGAGATGAGGTACAATTCAGACTTATGAAGATGGGGAGAGAGAGAGAGAGAGAGAGAGATAGAGACAGACATCATTGCTTGTAGAGGTGTTAGCACTTGTTGTCATCTCTGAAGTGGAGGTGCTGTTGTCGGTGGACGAAAGGGAGTGTATATGGCTCTATCTGGACATAGTCATGGGGGTCCAACGGCACGTGAAGGCCGATGGCAGGCTCGCCTAAGGTCATGGGCGGATGATGGTGACAGCGGCACCGGTGTGAGGTTCTAGCCCAACAGTGGAGGAATAATAGGTTGGGGAGAGAGAGAATAGCGCAAATTAAAGGGCGGCTAATTAAATGGGGTAAAACTAGATGGAATCAATATATGGATGCACTACCTCACTATCCGGCTCTTAGATGGTGATTAATTAATTAGTTATCCACATCATTCATTCGAGTGTGATAATGCATGAGGAGTTATATATGTGTTAATTACATGTACACCTTTGGACGCGATCATAGGGATTCCCCTCGTGCCCAGCCTTGCAAACGTAACGATGACCCTGTCCATTTCCAAAGTGCTTAGCATCCTGCGTTGTTACCCCTGGCATTATCTCGACTGGGTCTACATGGCCTGTCTGCAAGTCATGTCCAGTTTGACCATCCAGTCCACAACAGGGCTCGGGTGTTGCCCACATCCTCAAACCTCGGGAGAGATTCAGTTTGAGATACAGAATGACCTGTTGTCTACCAGAAAGGCCCATGCACAGCGGTGAGTTGCGAGGCCGACACGTTTTGGTAGATGCAGGAGATACTAATGTCGAGCGTCTTAAGCCCCTCTAGGATGGATGCTTGACAGCAACCTTGATCGGAGCAAGTGGTCTCCTTAAGCCGACGTTGCCGCTGCAGTAGGAGATGCAACCACTCCCGAACGTCCCTTCTCTGTTGGCCACGACCGCGACGGTGCCACAGAGGGCAACGCTGAGCTTGTTTACCGTTTCCAAGAACTTGTACCAAGGATTTGGAGATAGATCGCTGGCCAGAGGACTGCTTTTGTTTGCTAGCGATCGGGGCGGCTGGAAGTGATGGTCGAGTCCCCGACCGAGATTTTGCGTATCAGTTGAATACTCTTCGATGTTGGTGCAACTGAGCAAAAAATCTGTGGACCTCGCACATTCGGTTCGAGCCCGAACAGATAAGGAACGGCAACGTCCCCACACCGGTGTTCACACTTTCTGGGCACGGCGGCAACTCTGCTTTGTCGAAACCACCAGGCCACAGCCACCGTCAGAAGCCAATGCACTACCTTCATTACGAAAGAACCCTCATTTTCTCATGAACAAATTAAGTAACTCGAATGAATTAATAAGCTTTGTGTTGCTAAAGATTATCAAATGCATTTGATGACTAATGATGCGTCTATCTCATGGAACACTCAAGATTTGAAAAATATTTTCCCAAAAACTAATTCATTTATTGCTTAAAAAAATCAATCAATGAAAAATATTTTCGTTATCACCAACAATTTATATACTTACCTACTTTCCCAGATGAGGAAAATATTTTTCAATCATTCAATTTTGTAAATGATACAAATGATCATTAATCTTTAGTTTTCCATAAGATAAATATGGAAAAAATGATTGATTCGAATAATATATTAATAGTTTGTATCACTTACAAAAATGAATAAGCAACAAATATTTTCATTGTTCACGAAAATACTTAGATATAAATTATCTAATAATGAAAATATTTTTTACTTACTAATTATTTCAAGTAATATAAGTGAACATTTTTATATTTTTTTCAAATTATTCATTTTCTGCGAAAAAAAAAAAAAAAAGATCCTTAAATGATATAAAATTTTGATTGTTTTAACTTACTATGGTTACAACACACTCCCTAAAGCATTTCATTCTTCGCTTACACAAGTATTATTCATTGATATGTTTCATTCTTCGCTTACACAAGCATCATTCATTGATATATTGCCTTCAGAACGTTGATCGAGTATAGAATCTTAAAATTTCTCAATAGGAGAATTAAGTTCAATCAATGTAATATGGTTTAATCAATTGTTTATTGTTATTTTCATATATTTATTGCAATTTCAATGTTTGCATTTTTAATATAACAATTCAAACATTAACTCCCGTTTCCTTCCATTCTTTGAAGGCAACAATTAATATTTCTATACCTCAATCAAGTCCTTGCTAACTCTGCCACGTGTCACTTCCTTATAAACCCGTCCAACGCTATCGAGTGCATTGGCCCAGTGGTGTGAAGGCCCAATGGCATGAGCTTATATTTTTATATTTTTTTAAAAGTTTACTTTGGATATTAGGAAATACAGTATCATCTATTCTCGATTTTTTATGGGCATTTTTTAATCTTTTAAATTTATACTCCTATAAGACTTGAACTTTATACTTTAAAACTCCTAAGAATACATTAAATAGATTCCACGGAGGATGTCAGGAATCAAAATTAGGACAAATCATTAAGTTTTAAAATTAATTTAATTTAAAACATAGGACATTATGCATGTGATATATGATTAAAGCACATGAAATTATTCTTTCTAGTTGATATATTTTTTCATTCAAAAAGAAAAAAAAAACATGTGAAAATAATTTTTGCCTGGCAAGTTGAAAAGTAAAGTTTGATGAATCATTCACTCTTTCCAAAAAATAAAAAATAAAAATAAAGAAAAGAATTACTCCCAGTACTATGAGCATTGAGATCAAATGAACGATTCTTCCCCTTTATTTTCAAAATTTAATGTAAATTTACCATGCTCATCGTTCATGAATCTATCTATTATAGAATGAATATGCGAACTTTTCTAGACATTTCTAATCTTACTCAATGGAGTTTCTAGATAAATCTTGGACAATTTGAATGATATGAGTTCATGAAATACCATTGTTCTCTAACTATCATATTCTGGAGAATTAAAAAAAAAAAAAAAAAAAGACAGGCAATAAGGAAAAACTCAATCATTTATACTCTGATTCTTTCAAGTGTAAAATAACGTAAGCGAAATAGATGTGCTCAATGGTACAAGTAAATTTATTTGCAATTGCCTTCATTTCGCTTGATTTACAAATAATATTGAATAAATAATTAATGTTGAATTTAACAAGAGAAATGAGCATGTTTATGCAATTGTTCCACATAAAATTTCATGATGAAGAAAATTACTTTCCATGAAATTATTATCAAGTAAAACGGGTATTTTTTATTTATTTGGCAATATGGTAAAAAGTGTTCTTGTAAATGTTTTCGGATGCTTTGATCTCATCTGTAATGACGAATATTGAGAGAAGGCAAAGATGCGAGGCTTTATTAGGAGACTTGCTATACTCGGGGTAACGGGAGTTTATGGTGCGTTTGCTAACGTTTCGCTTAAAAATTGTTCCAGAAACGAAATAGAAAAAAGTGTTTATATTCCGAGAACAATTTTTGAACAAAAAAACGCGTTTGATAAATCTGTTTCAAAAATATAAAAAGAATATAAACACGTTTGGTAAATTTGTATAATTTTTTTTATTTCTTTTAATGTTTTAATATTTTTATTTATTTTTTCTATTTTCTTTCTTATTTTTTTATTTATTTTTCCTTTTATTTCTTATTTCTTCTTTTTCTTCTTTCGACCGCCGCCGGTCTCGGCCATGGCCGGTGATCGACCGACGAGGGCCGGCGGCCTCGCCCGGCCACGACGAGGCTCGCCGGCCCCTAGTGAGGCCGAGCGTCGCCGTAGGCCGGGCGAGGCTCGGCCTCACCTTGGCTAGGCGAGCTCGAGCTCGCCTAGATCCGGCGAGGCCGAGCTCGCCCAACCCGGCGCAAGGTCGACCTCACCTTCGCCCGATTCGCCGAGGCCAAGCTCGCCCGGCGGCCGCCGACGAGGCTCGCCGAATCTAGGTGAGATCGAGCTCGCCTAGGCCGGCGCAAGGTCGGCCTCACCGGGGCCGGCGACACTCGGCCTTGCCGGGGTCCGGGGACGCTATGGCGAGGTCGCCGGCCCTCGACGGCCGGTCGGGCCATGGCCGAGGCCGGCGACCGGCCACATAAAAAAAAGAAAAAGAAGAAGAAAAGAAAGTGTTTCTAAATTTTGTTTCAGAAATTAAAAAAAAAAAAAAAAAACAATTTTTTATTTGTTTCTTGTTTCATTCCATGTGTTTCTGGAAACAAAAAAATAATTTTAGAACAAAAACGCACACAAACGCATTTTTTGTTCATTTTTTGTTCCGAAGAACAAAAAAACAAAATAAGTGTTCAAAAACATAAAAAAGAAATGCATACAAACAGGCCCTTATTGTTTCCTTGGGCTCGCTTTCTTCGCCATTTTCAAGCAATGTGAACGGTGAGTTGCCTCCTTGAAGTCCGCAACGTACAAAATGATAAAAATTCGTAGAATTATTGGTACGGCCTTTCTTTTCATATGCCAGTGTCAATTATGGGCATGCTGGATCTGCATCCAAGAACTCCTCCAAGTATTTTATTACTATTTTTATTTTTATTTTTGGTAAATATAAAGTAAAAACCTAGGAATAATTAATCTTACCTTTTACCAAAAAAAAACCTAGGAATAATTAACTACTAAAATCTACAATCCCAACTTTATCATTAAGCAAAACATAAAATAATTTTCTAGGAGATTGCAAGTAGAACATGGTATCAAAACGCTTCGCATATCAGCAAGCTGATTCCCTTGTTGAAAAATATGATGAATTTTAAATTCAAAATGAGAGCTCAATAGCCTAATGATATCCTTAAGTAGTGTTGGTCCAGTGTTATCTTCAACTAATGACTATGTTTCTGTTATAATATAATTCACCTCTGGTATAGTCTTTGCTTCCTCTTATTGCTAGTAACAAGTATTTCCTATTTCTTGTGTAGTCTTCAATGGGTGATTCTTGGGGAAAGATGGAATGCTCTTCGGGGAAGTGATATATCCTACTTAGAGACGTGCGTAGGTGCAAGCACACACAAATTTCACCCACAGAGATACAAGAATGGCACTTCGTAGGTTTTATTACCTTCTTCAAAGGCTCAATCCTACAAAATGATACCAAATGGCTCTTTTTGGGGTTGATTACCAGCTCGAAACATTTCAATCGTATCAGAATTGCCATAGAGTGAACAATATTAGATCTGTAAATATAGACGACTTTCTTTTGGGGTCACCTGTTGCTTAAGACACTTTACTGACCTTATTCATGAACAAGACTCCCTAGGGAAGCTTTTTTATCCATTTTTCTTGGCAAATATGTTACGATTTCTCAAATTAAGGATTACATTATGTGATATTGGTTTTTAAGTTCAACGGTTGTCTTGCATTCTAGTACTCAACATATCTCCTTGGATGTAGGTTTCGTTTATGAATTTTCTTTTCTCTCTATGAATTCCATCGGCTGGGTTAATTTGTCAATTATGTCCATGTTGATACCCAAGTTTGGAGAAATGTGGCTTAGTAGTTTGTAGTTTTAGTGTTCATTGCTAGATGTTTAGTTGACTCAAGACCATGAAGCTGAACCGAATGACATCTGATTATATATCCCTCAGCTGCAATGAATAACATTCGACATAATCGATCCAAATTAATCATCAAACTACAAATTTGATTGATGTGAGTGCATATGTCCCACGAGCTGATGGTATCATACTTTGTTTCCAAAATGACAGAGGACCTATTCAATTGGAATTGGAACATATTATATGCTAAAGTTTTTTACTAAAATTCATTCTATTGATCAAGTTTCCTTGTGAATACATGTAACTTAGCTTTGTTTTCAAAATGATTATTCGACCAAAGAGTAAAATAAGCTTATCAGGTTTATGTGATCAATTTTTTTTCTACGTAGCCCTATATATAAGTTATGACTTTCCAAGCATGGTTGGTTATACGAAATATAAAAATATTTTGGCATGTCTAAGTATTCATTGCGCTTCTTCATTACATAGCTAAAGAAATATTTTTGGAATACCAACATGGACAGATGACAAATGAGTCAGGATGGGCCGTTCGAGCCCAGTCAATGGGCCTATTTTTTAGCCCATTTCGGAAAAAACTGTGCAAATTGAATATATATTCCCATAAAAATGGACAACTAATCCATGCAATTTATGGAATCACATTAAGCGAGTCATTCGACGGGAACAACTTTGTCTTCATTATATGCCCATCACCAATTTTATCCAAAAGTAAGATACCATAAGGTCAATAGAATTCACATATTCTAGCACCAAAAAAAAAAAAAAAAAACTCTTTTGTTCCTCATGATCGGGCAAGGGCCGCCCTCGCCAAATTCAACAAGTTTAGTGGGCCTTGCCATTGGCTAGCGATGGTCGTGATCCTCACCGGTCACAATGAAGAAAAAGAAAAGAAAAAGAAAAGAAAAGGAAAATTAATTAAAATTTGTCTATGTCAATACAAGTCATACCATCTAGGACGGTTAACATCTATGTCAGTCCATTCCCAGCAAAATTGGCCAAATTAATTCAATTGGCATAAATGCAAAAGATTAAAGACTAATCTAGTTCAACTGAAATATTTAAGACTAAATTAATATAAATGCAATAAGTTTGTGACTTTTTATACGTTTTCCCTCTTATGTGGCATTTTAAAAATGTTTTCCCTCTTCTATATGGTATTGGCCTTACCAAAACATGAAAAAAAAAAAAAAAAAAAAAAACAACAACAACATCATTTTGGCCCTCCACTTAGATCTGCCCTCGCCAAGATCAAACGGCCCTCAGCAGGCCACGATTGGCCAATGCAAGGCGCCCTCGCGATGGTCTACTCGAGGGCTGCTTGATTTGGGTGGATGGCGACAATCCTCAACCAAATCCAAGTGGCAGGCTGCAATCCTCGCCCAAACCCACCAACACTTTATGGCGATAATAGGACGGCAGTGCTAAGGGTCCTTGCCCTTGATTTTTTTTTTTTTTTTATAACTTTTTTTGTGTCCATATAAAATACGTATTTTATATTTTTAATCTAACTTTTTTAAGATTTAAGTTATAAAAAAATTAGATGTGGACAAAATGATGTCATCTTAACATTATCTTTCTTATTTTAGTCACATCAACACCATGTAAGAGTTAAAAAAAAAAAAAAAACACAACGTTAGCATCTTCCATTATGACAAATTTGATAAAGTTAATGGAAAAGACATAGTTGCACCAATTTGACAAGTTTTTAATTTCATTGCAGTTTTTTTTAGTTTTAGAATTTAATGGTATTTTTGTGATAAGTTCCAGGACTTACAGTGCACTTATTCCTAGAAATTTAGAAAGAAATTCAATCCCCTCAAGTTTATATAGTTGATTGAGGCGTTAAAAGATTATAACCCAAGAATTAAAAAGTTGCATGTTCAAATTCTACCAATTCGCGCAAAATGTTTAAAATTGGGGTTACTAACACGAGTCAAAAACTCTAATGCCTAGATCTCCCATAAACAATAGCCTAATGACCCACACAAATCTTAAATATTTTCGTCACCCACCCAGCTTCTATTGTGGCTTACAAACTTCAACCTAGATAGTAACAACTTTTTGAACATTTGTTTGGGATCGTCCATCTCTGCATGAGAGAGAGGGAGGTGATGATGTCTTGCGTCTGATGGCAATTTGGGCGTCTCATGTGGGGAGGTTGAGTCAGGATTTGGATAGTAAGTTTGCAACAAGGTTACTTTGGGGGAAATAAATAGTGATGTGATAATAAAGACCATTTTTATTTGTTGTAGTGTTTGATCACACAAAAATGGGGCTAGGGATGCAAAGAAGTTTTGGAAATGAAAGATGCAAAAGATGGTGATGCAAAATTTTGGCGTCCGAAGAGAAAAATTCAGTAGGGTTTCTAACTTAAGGAATTCTCTTTTGACCACGCCATCGCGATGATTGGGGAGTGAAAAATTCATCATGCGGAATGAGGGGATTGAACCGCCAACTTCTCATTTTTAACCCGTGAAGGAAGGAACCGTTGACTTTGGTTCAATCGCAAAAGGACAAGCACACCCCGCCACTGATTGGTCACAAGAGTCTCGTGCTTTTCCGCGTTCAGACAAAAAACCTTGACAATCGGGAGCAAAAGAAAGAGAAACCCGAAAAATCTCATGCTCCAACTAATGTTTATTTAATTTGTAATAATTAAAATTTTGTAAAATTACTTTAGTGATTACTTGATAAGTGTTTTTGATGCACTTACTAATGAAATTTCGATAGGCCTTTTGTGTTTCCTACTTTTTTGAGAATGATGCTAAAAGCCCCTACTAATTGGTCATACCATGAAGCATTTAATTTGAGGCGAGTGATCACTAGTTTGGATCACACTCTCACTAAGATGTGCGCATATGAATAGAATCTCACTAGATACATGTGGATAATGTAACATATGTGTATTTATGGAGAATAGTTGAATCAAAAGATTATCCTTTTTATTCAAGAGAAGTGGAAATCGGTTCATTAATAACTGGCACTTGTTTTTCTTATTTAGCCAGGGGGTATTGTCACCTGCTGCCTTAGAGAACCAAAAAGGAAGAAAAGTAGGATCCACTTACGATGAGCCTATTTGAAGGCAAGTCAAACTTTAAAAAAAAAAAAAAAAAAAAAAAAAAGTAGGATTTATTACGATCAAATTACATAAATCTAACATCTGATTTATTTTCTTATTCTATCTATTTTGTTATTCAATCTCTTGTTTCCGCAACATGCCATATGATAAATTTTCATGGGGAAAAAGTATCAAAATACTTGAATTTTTTAATTATTTTTTTTCTTTTTGCTATTTGTCATAGATGAGGGATGGGCTCGCACAAGGCTAGCAAGAGCTAGGCAAGCTCCTCTCTCACCTATGGTTAGTTGCTAACGGTCACCTTGGCCGGTGACCAATCAAAGAAGAAGGAAAAAGGAAAAGGAAGAGAGGAAAAATAAATAAATAAAAAAGTAGAGAAGAATTTTAAAAATAAAAATTCGACTTTTTTTAACAAACATTTCATTAACTAAAGGCCCAACTATTGAGGACCTGCATATGACCTTAATGGACCCGAGCCTAAGGGTTGGGGTCTAGAGATTGAGCATTGGGGACTTGGGCATTGCCTTTATGGAAACCGAGTGCCAAGGCATCGAACACATACATTAGGGCTTTGGGCCAGACCTAGATGGACTCGAGTGTGAGTGCTGGGGGCCCAATGGACTTGGAGTCAGAGGGCGAAGACCTAGTCTTGAATGCTGGGGACGTAGGAACTAGGTTTGGGATTCTTGTGTTTAAGTATAAAGCTTTAGATCAAGTACTAATACCTAATAATATTTTGAAAAATATTTTCAGATTTTTCAAAGAGAAAATCATTTTCTTGAATATAAGCATAGGTCCTCCATTAAATAGGAAAATATTTCCCATTATCTAATTCTTTTAAGCGAATGGAACATCAGAAAAAAGGGAAATTATTTTCTCGAAATATGTCTTTTGTGAAGCAAACAAAGCCTTAATTTCATGACAATTTTTTATTAGGTATTTATTTATTTTTGGTTGGACCTATTTGGTATTAAAGAAGTTCAATTCACGGGTCTCGTTTGCTTCATAAACCAATTAAAACTTGGCACATTACTTAGCAAGCAAATTTTAATAAAATCGCTCAATACATCCGCTACTTTCCTCGTTGTCTTTTGGCCAAAAGCATCTCCCTTCTTACTTTACTTGACTTTTTACCCCCAGCCCCATGTGGTGTCGCACAATTATAGTGCTGCTTCGACCCCACCCATGTGTTTCAAGTTCGATTCCTCCAATTTACGTTGCATTTTTCTGGCATTATCTAAGGGATTTATCCGTCGCAATGGACACATGTCAAGACGATAGGAATTACTCTCACAACCACAACCAAAAAGAAAAAGTTTTTACTCCACGGAGATCACTATAATAATAGAAAAATACAAGCAACGGAAAATCCGTAATTTTTTTTTTTTCTGGGAGCATGAATAAAAATTATTACTAAATTTAACATTAGATTGCTTATAAATAAAGATGATTTAACATTAAATCTTTTTTATAGAGTTAAATCAAATGCTCACAGTAGAGAGAAACAGGCTAAATTCCAAGACTCCATATATAATCTGAGAGAGAGAGAGAGAGAGAGAGATGGTGTGCTCCCGAGGAATATACGTCCTTCTAGCTCTATGCGTCCTCTTCTCCACAGATGTTACTCAATCGGAATCGAGAGAATTGCGACCCTCCGATCACGGGCTGCAGTTCCAGGATCCGCCGCCAGCCGGAGCAAAGCCGCCCCGGGAGACGGCATCCTACTTCAGGGGGTCTCCGTCAATGTCGTCTCCGGCAGCGCTGCTCCTGAACGGGACAAATTCGAGCGACGACCCGTGATGGCGAGGAGCAGGAAGAGGGAGGAGAGATCACGTGAGAGGGGTGCTCTTGCTTGCGAGCATCATGTGCGGAATCGCTGGCGCCGCTCTGTTGATCGCTGCCGGGCTGGCTTTTCTCTTCAAGTTCCAAAAGGAGAGGTCAGCAGGGGCGGCAGCCCCACCACCACCTCCTCCTCCGCTCCAGCCACCGCTTCTGCTTCTGCCGCCGGCATCCGGACAATTGGGAGATTGCAAAAAGTGAACCGGTTCGCTGTTATCACTGCCGATGATGTAGTGTTGTAGTTGATTCTTGCCGGACGACACCATGTAAATTATGTGAAGAGTATCACAAAATCATTCATTGCTCCAAAAGAAAAAAGCGACGTTGCTATTTATTGAATCAAGGTACTATCAATTTTATCGACAGTGCATACACAATCAGCGAACCAGTAAATCATGCTCTTTCTGAGAGTTTTGGCATATATTTCCATCGAGTTTTTGCTTGATGACAGGTGATTAACAAACTATGATCTAACAACTTTAGAACGTCTCTTGGTGTCCATGATTAGGTCCTAAAAGTTCTCAAGTAATTTTTCTAACTCCTTACTCTTTTAAGTTGCCAATTCTTCAACATGCAAATGTCTGAATATATGTGACACAGATTAATCACATACGATGACACAGATTAAGCAAAGAAAACTATGCTATACAGACACATGTCAATGCATATACATCTAGTGCATGTAAAGCAAGACAATTGTAAACTTAATCCATACTGAATCGGGGTTGATGGTCACCAAAACAGAGCATTTGCAAGAGTATCTTCAAACAAACACAAAATTTTAGATATACTCATGGATTATACGTAGATTAAAGTACCATATACATTTTATAAACTAATACATGAGCACCTTATTTTATTAAGCAAATGACCAGTTCAGCCAGAACTTATGTATAACGCATTTAAGACTGTTCTCAACAGATTCACACGCTTAAAGGTAGTCGACAGGGAAGCAAATATGCTGACAATTAGAGCATTAGTGACCTTGACAGTGTTCAATAATTCGCCGTTACTAGTGGAAGGTTGAGTCAGATCTTCCTCATCCTCTGAATCTTCATCTTCGATCCTATGGACAAAATCTTTGGATGTACAGGGAATCAATAAGTATAATTAAAAAGAAAGAAAAATAGTTCATTTCAGAGAAGTGAAATCAAAGAAGAAAGGCCAGTTTAATACTAACATCAAATACTATTGATTTCGTAAGCACTTCATCCTCTTCCTCCAATTTTCTTTCCTGTCATAGCAACAAAGGGATAGGAATTGGACCACAGTTTGGACTAAAGTCTAACTCATGGAGTAAAAGTTCCAACAATCAAGTCAACTCATGGAGTAAAAGTTCCAACAATCAAGTCAACTCATGGAGTAAAACTTCTAACTCACGCAACCATGAAGGCAACCGAACTAACATCACCCATTTCCCACTGCCGAAACTACTGTTAGACTAACAAGTGAGCTCCATTGATTCTTTGAGAGTGAGCAAAAACACAAACAATTAAGCTGTTGTCAATTAATTTGACAGAACAGAAGAACAAAACATAGATCTCCACAAACCTATCAGATAGGATAGATTACCAAATGAAGTGATAAAGAACCAATTGCACATAGTAGGATAAGGCTCCCTCGTTGCTATCAAATGAATGAATCTCTTGGTTCACAATACTTTTCCTGCAAACTAGCACGCAGATAATTGGTATCTCTGACTTTCCATATAATCTGAAATTCAAGAGACACACAAACCAGAAGGCATGCAGTACACAGTCCACTGTGACCCACAAGAACAATAACAATTACTCTTCTTTTGTTTTTTTCTTTTGGATGAAACTAGCCAAGCATCTAGTATGTCACAGTGGCTGGAATCTTTCATGAAATTTGACAGGTTAATACATACAAATGAAAAGCCAACCCCAATAAATGTTTGCAGTTTACCCATGTAACTACATATTAGACTCAATCTCTTTTAACCAAACCCCACACTTGAGTAAAAGGTCCAAAGTAAATGTCACTCCAAACAAATGTGCTATAAGTTTAAAAAAAAAAATTTGCTTTATACTGAACACGATGAAAAGGTGTTTAAGTGGTTCTTGAAATGGCTTCTGCATTTTCATGCTTATGGAGAGTTTTTGTGCTCTTTGGACAGGTATATGGTTTAAAGTAAAGTAAAAGAAGCATACATTAACTAAAAAAGAGAAATTGAACACCAGCTGGATTTATATCCTTTTGTATAAGTAAGTAGTTCATAAATAAGCTATTGCCTAAAACTGACGTAATTCTCCACTCAAAACTCAATTTTGTACCCTTCTGCATATGAGAATCTTCGAGGTTAATTACGTTGTTGTAATTATACAAAGACCATTTGAACGACTCATCTACAATTTTAATAGAAGCAAAAGACCAAAGAGGTCAAGAATGGTGATGTGAATACTAAGCAGTGACAGTGCCCTGATATCCTCTATGCAAGAGCTCATAAAACAACCGTTGACCTTTGTCACTATATTTGCAGATGGGAAACAACTCATACCTTTGCAGCAGATGAATGTTGCAAGTCCTGTAGCACCACATCTATGCTCACTGCTGCATGTCTATACTGAAAAATCAATCACTCGCCAATTAGTATCACAAGAATATAACATCTAAGCAATGGGAGAAAGGAAATCAATTCATGCTAATTGTAAACTTTGGAGATAAATGAAATAGCATATAATGCTATCTTGTTCGTGCAGTCTACAAATTCATACTCCAAAAACAAGGAAAATAGCACGGAAAGTTCGAAGAACTTACATTCAGGGATTTCATTTCATCAAGCCCAGCGAGAATATCCATCTCTCTCTTGGAATCCATCGTCTTATTCTCCAAGGACTTAATCGCGTCACCTATCGCCCATCACTTCTGCCTCCCTCTTACTTTTCTCACTCTCCACCACCTGCCCAAATCCCCCAAATGAAGAAGCACAAGTCACATTCAATTCTTCCCAAAACGCAACAAACCTAGGAAAGCCAACAATTCAAAAGGCACAATCTTCTACTTCCACCTCATCCTGCTCACGCCAGGGCTCAAAATTTCTCGTCACCCCGAACTCTACCACGTAACCCGAATTCCGTAGATCAGTCTTGATCGTGAACTCAGTAGAACACATAACTATCAACCTCGACTCCACAGATATGAAAACCAGCCCCGCCCCACCGCCCCCCCCAACCCGCCCGCCTCAACTTCAACCTCAACTTTTCACCCAGAATTACTATCTGGGTAATGCTTGGTCACCCTCTTTCGTCCTCCCTTCCCCTTCTCCTCTCGAACTCCAATCGAACCAGGACGGCAGAAACGCCATCGAAACCCGAGGCGAGTCGCTACAGCATCCCAAATCCCCGATGCCGAGCCTTCGCGACGAGCTTCCACACGAAGAAACCCGGCGAGCAATCGTCGAGGCCTGGAGAGCGGTGCCTCGCGCCGGAAAGTCGCCGACCGGAGCCACCGGCGGACACCGCGAGCTCGAGAAATGCGGCTCCCGCGGGCGTCGACGCGGAGGCAGGAGACGTACCGGAAAATGCGGCGCCGGCGAGGGATCACCGGAGGGCGGCGGCGGCGGTCGTCGGCGTCGTCGTCGTCGACGGATCAATTTCAGGGAATGACTACGTGGACCGCTACGAACTAAAATTGAGCCCACTAGCAGTGACTCATATGAAGCAATTCATACACAATTATTTTAGTATGATCAATTTTTTCTTCTTCCTTCACTTTTCCAGTGGATTTTTTTTCATCCATGGATTACAAACATAAATACCGTCGATATTTATATTCAAATCCAAAATTTTAAGGAAACCACATCACGCTATAGTAGTTTTCAACAAGAAACTTTATTTTTTCAAAAGGAAAAGTATTATTTTTATTCTTTTTTCTTTACATATTTGATTGCAAACTGTCATTCTATTAATTATTTCCTTCTTAAACGGTCTCCAACTAAATCATTCTCCATTAAAAAGAAAATATTCATTTTATCTGCCAAAAGCATGTACAATATGATCTTGGCATAAAAGGTAATTTTTTTTTCACTTTCCCGCGAAAATCTAAATATTATATCAATTTCCAAAAATTATTCAATATCTTGTACAAACATTAGTTATTTTCGAGCTTAGAAAAGCCGACGGGCAAGTACCATAAGAATTACATGACATAGGATTTAGAAATTGAAATATTCGGTGCAAAAACTTTCGGAGTTTCATATTTTAGAACATTGCATCTTGTATATATATTGTCTCAGTCTTCCTCGCCCATTCTCAGTTCTCTCTTCCCCTCTGTCTCTAAGCTTCTCGCTGCTGTCTCCTTGCTCTGTTGTTGCTGTCTAGAGATTTGTCTCTTTGTCTCTCCGCTAATACTCGTCCGACCATGAGTTCAATAGCGGCGAAACCTGTCTGCGCAATCCCACTGGACAAGCGTAAGGCCAAGGGTAAGGCCGTTCTCTGCAAGAAACGCGTTGAATTGAAGCAGATGCGCAATATTCTGGGCCCTATGTCGCGCATCAAGATAGAGCCTCTCAGATAGTACGTCTGCTGTTCTGTTTTTTTTTTTTTTGGCCATTTTATTTCTTTTCTCTTGCATGTTAGTCCAAAATCTCCTTTCGTTACGATTTCTCTGGTGGGTATTATGATCTTGCTTACTCTGTTTTCTCTGATGATTTTTCTGACCAGTCACCAATGCCAACCGGTCAATGCCAAGATTTATCCGAAAAAAATTCCAGCAAATGTAAGTGTAAGTATATCGCCAACAAGATTCATCTAGCGTTTGTTCTTATCATTGTGTTTGTTGGATTGTATATGAAATTTTAGAGCTTCAAATAATGCGTGAAGTTCTATCATTCTTGACCGACTTATTGAGGCTTTTCAATTTTTCCTAACTCATTGTAGGTTGAAGGTAGGGAAACAGAGGATTCGTCTTCAGATTCGTCTTCGGAGTCAACGATCCGTCATATCGACCAATAAATGGAAGCCTACGAATACATTGACGATATATGTGCCTTCTACAAATCGAAAGAAGTGAACTATTTATTTATTGCTTGATTATGTTCCAATTTTGTCACTTTACACTGAAATTATGCTGAGTCACTGAATTGCGTGCAGAAATCTATGTGCATAAAACCAAATTTAATTGCTAGACTGAAGCGCGGATTTGGCAAGAAGTCGAGAGCATGTATTGTGGAGTGGTTGTTTGAGGTAACTAGGATGAAATTTTACCATCTTTCCTCTAGTATAAGCTGTGAAGAACTCGCAATTTTACTTTCTAACTGAATAAATAGGCACACAAGGCGTTCGAGTTCCCAACTGAGGCGTTGTATCTTGCCATCTATCTTTTCGACCGATTTTTGGCTCTTCATCCAGTGGAAAAGAAGAGAGTGATTTTGGTTGGAGTGACTGCCCTACAATTGGCTGCCAAATATGCTGGAATAAGAGAGTCCATTCCTTGTGTCCATTCATTTTCCCGCTTGGCGCTTACTTCGTGCCCTTCGTGCTCCGTAGGGCAAATTCTAGAAATGGTAAGCTTTAGAGTGAAGCGGAATACCGTTCCTTATTTTGCTTATCACCATTAACTTTTCTTTTTTCACATATTTTTGTCTGTTCTTGGCAATATGCAGGAGTACTTGATGTTGAAGACCTTAGGGTATGACTTGTCAATTTCGACTCCATCCATATTTATGTGGAAATTCCTTGACGAAACTCACTCTGATGATAAGGTACTTTGTTTTTGTTAATGTTATTTCATGGTGTCATGAATTGATCTTAATACATCGTATAGAAAATGATTTGGGTTTCTTTTTGTAACTCCAACCAGATCAAGAACTTGTCCAGTTTCTTCATTGATCTCTGCCTAGTTCGGTATGAAACATGCACATTTCGACCTTCAGTATTAACTGCCGCTGCAATTTACACCGCCCATGCCACGCTTAGAAGGCGTAAGCCATGTAGTAAAATCTATGAGCAGTTAACCGGATGTAGTGTCGGGCAAATCTGGTAAGTAGCAAGAGACTTCAATTTATTATTTATTACATCTTCATATCTCTGTGTATCTCCTTTAGGGACTTAGGAATCTAATGGATTATTTCTTTCTGGCTACTTTTCTTTTGTATAGGAAATGCTCGAGATTGATGGTGACTTCCCATATAAAAGCAAGGAGTGTCGAAAGTGTTTACAATAAGTACAACACGAGCAGATACAACTGGGTAGCTAGAGCTAGACCAGCTCGTTTTCTCTTGACCAAATTTAGCAAGGCCATGTTCATCACCTTTAAGCTCATCTTGATTCTGCTAAAAGACACTTGACAGCATTTTGTTTTGGTGTTGAGGTATTTGTGTCAAGGGATTTTTTGGTATTAGAGGGTCTCTAGGTAAGAGCCGAGTCTTGGTACTATACATATGATTTCAAGCTTATCGGTTGTTTCAAAGCCCTTGAACAGAAAGTCGATGATTCTTAATTGTAGAGATCTATACCTTGCTAGTGTTATTTTCCTGTAAACAAGTTTCGAATCTATGAAGATGCACATGGTTATGTTTAATTTCAGTAACTCTGGATGTTGTAGAAGTATTGCCTCCACCCTTGTTATGAAACGAGAACATTTCCACGAAAAAAGAAAAAAGCTGAGGGTACGTCTTATTATTTTAGCTGACCATCATTTTGAGAAATTGAAACAGGTATTGAAGACAGAAAAATATGTATCACATTTGGACCTATCAACAAATCTAAAGCTGCTCAGAGATAAAAATGATTTTATTGCTAAGCCAATTCATGCATGATGCAGTCCAGTACCTCTTCAGGGTAAACATTTGCTCCTCGAATCTTGATCCTACTGCTCTCTTGGCCAATAAGCCACAACTGACCATGCTTATCAATGAAACTGACATCATCCGTGTCAATCCATGAACGATATCAATATCCAATCATCAAATCCAGACCTCTGGTTAGAACCATCCCAATGCTAATAAAATCATCACCATCTGTCCTCAATTCAACATGTTGTGCCAGTTTGCTGACACATATGCCTCTTGGTCTTCGAATTGAATTGAGATATGTTCCAACATGAAAATGAAGGGGCTGGTAGGAAAAATGGAAATGTGGGTCATACAGAGTCATGTATGTTAGCAAAGAATATGTCTCTGTTATCCCTGCATATTGAGGGAAAAAAAAAAGGAAGAAGAAAAAATAGTATAATCAGCAGAGTAGTTCAAGGCACATTGCTAGCGGGGACTACTCTAATTAGCATTTAAGTAGCGACATTAACTGCATATAAGCTTATAGAAGATGCACACCATAGGCCAAGAGAAAAATTTTAGCTCTTGGGAAGAAGTAGCCAGCTTCTTTTTCACGTAGTCTTTTCCCTTCCACGGTCCTTCTCCACGAGGACACAATTTCAAACGAAGACCATGTAGGTGGCCAATGCTTTCTACACATGATATTCAGTATTCAAATTGCTTGTTAAAGATCTTCTTTGTAGATAACCTTAGAAAGTATATTAGATCAGCAAACTTTGCTGGAACTTGGAAAGTTGGAAAAGGTGTACATCATTCTCAATGTAACCACATATGCCCAAAGAAATATGTTGAGTAGTGGAGTGCAAGACAACCTTTGAAACTAGAAACCAATATCACGTAAGTAATCCTCAAATTTGAGAACCCTTCAGAAATTGCCAAGAAAGATGGACAAAGAAGCTTTTTCTAGGAAGTCTTGTTCAGAAGTAAGGTCAGTAAAGTATCTTAGGTTTCGACCAAAGAAAGAGTATCTTAGGTAACAGGCAATCAAGCCAAAAGAAAGTAGTATATATTTACAAATCTAGTGCGGTTTGCTCTTTGACAAAATTGATATGATTGAAACTTTTTGAGTGGGTAATCGAACCAAAAAAAAGAGCCATTTGGTATCAGTTTTTATGATTGAGACTTCAAAGTAGATAATTGTTGGAATTTGTGATCCAATTCTAGAAACTTCAAGATAGATTTGAGCTAGAAAATTCAAGAAAAATTCTAGAAGAGTCTATAAGTTGCCATCTCTTGTGTGTTCTAGAATTCTCCATCTTATGTTACTATAAAATAATAGTAGCTATTTGTAGAAAAGTCTAGAGACTTCCTCCACCTACTTTGACAGCCTATATGCAAGTGCTCCATGTTTTGGAGAGGGAGCTAACCATAAAAACCACATCATGTAGCTCCCTCACCAACACTTCCTTCAATTATTGTAAAATTATTTTCATAAACTAGTAAAATTATCTTGTCCCGTGTCTATCCCTTCTTATCTCATCTATTGTCCATTCTCTACAAACCATATCATACACTTGCACACGCCACTAACCAAAAACTATAACTAATACCAAAACCATACTTTCGCAGCGCACACATCCAAAAAAATTTTTTTATCAATAATAAAGCTACAAAAAGCCAGTTCTAAATCTCCATGGGTATATGGGTCTTCATCCATCTCTAAATAGGATTGATCACTTCACTGAAGAGTAAAAACCAATCTTACCCAAAAAAATACTTGTTATTGGCAATAAGAGGAAGTAAAGACTATACTGGGGATGAAGCATACTATAACAGGACCATCACAAGCCTAGGAGGTAGAGGGTGCGTTTGGGAAAACTTTTGGGGAAAATCTTTAGGGAAATGCAAAGATCTTTAAGCCAATGGTGTTTTCCAAAATGCAAATTGTGTTTGGTAAATTATAATTTGAAATCCCTTTGTGAAGTATTTTTGAACAAAATGGTGTTTGGGGGAATTACATTTACAAAGAGCTTTTGTGATAAAAAAAATAATCAAAAGAAAAATAAATAAAAAAATTGACCGGCAAGGGCAAGTGAACACCGGTAATCGAAATTTGTCGCCGCAACCAACATCTGACTCAGGCAGCCCCGGAGACGACTGGGGAGGGCTACCCGGGGTCGAGCGACCCCCGAAGACCACCGGCAAAGGCTGCCCGAGGTCACACGACGCCGCCACGACCTCCGGCCACCCCGGATCTAGGGCGGCGAGGTCGTGCGACACTGCCTCAACCTCCGGCGACCCCGCCGCGACGTAGATCCAGGGCATCGGGGTCGCGGGAGGACCTCGCCGGCGACCGCTCGCGGGCGGTGGTGCCAAGGCGCGGTGGCGTCGGGCTCCAGCGAAGGGGGAAAACCAGCGTCACAGCGGGGCGCGGGGGTCGGCGACCGAGCGGAGGACGGTGGGCATAGGCGCGACGGAGGCGAGCTGGGCCGAGGCGGAGGTCCCGCAAACGACGAGTGGAAGCGTCGGCCCGGCGCGGTGGAGTCGCGCCGGGTCGTGGGTCGCTAGGCGGCGACGGCGTCGGGCGAGGCGAGCTCGGATCTGGTGTCGGGGCACTCAAGCGGTGAAATCGGGACAGCGCCAAGCGGTGAGTGCCTCGGGTCCGGGTCGCGAGCTGCTAAGTGACGACAGCGTCGGGCGGAGGCGAGTAGCGGTCGGCGGTGACGCGGTCGTTGAGCGAGATTGGCACGGCGAGCCGCGATCTGCTGCAGTGCGGTTCGAAAGGGGCGCGGTCCGCTCGGGTTCGATCGGTGGAGGCGCAACGGCGGTGGAGCGAGAGGGCTCGCGGTCGCCGGCGCGGTGGTGCCGGTGCGGTCGAGGGCGGCGTCGCGGTGGTCGGTAGCTCGGGTGCCGGTGGGGTGGTGCCGGCGCGGTCGAGGGCCGCCGGCACAAGGGCCGCGCGAGCAAGGTCTCCGCGAATAAGATGAACAGTACCCAAGAAGAAGAAGACGATGAGAGGGCAAAACCGGAAAAATGAAGAATCGACAAGGATAATTTAGGAAGAAAAAAAAATTTTAACCCCTCACTCTCAGCATTTTCGGAATGCTTAAAGCCCAAGGCAGCCCCCACCGCCTTGGGCTTTCAGCCTTCACAAGGCTAATATTTTGCAAAGGGGCTTTGAAAATTCTTTGCCAAACACCCCATATTTGGCTCAAAGATCCTTAGGGCTTCAAAGTAGCCTTGAGAAGCTACTCCCAAACGCAGCCGTAGTCAGTAGTTGAAAAGGAACTCAGAGGAGTCATTGGATGCGTATCTAGCATGCCATAGTTGATATTAGCACATGAAAAAGAAAAGCTGGATCAATGATTTTCAATAATATCATGATGAGTAACATAAATTTTTTTCATCCTTCAACAACTTAAGACTTCAAGAAAGTGACATAACATTCACATTTCTTAAATATGGCGAAGGGAGAGAGCCCAAGGGAACGTACCATTATAGAGAAGGTATACCATCCTTGTGGATCTCATAATACCAGCTAATAAAACTCCCATCTGTCACCAAAATCTCCGGGGCTAACATCACCGATGTAGCTTCCTTTGCACTCTACAGTCAAGATTTAAGAATGAATTAACACCATTGAATAGATGTACACATCATAAAACAACCACCATCATCGTGACATTTAGCTGCTTGCCCCTACTTTCTCAATTTCTGGCTAACAAAAGAGACGACTAAGGCACTAAGATCTGCTAATTTCGGCAACTAAAGTACTGAGATTGGATAATTTCTCCTCCAACCTAATATGATAAAAAAGACCTCGTCATCCTTTCTATTCTTCCACTTCCACGAAGTCATCACCCATGGTTAAACTTCCCATGCGCTAATTGCAACAACTTTAGTATGTCTCGCTCTTAGGTTCCATTACACAGCATTCCATTCATGCAGGGGTCTAATTAAGATTTCGCTGGAGCATCAAAAGGTAAAGCTTATAAAAGATTTAGTTATTCATCATACTAAAATTGTCAGGAAGTCGGGTCTGGATGGACTGATGTCTTGCCACTCTTATGTACCTAAAATTTGACAAGTCATTTTCCAATATCGAACATGAATTCTTGTTCTATCCAATTTATGCATTCACAGATGCATAATTGCCAATACAGAGGACTTAACCCCTTCACTGATTAGTTTTGCAGAACTCGACTCACCCATCTGTAGTTTAGAGGAAGAAAGAAGGAGAGAAGGAATCATAGCTCACGCTAGTAAGAGAAGAAATGGATGATCGATTCATCAAGGCGAGAAGTGAAGCTGATGATCGACACTGCAACATCGATTCTAGTCATCTGAAAAATCATCAACCGGCTTTCTGTCCCATTTCAAGTTTCGCCCAACTACATCGATTCATCGAAGACTAGAGTTTGTCATGACAGGACAGAGACGTTCTTTGGCAGCAAGATTCCGTCAAAACCCACAGCTCACAGGACAAGATAATCTGCCGAACTATCTGCACCTCCTACGGATGAATGCCGGGACAAAGGCACAACAATATCTACGCAAGCCGAAAATGGAAAATTTGGACCTGTTTTACGCAGAGACTTCGAAGCAGAGCACGAGCGAGCCCAGAAACGGCTTCCACGAACTGGGTTTCGGCCATTTGGAGGCCGCCGGCGATGGCGACCAGGGAATTCCGCCTCGCGGTGGCGATGCGAGACGACCGCTCGGAGTCGGAAGGCAAATTTGGGGAGGCGGGTCTTGCGTCAGTGTTGAAGAAAAGCGTGGGAGACGTGTCATGCGTGGATTGGGCTTGCTCGTGGATATTGGGAAGAAAAGCTTCCACGACCACGACAAAGGACAAAGCCAAGACAACGTTACGTGGAACATCGTTGTCGCATCCGACGGAGAGTCGCGTACCCTTGTCCTAATTCCCATGACATGAAAGGAACTCCTACGCTTCAGAAAATCAATAATTGAAAAATATTTTTTTATAAATAGTTACCTATATTGCTTATAAACATAAACGAATCAAAAAAATTTCATCGACCGAAAAAATATTTAACTATAAATCATTATCAATGATAAATATATTTTCTAGCGATTAATTATTTCATTAAAAAATGGTCCATCAACTTTGCTTTGCAAGATTTTTTTGTCATGACTAACTGATGTTATAGAAAATTTACAAACACCAAATTATTTAAGCTCACATTATAAACTAAATATTTTATTATGAAATAAACTTATTATTAACTTAGGTATATTACTATCTTTTTTCAAAATATTACAAACCATGGAAACTAGAAATTTTATAATAGTCAATGGAAAAGTACGCCCTCTAAAGAAAAGCTAAGAATAGATAATTTACATGTAAAATGTAAATTACTCTCGTGAGGACAATTATATGTGCCAAAGGAAAGTTACAATTCATCAAGGTAGTTTAGCCACGACATAAAAGTAAGTCCAGTGGAGGGTTTTGCGATGACCCTCATTGACTAAAAAAAAAGGGGAAAATGAAAACCAAAACAAAATAAAAATTCAAAAAATTAATGTCGAATGATTTGTTGAAAATGATATTCAAATGATTGATTTTACTTCAACTTGACATTTAAGTAAGTGAAAGAAGAGTTATGGCAGTCAAGTGAATGTTATACGAAAGTTACGGCTTCTTCTCTCATTCTTGGTATCGATCCAAGACTAGAAATTATACTTACTCATTGCAAAAGTTATACCATCAAATAAATTAATAAGCAATAATGCTTCCCCCAACTTTCACAAACATTAAATTCATTAGAATATTTAAATAGTAAACTTGACATTTATTCAAGGACTTAAATTTTCAATAAGTTAGTAGTGATTTCATAAAATTTTACAATTCTTATTTCGATTGATACATTCGAGTTTGCTCCAAGTGAAATTCATATGAGGTTCATCTAATAGCGTGGCTGATTGGATTGTTAAGACCAAAATTCAAAATTCCCATACAAACCCTCGAGATCTTTTGTGTTCTAAAGTCCATCTCACGTACTCCTTTACTATTACTAAATGAAATTTAAAGAGTGTTTATTGACAATAAACACCTCCTCGAATTTAGTAATTACATTATTATATTCATGCATCGGGTCATCAATTAGTAATTAACATAAACCCCGTGTTCGGTTGTAATACGTGATAGATAGTGAACCCCATGCCATTCTCTATTGTTCACTAACAAACCCTAAAATAAATAACAAATCTGAAAATTTGGCACCTCCAAAATCAATTTCAGAAAAAGGTCTAAGATGGGTAGAGATATATTTTTTTTGTTGAAATAGAAATATATTTCAAAGTGGGCATTATGATATCAAAGGCAAAAATAGGGGATATATTTTGGCAATTTTTCGCATCCACTGATTGAGACCTAATTAGCTCTATAATGAGGGATTTAATTGAGGGGTGTCACCGTATTTGAGAAAGAGGGAGAGAGAGGTTTTTTTTTTTTTTTTTTTTAATTGAGAAAAGAGCACATACTCACACAACATGTGTCCCATAAACCAATTGCATGCCTATCGATTTGTTTCCACTAGTTTAATGTATGTATCGTTCAAACTTATTTTAGGGATTGTTTTAAAATTTATTTATCCGCTCAATTACACTTATCATTTGCGTATTCTCTTATTACACGGCATAAAAATACACATGAATGTGGTGTAACTCAATTCTTCATACGGTGAAATTATAAAATGCTTACCATGTAATACCTTGTAGCACCCTTTATATACTTTTATCATTGAGAACTTAGATGTATGTCTAATTTTTTTTTTTCATGTATCTTATGTAATGTTGAAAAAAGTTCATTAACACTATATGATTTTTTTTAAAAAAAAAAAAAAAAAAGGAAAAAGTCATTAAAAAATCCTAACTATGCCCATGCTAGCATATTTACCCCAAACATTTTTTTATGATATCATAAAATCAAAATTTTACATGTGTGATACATTTACTCCAAACTTATTTTACAACATAAAAATCTCCAAATTTATATCCCTATGACACGTTTACCTCAATTTATATTGGATGCAAAAAACCCTAAACTCATATATGTGTAGTACATTTATCTTAAATATTGGGGTAAATGTGTCATATGAGTATAAATTTAGGGCTTTTTGTATCACAAAAAAAAAAGTTTAGGATAAACACGTTGTATAAGTTTGAGGTTTTTTGTATCATCAAAAAATATTTGAAAAATATATATATATATATTTCAGTAGGCATAATTTAAAGTTCTCAGTGGTTTTTTTCCAAAAAAAATAATAAAGAAAACTAGTCTACCTAGAAGGACGTTTTGATTAGCCTTCTATACATAAAGAAACAATTGGAGTATGTCATATTACGACTTCCAATTCGCCTTGAAAAGCTGAAAAAAAAAAAAAAAAAAAAGCTAGGAAGGAAAACAATCTGACTCCACATAGGCTAGGGCGGCCTTTTGAAATGAAGGTGAAAACATTTATGTAGAAAGCATTCTCTCACAAAGGTACTCTC
Source organism: Eucalyptus albens (assembly GCA_014182695.1). Lineage (NCBI taxonomy): Eukaryota > Viridiplantae > Streptophyta > Magnoliopsida > Myrtales > Myrtaceae > Eucalyptus > Eucalyptus albens. Next base: position 2,893,191 of record CM024649.1, read on the forward strand.
TCTAAACTTTCTTTCTCTACGATCCATGTTAGGAAGTGATTTTGAGAAACACTTAGTATAGGCACACTCCATCAATCTCGGGAAAAGCTTAACTTAGGCACTCCACTATAGTTAAAAACTTATGTGGATTATGATTCTAACCCTTTTCTCGTCCTAGTGAAGGGGAAAACAATTTAGCAAATACTTGAATCTATGTAAATATTCAAAGGAGGAAAAATAATTAAAGGGATCCCAACTGGATACTTGAAATCGCAAAGGAAAGGAGGAATTTGGCAGAAAAAAGTGCCGTTGGTCACATAATTAGGCAAATGAGGTGCTCAAGTTTCCAACTGAGGCTCTATATCTTGCTACCAATCTTTTCTAAGTATATTTGCCCGTTCATCTAGTGAAAAAGAAGAAAGCGAATTTGGTTGGAGTAATCACCCTACGATTGACTCTTAAGTATGTTGGAATAAGACGATCCATCCCTTGTGTCAATTATTTTCCAACTCGGTGCTTACATCGTGCCTTATGGAGGAGATTTCGTGCTCTGTACAGGAGATTCTAGATATGATAGGCTTTGGAGAGAAGCAAAATACCCATTCCTCATTTTGCTTCTGTTTCTATATTAACTTTTCTTTTCTTACATTACTCTCTGTCATTTGACATTATGCAGGAGGAATTGATCTTGAACACTATAGAATATGACTTGTCAAATGCGACTTTCGTCCACATTTATGTGGAAGTTCCTTAAGGGAACTGAATATGATGAGAAGGTATTTGGTTTATGTTAATGTTATTGTTATGATTTTATTTTTATTTTTGTTAGAATGAATTGATCTTAGGAAAAAAATCCAAATAAGAGTATGAAATGGATATTATTTCAAATAAAGGCTTGAAGTCTCTTTTTTTTCAAATATGGACATTGTTTCAAATAAAGACTAAAGTAACCATATCAATCTCAAATAAAGACCTAAATTCACCAACTGTAAAAGGTAATTTCGTCTTTTTAAATTTTTTCCTTTTTCTTTTTCTTTTTTTTTGTGAAAAAACAAACTAAACATAACTAAAACTCAAAAAATAAAAAGGCAAAACACAGGTGGGAAGGCTCCCTCTCGCCTATGGCCATTGCCCACTCACCTATGGGGCGGCTACGATGGTCGGCAAGCCCTATTGACCAAAGGTGAGGGCCTAGTGGCCCTCGCCAAAGACGAGAGAGGGCCCTCGGACCTTGCCGCACGGGTCTAAGGGCGCTGGGTGAGGGCCGGCGACCTCGCCCTGATCTAGGAGAGGGTCGCCACCCTCTCCATGTTGGCTATCGCCTTTGGTCAGGCAGGGTTGTAGGCCCTCACCTGGCATTAACCCCCGTCGATCATTGGCCCCATTGGCGATGGAGGCGACGACCATGTTTTCCCCTTTCTTCTTTTTTAAAAATTTTCCTTTATTAAGTTTTAATATAATTTAATTTAAATTTAAGTTGTGTGGACAAAAATACCCCTAATCAATGAATTTTTTTACTAACTAGCAAGCCGGCAAAACTAGGTCCTTATTTGAAACAATTATAACCACTTCATGTCCTTATATGAAATAAAGTCCAATTAGGCTCTTTTATTTAGAATTTTTCTTTGATCTTATTTCATTAGTATAGAACACGATTTGATTTGGGTTTCTATTTGTACCTTCAACTAGATCAAGCACTTGTCCTTTTTCTTGATCGATCTTTGTCTAAAGACGCTCACATTTTGACCTTCAGTATAACCTGCCGCTGCAAGTTACACCGCCTATACCACTATTAAAGGGTGTAAGCCATGCAGTATAATTTATAGCAGTTAACCAATTGTAGTGCCCGAAAAATCTTGTAAGTAGCGAGAGACTTCAATTTATTGTTTATTACATCTTTCATCTCTCTGTTTATATCCTCTAGGGACTTAGGAATCTGATGGGTCATTTCCTTTTGGCTAATTTTCCTTTGTGCAGGGAATGCTCGAGACTGATGGTGACTTTCCATTAAAAAGCGAGGAGTGTCAAGAGTGTGTATAATAAGTATTGCACGAGGAGATATGACTGCATAAAATTAAGCAACATTAAAATTCACTAAAATCCCATCTCTGATCCAATGAGGGATGGGCCTGTTCGGTTCCGGTTCTTCTTCACCAGCTTCTTCTTGATCTGGCGACGGCGAGCACGCGGCGACGGTGGCGCGACGGCGACGAAGGCACGAGACTCACGGCACCAACGGCGGCATGAACGGCGCACTGAAGACGGCGGCAGCCGCGGCTCAACCCACGGCCAAGTGGGGAAGAGCTCAATTCGGGCGGAGGTGGTGACGGTTCGGAGCAACGATGGCTCGGACAGCCGAGCAAGCGGCAGCAAGAGGTGGTGATGGTGGCTTGGGGACGGCGGCGGTGCCTCACGGTGGCGCGGACGGCAAGACAGCTCGTCGGGCTCAACGGAGAGACGGCTTGTTGGACGAGCAGTGGGTGGTGGGGGTTTGGTGGCCAAGAGGTGGTGGTGAGTAGGGCGTGGGGCGGCGGTGTGGTGGTGGGTGAAGCAGCAACCGGCGAGAGGAAGGAAGAAGAAGAAGAAGAAGGGGTGGGGGTTCGGCCGAGAGAACGGGTTCTTCGTTTCTCCTGAAGACCGATTTTAGCATATCCTGTGTCTTCAAGCTTATCTATTTGTTCAAGCTTTTTTGTGTCTTGAGAGAATTAAGAGACCTTTAACAGATCTTGTTTTGGTGTCTGATGAGGTATTTGTGTTAAGCGGCTCTTTGGTTTTAGAGGGTTCTGGTAATAGCCGAGTCTTGTTACTGTACAGGTGATTTCGAGCTTATCAGCTCTTTCAAAGCCCTCAAACAGAAAGCCTCAATTCCCCACCATCTTTCTTCCTAAATTTCACAGCTGATGCAAAATCCTATTCCAAAAAATTGATGCAAAATCTGTCTGGGAGGGAGTTTTGCATTCAAGAACGATAAGAAACAGACTGGAGTCATTTCATTTTTCATCATTCAATTGGGAAGTCACAATACCAGCAGTCATAAATTGCTTTGGATGAACCGAACATGGGAAACAGCTTCCTGGCGAACAGCATCCCTTCGTATCTTCCCTGTAGTAGTGGTCGGGAAAGGCTTCTTCCAAGGAATGAAAGTTTTTGGTATCTTAAACCTGCAAAGAAAGTAATGATGTAATATTTTGGTCGAGAAGATCAATTATGATGAATAAACATTAAACAATCAACATATGCCTCGAAGTTCACGTGGCTGTGTGCATGGGTTGTGATTGAGAGAGAGAGAGAGAGAGAGAGAGAGAGAGAGAGATTTTAGGATCAAAATAGCTGGCGATTTGAAAGAGCAATACCTTGTTAAGTTCCTGTCTCTGCAGTACTGTCGAAGAATTTCATCAGACAACAAACGTTCTTCTTTTTCAGCTCCAAGTTCATGGCTTTTATCAGACCAAAGCCAGTTGTCTTTCACACGAATACACCCAACAACCATCTCAGTCAGGCGAGCTTCAGGGATTCCTATAATGACGATTCCAGCTACTCCTGGATGTTGGAGTAGTATTGCCTCTACCTATGTTGTGAAACGAGAACATGTCCCAGGAAAATGAGCCAAGAGTACATCTCTTCATGGTAGCTAACCATGATTTTGAGAAACTAAACAGGTTCATCATTGAAAAAAATAGAAAAATAAAAAAAAGGTTCAGTATTTGCCTCTACCTATCACAAATCTATGCTTAGTTGAAGAGAAACAAAAAATTCATTTCTAAGCCAATCCGTACATGATAAATTGTATTACCTCTTCAGGGTAAACATTTTCTCCCCCGGTCTTGATCCGTCCACTTTCTCGACCAATGAGCCACACCTGACCATGCTCATCAATGAAACCAACATCACCCGTGTCAAACCAGGAATGACTGCTAGAGACTGATGACCGAACTTGATCCCAGTATCCAATCATCAAATGTGGACCTCTGGTTAGAATTTTCCCAATGCCAATTGAATCATCACCATCTGTCCTCAATTCAACATGTGGGGCAGGTTTGCCAACACAAATGCCTCGTGGTCTTTGAACTGAACTGAGATCTGCTCCGACATGAAATTGATGGGGCTGGTAGGAAAATGAGAAATGTGGGTCATAGAGAGTCATGAACGTTAGTGAAGAACAAGTCTCTGTCATCCCTGCATATTGAGAAAACAAAGGAGAAAAAATAGTATAATGAGGAGAGAAGTTCAATGCACTTTGCAAGCAGGTTCCACTCCAATTAGCATCGAAGTAGTAAAATTAACAGCATTATGGTTTATAGGTTGCATACCATAGGCAGAGAGAATCTTAGCTCTTGGGAAGAAGTTGACAGTTTCTTTGATAAGATCGATTGACAAACTTCCTCCACCATTTAATATCTTTTTCACAGAGTCTCTTCCTTTCCATGGTCCCTTCTCCCTGAGGAAACTAGGAATTAAGCAAAAGTCCTCACAAAGAGCATTACTTGGAACTTAGATAAAGTTAGTGGCTGATGCTCTCTACACTTTATGTTTAGTATTTACATTGCTCGTTAAATATCACGCCTTGTAGATAACCTGAGAAAGGATATTAGATCAGCAACCATGGCCGGAACAGTGATCAAAGTGGTGACATCCTGTTTCTCTATAACCTCAATGGCTGTTTTAGATTCGAACTTGGGCATTAAGACATGGCAAGCTCCAGCCATTAACATGGCCATGGCTGATGAGAGACCCCCAATGTGGCACAAAGGAGCAGTATGCAAATAAACCTGCAAAAATTGAATAAAAAGAAATTCACTTGTCATATTACTCTGACTCTAATTGCCTGTGGACCTTCCAAATATGGAACCAGTCACTTGAGACTTATCTTGACAATGATTATAGAATGTCCGATTGCCAAACAGGCATGAAGACAATAAAAGAGAAGAAACTTGGAAAGGGCATACATCATTCTCACTGTAATCACATATGGCTATTTTTGCCATAGATTGTATGAACAAAGCTGAATGGCTGATGGCAACTCCTTTTGGCTTCCCAGTAGTCCCTGAAGCCAATAAGCCCAGTAAATCTAGACATCTAGAAATGAAAACTTGGCAAGTGCCACGCATAACTACGAACTACCAATGCTACATTTTTCCAAACTTAGGCATCAAAGTGGGCATATGATTGACATACTGACCACACCTGTGAAAATCACAGAGAGGAAAGTAAATCTATAGCCAGAACCTACGCCCAAAGAAATCTATTAAGTAATGAAATGCAAGACAGCATCTGAACATAGAAAGCAATATCACAAAATGTAATTCTTTAATTTGAAAAACCTCAAAAAAATTGCGAAGAAATATGGACAAAGGAGCTTTATCTAGGGAGTCTTGGTCAGAAGTAAGGTTAGTAAAGTATCTTAAGCAACAGGTGATCAACCCAAAAGAAAGCCGTATATATTTACAATATCTGGTATCGTTTACTCTATGGCAAATCTGATATGGATAAAACATTTTGAGCAGGTAATCAAACCAAAAAAGAGCCATTTAGTATCATTTCGTATGACTGAAACTTTGAAGTAGGTAATAAGATGGACTAAAGCACCATTTTTATATCTCTGTGGGTGTATGTGTGTGCTTGCACCTTCACACGTCTCTAAATAGGATCTATCACTTCATTAAAGAGTAAAAAACCTATCTTTCGCACAAAATCACCCATTGAGAGCTACTAAAAATACTTGTTATTGGCAATAAGAGGAAGTAAAGACTATACCAGATGTGAAGCACATTAAAACAGCACCATCACGAGCCCAGACGTAGTCACTAGTTGAAAAGGAACTTGGAGGAATTATTTGATGCAGATCCAGCATGCCCATAGTTGATACTAGCACATGAAGGGAAAAGCCGGTTCAATGATACTAAGAATATCATTACTTTATACATTGAATGATGGGTAACATCAACGTTTTCATCCAGCAACTACTTCAGATTTCAAGAAAGCAACTCACCATTCACATTGCTTGAAAATGGTGAAGAAAGGGAGCCCAAGGAAATATGCCATTTTAGAGAAGGTATACCATCCCTGTGCAGTTCAGAATACCAACTGATGCAACTCTCATCTGTCACCAACATCACAGGGCTTACAGCTAACATGGCCCATCTCGCTTCATTAGCACTCTACAATGAAGATTTTTAGAATGAATTAATATGGTCATAAAACAATCACCATCATGAGCTGTAGCAGTTTGCACTACTTCTTCAATTTTCTGGTTGACAAGAGAGAGAACTAAGTCACTGAGATCTGCTAATTTCGGCAACTAAGCTACTGAGATTGGCTAATTTCTCCTCCAGCATAAAAAGATGCAGAGACTTGATCATCTTTTCTGTTATTCCACCTCCACATAGTCATGACCCTCAGTTACAATTCACAAGCACACTTGCAAGAATTTTAGTATTTCTTGCTTTTTGGTTCCAATGCACAACATTGCATTCACGCACTGTTTAAATTAAAATTTCACTCGAGCATTCAAAAGGTAAAGCATATAAAAGATTAGCTGCTCATCATACTAAAAGTGTAATGAAGTCAGCTCCTGATGGACTGATGTCTCGTCACAGGGAGCCCTGCTTATGTACCAAAAATTTGACAAGTTACTTTCCAATGTTGACTATGAATTTTCGTTCTATTTAATTTATGCATTCAAATGTATAATTGCCAATACAGAGGACTGAAACCCTTGATTCGTTAGTTCTGCAAAACTTCACTCACCCATCTGTAGTTTAGAGGAGCGACGATCCCTCCAACGAATGCAATGGCAAGTAACCACTCCAAGTAGTAGTCACTAACATTAGAAAACCATAAAATTTGAGGAAAAAAACACGGAAAAAACAGCTCACGCTAGTAAGAGAAGAAATGGATGATCAATTCATCATAGCAAGAAGCGAAGCTGATGATCGGTTCTGCAACATCGATTCTAGTCATCTCAAAACTCATCTCATTGCCCCTCTACCCCACTTCAACTTTAACCCAACTACATCGACTCATCGAAAAATAATGTCTGTCGCTCATTACACATTGTGCTTGATAACTCTTTCCTGGATAGGACACTGACATTCCGTGGTAGCAAGATTCAATACTAAGAACCCAGAAGATCAGACATTCTGCTGAACCATTTGCACCTCCTACGGATGAAAGCTGAGCAAAAAGAATCACAACATCTACACAAGTGAAGAAAAAAACCGGACCTGTTGTATGCAGAGACTGCGACGACGTCACCGGGCTTCAGGCCGAGCCGAAGCAGAGCATGAGCGAGCCTGGAAACGGCTTCCACGAACTGGGGTCCGGTCATCTGGCGGCCGCCGGCGACGGTGACCGGGGAGTTCCGCCTCGCGGCGGCTATGCGGCTCAAGCACTGGCAGACATGTGGCTCTGAGAAACGGCCCATTTCTTGGCCCGCTCGGACACGGAAGGCAAATTCGGGAGGCGGGGTCCGGCGGCGGTGTTGAAGAAATATGGGTGGGGGCGGGGTTCCGTGTGTGGACCGGCGTCGCCAGTGGATATGGGAAAAGCGAAGCTTAGGACAAAAAGTCAAAGCAAAGACAAGGCTTGTCCACAAAATCGTTATCACATCGTGTGTAGAGCCGCATTACCCCAATCCTAATTTCCCACGTCATGGAAGGAATTTTCCACGCATTCGATGTTAAATTAATTAAGAAAAGAGAGAAAAAATGTGATCAGCTGGATATGCTTTGCGAGTTCTTTTTTTCTATCGTAAATTAGTAAAGTTAAAGGGAAAAATTTTAAATAAGGACCTGCAATATCATTATTTTTTCAAATAAGAATTTGAAGTGAATTTTATTTCAAATAAAAATCTAAAGACCGTTTCTTCATTTTCTCACGTAAGAGTATGAAGTATATATGGTTACTTCATATAAGTGCCTCACCTTGACGATCGGCAATTAAGAGCATTTTCTTCCAAAGGCAATTTTTACCTAAATTTTAGTTAAATTTGATGAAAAAAAAATAAAGCTTTTTTCTTTAAAAAAAAAAAAAGGCAAAAATATAGGCAGGAGGGCTTGCTAGCCACCACCCCACCATCGGTGGCATGATGACGAAGATTGGCGAGATCACCAATGCCTCACTCTAGTCTAGGTAAGGGTTGATGGCCCTTGCACAGGTTTAGCAGTCTTCTCCCAAATTAGGGTAAGAGCCCGCCGTCTTCTCCCAAATTAGGGCAAGAGCCAGCGGTCTTCACTTAGAATTGGGAGAGGATCGTTGCCCTCTCTCAAAATATGTTGATTGCACAGATTATTTGCTAATATAAATGTTACCAAGAGGAAAAAAGAGCTATCTTCAACCCCCCATGTACTAGTGGGAGATGATCAATTTTATCAAAAGAGTTAGGCCGCCCATGTAAGGCCAAACTTAGCCTATAACTCCAAAATGACCGATAAGAAAGGACGGTTATTTTTTATGTAAAATAAATTGTTGTATAAAAAAAAGAACGTTAAAAGAAAAAAAAAAAGTACGAACCTTCTTCAAGTTTTCGTTGTAGGTAAATTCTCTCTCAAGAAAGGAACTCAAAAGCTTCAATTGACGATCGAAGGATCGATCCTTCTCAAGACTACAACTACATTTAATCCGTGAAAAATAAGGTGCGTCTATCTTAGTGACATGTCTTACAATCGGTGTTACAAGTATCTTCAAGCCCATTTCCGCATTTATGTTTTAGTGTTCAATAGTTTGAGTATCGGTTTTTATCATAAATCCGTTACCTTTACTTTCTTTTGAGTGATCCATTTAGAATATAAGGTTTTCATTCCCGTAGTGTTAATCATCTTTAAATTTATACTACCCAATCCCTTTTTATCATATTTTATTCTCATTCAATTGTTTAAAGTCATTACATAATCATAAAGTGGGTAAAAGCAAGGAGCATGACAAGAAGATCAAGCAATTTAAGTGCTCTACGCCAACAGAACATGTTCTACTTGAAATTCTTGGTGATGAAACCATTAAAGGAAACGAGCTTTCAAGTCAATTCAAAACCTTCTCACTTGCTAGAGTTGCAGGTACAATAAATGAGAGATTTGGTCAATCGTGAGCTTAACCTATTAAATGAAAATGTTTAAAAGCATGTGCAAGACCATTCAAATTGCACGTGGTAGGAGCGAATCCAATTAAGATGACAATTGTCATGGTAGGGTAAGACTATATTAATCAACATGCACAAGTTCTTCATCATTTTTCGTGGGTCATTAAGGGCGTCTTTGATAACATTTCTATTATGAAGAATAATTTTTTTTTAAATAGTCTTTTTCAATTTCTATTTCCTGAATTAATTTTTAAATAAAAGAACACATTTAGTAATTACACAAAATTTCTATTCTCGAAATAGAAAAATAAAAGAAATATATTTATTATTACCCACAATTTCTTTTATTTTTTAATTTTTTAAAATGTTTCTTTTTTCTCTCTCTTCTTCTTCTTGCTTTTTTTTAAGGCGCGTTTGGTAACGATTACATTAGGACAAATTCGATCGAAATGATTATTTTTAATTCTTTTCTTGGAATTGATTCTCGAGTAAAAAAACGCGTTTAGTAACTATACAAAATTTATGATTCTCAAAATAGAATTGCGTTTTGGTACATGTTCTTTGATTGTGTTCCAAATCAATTTATTTTAATTTTTAAATAATTTTTTTCATTTTTTCATTTTTTCTTTTCTTTTGTTCCTTTTTGTCATTTTTTTTCTTTTTTTTTTTTCTTTTTTCTCCTATTCTAATTCTTCTTTAGGCCGTCGCCAACCCTCATCGGCTTGGCCTCGCCGACAACTCGGCAAGGCTCGCTTGGCCACGGTGAGCTCGCCGGACCTTGCCCTAGCCAGCGAGCTTGTCGGACCGGTCATCGGCAACCGGCGGCGGGCCACGGCGAGCTGAGGCGGCGGCGGCGAGATGGTAGCAAGCGGCAGCAGGCGACGGTCGCAGGATGGCAATCAATGAAAAAGAAGAAAAGAGAAGAAGAAGAGTTTTGATTCTCAATTTTATTCCCGGAACAAAAATCAATTTTTTTTTTAATTCTTGATTCCATTCCCAAACCGATTCTAGGAACAAAATTTTACCAAACGCGATTCTCGTCCCAAACTGATTTTAAGAACAAAAAATCAAAATCATGCACTGATTAGATAGTTACCAAATAGTGCCTTAGTGGGTGGCGGCGGCTGATTGACAACAAATAGCACAATCAACAGTGACTAGCTAAGGGGGCCAACGACCGGTGGCGATTAGCAGCCGATAGCAAGGGCCGACGACCGATAGCAAGCAGGGAGGGGGACGACGACCGACAATAGAGGGGGCGAGCAACTAGCAGCAGGCAATAGTAATGACAAGGCAACTTGCAACCACTGACTAGTGGCCATGGCGAGCAATTTGCAAAGGCAAGCGACAACAAGCGACAAGGGGTGACAAATGACGAACGGCAGGGAGGAAGAAAAAAAGAAAAGGAGAAAAAAAGAAATAACTTATTTTTAGAAATTGTTCTTTGAAAGTACTTTTTTATATTTTTATTTCTATTCCAAATTTATTCCCTGACCACTTTTCTATTTTGAGAAGTAAAAAAATTATTGACGGGTTACCAAACGGATTACTATTCTTTTTTATTTCAGAAAACAAAAGGATAAAAAATCAAGGAGTAGAAATGTTATCATGTAAGCCCTAAGTGATCTGTCCATCTTTTTTCAACATCTACTATTTAGGTTCATGACGTGGATGGATGGTGGCCTACATATGTCCTTGCAATTGATGGTATTGATAAACTTCGGACTCAAAAATTTAGCCTCAAGAAAGTTTTTTGATAATCCATCCAAATTTCGAACGTGCACTGTCCATTTGCTTAATTTGTAATCCTAATGATTCTTCTTCTTCTTTTTTAAACCATTCAAGGTTATAGTTGGAATTGCTGCTCTCATATATTGCCTGAGGTTTTTGTTGATTGGAATTCTTATATCTATGTATCAACAAATCTTTTAGCAGACCCTATTGTGCTAGTGCGAGATTAAAAATCATTATTGAATTACATTAGCCGGAGTACTATGCATATTACAGACATCTAAACTATCTGATCGGAATTCTCATGAAAGTATTTGCAATGATAAGTTCATTCCCACGAAAAGTGTTTGTACTACAAAATTAATATATATATATTGAGTTGGCTCTAGTGATTAGAAAACACATCGCCACCAGGGACTTGGATTAAGCAACTCGGAGATATTGATGTGAACAAGTTACGGAGGTTGATTCCTCGCCTATTAATTTAGGCAACGACTTTGATGAGCTGATGAAGGGATCCAAAATATCTTCATCTACTATGCCTTCTAAAAAAGGTGTCACAAAAGAAGAAAACGTACCAACGATTAGGGGTGTCAATGGGTCGGGTCAGGTTGGGTCTTGTTGTTACCCGACCCGACCCGAAACACAATGGTCACACACTGTGACCGACCCGACCTGAATCCCGAAACACATTAGATGATCTAATGTGTTTCGGGTCGGATCGGGTCGGGTCGGGTTGCTAGTTTTTTCTTTTTCTTTTTTTTTTTTTCGGGTGGTTGTGACAGTCCCAATCTTATGCGAATAGGTTATTACAAGAACATTAAATACCTATTAATAATTCCTATGTCAGGGACAGGCCATATGATGCAAAACCTACTAACCAAGTTAATTGTCTCTTCTTGGGCTACTAGATATTCATGAATTGGAAAGAACTGGTGAGTATGACCTGTCCTTAAACTGTAGTCCAAGAGAAAGCTTCTTGGTGACGATGAACAGAAGAAACATCACAGAGAAAACAAAGACTCCATAAAAGACAAAGTAGATGGCTCATAAATTGCTTTGGAATGCATTGCGTGGTTGGTGTAGCACCAATACTCACAGCGCAGCCAGTTGCAAGAGCCCTGCAAACAGCGACTAGTGTGCTAAAATCGAGAAGAGCCATGACAGAAGAATCACTGGAAGATGTGGAGTCGCCGTGATTGCCACAATCAGAGACTTCTCCTTTAAGAAGCAGAGAGCATGTTGAGAGCCCATCTTCTTCTTTGCTCTCTCTCTCCATGTCTCTTTATTTCTGATGAGCAAGAATTGCAAGGAATGGACAAGAAGTCCAAAAGGCATTTGAGGCAGCCCTGAGAAGTACTAGGTTCTGATGAAATAGTATGTTGACTAGTGATAAGATATAGCACCTGCGTAACAAACATCAGCAGCTCACCAACAGCCAAAAAAGCCAGAAAAGGGTACATGCTCTTGAAACAAAAGGCAGAAAAGCAAAATATTGCCCCAAGGAATGATGATACTGAAAGGAGCTGTAGGAAACATTCGAAAAGAAGTTTAAACACAAATAATAGGTTGCAAGTTACGCTAATAGTAAAAAGGGCGCCACATTTTAACTTCAACTTTCCTCAGTTACTAGTCCACAATTGTTGCAGCATGATATGCTTGAAAAACAGTGCACATTCATTCTATTCTTTCACAAAGGGCACATTACTACATCGGAGACAATTCCAACTTTTGTCCATCGGTCTGTCTAATTTACAAGCTTCTCTTGAATATAAATTACATTCCCTCAACAATAACACCATTTCTAAATATCAATTTCAATTGAAGTAAAGGAGCCATAGGAGTAATTCTGAATTTTTCCACGCTAAAACCTTTCTAAATGACAAAATTTTATTTTTATCTTTTTAAAGTACTCACGTGTCCATCAGATTATCATCACTTCATTCAAGCTTAGTTTGAAAGTGATGGAGCAGTCAACATTCCATGCCATAAAGGATTGCTGCCCTCATCTCTGTCCTATAAAATTCAATATTAAACAGATTCTTGAAGTATCAACACCAACAGCTCTCCCGCACAGAGTAAATTCAAAGTGTCCTGAACCCTGTTTGCAACTTGCGCACTAAAATATCTACAACACAGAATTCATCCGCCACCCAATTTAGCAAGTCTTCCCAACATCTCTAAGATCATATGGGGTTAACTACTACTACCCCCATCACCAGCAAAGGCTAGCCACATGCTAAGAACAACACGGAAACACGGCTAGACCGCATAAACTCTCGAATGCCTACATCACTACCTCAGCTCAGCCTAGAGTCCCAAGATTTCCACAGGAAGAGAGAGACCAAATCGCTCCCAAGGAAAACAATCCGAGCCCCGCGCAGCTCAAAAAGAAGCAAGCTCGAACGAAGAGAGTGACCTCAAACAGGGCCCTAAAAGAGCACCCGCCTCCTCTTTCACCACCACCATAGCCAATCGAATTCGGAAAAAAATCAACAGGAAAATTCAACGAAGAAGAAGGACGCCAAAGCTCCTTGCGGATCAAGAAATCGATGGAAGCACAGACCTGAGGGCTTTTCGGCGACAGATGGCAACGATCGACTGATTCGGCGACGACTAGGGTTTTGGCGTTGAGACGAGGGGTGGCAACGGCGACGGCGAGGCGGAGGCGCATCGATCGGAGGAGAGGCAGTCGTGAGTGAAGGCATAGTCGTCGGAGAAGAAGGCGGAGCCGATAGGGAAATGTCTGTGTTTGACGGTAAAGAAAGATGAGGACGTGTTTACTGTTTGTGTTTGTGTTTGTGTCTGTTCGCTTGTTCGGAAGTAGGAGTTAACGTGTTTCGGGTCAAACAATGTTCCAACCCTGACCCGACCCGAAACACGTTTCTTTACTTGTTTAATATGTGTTACCCGAACAGTATCAAGACCCGAAACACATATCATGCTTGTTTCATGTTCGGGTCGGGTTGGGTAGGGCTTTTTTGACACCCCTACCAACGATGATGATGAGTATAAAACACCTTCAAAACAAGAGATAGCATCAACAATTCAATCATTGGGTCAAGATAGGATTGCCACTCAAATCTCTACAACGAGGTGATCAAAGTTGATGTATTTGATAAAGTTATCCTTACGTCAATCTTTGACTATCTAGCGGAGAATGAATGATGAGTAATGCATTCATCATGAAGAATGCAAAGATCCAAAATGACGGGTTGAGAAATTCCTGAGCCAAGGAGAATATAATCTTCGATACATTTTATTTACCTATGTTGCCAAAGAACTAATGGGTGTTCTTTTTTTTCTTTCTGTTATTATTGGAACTGTGAGACATTTTTCATAACATAATTACGTCAATTCTGACATATAGCCTCTTCATACAAATCAAAAGTTATGAATTATATTCATCAACGGCAACTAATCTATGGACCACCTTTCCACGAATTTGAAACATCAAACAATGTTGTGCATGGTTAATATATGATACTCTCTGTTAGCATTATTTAACATTTTGGACTTACGATTACATGTTTTTTATTACTTTTCATAGCATGCAAAAGGGAACAGTTCCAAAAACAATAAAAAGAAGAAAAGGAATAGGTCTACTTAAATAGTAAACATCTATCATATGGGGAAATAAAACGAAAAGTAAGTTAGCTTCTATCACCCGACATACTAAAAGTAAATTAATTTCTCTGTTCTATAAAGGTTGCCAAAATTTTCATAAAACAAACAAAGCATAGGTATTGCATGCTGGCAGGGGCACAAAACAAAAATCAAGATCAGTGTGCTAAGTCTAAGACATTGCAAAAGCAGTTCATTCGAGATAGGTGTGACGATTACAGCATGGTATGAGATGCCACTAATCTTAAAGTGTGTGTTGCGATTATCGTAAGAACGTATTGTTACAAAAAGCCAGAGAGATTTACCGTCTACGCACTAGCATGCGGAGGAAGTGAAACTTGATATTCTGGAAAGCGTGCTGATGATCACATGACAGCACCTTAGACTTTCTTTTCCGGAAGTTTGTCCAATAAAATAAATGATGATCAAGCAGGAAAACTTTTGAAGACAAACTTACCAACTTACAGGAACCATAATGTTGAGAAAGGGTGAAGTGATTCTCAATTCCAGATTAGATTCATGTCTGCCTGAACAGCCTCACAACAGTAAGTTGTTCCTGACTGGGAGCCTGTTTAATTTCATCCAATCAGTTAGGCAAGAGAGTAAACAGGGTCGTTGATCATAATCTCACAATGAAATAACTTGCCAAAATGAATGAAATACCACAGGTATAGTATACACATCAGCAACAGCACAGTAGAAAGGCACATGGTACTGTTACATGACATGAAGCTTTACCACACCTTTGACCCATCATCCAAACAACAGAAAAATTAAACTGTATTTGGCAGTATTGAACATGCAAAGAATTACATAGCAAAAGGTGCAGAAAAGACTCAAGAAAATTTAAGTCCAACGACTCCATGCTCGGTTTTTCTTCCCCTTGTTTTTCACTAGACTAAGCTTCACTGAAACAATAGAACTTGTAAGAGGACTAGACCTTGCCACAACAAGCCCACCAAAAACTTCTCTACAAAATTGACATCTGAACAGGTTACAGCAATATACCCCATTTCTTAGACAAAACTTTCTGAAAAATCATTGAACTTCAAACACACTAACATTAATGTAAATCTAAAACAGACATAACAGCATTAAACACCAAATCAACAAACACTCCCTCGACAAAGTCTAGCATTCCTAGCTTTCCAAATATGGTGGGAAGAATCACTCCAGGGAAGCTTCATATAGAAAACAGTGAAAAGCTATGGCTTTCACATATTTAGAAGACTGGCCAAACTCTTCAGACCAGATAACAGCAGATCTGGACATGCAGCATAGCCTGAGAACTCAAGTCCAAACAACTATCTGATCACTACTTTTTTATCAAACTTCACAAAGACAGAATTTTAGAAAGCTCTGCTATGCCATTAAAGTATTTCTTCACTTAAAAGCATCCCATTGTACCCACAAAGCCAGGAAATAAAAGAATATTTGGTACATTTTAGTAAATCATAACCATATTACCTAGTGCCAAAGAAATTTTGTAGCTCTATTTTGTAGTTTATTTAAAGCACTTCCAACAGAAAACTAGTCATCAGCAGAAGCAAGCCATACAGCTTATTCTCAATCAAGCAACGCGTGTTAGAAACTTGACATAAAGAAGCTTGAATACCGACTAGCTTATTAGATCTGGCTTGTGGGAAAAACCAGTCATCAACCCTTACGACATGATATACTTTCTGCTTGAAGTGGAGTTTCAACAGCATAAACCATTCTGCTAAAAAGAAATCACAGTTTTGACTGGAGAATTTCATAGCAAATGAGACGTCATGCAAAAGGCACTTGTAGATTGTTCTGTACATTCTCTCAGCCTTAGACACTCAGAAAGATGTCACCCAACAATCTATGCCCATGTAATTATTTGGTCCTGCTGGAGCACATGTTGTCACTTCTCTTTGGCATCACACTCAACTTTTGTCTCTGCCTCATTCCTTCTTTCGAATTCTCTCTCAGCAGATCCCTCATATTCTCAAAGTTCACCTTCTCTTGCTGCTTTGTAGCTTCTCTGTTCGTCTTGCTCACTTTTCCTCACGAATACTACCTCTCTTAAGTTTCTTCTCTTCCAATCTCAACCCCTTGAGATACTTAAAATGATTAAACCCATATCTGCATGCGATCAAAACTTCAAGCTCCATCATATTAATTTTCATAAATTTCAAAGGTGGTGACAATAAAATATTTCAGATAAATGTCATAAGAAGCTCCATCACGTCTTTAAAGTTATGCAGTACTTGGTGTGCCTCACATTCAGACTATGATTCACATAGCAGAAGTTCAACAATTACATGAGTAAACTTTTCACAAATCAATATGATATCTCTTTTCCTCATAAAAAATTAATATGGTGACTAAAAAACCAGAGAAAAAAATCAACCAGGAAAGGATGTGCTTCTTACAATTGAAGCACTGTGGACCCTTTTCCATTGAAAGTAAAATTTTGCAATGGTTTTCTTTGGAACTAGAAGAGACAAACAACAAGACAAAGATGAGGTACAAGAATAAAATAACAGAGGAATTACAATTCGGCAGCTTCAAAGGTTTGAGACCTTTAGAGTCAACAAATGAAACTGAAAATGGAAAAGACTGTGAAGTCCACCACCAGTCTTGCGTGAATGCTATTAAATATGAGGTTCTTTTGTCTTCTTCTGAATTTTGGGGGATTGTAATACAGGTAAAGGGAAAAAAAAAACTTTACCAACTTAAAAACTCGAGGGCATTTTTGCCTATTAGTTATCTAGGGAGTGTACAGCCAAAAGAGGTATGGTATTGGCACGAGCCCTAGTGCCCATGAACCTACGTAAACAATCTGAGGATGAGCTGATGCATCCTTGACTATTAAGCTAACTTATGCTCCATGTACACTAGAATCAGATGAACAGCTGATAGAGCTTGTGTGACTTTGTCAATCTTTAGTGCTTCCATTAGAGTGTATGCCCGATTGATGGTGGGCTGATAGATGCCAATTTACCTTCAGAGGTGGCAAGTATTGCACAAAAGCTCCAAATATTTGTTGAGATTCCTGATGACAAAGCATCATCTTCCTGAAATCAGCAGCATCAAAGTTTCTGAATCACATAAAGATACCAGGGGAAAAACAATATGTCCATTCTATGAGGACATATCCCTTAACAGTTTCTTTAATAAACAGGATAACGAATGTGTATCTTTAACTGACAAGCTAAGTTATCCTCCATGTGTGCTAGAATAAGATGAACAGATGATAGAGCTCATGTGACTCTTGTCAATCTTTAGTGCTTCCATTAGAGTAGATGCCTGATTGATGGGCTGATAGATGCCAATTTACCTTTTGAGGTAGCACATATAGCAGAAAAGCTGGGAATGCATGCTGAGATTGCTGCTGAGAAAGTAATATTTTCCTGAAATCAGCAGCATCAATGTTTCTGAATCATGTAAAGATACCAAGGGAAGAACAATTTGTCCAATCTATGAGGACATATCCCTTAATAGTTCCTTTAACAAACAAGATAACGAATGTGTATCTGTATCAAGGTAAAAACAAGTGATATTCTGAATAAACAGAATGACTGGTAACGTATGCACCAAAAGCAGATATTCCTTTTCAGGAAGGAGTGGGGGAAAAAGGAAACAAATCACATCATCATAGATGCTAAATTCACTTTGATAAGAGTTGGAGCTAGTTTTCACTTATCTCCTCAACAATGCAAGTTTATCAAACAATCCTCCTCACAAGGTTTTCTATAATTGAAAAAGGAAAAGACAGGGAGGGTATGCACCTAGGCATCCTTCATTCCATGTACCAAGGGCTCCACAAGTAATTTTTTAACATAATAACTACAAGTAGCAGCGACTATTAAATCAACAACTCAAGGGAAAGCAGCACATCTAATACTGAGAATGAGAAATCCTTGATTGAGGTGGACAACCATAAAGAAATGAAAAAATTGTGTCTGGACCATGCCAACATGTTTGTCCACCAGAGACACCTTTAAAAAAATTCAAAAGAGCAGAACCTCCAATGGCTAATATGCCGATCCTCTTCACAATGCACTCAATCATCAGATTCAAGCATGACTACATAATCTAGCACCATTTGCATCCAGTGCCAAAGACTATTACCTATGCATGTGTAAATTTGAAACCTCTGAACTACTCAGAGTTCTTCAAGGAATAGCACATAAAAAGTTAAGTGCTATTTCAGATGAACTGTAGCAGTACAAGGATTCTTCAAGCTCACAAAATGACCTACATAAAAAAGGTGATATGTCGTCATTGCCAAAGTCAAAAAGTGCCATGCATTGGCTGCATCTGCTTAATGGCATAAAAATGACACAGTGGAAGTGAAAAAGTATATGTGCCAGTAGAAAGCCTTCCCATAAATACCCCTTGTACCAACACGATGATCAGCTAAAAGTCCAGAAACATGTTCACATGTGAAGATATAGGCTTCAAAATAAAGAGTGCAGCCTAACCTGATGAATTTTCTGTAGCTCTCATGATCAGAATTCCAATATTTGTCCAGATTTTAGAAATTGCTTAACAATCAATCTGCAAAACACGGATCACCAGAATTGGTTAACAAATACAGGGCTTAAAGCCATGATCAAAAGTATGAAGATCAAATTATTTAAAGAAAAAGAAGTTATCAAATTCAAGAAACATAGAAGTAAAGCCAATAGTTCGTTAATTTTGGTCAAATAGTGTAGGCTTGGTAACATCTAGGTTTCTGCATAAAGTTCATATAAAATGTGGTTCAGTAACCATGGCACAAGCAGGAGAAGGCTTCAAAACATTATGGTTTTCAGACTCCTCCAATTCAATTTACTTCCTGCTTTACTGTCTCATAACAATTAGCTCTTCTACAGTGAAAGATAGACCAGAAGTGTCCTCCTAAATATCTCATGAACTTGGCTACTCTGGATATTTCTTACCAGGACCATCTTTGTTGACTAGACATTGTGTGCTGCTCAAATAGATTCCACTCTATTACTTTACATAGCTCTATTGATTGCAGTTAGGCCAAACTTCACTATCCATCAAAATCTCCAGCTTTGGAGCATATAATTAATAAAAGTTATTAACCCTACACATTTAAACTTTACACCAAATGAATCTGGTCCTTGAAGAGCCCTAGTCACCTCACTCATTGTTCGCAAAATATGATAGAAAAAGGAAAAGCGAGGAAGATTCTGTCAATGACAATGAGCAATAAAGCATGCATCAACTGTTAAAACAGAGTATCAGAGAGAACTAACAGAATAATCTAGAAAGCTGTAGCTGGAACAGAGGTCCACTTCCTATGAAAGATCCTGCCAATAAGATGCCAAAAGTAAGAAAATCCTATCCTGAGGAAACAGGGCATAGATCCTATCTTGAGGAAACAGGGCATAGACCTTCCAGTTTATATACTGCCAATTGAAAGAACTAAACATCTGATAACTTCTTGCATACTTCCACTAGATTCATTACCAAGAAGTCATTGAATGGATCATTCAATTCATTTCTAATGGGAAATGCATCACCAGAATCCCAAATCTGAAATAAACACTTTCCAATTATATCTGCATCTAAGCTTCAGGGCAATACCTCGCTTATACAATTCCTAACTAAAATTTGCCAAGTACAATGATTGGGCAAAAATCCACTCTCTATTCCACCTTGTAGGAATAAACATGCATCCTCAAACAACCCCTCCTTGCACAGCCAACTGATCAAAGTGTTATATGTAATAACATCTGGGCAAATTCCTTCAAGTTTTAGCCTGTCAAACATATTTAAAGCCTCACGCATGCGGCCTTCCCTGCATAGGCCATTCAGGAGGCTGTTATATGTTACAATGTCAGGTGTCAAGCCTTGGTTAATCATATCCCTCAAGAACTCAAGTGCTTCTTGTACTCTTCCAGTTCGACCAAGGCCATTAATCAAAATATTGCAAGAGATGTTATTGGGACGAAGTCCTTTTCTGGTCATTTCTTCAAATAATCCTAATGCTCTATCAACAGCACCAGCTTGACAGAGTGCCTTAATCAGGCCATTATAAGTGATATTATCCAGAGGACACCCTCTAAATATCATTTCATTTACAAGCTTAAGAGCTTCTTGAATCTCATTCCTCTTTAAGAAGGCATGCGTCAATATATTATAGGTAACCGTATTAGCAGCCACTCCTCCTAATAACATATCATGGTACAATCCCAAGGCCTGTTCCAGCTTGACATCCCTGGTTAGTCCATGTATTAAAGAATTGAATGTATATATGTCAGGCTTACATCCTTTTTCTGTCATTTCATTGTACATTTTCAGGGCTTCAGGAATTCTTCTTTCCTTACAGAGGGCACATATGAGACAATTGTATCCCACTACATTCAGGTTGATTCCCTTCCCTGTCATCTCAGTCAAAAGACCACTAGCTTCATTTAGGTAACCCAGTTTGCAGAGTGCATCGATCAAAATTGTGTATGTGATCACATTTGGCTTGCAACCATTATCTTCCATCTCATTTACCAAATCGCATGCAGAGTGCAAATGCCCCTTCTTACAAAGTCCATAGATTAGTATGTTGTATGAAAAGACATCAGGCTTGTAGGGACTATCCAAAAGGCAACGGAACAGAGACTTTGCTTCATCAAATCGTCCATTCATCACATATCCACTCAGCATAGTATTAAAAAGCACAACATCTGAACTGGGCATTTTGTCCCATAAAGCCCTTGCTTCATCAACTTTCCCCACCTTGCAGAGAGCATGAATCAGAACCCCATAAGAAAAACCATCAGGGGTAAACCCACGAAGAAGCATGCGGTCAAAAAGTTTAGCTGCCTCATGAATCCGGTTGAACTTACACAAACCACCTAAAATGTCATTAAAGGTCTGAACATCAGGTCTGCAACCCATAAGGAACATCTCATCCAGTAATTTCAATGCATCATCAACTCTTTTTCTCTTGGAAAGTGCATGAATAAGAATTTGGTACACTGTTGAATTAGGCACACAGCCATGTCTTGTCATGTCTCTCAATAAAGAACATGCTGAATCCACCTCATTAATAATGCAAAGGGCCCTCATCACCACAAAAAAAGTATAAACAGTAGGAGAAACACCTTTACTCAACATGTCATAATATATATTGGGTGCGACATTTGGACAGTTCTGAGCTACTAGTATGTCCAAAACAACATTATATGATCTAAATGTTGGTTCACAAAAATATATACTCCTCATATCCAAGAGCAACCTAGTGGCTTGTCCAGGCAAACTAGCTCTTCCATAGTGTTTCATAATCATAAGAAAAAGGGACTCCCTAAAAGTAATCTGCTCTTCTTTCATTTGCAACAACAGTCTATCAATAATCTTAAACTCTTTTGCTGCACCCAACTTATCAATCAAAATACAGTATACATCGAACGTGTGGGAATAGTTCTTCTGTGCACCTGCCCGCTCAAATAACTCCATCGACATCGGCACATCGATCGGAAGCACAAGCAATTTGCAAAGCTGATATGGCGAAATCCCCGTGAGCGACTTTCGTAGTTCTTCCAGATCGAAAGGTTTAAGTAACCTCTCCCACTCCGTCTCCTTCTCTGAATCCGACTCATGTATGCCAGGAAGAGTCCCAACCGAATGTACTTTCTCAGATCCCGCCATACAAAGCGAACAACAAGCAGGCTCAAATAGAGACCAAAGAAGTTTGCCCCCCGATGGGGTGAGTCTAAACCTCCTTAACATTTCTTTTTTATATCAGACCCGACGATATATGGACTCAAATAAACCATATGCCGGCGGCTCACACTCTTTCTTCACAAATACGCACCCAAACAAATGCTGTCCGAGTTATTGCTACAGGAAGCTGCCCCTCTGCCGGCCCATTGATATAATCACTAAAAAGTGAGGAAACCAGACCGTCACGCCTAGCATACTAGAATGAACATCTGCAATAGAAAGGACTTCAGCACATTCATTATCAGAGTCCATAGCCATCAAAATTGCACATCAAGCGAGTCAAGTCACCCACACAACCCATAAAAATCTGACCTTTAAATCGAACCAATGACGAAAGTAAACAAAAAGAATGAATTTTTTCCAGAGACAACAGTGCGAGTCGCCTCTAAACCTCAATATCCCAGAAAAATTACATGCGGCAGCAGTCGTTCTCGGCATTTTCGTCAGTTGATTAAGCGGAATAATTGCAAAGAATCCGAAAGATTAGAGAGTTCACCGACGGAGACAGGAGACCGATGAGGAAGGAGAGGAGGTGCTCCTAGGCCGACAATACTCCGGCGAGGATCCGACGCCGAGATCGCCGCTATGAGACGACGAGCGCGGAGTTCGCATGACAGCAGAAGACGCGGCGCCGACAGTGGAACTCGACCGCCGGTGTCTTCATCGGCGGGACGACGACGACGACGACTTGAAGAGGCTTGATGAATAGGAGGCGAAGGAGGCGTCCCTCGCTGAGACGGTGGTGGCCGCGGGGTCGCGACCGCCGTGGCCGGCGGCGGCGGCGGCGGCGAGAATCGCGGGGGAGGAAGGGAGTGCAAGGCTAGAGTCGGCGTGCCGGCCGGTGCACATTAGTGACTGGCGGAGAAGAGAGCAGTGCAATCAAATTTTAATTTTAATTATTTCAAAAAGAAAATAGAGAAAAAGTCACGAAAAACCGAACTCTGATCAAAGTGACACATTTACCTTAAACATTTTTTTTTACGTGAAAACCCCAAACATTTTAAACTGTAACACATTTATCCCATTAAGGACATTTGTGTCTTTTTATTTTAATTTTTCCTTTTTCATCTTTTTTTTATGTTTTTCTTCTTCTTCCCTCCACCGGCTATGGCGAAGCCAGTAGAGGGAAGCCGATGTCGGGCAGGGCCTCCCTCGCCTCGCCGGCGGGCACCCCTCGCCGGCGTCAAGCGAGGATCGCCCTCACCAAACGCGGCGAGGGCCGTCCTCGCTCGACACCGCAGGCGAGGGCGGGGACACCCTTGCCCGACACCGGCGAGGGCACCCCTCGCCAGATCAGGCGAGGGTCGTCCTCGCCAAACGCAAGTGAGGGTGTCCCTGCCCTTGCCAGATGCCGAGGGCCATCTAGCGAGGGCCACCCTCGCCTACGTCAGGGGAGGGCAACTCTCGCCGAATATCGGCTTCCCTCCGCCGGCTAGGGAAGAGAGAAGAAAAAAAATTTTAAAATGAAAAAACCAAAATGCCCTATAATTTTTGGATAAATGCGTCACATAACAAAAGTTCAGGGTTTTTTGTGTTATAAAAAAAAAAAAGTTTTGATAAATGTGTTACGATTGGTAGAGTTCAAGGTTTTTCACGTCATAAAAAAAAATTTTTTATGGTAAATATATCACTTTTTGGTAAAATTTAGGGTTTTTTCGTGACTTTTTCCCACGAAAATATTCCACTAAACCTCGAATAATCAAGTTTTAAAAGGCTCAAAATGTACAATCAAGCTTTAAATAATTTTGAATTCCGTATAATTATTTTCTTTCCATGACCACTCAATCAATTTTGCTAACGCGGTATATCGAAATTCAATGTGACATTTTTGTCAATACCTAATTGTAATAGAAAAGGCAAATTTTCTTATAATGGAAAAAAAAAAATTCCAATGGAAATGACATCGCCCGACTTTCAATTTTGTCGACGGTGTTCTCTTGGTCATAAAATATTTCGTAGAACCAAGCTAGTTACTTAGCCGATTTTCAAGAGAAAAACGAGAAAAGTTTCACCTGTCATATATTGTTTGAATGCAACAATAAAGAAATGGAATTATAATTTAGGAAAAGAAACGATGTAGATGCAACCAATAGTTTAATTCTTGTTATGTTAACGATGTATTATTCAACGTAGAAAGATTCATTTTTCTTACATTTTAACTTTTCTTTCAACGAGCATTCTGTTATCTTGAACTTGACATCTAAGTCAGCTCAAGCCCTAGGTTGGTTTTAACGCCAACCGCTGCATGGTCCTTGGGTATCCTCTCCACTTAAGGAGGTCAGAATCCAAATCACCGTACATTTCTGTACCTACAGCTCTGTACCTACCGTTACCTTGGTAGCTACAGCTCCCTCGTTTCCCCTGAAGATTTTTCTTCCCCAAGGGATGGGAATACGGGCGGGCATTGGGGACTCTCACCCCCGAGGAGGTTCTCCCTCCAATACCCTTGAGCCTTTTAAAGTCCTGCTCATGATTAGAAATTTATAGATTTGTAAAAAAATTAAGTTTTAAAGAATTATGAAATACTTTATTTGTATAAAAAGATTAATTTCTTTATCAGTACAAAATAATTGAACTATGACCGGCTGGATGTTGTGTACAACATAACAAAACTCTAACTATACAATTATAAATATGATTTGCTTTTTTCCTTATAATTATTTGGGTTTATACCACCAAAAACCCTAAATCTATATATTTATGACAAATTTACCCCAAACAAATTTATTAATTACGAAAAATCTCAAACTAGTACACGCATGACAAATTTATCTTAAATTACCACAAAAAACTCCAAACTAATATACTTGCAATAACTTTATTCCGAATTAAATTTCTTTTACCGTAAAAGATCCATAATTAATACATTTGTGACAAATATACATTCTATTAAATTGAATTACTACCATGAAAAATCGCAAAACTTATATAATTGTGACAAATGAAGAGTAAAATCCAAAACTCAATATATTAGTCAACTGCAACTTGTTATCCAACTTAGCAATTTGAAAGTAAAATTTATATAAAAAATGTATCAATTTGAGGTAAACTTATTAAAGGTCGTGGTCAAAAAATTAGTTTTGGATAAATTTATCATTGGTGTATCAATTTAGGATTTTTCATTGTATTAACCCTGATTATATATATAGCAATTCTATATTATGTGAAGTTTCTGTTGAAATTAAGTTATTTATGCTATTATTAATGACGTACTCGATACATATGACGAACTAGATTTTCAGATTATCTCACGTTACTCGTTAAACGGGTCGAGACAAACCGAGCACTCAACCACAAATTTGATTAAATGAGTCAAGTTTCCGTTGACCTATACGCACCCTCCTCTATGAGATTGGGAAATGAACACAGATAAAGAATGAATATTGATAAGAAGTGTCTTTTAATTAAATGAAATCGATTTAGAGTGACTTTTACCTTTTTATAAAAAATTATATGACTTTCACAGTTAGATTTTTATTCAGCGAAAAAAGCATACGAAACTTTTCAAACTACAAAAATATAGACATGTACAGTCACGTATAGCTTTTCATAATTTTTTAAAACCTAATCTTTAAAAAGTCGAGAATTTTGATAGAGAAGTTAAATGTAAGAAAACTCTCCACGCATTTTCTTCTCCTCCTTCCTTGGTTTTTCACGTTCGAATCTGCAAAGCCGCACCTCCAATCTTCCACCGCTATTGCTGCTCAACTCTGCAAGCCGTCGCCGTCGCCACCCAACCCCAGTGATCCGGCTCTGCCAGAATTAGCAGCTCCAAATTTGGAGGGTCGGCCATGGCCGGCAAGCTCGAAGTGACTAAACTTCAGTTGCTTCAAGGTAAAGCAGGTCTTGTACCACGTCGAGCTCGACCGGATTTGGCATCGACAAGGCCGTTGAGCTCGACATTGTGGCCGAGAACTTGGTGGCCATGGAGGAACCATCAAGCTTGAAGTGGCTGAAGCAGCCAGAGTGGTGCTCAAGAGCAAGCTCTATCATGGTGGTGTTGTTCAAGGGTGGCGGCACAACGGCAATGTCTATATATAAATATATTTTATTTTCAAATTGCGGACTGAAAATTTAAACAGCGACCTTTAATTAGATTAAGCGTTGTTATTGATGTTAATTAGATTCAACTTAAACATCTCTTCTTATATCGAGTTGTTCATGTTATGGTGTTTTGGTGTATTTAGTTAGTTACTAGCGAACGAGTAAGCTCTTGGTCCTATGGAGAAGAAGGTGGGGAATTGCATAGAAAAAAAAAAGTCTTGATCAATAAAAGGATAATGACTTAAATTCCTCGAATTTTAATCAAATGTATAATGTGATCCCTAAATCTTAATTTTGTTTAATGTAGTTTTTAAACTTTTTCATTATTTAATATGGTCCCTAAAATTTTGATATATGTTTGACTTAGTCCTTAAACTTTGTGAGAACATTCAATATTGTCCTTTCATCTATTCAAGTTTGAGGACAACATCAAATATTTTTACATAGATCGGAGAGATAATTGAACATGTATAAAACTTCTAGAGATCACATTAAATAAATTGAAAATTCAAATACCACATTGCATATTTGGCTAAAATTAAGGGGTCACATTGAATAAATAAAAGTTCATAGACTATATTATATATAAGGTGAAAGTTAATAGTCATTTAAGTCATTTTCCCTTAATTAAAGGAAATGACAAGGTGGGCTTAGTTAGGTTTAATGAACTTTAGGTTTAAATGGGCTTAATGAATTGGGCTCAACTAGATTTGGTGACTTTGGGCTAGCTTCGGCCTTAGAAAATTTGGGCTTGATTGGATTTGATGATTCTGGGCTGAGGTTTATTTAGAGGAGCTTTGGTTTAATTTGATTTGGACAGATTGGCCTTCACCTAATCTTGCTTTTAAAAAGCTCGAAAATAAAATTTAAAAAAAAATCGAAGAAAAAAGAACAAAGGAAATTAAAAAAAAAATCCAATATTAGGTTGTTAGATTGAGACATTAAATTTAGCTTAATTTTATGTATTTAACATAATGTTTAGTTTAGAGGTTTTAGTGGTTACCTTGGATATAACTTAGGTTTAGATAGATTGATATCTTTGGATAATGAGTTGGACTTGATGTGAATTTAGCTCATGGGATTGTTGTCTTGAGGCTTAATAGCAAGGTCGAGTGTGTCACAACCCGAACCCCGAGCGCATGCACATCTCGCAATGGTCGATGAAAGTTTGCAACCTCCTAGGAATGGTTGCTGACCCATTCATTTTATTTCACAGGCGGAAACGTAATAATAGCCTCCAAACAACATAAATATGGGATAGCAAATATAAGATTATATTTACATTAAACACACATATTTTTACAATAGTATTTACACACATAAAAGTCTAACATAACAAGGATCTGTTTAAAAAAAAAAAAGCTTCTAGGTTATCTATGATCCGAGCTCCTCGTCCATTGGAACAAGGTCTCAGGCAATCCCATTAGACTTATCGATAACAAAAGCATAAGTTGTCACCTAGTGTTCAAGCTAAATGGAAGACCCATCGAGTTCTGATAGAAACTAAACTAAGACCTAGCTTTCACTTCCTTTAACTCCCTGTACATCTCCTGAAAATCCTTAATCTAGGGACCTGAAAAATTTTAGCCCACAACGGGGTGAGATCACATCTAAATTCCGAGTAAGAGAATGGTACACTCTATATGCAATCTAGTCACATTTCTTACAACTCTTTTAATACCAGCATATTCCTACATATTATTGTCAATCAAAACATACCTAACAGTATCGAGTTCACACATCATATGAATACCTTAACATGAGTATATGCAATGACATAAATATCAATCTAAGCATATAGCTATAGTCAATGCAATAGATAACAGTCTTCCGGCAAAACCGGGTATCGTCTTGCACCGTCGAGTACGGCAACGTCTACACCCAGACGGCATTCCGACTAGGAGCATTAGCCTAGCATCCACTGCGACCGGCATCCATTAACTTGGGGCATTCCCGAAGAAGTATCGTCCGACCCCAAAAGCTCGTGATGGAATTTCATGTCATGTATGTACTCACCCAATATCACAATTCAATGATCAATTGTATATTTTATTCACAACATCAATTAAGCAAATTTTCAGCAAGAGACACCTCAAAACAATTGTAAACTTCTACTGACCAAAATTGGCAGAAACTGCCCAGTTGCACACTTTCGGGTTCAAGACTAGAAATCGATTCATATGAGTTCGAAAAATTCTTAAACTTGAACACGTGCTAAAGGACATGTAAACAAACATTTTTCATTAGACACCGAGGCCCAAATCTTTCTGTATTCGGCCCAGTAATTCACTCAATCTAGCACTAAAATCGGATCCATTTCCAGCGGTTCTGTTTTCCGAAATCAACTTGATTCGAGGTCCGAAACAAGTCCGTTTGGTCTGAAATTCGAGTATATTCAATTAGAAGATGTAACAAACAACTTTTCTGAACAACCCATTTTTAAAATTGAACCTGAATGGTTAATAACAACCCATAGAATCCTTACAGGTCGCAAATTCCAGTGCAGTTAGAGTTTCTGTTTAAAGACAACGAAACCAAAATTATTTTCCTTTAAATCCCCAAAAATCATGAGAAAAATATATGTTATACTTGAAGATGTGTAAAACATTTCTTCAAAAGGAATTTACTTCAAAATTGTAACACATATTAGTCTACAAAAATAATAAATTGTACACGTCTAGAAAACAATTTTAAAGAACATCTCATGTTTTTGGCCTAGCTGTCCTCTACAGTTTTTATCTTGCTATTTTAACTAAAACTAAGCCTCCATGTAACTAATCTAACCTTACTAAACTAATATTAATTATATTTAAATCTCATCTAAACATTTCTCAGCTAATTTCAACCCCTAAATAGAGGTACACAACTCCTATTCCAGTTTTAGGAAAACAACTCACCCATTTAAAACTAAAGGCGGCTCTTGCTGATAGCTGGACAGCAACACAAAGACAGGCCTTGGGTCTTTTGGTGATGGGGTTGAGTTGAAACAGCAGAGGGGTGTGCTGTGATGTGACATCCTGAATTTCAAGTTCTGATTTTGATTGGATAAGATGGGCCTTTCGTCAACGTGACTATAGTGTTTTTCTCTGAATTGGCCACTCATGAGATAACGGCATATCTCGCTGAAGCCATTCATGAATTTAAAATGCAATAGACTGGAGAATTCGATCAGGAATCGACTGTTCGACCGTGCTAGTTTACAAGGGTCATTACAGCATTGTCAAAATTAATTAGAAACCGAAGATAGGTTGATTCCGCTGAGATGTGTGATCAAGTGTGGGTGATGCTACCTGATTGCAAAATTCTCATCGATTGACACTAAACCGATTTTCTGTCATTTTGGGTACCATGTGCCCGTATTCGAAACCTTAAGATTTTCACGACCACCGAGAGTCGCCAATGTGTTGGATGGATTCATGTGGTTCGAAGAAAATTGACCACGGGTCAATTGCACAAAAAAATTCTTGGAAACTACCCAAAAGAGGTAAGGTCACACTAAAAGCATGTTTGATTGAAAATAACCATGATTGAATTCGATTTCAAAAATTGGAAGTCCTGTCGTGTTATAAGTCATTCTAAGAACATCGACTCACCTTTTGAGAAAATTCTGGAGAGTTCGGGATTTTTCAGGGAAATTAGGATGGACGATTCAAAGAACGAGCAGAAATTCAGATTGGTCAATTTGAAAATATATTTGGCATCTAGTGTAAGCGAATCGGTGAATGGAAGTTGTTTGGGCATTTTCTGATTTCAAATCAGATCTCAACCGAATTTATTTGTTCAGAAAATCGGATGTCGAGAAAATTGATTCAGAATTCGGTTTTGAGATAAATTCGTGAGATAAAGAGGCCATCTTATCTTGGTCTTTGTTCAAACTTCAAATTTCGGAATGGATGAAGAATTTGGCTTGGGAATGACCTTTTGTCAAAGCCGTTTATAGTCGATTAAAATTTTAAATCTCAATTTAGTTTTTTAGGTTATTCTTCTTTTATTTCTTTTGGACCTGTGCTCTCTCCCTTTCTACGCACGTTCTCTTTCCTTTTTCCTCGTGCATGAACACCATCTGCACATTTCTCTCTCTCTCTCGGTTCATGCTCCACCGACGGTTTCTCCTCCTACAGAAATTCAACCTTACTTTTTATGTTTGACCAAGCCTTCCCTTATCTAAGAATTAAATGCCTCTCTCTTTCTTTCATTTTTATCCCCACACTTGTTCATTTTCCTATTCAGCTGGTTTGCTGCCTATGAAGTCGACACTCTCCCTTTTCGTTTGATTTTCTTCACTGCCCAGTCCAATTCCGTGCTCTCTGCCCCACCGAGCGGTCTGCTTCATCTCTTTTGTTTGCTTATATTCCTTGCATGTTCTGACCCATAGAAGCTGCGGTCCCCTCTCCTTTCTTTATTCTTCTGTTGTTCGTGTGTCTCGCATCTTTTCTACAGCGGACGTCCCTATCTCTCTCTCGGTCAACACACGTTGGACTGATTCAACTTTAGCTTCTTCGTTTGTTTTCAGGTGTTGCATGTGCAGCCTTCCACCGAACCATCCGCCACACCCAACAACTTGAAGCTGTCCCCACCATCCGTTCATCTAGGCCCGACTCAACACCGTTTCAGTCGCGGCCCGTATCACCACTCCCGGTGGTCGAAACCAACCCGAGCTGTGCTCAAAATTAAGCCCCATAGCAACCTATTTCTTCAATTTGCAGCAAGGGTTTAAAGGCCCCGTCGCCCGTTTTTGAGCCGTCTTGACCCTGGTTGGTGAAATCGCTTTGGAGAGGATCGAGCCTTGTCGCGTGCTCATCGATTTGATCCGATCAAATCTTTAATCAAGTGAATTTTACTCACTAATGCTTTCTTAGTTTGCTAATAACACTTAAGGACTAATTAGATTTAATTAAGTGCAATTAGGTGGTTAGATTATAATGGATTAGTGATTATTAGTTAATTGCATTGCATATTAGTTAGGTGGTTAGTGTACTTAGCTAGAGAACTGCCTAAGTATTTATTGAATGCATCTCGGGATTTTTCCCGACCCTTCGCGGGCTTCAATTAGGCATTACGGGCCTAAATTGGATTTTTAGTAATTAATTATTAATTTTCGAAATTAATTAATTATTTATTTATTTTTTCGGAAATTTAACTAGGATGATCGATGATCGGAATTTCATGTTGATTGTCGTGGTACAGTCCATTTATTTAATTGAGCTTCAATTTGTATGGAATTGATTTAATTATGAATTTTTAGGAATTATTCATATTGAGTTGATTGTTAATTATTTGATTGAGAAATCGTTGGGTATTGTTTGTCAGTATCAAAAGTAAGTTGGTTACCACCTAAAAGAAAATATGTGGGCTCGGTGAATTGGAATATCACCTAGAGAATGCACGTGACTTCGATGGTTGAATATGTCATCTTGGCAAAGAGGTCGCCTTAGAGAATGCACGTGACTCGGTGACAAAGTATGGCATTCAAAAAGACACATGGGCTCGGTAATTTGATGCATTACTTCGGAGAATGCACGTGATCTCAATAAGTACATTTGACATCTAAAAGGACACGTGGGCTTGGTAATTTGATGCATTACTTCGGAGAATACATGTGGTATCAACAAGTACATTTGGCATTTAAAAAGACACGTGGGCTCGTAATTTGATGCATTATTTCGGAGAATGCACGTGGTCTCAACGAGTACATTTGGCATCTTGAAGAATGCATGTAGGCTCGGCGACTAGATATCCCACCGTGAATAATGTACGTGGGTTGATGAGTGGTACGTCGTCTTAAGGAAGGCACGTGGGCTCGGAGACTTGGTACGTCATCCTAGAGAATGCACGTGGGCTCAACGACTAGATATTCCATCGCGGGGAAAATATAGTATTGATTGAAATGACTAATGAATGGTTTGAAATTGACTAAGTCGATTTGATCGATGCTCCGATCTGTTGAGATTGTTGGGTGCCTATTGAACTGTACTAATTTGCAGGTTGGGACTGAGGCCAAGGTAAGTCCTCTGACTCGTGTTGTGCTTAGGCAGCCTTAAGGTGTATTAGTTTACTAATCGGGTCTTAGGGGGTAGAACTTGCTGAGATGTTGTCTCAATAGTTATTAAATAACCATTTCAGGACCCGGATAAGGAGCCTAAGGAGGAGGAATCTGATGAGGAGAACCTTGATGAGGAACCCGAGGAGAAAAAACCCAAAGAGAAGTACCTAAAGGAGGACCTCGAGGATGACCCCGAGCATAACTCGGATGAGGACTGAGATCCCATCCTGTCTTGTCAGACCTTGTTTGCATGTGAATAGATGTTAGATCAGACTTACGTATATAATATTGTAGAATACTATGAGATGCTTGTAAAAAAATGTGGTTATGAATTTTCAGTATGAAAAATATGGCCATGTTTTTCTATCCCATCGTTTTATTGTCTGGGAATTTATAACTACTTCCGCATGTGCTACTAAGAATGAAAGGGTCGGCGATACTTAATTCTGAGATATCGCATTTTAAAATCGACCAAAGGTAAGGAATGTGCGCATGCCCGAGGATCGGGATGTGACACGATGCGACTGCAACAGCAACACACGGAATTACAAATTTTTTGGTAGAGAAAAACAAGCGTGGTGTTTGGTCGGCTATGATGTTCTCCTGCTGGTGAGGGGGTTTCGTCGTCACTTGAACTCCAAGACCAAGAGATATAAAACATGGTGGTAGTTTGGTCGAAGTTTTTGTGGGTCCAGGAATTTTGTAACGTCAAGACCACGCCTTCCTCCGTTTTCTTAGTCGTTGGTTTGTCGTCCAAGAGGGAGTAGAAATGGCCGAATAAACTAGCTTAAAGAAGAAGACAAAGGCTTGCACATTTGACAAAGGAAAGGAGAAAAGAAAAAGAAAAGAAAAGAAAGAGAAAGGGGATTGTCGCAAGGCTGGATAAGGGAAAGAGGCGCACGGTGGGGGGAAAGAGAAGTACGCGCGGAAAAAAAAAGAAAAAGAGGGAAAAGCAAAAGACTAAGACCCTTCGGTTGAGAGAAAATAGAGGAAAGGAAAAGAAAGAGAAAGGAAGAGAGAGAATAGAGTGGTCGTATGGTGCTAAAAAGGGGAAGGGGATTGCACAGAAAGGGAAAGGAGAGGGAGGAAAAAGGACTATGAGGGTCCCTCATCTCACATTTCCACAGCCTTTTTTTTGTTTTTGTTTTTCACAAAAGCTTTAGTACTTTTTTCATGGAAAAATTGGTTCTTATCCTTCTCATGAGACCCACCTTGCTTGAACACAATTATCTCTTCCAAATGAGATGCAAATGGTGATGGAATCCATCGTAATGTGCAGGCATCCGAATTTGGAGCTAATTCCCATAACTTTTCATTTTTCATTTTATCATTTTCACCATCTTAGTTAATAAGGACAATTTTTCATTTAAGTCCTTACAATTCTTTCTCAAAATGTTCCACCTTAAAGGCCCAAAAACCTATTTAAAATAGGGATAAGTGTTCCGTAAGTCCTACAACTTGTCACGAAAATGCATTTCAGTCCTAAAACTTGCAAAAAGTGTATTTAAGTCCTAAAACTTGTCAAATTGTTTCAAACGAGTCCTAAGGTTGACGCCGTTAGCCTATTCCGTTAAATATGCTGACGTGGCATTATATATTTTCCACGTGAATTTTTTAATTATTTTTTAAAAAATTAAATTTAAAAACTAAAAAAATTAAATTTATACATTTTATCTTATTTTTACCAAAAACTTTAAAAAAAAAAAAAGTTAAAATCTTTATTTAAAAAAAAGCGGCTCCTCCCCGCCACCGCCGCCGCCGCCACCCCTCGTCGAAGGGGCCGGGCGACGGTCGCCGACCTTGGGCGGGGGTGGCCGGGCCTCGCCGGCCCCGGGCGATGGCCGGCGATGGTTGCGCGCCTTAGGCAAGGCCTCGTCAGCCCTCGCCGGCCCCTCATTGAGGGCCGGCGACAACTCACCCCGGGGGGCGACGGCCGCCCCGAGGGCCAACGGACCCAAATCGGGGCACCCTTGCTCGCTCGGTGCAGGGTGCCCGGATCTGGGCACGCCGGCCCTCGCGAGGGGCCGGCGATCGTCGCCCCTTGGTGAGTCGTCGCCGGCCCTCACGGGGGCCGACGACCGTCGCCCGCCCGGGCGAGGCCTCGTCGGCCCCGGGCCCTCGCCGGGGCCGGCAAGGCCCGAACACCCCCGCCCGGGCGGGCAACGGGCGGCGGCGGCCGTGGTGGCGGGGGAGAAGAGTTGCGCTAATTTTTTTTAATAATTTTAAAAATAATTTTTTTAATTATTCTTTTTATTTTTTTTGAAAATAGGATAAGAATAAATTTAATTTTTTTAGTTTTTAAATCTAATTTAAAAAATTGGATAAAAATTAATTAAAAAATACACATGAAAAATAAAAAATTATTTAAAATGCCACGTCGGCATATTTAACGGAAAAGGCTAACGGCGTCGACCTTAGGACTCGTTTGAAACAATTTGACAAGTTTTAGGACTTAAATGCACTTTTGCAGTTTTAGGATTGAAATGCATTTTCGTGACAAACAGTAGACTTTTGGAACACTTATCCCTTTAAAATATGGCATTTTCATTATTCTTTTAATTTGCCGCTTTGCATTTTTCACAAATAATTCTTGTCATCAATAAATTTTGAAAATATGCAACAATATCCCTATGATTAATTGTGACACATGAAAGTTCTCAATTTCTGAAATCAGAATGAATTTCGCAATTAAATTCAGTCAAACGTGGTTTCAACGTGACCTAAATCATCAGGTAGTTTTTGGGAATTTTCGGTGCAATACACTTGTGGTCGATTACTTTCGAGCCACTATGTACATTGGCGACTCTCAGTTGTCGTGAAAAATCTCAAGATTTTAATTACGGACACAGGGTACCAAAACAACAGAAAAATCGGTTTAATGCCAATCGACAAGAATTTTGTAATTAGGTGGAATCACCCATGCCTAAATATATATCTCAATCGAATCGACTTATTTCCGGTCTCTGATAGATTTTCGATTGTGCCGTAATGACCCTTGTAGACTAACACGGTCAAGTAGACGATTCCTAGTCGAATTTTCAAGCCTGTTGCACGAAAATCCCTTATTGACTTCCTCTACTAGTCTAGTTATCTCATGAGTGATTAGCTTAGAGTATAGTATTATAGACATGTCGATGAAAAGTTCGATTTATTCCATTGAAAACAGAAGTAGAAAATCAGACTGTCACAATTCTTTTCCTCTTATAAAAATTTCGTCATCGAAATTTAAGTCGTTATATCTCTTAATAAAAAAGGCAAGGGTATTGCTATTTCATTACGTCCTCACTTTCCCAAGTTGCTCCTTCCGTGCCGTGATGTTGCCAAACCACTTTGACTAACAGAATCGTCTTGGTACGTAGGACCTGCTCTTTTCGATCCATAATTTGAATTGGTCTCTCCTCATATGACACCCTATCATCCACGTCCAATTTTTCTAGATTTAGTACGTGGGTTGGGTCAAGTTCGTACTTCCTCAGCATCAATACGTGGAAGACATTGTGAACTCGAGCAAGTCTTGGTGGCAACACAAGGCGATATGCCAAAGTCCATATTCTTTCTAGAATTTCAAAGAGATCTACGTACCTCGGACTTAAATTTCCTTTCTTGCTGAAGCGTGAAGTACTCCTCATTGGCGATACCTTCAAGAAGACGTGCTCACCAACTTGGAATTCCAATGGTCTTCACCGTTTGTCAGCGTAGCTTTTCTGGCGACTCTGGGTAGTCTTTAATATGTTTTTGATGATGGCAACTGCGTCTATTGACTATCGGACTAATTCTTGGCTCGTGATCTTCTGTTCTCCTACTTCATCCCAACACACCGGCGTTCTACACGCCCGGCCATACAATGCTTCGAAAGGAGCCATCTGAATGCTCTCTTAGTAACTGTTGTTGTAGGCGAACTCGACACGATGAAGCTATTCTTCCCAGCATCCTTTAAAGTCTAGCACACAAGTTTGTAGCATGTCTTTGAGGGTTTGAATGGTCTTTTCAGATTGACCATCTGTCTAAGGATGATAAGCTATGTTGTATTGCAGCTTTGTTCCTAAAGCGGCCTACAGACTTTCTAGAATGCAGCTGTAAATCTCGGGTCTCGATCTGAGGTGATTGTCACTGGTACTCCATGTAGGCGGACAATCTGACGGACGTACAGCTCTGTGTGTCAGTCTAAATTGAGATATTTTTATATTGTAATGAAATGAGCCGATTTGGTCAGTCTGTCGACTACTATTCAAATGGGGAAAAAGAACCTTTCAAGTGCCATAATTTGGCATAAAGAAACACTTAAGTGCCATAATTTACGAAAGGTACACTTAAATGCCACATTCAAAGAAAAACGGATCACTTAAGTGCCACTTCGGCCAAAGTCCGGCCAAAACGCTGACGTGGCATTTTTCCGGCGAAGCGAGTGCAAAACGGCACGCCGACGTAGCCAAATAATGCAAAAACGGCGTCGTTTTGAGCGACGTGGTAAAAAAATTAACTAAATTTAATTTATTTTAAATAAATTTAATTTTAAAATTAAATTTTGTTAAAATATGAAAAAATAATAATTTTAAAATTAAATTTAGTTAAAATATTTAAAAATACTAATTTTAAAATTAAAGAAAATTTTAAAATTAAAGAAAATTATAAAATTATAAAGGGGGGGGCGGTGGCTGAGGGCCGTTGTTGGGAAGGGCCGATGATGGAGGGGGAAGGGTCGGCCAACTCGTCGCCGGTTGGCCGGGTCGCCGCCCCTAGCCAATGCCCGATGACCCCGACCAACCCCCTCTTTTAAAAAAAATAATAATTTTTTTAATTTTTTCTAATTTTTTGAAATTTTGAATTTTTTTGAATTTTTTTAAAATTTTTACTAAATTTAATTTTAAATTTATTATTTTATTCATATTTTAACCAAATATAATTTTTAAATTATTAATTTTTAATATTTTAACTAAATTTAATTTGAAAATTATTATTATTTCATATTTTAACTAAATTTAATTTTAAATTTATTATTTTTTCATATTTTAACTAAATTTAATTTAATTAATTTTACATGATTTTTTTACCACATTAGCCCAAAACAACGTTGTTTTTGCATTATTTGGCCACGTCGCCGTACAAAATACAGTTGTTTTGCACTTGTTTCGCCGAAAAAATTGCCACATATGCAATTTGGCTAGATTTTGATCGGATTGGCACTCAAGTGATCCATTTTGCTCCATTTTTTGCACTTAAGTGTACTTTTCGTAAGTTATGGTACTTAAGTGTCCATTTCTGTCAAGTTATGACACTCCGAGTCCGCATGGCATCCAAATAGAATCATTACCCTTCGACTTCTCTCGTAAACCTGTCACAAAATCCACTGTGATGTGCTCCCATTTCGACTCGGGAATCTTGAGAGGTTGTAAAAGTCCTCCTGGTTTACAATGCTGAGCATTTACTTGCTGATACGTCAAACATTTGACGATATGCTTGACTATGTCCATTTTCATACCAGACTACCAATAGTATTGCCGCAAATTCTGATACATTTTCATACTGCCATGATATATATTATAACTGCTATGGTGTGCTTCTAATAGGATTTCTTCTTTAAGTTTTATGTCATTGAGTACACACAATCATCCCCTGAATCTCAACATTCCATCTTTTGAAATTTGAAAATCTGGTTCTCTTTTTTACCTCCTCTTGTACAATATTTTGGATTTCTGGGTCGGTCCACTAGAGTGTCTTAATTCTCATTTGAAGTTCCGGTTCAATTCTGAGAGTAGCCATAAGATTTGAAAGATGGCATACCTCAAATTTGAAGTCCAAATCTCTGATCTTCTCAATCAAAGCCCACTCCTTGAGCACCATCTGTGCTCATGAAGACTTCCGACTCAGCGCATCTGCGACTTTATTTGTTTTACCAGGGTGATATAAAATATCATAATCGTAATCCTTTA
This sequence comes from Eucalyptus albens, assembly GCA_014182695.1. Taxonomy (NCBI): domain Eukaryota; kingdom Viridiplantae; phylum Streptophyta; class Magnoliopsida; order Myrtales; family Myrtaceae; genus Eucalyptus; species Eucalyptus albens. The sequence continues at coordinate 2,931,316 of CM024649.1, forward strand.
GGAGTTCCATCTAACGACGTTGTCTCATGTTCAGTTCCTTCTAAGAAAATAAATACTTGAAACTTTGATGGTCTGTAAAGATCTAGAATTTTTCTCCACACAAATAATGTTTCCAAATTTTTAGAGCGAAGACAATTGCTGCAAGTTCTAAGTCATGCGTCAAGAAGTTCAATTCATGAGGTCTCAATTGACGGAACACGTATGCAACAACTCTGCCATGTTACATCAACACACAACCCAATCCTCTAAACGACGCATCATTGTAGATCTCGTATCCTCCAAGACCAAAGGGTATGGTCAGCACAGGCGTGATGGTTAGCTTTTGCTTGAGTTGCTAAAAACTATCTTTGCACTTGTCTATCCATACGAATTTCTCTTCCTTCTTCAATAGGCGGGTCAACGGCGAAGCTAATGTTGAAAATCTTTCCACAAACTGTTTGTAGTAACCTGCTAACTCTAGAAAACTTCTTATCTCTATCACTCTAGTCGGTCTCGGCCAATTCATCATTGCTTCTATCTTGATTGGATTCACAGAAATTCCTTCTCTTGAAATCACATGCCCTAGGAAGGCAACACGAGTCAACCAGAACTCGTACCTGCTAAACTTGGCATACAACTCATGAGAGTCTGGAGTATCGTTTTCAAATGTCCTTCATGTTCCTCTTTTTTAGAGTACACCAAGATATCGTCGATGAATACGATCACGAACTGATCCAAATATTCCTTGAAAACTTGGTTCATCAAATCCATGAAAGCAGTTGGGGCGTTCATCAATCCGAACAGCATTACTTGTGAATTCGTAATCGTATTGGGTACAAAATGCTGACTTAGGAATGTCCTCCTTTCTAATCTTTAGCTGATGATATCTCGTCCTTAGGTCGATTTTAGAAAATATCGACGCTCCTTGCAACTGGTCAAATAGGTCATCTATCCTCGGCAACGGATATTTATTCTTAATAGTCACCTGATTGAGTTGTCGATAGTCGATGCACAAACATAACGAACCGTCTTTCTTTTTCACAAACAGAACTGGAGCTCCCCAAAGTGATGCATTGGGGTGTATGAATCCCTTATCCAACAATTCCTGCATCTGCACCTTCAGTTCTTTTAATTCTAACAATGCCATTCGATAAGGAGTCTTAGAGATTGGTTCCGTCCCTAGGGCTAATTCAATCACAAATTCTATCTCCCTTTATGGCAGTAAACCTAGCAATTCTTTTGGAAACATATCCGAAAATTCTTGTACTACTGCAATTTCTTCAACCTTCAATTCCTCGACTGTCGTGTCCATGATAGTCGCTAGTAACTTTGACAACTCTCGTCTAACAACCGGGTTGCCTCTAGTGACAAGATTACGGAAATCGAAGGTCCTCCTCGACTCCCACTAAACTCGAAACTCTCGCTCTCTGTTGACACCTATTTTTAGCAAATCTAGGAAAATAAAGAAAATAAAAATTGCATTGGAACAAATAAAAGGAAAAAAAGGGGAAAATTGATTTGATTGATTATGCATGGAAGTTTGAAATTCTGATGAGTATTCAGATTTTGATAAATGCAGAAACAATTGAAAAATCAAGTGAATAAGAGGCAAGAATTTTGCAAAATGGAAAAAATCTGAGCAGGATCGAGCTGATTGCGAAATCACGTTCCGATTTGCAGGCTTGATTTAATGCAACAGAAGATAGGAAGTCGGAAATTACTATAAAAATGGCCATCTGAAAATCACTATAAAAGGAGCCATAATTTTCGTGAGCGAGGAGGAACGATTTCAGAAAAATTTTCTGGGGTGCGAAAAAATTGAGAGAGAATCCGCTGAAAAATTTCGTGCGAGAGGGGGGGCAATTCGAAAAAAGTTCGAGAGAAAAATTCGTGCGAGGAAAAATCCTTCGTCCGTCTTGGTCAAAGGAGAAGCCATTTTCTCTTTTCTTCCTCTGACAAGAAAAGGGAAAAGTCAGGAAGAGGTACAGAGAGGACGCGAGGGAGACGTGAGGAGAGAGAGAAAGAAATAAAAAAAGAGAGAGAAGAGCATTGTTCTTCTTCGTGCGGGTGTTCTCCCCACCGCCGGCCTCCGTTCGTGACTACCTGCGCAGCTCGCCATCACCCGCGAGCACCAGCAGCAGCCTGCTCGTCGCTGCTGATCGCCCAGCCGCGCCCCGACGACCGCGCTCCCACCCTCGCCAACGCCGCGCCGCTACAGCACCCCCGACCGTCGATCTCCGAGCTCCGCCGCGCCTCCGCACCGCCACCTCGCTGGTTCGCTCGTCTCCGCCGCCGCGCCTCAGCCCGTGCCCTGTTGCCGCGACCTTCCAACGACCCGCGAACCAGCTCCGATCTCCGCCGCCACGAGTTCGAGCCCGCCTTCGTCCATCGTCGATTTACCCCCCACTTTAGGTAGTTTTTGTTCTTTTTATTTTATTTTGTTTTACTTTTATAGTTTAGCTTATTTCATTCGTTATGTTATTTTTGCTCATTTCATTTGATAGCATTTTTAGTTTAGCTATTTAATTTGTAATGGTGGATGTTAATATTTGGGAATTTAGTATGCATTATCCGTAGGGATTTCGTCCGAAATTAATATAATTATTAATTTGATCCGAGAGACATCGGATCATTTTTCTAATTATTTTTAATTTTTGGGCTTTTTGATAAAATCTCAATTGTTAAATCATAATAATTATTTAATTTGGTCCGTAAGACTTCGGACTAGATTTTTTAATTATTTTGAGTTGTTGTGATGATCAGGGTTAGAATAATGGTTAATTTAACCTGTGAGATGTCAGGTTATTTTTTCAATTATTTTGATCCTTTATTTAGTGATTATATTAATTGTTTAGATTTAACCCTTGTTTAACAATTATTCAACTTTAAAAAAAAAACTAAAAAAAAATCAGAAAATCAAAATATTCAAAAAAATTGCATGAGCATATAGGACATTAGGGTTTAATATAATAGACACGTAGGTTTAATTAATCAAATTTTTAGGATTATATTTCTAGGATTGCATTTTTAGATAATATTTTTAGGACTGCATTTTTAGATATTTTGAAAGAAATAAGTTAGGATTAGACTTAAATAGCCTTTCTAGAGTTTTAGATATAATTGGCACATTTTCATCCTCTTTTAAAATGAAAAAAAATAAAAATAGTCTTTTAAGACAGAATAGGGTTTAAGTCAAATTAATCCCAAAAATGGATTAGAAGATTATTTTTAGATAGATTAATTAGGGTTTTCATAAATTCTGAATTTCAATAAAAAAAATGCAAAAATACTAGATGCATGTTAACTAGTTTGCATAATAGAATCATTTAATCAGAATTTGTTAATTAGTGAAATTAGGTCATGAGGTGCATGTTAATTAGTTTGCATAATAGGCCCATTTAATTAGAATTTGCATAATACTAAAATTAAGTCATTTAGTTTTAAAATGCATTTTTAATAAAAGAATTCTAATTTTTAAGAAAATCCAAAAAAAAAAATGATTGCTTGCTTTGTGTGATGCAATTTATTTATTTGAATGTTTTAAATAATGGATGAGCACTCGTGTGGTCACCACATTTGCATGATAGCAATTTAGGTTAAAATAAATCAGCTGCTTGCAAAAACATTTTGAAAAATTAAAAAAAGAAATGGTACCGAAAGGGCATTAGAAAATTCTAGTGTAACCAAGTCCCCGTACCCTTAGTCTCAGTTCGTAGGAGTAAAATAAATCTCCCTTTATTTTACTTAGGTGTCTAATCGACCTACCGTGAACTGATTAGTGGCGACTCCTAGTTAATAACCTTGCATATTAAAAATTTAGATTTAAGTCGCGAATTGGTATGGGCTTGGGAGAGCCCGAGCTAAGTTTAAAAGCTTAGCAGTCCATTAACCTAGTTTTAGGTGGCGCACCCGAAAAATAGGTCGCGACAGCTTGGCGACTCCGCTGGGGACTTGTGTTAAAACACTTAGTGGACTTAGGCCAATTTTTCTTTTTCTTTCAAAATGAAAAAAAATGTTTTGTTTGGCAGCAAGGACACCAGGTACGCCCCTAACATTCCTAAGGTGTTAAATGTTTTTGCAGATGGGAGGTATAAGGGGAGTAGTCTATGCTAACCTTTGTCTTGCAGGTTGGAGTATAGCATTAATGATTTTTTTTTTTTTCATGATTAGAAGTGTTGTTTGCATTTAAATTGTTGTGCATGTTTTACTGTTTTTTGCACTACACTATTGCACACACAACCTGTGGCCGGACCTAGGCTGCGATAGGATTTCTAGGATGGTGTTGAGAAGGATACTTCCTCCAAACCGAGACTGCTATGTAGAGGTTGACCTTCTCTTCCCCGAAAGTCTTTTCATGGTGTAGAATGTGTTTGTCCATATCCGCGAGACTGCGTGACTATTGGGCATTCCATTCGACTGAGCCGGAGTTAAGGGGACCTGACACGTTAATGCGAGACTGCAACGGTCAGATCATCCTCTTAGCTTCACTTTGTTAAGCCGTTTAGATAGAAATCGAGCCTCACATTTCATGCGTGTGTCTATGTGCTTGTCATCCCTTCCGGTGAAAGTAAGTTCTCTAAATTCTTACTTCGCAATTTACTTACTTTATTGCAATTTTGTTGGTCCATGACAATAGGTTTCGTCGCGTCTTGTTTTATATGCTATGGGGAGGACCGACGTACAATTCATTTCCACTCCCAAAAAGAGCTCAAGATGTGGCTGGATCGGTTAGATCAAGAGGGCCAGAGGTATGTGAAGACCAGGATTGCCCGACTTCTCCCACTATTGGAGATCAACATCCACTCTAGCGTGATACAAGCACTCCCTCACTTCTGGTGTCCACAGACTTCCACATTCATATTTGGTGAGTACGAATTGACTCCAACATTAGAAGAATATAGTGTTGCCATTGGAATGCCCCTGGAAAAGGAACTTATTAGACCGCCCATCGGTATAGATTCTATTTCTGAATTATCACAGTTTTTAGAAATCGAAGCCGAAGGAGTAAGGAAAGTTGTCAAAGCCAATTGTTTTGCATGCCCATTTTCGTTTTTGGAAAAATGTTTTGCAAATCAATCAATGATTTCAAAAGCTAAGATCTTCATGTTAGCATTTTTCGGGCTAATTGTTTTCCCTTATCGAAGAAATGCCATTAATCCTTCAATTTCATGGGTGGTTAATCGTGTTTGTGACGGCTTAAATTATGTCAATATGGTTTTAGCTGAAACATTTTTGTCATTAAACCGTTTCAAACAAAATGAAGAAAAGACCATGCGTGCCCTCCCTGAACTTTTACAAATATGGTTTTTTTCCCACATAAAAGGATTTGGGCACCTCATGAAACAATTTAAGATTGATGATTTTAGGCACCCCATACAAAAATTTGCGGTCTTAGAGCGTTTTTCTCCAAATAAACAGTACGCTCGTTGGATTAATTTTTTGAAAAATCCTGATCCTAAGGCATTCCTATGGCATACTAAATGGTTCCGAGTTGAGGAGGCTCGTTTCTCACACAAGCATGATGAGCCCATCCCGTTACTGGGTCTTTCTGGTGCAACTTCTTATTACCCATATAGGGTGGCCCGCCAGTACAAAGCTCTTCAGGAGATTCCTCCACCACTCAAGACAGAGATGTTCCAGGTTCGTTTTGTTCGAACGAACTATAACTACTTCAACGAGATCCAGATGATCATTGCCGCATGGAATGAATGCCACCTAGAGAAGATTTTGGTGCCCAAAAGGTTGAAAGAGGAAGAGGAACTCCGCTATGCGTCAGCATTCTACATTCAACAACATCGGATTCCTGCGACCTTACTTCCAGTGGTGCCAGATGTGACTGAAAAGCCCACTCAGCGAGCACAAATTGAGCATCTTAAGCGGAAAGTGGAAATGATTGAAGCTGAAAATAAGAAGCTTCGCAAGGCGTTGAAATCCCGAAAGCATATAAAATGAGATCTTTTGAATTTTGATTCTTAGTCTGATGTCTAGGGAGTTTGATTTCGATTTTCAATTCAATATTTTTAGTTCAATGTTTAGGGACTTAAATTTCAATTCTTAGTTCATTGTTTGGTTTAATGTTTTTAGTGAATTTTGAATAAAATCGGGCGATTAGACCGTTGTCATGGGCCATTCTCTATCCTATCATTGATTCTTACATTACTTTTTTTTATTTAGGTAATAACGGATCCTCCGCGCTCTCCCATTATTACACGATCAAAGGCTAAAATGGCTGACCAAGGGCGAGAGAGGCAAAACCCACTACCCCCAAGCATTCACGAGACATTCCCCGGTCCTCCAAGAATGATGCAGGATGAAGTGGAAGTGATAGACACTTTGGGACAACCTAGTGGCAAGTTTGATTACCTAGTGAAGTATTCGGCCCCTCCTAGCTACTACATTGATCCTAGTGAGATAGTCCCAGATGGATGGGGTGGCATGGATGATCCGACACCCCCGAAGACCAAGAACCCTGATGATGAGCTGGAGGGAGTTGCAAGCTTGTTCGACGACCTCATCATAGGAGCCATTGATGATGGACCCCCTGAAGAGATGGGCCTTGGCCCACAAGAGTAACTCTTTTACTACTTTTGCACATTCCCCTGCGTGGGAATTTTTATTTTCTGAATTATGTTTCTTATTGATTGAGTGTTGCATTTTTTCCATTCAATAAATGTAATTGATTGATGAATTTCAATGAAATTACAAATTTCAATTTGAGGGCATGATGAGGTATACCAAACCAGTCCGGTGATGATATCCAACCGATAAAAGAAAAGAAAATCCAAGGAGAATTCTGAGGCCTGGGCTTCATCATACTTTCTCGTGTCAAAATGTAAAAAAAAAAATGCTTTTCCAAATGCTTTTTTAAAAAAAAAATTCAAAAAAATTCAAAAAAAATAAGACTTGATTTACTATGTTTGTCTTTTTGACCTATCCACTTTTTGTTTCAAAGACAGTCTTGTAACATGTGAAGGTGTGGAAACGGTCCAATCCAATTCCGGAGCCTAGGGGCAAGTTCGCTCCAAATTACAGTGGCCCGTATGTGGTAAAGAAGATACTTCCTGAATGTGCCTTGATCTTGATAGAAATGCACGGTCGTGAGTTTTCCACTCCCGTTAATTCAGATGCTGTCAAGAAGTATTACCCATGATAGAATTTGCCATGTCATGTTTTGAACTGCAAGCATTTCAATGATGAATAAATTGCCTCAATGAGTTCAATTGCAAATCTTGCGTTTTCTCTCCCTTGATGAATTGTGTGAGATAAATTGAATGTGTCAAATGGAATACTTTGGAATGATGAAAGGCAAGCCTGGTTCCATACACTATTTCATACACTAACCCCCAGTGAGTTATGTGAAAAATTCCATGCCCGCAAGGAAGAGGGCTATCTCGCAAAGGGTACGTCAACCAAGGTGATGAGAGGCATTCTTTTCTCTATCCCAAACACTACAGGTGATCCATTGCTCAACCCCTTTGAGCCCCATACACTTATGGAGATTTTTTAAAATTTATCCCTGTCAAGAATCATCCCACATTGGGACAAATTCGAAATAAATGGTAGGAATCTTCTTGCTCCCACTTGCATCAATCTTCGAATATTGCTTTTGCAGTGTAACTCGTACGGTAATTTGAAGTGCCTTAAGATGATGAAGAGCATGTCTTTCTTTATCCTATACACTTATATCCATTGCATAGCCCACTTGAGCCTATGAATTTATTTCATATTAAACCCAGTTGGTGATCATCCCCCACACTGGGGCAAGGCAAAAAGAATCATTCAAGTAACATGGCTTAGAATGCTGTAAAGGATGGTTGTGCAAGTTCAAAAAATAAGTGCAAAATAATGGGGCATGAAAAAGCAGTATGCCTGGTAAAAGCAAGGCCAATGCCAAGAAAAGAAAAAAAACAAATCAAACTCTTCATACAGTAAGTTGTGTCCCCAGCAAGGTGGTACCAAAAAACTCTTAAATGCTGTTGCAATCATTGGAGTTGTGATAAAAAAAATCTTCGAAAGTGGAGAAGGAAAGTTGTGGAAATGTCAAGATGATCACCAACTTTAACCCCCATAAACACTTTTTGAGCCTAATGATCATTTCATTTCTCAACCCATGAACCGAGCCTGTTACGTCCCTTGCAAAGTCTCTTCTGATTATGGCATTTGAATTAACCTAAGGGTTCACATGTTTTAAGCATCGCTCGAAGAAGTGCAAGCAAGATTATTTCTTTCTCATTTTGCAGGGTTCTTGACTTGTAAACCCAGAGATGATTACAGAATATCACTTATTCTTTCAAAAGCCTTGACTCAAAGAGTCCCTTTTGTTAAGCTATTGACCAGGCCCACATTACGGTCCCTATTAAAGACCTCTCAGATTGGTAAAGTCGTACCACTTGCGAGATTGCACAAAACCTTGTTTGGCATGATGACAGTGAGATAGAGTGATTGTCAAAATCCTGCATCAAAGGTCAGGATGAAACGACCCTTTTAAATGAGGATGAGCGCAAAGCCCTTTCAGACTGAAAGACCTTTCATTTGACACATCCATAACACTCATCTATTTAGATTGGAATATCCTTTTGAAATTCTTCCCAAAGGAAATCAGGTAATGCAAAAATGATAGAAATCATCATGCATGAATCTTACTTGAATTAATGCATGTCTATGAATGCATATCACCTCTCCTACAACTGTGTTTTACAGGAGACATATCCCCAAGGAACAGAGATGTCATCAAGTAAGTCTATCTCTATCCATACTTTAAATACTTGTCATTGTACAGGTATTCCTTTTCAAACACCGACACTCAATGGAGTTGTCCCCCAAAGATTTTTCCTCCAGATTCAATCTGATTAAGGCGACCGAAGAATGGTTCGGGTCCTGGTCGGATGATTTCTGTTGCAAGGCTGGGCGACCGAAGAATGGTTCGGGTCCTAGCTAAGCAAAACCTCGCCTCGGGCGACCAGAATGGTACGGGTCCTGGAATACAAATCCCTGTTTAGGCGACCGTAGAATGGTACGGGTCCTAGACAACCTCAGTTCAGGCGACCGTAGAATGGTACGGGTCCTGGAAAATCTCTTTTTCGTTTAGGCGACCGTAGAATGGTACGGGTCCTAGACAACCTCAGTACAGGCGACCGTAGAATGGTACGGGTCCTGAAAAATCTTTTTTTCGTTTAGGCGACCGTAGAATGGTACGGGTCCTAGACAACCTCAGTACAGGCGACCGTAGAATGGTACGGGTCCTGGAATACAAATCCCCGTTTAGGCGACCGTAGAATGGTACGGGTCCTGAAAAATCATTTTTTCGTCAAGGCGACCGTAGAATAGTACGGGTCCTAGACACAACCAAACAATGCCATACTAGGCGACCGTAGAATGGTACGGGTCCTGGGAAAGCAGTCACTTTGTGAAGTCATGTTACTATTCTGAGCGACCGTAGAATGGTACGGGTCTTGGACATGTAACACCAATCTATCTTGAGTTACTCTACCATCCCCGAAGGTAAGTAATTCCAGGTAAGTTCATTTATCATTTGCATTAGCATTTCCATGCATCATATAAATTTCATTTCAAAATGGGAGTCATTTTCCAAAAAAAAAAAAAAAAAAAAAAAAAAAAAAAAAAAAAAAAAAAAGTCATTTAGTACATCTGCACGATTAACATTTAGGTCTCAACTTGTCTTTGAAGGCAACCTCTACGAGCTCACCTTCAAAGAGGGGCAGCTGTTGACACCTATTTTTAGCAAATCTAGGAAAATAAAGAAAATAAAAATTGCATTGGAACAAATAAAAGGAAAAAAGGGGGAAAATTGATTTGATTGATTATGCATGGAAGTTTGAAATTCTGATGAGTATTCAGATTTTGATAAATGCAGAAACAATTGAAAAATCAAGTGAATAAGAGGCAAGAATTTTGCAAAATGGAAAAAATCTGAGCGGGATCGAGCTGATTGCGAAATCACGTTCCGATTTGCAGGCTTGATTTAATGCAACAGAAGATAGGAAGTCGGAAATTACTATAAAAATGGCCATCTAAAAATCACTATAAAAAGAGCCATAATTTTCGTGAGCGAGGGGGGAAGGAATTCAGAAAAATTTTCGGAGGTGCGAAAAAAATTGAGAGAGAATCCGCCGAAAAATTTCGAGCAAGAGGGGGGCAGTTCAAAAAGATTGGAGAGAAAAATTCGTACGAGGAAAAATCCTTCGTCCGTCTTGGTCAAAGGAGAAGCCATTTTCGCTTTTCTTCCTCTGACAAGAAAAGGGAAAAGTCAGGAAGAGGTATAGAGAGGACGTGAGGTGAGGGAGACGTGAGGAGAGAGAGAAAGAAATAAAAGAGAAGAACACTGTTCTTCTTCGTGCGGGTGTTCTCCCCACCGCCGGCCTCCGTTCGTGACTACCTGCGCAGCTCGCCATCACCCGCGAGCACCAGGAGCAGCCTGCTCGTCGCTGCCGATCGCTCAGCCGCGCCCTGACGACCGCGCTCCCACCCTCGCCAACGCCGCGCCGCTGCAGCACCCCTGACCGTCGATCTCTGAGCTCCGCCGCGCCTCCGCACCGCCACCTCGCTGGTTCGCTCGTCTCCGCCGCCGCGCCTCAGCCCGCGCCCCGTTGCCGCGACCTTCCAACGACCCGCGAACCAACTCCGATCTCCGCCGCCCCGAGTTCGAGCCGGCCGCCGTCCATCGTCGATTTACCCCCCCACTTTAGGTAGTTTTTGTTCTTTTTATTTTATTTTGTTTTACTTTTATAGTTTAGCTTATTTCATTCGTTATGTTATTTTTGCTCATTTCATTTGATAGCATTTTTAGTTTAGCTATTTAATTTGTAATGGTGGATGTTAATATTTGGGAATTTAGTATGCATTATCCGTAGGGATTTCGTCCGAAATTAATATAATTATTAATTTGATCCGAGAGACATCGGATCATTTTTCTAATTATTTTTAATTTTTGGGCTTTTTGATAAAATCTCAATTGTTAAATCATAATAATTATTTAATTTGGTCCGTAAGACTTCGGACTAGATTTTTTAATTATTTTGAGTTGTTGTGATGATCAGGGTTAGAATAATGGTTAATTTAACCTGTGAGACGTCAGGTTATTTTTTCAATTATTTTGATTCTTTATTTAGTGATTATATTAATTGCTTAGATTTAACCCTTGTTTAATAATTATTCATCTTTATAAAAAAAAAACTAAAAAAGAAACTAAAAAAAAATCAGAAAATCAAAATATTCAAAAAAATTGCATGAGCGTATAGGACATTAGGGTTTAATATAATAGATGCGTAGGTTTAATTAATCAAATTTTTAGGATTATATTTCTAGGATTGCATTTTTAGATAATATTTTTAGGACTGCATTTTTAGATATTTTGAAAGAAATAAGTTAGGATTAGACTTAAATAGCCTTTCTAGAGTTTTAGATATAATTGGCACATTTTCATCCTCTTTTTAAAATGAAAAAAAATAAAAATAGTCTTTTAAGACAGAATAGGGTTTAAGTCAAATTAATCCCAAAAATGGATTAGAAGATTATTTTTAGATAGATTAATTAGGGTTTTCATAAATTCTGAATTTCAATAAAAAAAAATGCAAAAATACTAGATGCATGTTAACTAGTTTGCATAATAGAATCATTTAATCAGAATTTGTTAATTAGTGAAATTAGGTCATGAGGTGCATGTTAATTAGTTTGCATAATAGGCCCATTTAATTAGAATTTGCATAATACTAAAATTAAGTCATTTAGTTTTAAAATGCATTTTTAATAAAAGAATTCTAATTTTTAAGAAAATCCAAAAAAAAAAAAAATGATTGCTTGCTTTGTGTGATGCAATTTATTTATTTGAATGTTTTAAATAATGGATGAGCACTCGTGTGGTCACCACATTTGCATGATAGCAATTTAGGTTAAAATAAATCAGCTGCTTGCAAAAACATTTTGAAAAATTAAAAAAAGAAATGGTACCGAAAGGGCATTAGAAAATTCTAGTGTAACCAAGTCCCCGTACCCTTAGTCTCTGGTTCGTAGGAGTAAAATAAATCTCCCTTTATTTTACTTAGGTGTCTAATCGACCTACCGTGAACTGATTAGTGGCGACTCCTAGTTAATAACCTTGCATATTAAAAATTTAGATTTAAGTCGCGAATTGGTATGGGCTTGGGAGAGCCCGAGCTAAGTTTAAAAGCTTAGCAGTCCATTAACCTAGTTTTAGGTGGCGCACCCGAAAAATAGGTCGCGACACTCTCAAGTGGGTTGAACTGAATCATTTTACGATAGCAGTCTATCTTAGCTCGTTGCTTAATGAGCTAGTACATGCCCATTATTACATCAAAATCATACATATCTAGAACTATCAAGTCTATTCTTACCCCTTGCTCACCGATCATCATCTTACAACCAGTATAACCCATTGTAGACATTATACTATCTTTTAATTATGTCGATATACTAACAGCTGATTCCAACAATTTAGGACTCAACCTATTAACTTAATGAATTGATCAACTATAAATGAATGAGTTGCACCAGGATCAAATAAAGCGTATGCTGGATGATCATTTAGGGAAACCATACCTATGATCACATTTGGTGCATCCTCTGCCTGACCTCTGGTGATGGCGTATGTCCTTCCGTGTGCTGGAGGCCTAACTACTTCACCCTGTTGTGCATTCGGGGGTGCATATCCCTTATTCTGACCCATTGGTAGTGGAGGAGATAGCTATTGTCCCATCGATCACTTGGGAGAATCTCTAACCTGGTAGCCTTGTTGGCCACATCTATAACAGGCTCCCATCCTAGCATGGCACGGTGCAGATCCGTGTTGTTTTCCACAGAAGTGACAGGCTCGATTATTGTTTAGTGCTGACTTATCCACCCCACATTTCCTATTAGGTGGAACGGGGTACCTTCTTTCGACCATGGGCTTCTTCCTTAACCTGATACTGTTTTTGTGCGCGTTAAACCTCGACCCTGACGCAGCAGCTTGCTTGTTCAAATCCCTTTCTATCAGTTGAGTTCGTCGATAGATTTCCCGATAGTCATGCAAGTCAAAAGGCACCAGTGGTTATTTCAGCTCTAATCGAAGGTCATTCTTGAACCTTTGAGCCTTTTTTTCAAGATCCTCTATCAGCCTTGGAGCATATTGAGAAAGTTATGCAAATTTGACCTCATACTGGTCAATAGTCATTGATCCTTGGCGGAGACGCTGGAATTCTTCCATTTTCTGCTCTTTGGCGTTTTTCGAGAAATACTATTCATTGAATGCCCTAAGGAAGGCATCTCATAATGGAACTACTCCTTCCAGAAACATGGTCTCTCGAACGGCTGTCCACTAGATATTGGCGTATCATGCAATTGATAGACTGCCAGAGTTACTTTCTCTTCTTCATTGCACCTTAAAAGTGAAAATGCTTTCCCTAAATCCCAAATCTAGCGAGAAGCAGTCTCTGGATCTCCTATACCGGTGAACCTTGGTGGATTCAATTTCAAAAATTATTCCACCAGCTAGTGTAGTTTCTCTGCAACCACATTCCTTGGTGGAACCTCAGCAGGCGGAGCAGCAAGTGCAGCAACAACAGTAGCATTGGCAGCAGCAGTAGTAACAACTATAGCAGCGGTAATAATGACAGCTATTTAATTATGGGCCTGCTGTCCCATCAAATCTCTCATCACTTCTAGTGCCTGTATGATTCATATGGTTCCTGGATCACCAAGTGCTGTTACCCCAGCACCAACCGACGGAACCAGTTGCGGTGCTACACAACTAGCATTGACCTGAGCCGGTGCTTTACCTCTATTACCTCGAGCACCGCCTTTGATTGGCGTTCTAGCTCGAGTAACTAGTTCGATCGCCATTTTCCTGGGCGTTCTCTGCTCTTACTCACTCATGGTACAGATTCTTTATAGATACCTACTTCCAATTCCAACACCCGATTAGAATTTGAGTGAGCTCACAAATAAACTATCAATCATCTACCACTCACATGCATTAACGTATTAAAAGTCTTTCCTACTAACTATCCCATGACTCATCACACCTTATCACTCCAAACACTAACTCGCTCTAATACCATTTACACGGGGATGTCACGACCCGAACCTCGAGTGCATACACATCCCGCAATGATCAATGAAAGTTTGCAACCTCCCAAGAATGGTTGCCGACCCATTCATTTTATTTCACAGACGGAAACGTAATAATAGCCTCCAAACAATATAGAGATAGGATAGAAAATATAGGATTATATTTACATTAAACACAGATATTTTTATAAGAGCGTTTACACATATAAAAGTCTAACATGACAATGATTTGTTTCAAAAAGAACTTCTAGGCTATCTATGCTCCGAGATCCTCGTCCATAGGAAGAGGGTCTCAGGCGATCCCGTCAGACTTATCGATAACAAAAGCATAAACTGTCACACAGTATCCAAGCTAGATGGAAGACCCATCAACTCCTAACAGAAACTAAACCAAGACCTAGCTTTCACTTCCTTCGACTCCCTGTACATCTTCTGAAAATCCTCCATCTAGGGACCTGAAAAATTTTAGCCCACAACAGGGAGAAATCACATCTCAGCGAGTTAATCCCCTAAATCTCGAGTAGAAGAATGATACACTCTACATGCAATCCAGTCACGCTTCTTATAACTCCTCTAATATCAGCATGTAAATCAAAACATACCTAATAGTATCGATTTCACACATTATATGAATACTTTAACATGAGCATATGTAAGAACATAAATATCAATGTAAGCATACGGCCATAGTCAATGCAACAGATAACAGTCTTCTAGCATAATCGGGTATTGTCTCGTACCGTCGAACACGGCAACATCTACACTTAGACAGCATTCCAATTAGGAGCATCGGCCCAACATCCACTGCGACTGGTATCTGTTGACTTAGGGCATTCCCGAAGGAGCATCGTCCAGCCCCAAAGGCTCGTAACGGAATCTCATGTCATGAATGTACTCACCCAATATCACAATTCAATGATCAATTACATATTTTATTCACAACATCAATTAAGCAAATTTTCAGCAAGAAACACCTCAAAACAATTATAAACTTCTACTGACCAAAATTGGTAGAAACTGCTCAATTGCACACTTTCGTGTTTAAGACCAAAAATCAATTTATATGAGTGTGAAAAATTCTCAAACTTGAACACGTGCTAAAAGACATGTAGACAAACATTTTTTATGAGACATTGAGGCCCAGATCCTTCTGGATTCAGCCCAGTAATTCACTCAATTCAGCACTAAAATCGGGTCAGTTTCCAGTGGTTCTTTTTTCCAAAATCAACTTGATTTGGGGTCCAAAATAGGTCCATTTGGTTTGAAATTCGAGTATGTTCAATTAGAAAATGTAACAAACAACTTTCATGAAATACCCATTTTTAAAATCGAATCCGAAGGGTTAGTAACAACCCATAGAATCCTTACAGGTTACAAATTCCAATGCAATTCGAGTTTCTATTTAAAGACAACAAAACCAAAATCATTTTCTTTTAAATCCCCAAAAATCCTGAGAAAAATATATGTTATACTTGAAGATGTGTAAAAAATTTCTTTAGAAGGAATTCACTTCAAAATCGCAACACATGTTAGTCTACAAAAATAATAAATTGTACACATCTAGAAAACAATTTTAAAGAACATCCCTCGTTTTTGGCTTAACTGTCCTCTACGGTTCTTATCTTGCTATTTTAACTAAAACTAAGCCTCTCTATGGCTAATCTAACATTACTAAACTAATATTAACTATCTTTAATCGTATCTAAACCTTTATCAGGTAATTTCAATCCTTAAATAAAGGTACACAACTCCTATTCCAGTTTTAGGAAAACAACTCACATATTTAAAACTAAAGGCGGCTCTCGTTAATGGCTGGACAGCAATATAGAGATAGGCCTTGGGTCTTTTGGTGATGGGGTCGAGTCGAAACAGTAGAGGGGTGTGCTGCGGTGCGACTGCAACAGCAACACACAGAATTACAAAATTTTCAGTAGAGAGAAACAAGCGTGGTGTATGGTCGGTTACGCTATTCTCCTACTATTGAGGGGGGTTTTGTCATTACTTGAACACCAAGACCAAGAGATATAAAACATGGTGGTAGTTAGGTCGAAGTTTCTGTGGGTCCAGGAATTTTGTAACATCAAGACCACACCTTCCTTCGTTTCTTAGTTGCTGGTTTGTCGTCCAAGAGGGAGCAGAAATGACCGAATAAACTAGCTTAAAGAAGAAGAAGACAAAGGCTTGCACGTTTGACAAAGGAAAGGGGAAAAGAAAAAGAAAAGAAAGGAAAGAGAAAGGGGATTGTCCCAAGGCTGGATAAGGGAAAGAGGCGCACGGTGGGGGAAAGAGAAGTACGCGCGGAAAAAAAAAAAAAAAAAAGGGAAAAGCAAAAGACTAAGACCCTTCGACTGAGAGAAAAGAAAGGAAAGGAAAAGAAAGAAAAATGAAGAGAGTGAAGAAAGTAGTCATATGGTGCCAAGAAGGGGAAGGGGATTGCACGGAGGGGGAAATGAGAGGGAGGAAAAGGACTATGAGGGTCCCTCATCTCACATTTCCACAGCTTTTTTTTTCTCAAAAGCTTTAGTACTTTTTCCATGGAAAAATTGGTTTTTATCCTTCTCATGAGGCCCACCTTGCTTAAATACACTTATCTCTTCCAAATGAGATGCAAATGGTGGTGAAATCCATCGTAATGTGCAGGCATCCGAATTTGGAGCTAATTCCCATAACTTTCCCTTTTCCATTTTATCATTTTCACCATCTTAGTTAATAAGGACAATTCTTCATTTAAGTCCTTACAATTCTTTTTCCAAATGTTCCACCTTAAAGGCCCAAAAACCTATTTAAAATATGGCCTTTCCGTTATTCTTTTAATTTTCCGCTCTTGCATTTTTCACAAACAATTCCCGTCATCAATAAATTTTGAAAAGATGCAACAATATCCCTAGGATTAATTGTGACACATGAAAGTTCTTAATTTCTAAAATCAGAATGAATTTCGCGGTTAAATTCAGTCAAACGTGGTTTCAACGTGATCTAAACCATTGGGTAGTTTTTAGGAATTTTCGGTACAATAGACTCGTGGTCGATTACTTTCGAGCCATTATATACATCTTCGATTCATTGGTAACTTTCAATTGTCATGAAAAATCTTGATGTTTCAATTATGGACACAAGGTACCAAAACAACAGAAATATCGGTTTAATGACGATCGACAAGAATTTTGTAATTAGGTGGAATCACCCATGCCTAAATATATATCACAATCGAATCGACATATTTCCGGTCTTTGATAGATTTTCGACTGTGTCGTAATGACCCTTGCAGACTAACACAATCGAATAGTCGATTCCTGGTCAAATTCTCGATCTTGTTGCACGAAAATCCCTTACTAACTTCCCCAACTAGTCTAATTATCTCATAAGTGATTAGCTCAGAAAATAGCACTATAGACACGTCAATGAAAAGTCCGATTTATTCCATTGAAAACAGAAGTGGAAAATCAATCCGTCACAGAGTGTATTATATACTTGGCACTTTATTGAGTTTACTTTCTACACTATATTTTTATCGTGTTGTGACTGTCAACTTTTACTTGATTGCACACTTATGCATGGATGTCATTTGGTGGCATAGGATAATAAAATGGTTAAAGGTTGCACAAATCATTTAGGTAACAAACCCATGAAGTTAAGGTACTGAAAATACTAGTTAGACAATTAGTATAATCAAGTCACCGATTCTAAATTTTTTGATTACATAAGAAGTAAGGTATACTCTCCAGTCTCAATCGGTCTCTAGCCAACCTTTGTTAGGCTAATGGCAGCTCATTGTTAAGTTGAATTTCATGGATAGATTTATTCCAATTGAATATTTTCCATTGTCATCTGAGGTAAGAATTTGGCAAGAACCCATGCTATTTGAGGACTACGCATTACCTTTAAACATATTATTTCCCTGACATGCCCATTCGTGTGATTAGGTCCCAATCTTGAAATCGAGATGTCCAATCGCTAGTTTTGACAATTAAGCTTGAATATCAATAGTTATTTGATGATCAATTAAGCTTTTGATTATTTGTCATGGTTGAATTTATGATTAACAATTTAATTCTAGGTTTCAAATTTAAGTTTTGTTTCACTAACTTAAAAAAAAAGCGTGGTGGATATCTTAATTAATGGTGTAATCAATCAATATACAATAATAAAACCACATACGTTATTATTCAATTGTGGTCATTTCCTACATAATTATCGATAAAATCAAAATAAGTATTGAGTACAATCATTCGATATCTAACTATCAAACAAGATCATATTTAAGGAAGATCATCAAAAAAGTCATAAACATGTTACACTTATATAAATTCGGTCCTAAAACCTTTAAAAATTTGCTAATTTAGTCTTTTCAATCAATTTTGATCAAAAAATGCCGACATGGCGGTTCAGTTAATACTAACCATTCTATGCAGCATATCAACACTAAAGTAAATAATCTTTTTTAAGAATTTGCTTATTTTTCTTATATTAAGTTTATCTACTTGTTCTTTTTTTCCTTTCCTTTTTGAAAGGGAAAAAAATCAGAAAAAAAAGGAAAAGAGATAGAAAAATACTCCCTCCATCAATTAAATCTAGATTCATCTATAGAGCATATATCCTTTGCGTGTGTGCATTTTGATGACCTTAGTGGTGTGCACTGCTAGTAGATAATTACGATTATCGGTAATACCTAAATTAACAAGAAAATTAGAAATCGATGGATCGATATCTTACCACAGCACCTTTTTTCCTGTGTATACTAGCTTCTCAAATAACAAAGCGTCTATAATTCTTTGAGCACTTGATCGATTGACATTCTATGTCTAAGAATCTCTGTATTCCTTAGGCATAAGGTAATTAGCCGAACGCACGCAAGTCCATGTTCTGGGATTGGATAGCGGTGATTCAAACTCATGCCTTGGGCGAAAGACTGAGTATTTTTTCTAACTCTTATGCAACGCAAAGGATCTTTTCATTATTGGAAAGGAAAGGGCTGGAAATGGCTGTTGGCAATTTGTGTTGTTGGCATGAACGCTTTCATTTGTAGGCAGTACAGTGACTATTGAGTGCTTCAGGCCTAAGTTTCCAAATCCTGTGTGTGCAACGGACCATCCTCTCTGCCAGAAAAGAAACAAGATAAAAATACCATGACATATCTCGCCACCCGATATACCATTTGTATATTTCTACGCAAGGCTTAATATTGAAAAGGCCAAATTATCCCTCCTTACGAGCTCATTCTTGGTGTCCTACTTAAGGTTCAAGTGATTTGGTTTGGAGTTGATTGTGCTAGCTACAAAATTTAAGATTTGGGAATGGACATTTTAGAAAGAAATGACTTGTTCCTAAATATGGATGAAAAGATAATCAATGTGAAGACACGAAGTAGTAAAAGCTGAAAGGACGGGATGTGAAATTTTTCTCTCGTCTTGTCGAGCTCCTCTCCCTACCCTCTCGGGAGTTTGCCCTAACCCCTTTTTCGCGTCTTTCATCCCCCCGCAAGTTTTCGCTTCTTCTTCACTCTACTTCTCTGGTTTGCCCTCCCCTCTTCGGTTTCTTCCATCCCTATCCTCTCTTATGGCTTCACAAACGACTTCCTTCCATCGACCTCAACTTCCTCCGCTTCGTCGTAGCTTCGGACTTCATCAAGTTCCGGATTGAAGTGCGGCTCTCTTCCGCGCTTTCCTTCCCCTTGGTTCCGGTTTTTCGCCCCTTCTTCCTTCTTTGGACCTCGCCTCAACCTTTGCTCTACGCTGCGTCCCCGCCTTTTTTCATGTCCCTTCACCCCTGTTTCTCTTCGTGCTGGTTTTTTCCCTTTGTTGCCCCTTTCCCCTCTTTCCATGGGAGGAAACATCTTGGAGGAGGAGTCACGAATAGCTGCCCTCTCGCAACAAATTGGGCGGACTCATGTGCGACCATGAACTGGAAGATTGGGAAGGCCCGCCACCGCCGGAACAAATTGAAGAGTGCAAGCTTATTTTAGTTGGTAATCTCCTTTCAAACCCATCTGTAAATTTCCGGGGTCTTCAATCCACGCCGAAACACTCATGGAGAGCGAACAGGCAGTTTTTTCACAACGTGATACGGCCTATATGTTGTAAGGTTTACTTCGATAGAGGAGAAAAATCGCATCCTTGATGGAGGTCCCCGGTCGTTCTCGGTCATCTTGTCATCCTCAAACCTTGGCTTCCTAACACACCGCTTGCATTGCTATGATTTCTCTAAATGTGCCTTTTGGGTCCACGTTCTCGGTCCGCCTCTCGAATGGTGCTCGAACGTATGCTGGACAAAGTGTTTCGGCATGTGGGACGAGTGATTGAAACCGAGTAGACACTAGGGAGACTCCTAATTTCAGAGCAGGGAAGAGCTAGGGTCGAACTTACCCTCGGTCAACCCGTTGAAATCAGGTCACTTACTCCGTATTAATGGCAAGACTTTCGGCTTGATTTCAGGTACGAGCGCCTCCCTCATTTCGTTACTCTTGTGGTAGGTTAGGCCGCTTTGCTTTGTGAGTTGTCCGAAACTCCCCTCATTCTTTGGAGAACGGCGGGTAAGGAATCAATGGCTTTTGGTCAATGGCTGCGAACAGAAGTAAGATAACATAGCCCATACTGGCATACCTTTTATGGCGATCTTGTTTGCCCTTCTGAGATGGATGATGCTATACCTGTAACACATCATTCCTTAGTAACCAAGACCCTTGCGCTCCCCGCTTCGAAGTGCCTCTCTCACCCTCTCGGGCTTAATGACCAGCATGTTGGAGCCTCCACTACTCGTCGATCAAAAAGTGCCCTGCTTCCCTCGAGTGATACAACCCCTGCATCATCAACGCAACCAAGTGTTATGCAAGACCTCCACATGTCTGAGAAGGTGCAGCCACAACAATCTGGACAAATTGTTGTCATATCTCAGCCAGCACAAAGAAGGGATCACTATATGCAGGGGGCAAAGTTAAAAGGCACCTCAGATCAGCAGGGTCATCTTCAGGTTGAAGCTGCCTTGCTTAAAATGAAGTCCCCTGTTTCAGCAGTACCTAATGCACTTAATGTTCCAACAGCAGATTCATCAAATCCAGTCAAATTAAAGAGTCCTCACAAGCTTACCAGAGGCAGCCCCCAGAAAAAAGCTAAGAGGTTCTCGCCTTATGAATCACTTGCTCCTGGATTACCTATTTTGGATGACAACCAACTAATGGACACCCCTATCCTTGAAGCCGAAGGGGTTGACATTTGGGCGATGGTGGCTTGCCCTAAAAAGCCACCAGGGGATAGATGAAGTTTGTAAGTTGGAACCGTCGGGGGCAAACCCCTTGACAAATTCAAGCTCTTAAGGACCTCGTGGTCCATGATCGGCCCGACCTTTTGTTTTTGATGGAATCTAAAAACCAGGACTCCTTTTTATCTAGAGTACAAAGGAGATTGCATTACCAGCATAGCTTTTTGGTGTCCCCTGTCGGTCTAGCTGGTGGCTTGGCTATCTTTTGGAATGACCCTCTCTCTGTTTGTGTGGAGGACTCCTCAGCCCACTATATTAACTTGATCTACTCTGGTCCCCATGATGGAAGCCCAATGTGCCTCACTTGCATCCATGCCCCTACATCCTTCCAACAAAGACAGCAGTTATGGACAAATTTCAAGCATATCAGTAGTTATTACAATGCCTTGGGTATGCATCGGAGACTTCAATGAAATACTAAACCACTGGGAAAAAGTAGGTAAACGTTTCACTCCATCTTATCGGTTGCGCTCTTTTAGGGACTTCTTAAACGATTGCTCACTCATGGAAGTAGAATCTAAAGGCCGTGCCTATACATGGGCGAACAATAGGGACGGCGACGAATTGATTAAGGAAAAACTTGACAGGGTATTATGCAATATGGACTGGAGGTTAACATACCCAAGGCAGCTGAAGTGTTCGCCCTACCTCGCCATTGGCTCGACCATAGTCCGCCGATTTTATCGCTTATGTCTCCCGCTACAAAGCGCAAACGGACTTTCACCTTTGAAGCCTTCTGGCTTCATCATCCTGAATGTCGTCAGATCATTGCTGATGCCTGGTCCTCTCTTTCTCAAGGACCTGTCTCCATCTTCAGAAAACTCCAGGCTGCTACCACAGCGCTCCTAAAGTGGAGTAAAGACAAGTTCAGCAATGGCTATCACCGGATAAACTTACTAAAGCGCGACTTCAAGATCGGTCTAACCAACCATCCTCCTGCTACCATGACAACCAGCGGATTAAAAATCTGAAAGCTGAAATTCAACAAATTTGGCAACAAGAGGAGCAATACTGGGCTATTCGTTCACGAGTTAATTGGCTGCGTTGGGGAGACAAAAATACCAGGTTTTTCCATGCGACTACAATCCAAAGACGCCAAAGAAATCGCATAAGTATGCTGCAAGACGCAAACAATCTTTGGATTCGTGATCCTACTCAACTTAAGCACATGACTAAGGACTTCTTTTGCAGTCTATATACTTCAGTTGGAGCTCGTGACTTCAATCCTATCCTATCTCAGTGCAGCCCAAAGCGCTTACTATGGAAATGAATCGGTATTTAACAGCGAGAGGTAACTAAAGAGGAAGTCAAGATTGCTGCTTTCCAATTAGGTGGCACAAAAGCCCCGGTCCCGATGGCTTTAATGGTCTATTCTATCATCGACACTTTGGGATATAGTGGAGGATGATATTTTTACCTCAGTGCAAACTTTCTTCATATCTGGTAGGATGCCACCAGCCCTGAATAGAACCATCATCATTCTGATTCCTAAGGTTCAGCAAGTAGAGAGGTTAGACCAGTTTCGACCAATCAGTCTATGCAACTTTATATACAAAATTATATCCAAAATTCTAGCTAACCGGCTCAAAAAATGGCTTCCTGACCTTATCTCACATGAACAGAATGCTTTTATCGAGGGCAGACAAATTCAAGACAGTATATTGATTGTTCAAGAGGTTATACATCGGTTCGAGTCGAGGCAGAAAAAAGAAGTTCCAAGGAATCTTGAAGTTGGACATGAAAAAAGCATATGATCGGGTCGAATGGGATTTTTGGAGGCGTATTTTCACAAGTTGGGATTTGATTCCAGATGGATACAATGGATAATGCAGTGTATCACCACAGTATCCATTAGCATTAAGTTAAATAATGAAACTCTTCCCTACTTTCAGCCTTCAAGGGGTCTACGCCAAGGTGACCCCCTTTCTCCTTATCTCTTCATATTACTAGCTAACCTCCTATCTAGGCTTATCACACAAGCAATAGATATGGGCAATCTAAAAGGGATAAGGCTTAATAGGTGGTGTCCCACTTTGTCTCACCTTCTCTTTGCCGCCGATGCAATCTTTTTTCTAGATGGTAAGCTTCTTGAATGTCAAAACCTATCGAATATTCTGCAGCAATATTGCCTAGCCACGGGCCAAGCTATAAACAGGAACAAATTTGGTCTTTTCCTCAGTAAAAATTGCCCGATGAGTTTGCAGGAGAATTTGGCCACAAAATTGAGAGTCCCCTTGCTACAAAAATCTGGGAAGTATTTGGGGATACCGTCTGATTGGGGTGCCTCTAAAAAAGATATGTTTTCTTGGATTATGGCTCGAGTCAATTCTAAATTAGCAAGCTGGAAAGAGAACCTTATCTCTAAAGGTGGCAAAGAAATTCTACTTAAATCGGTGGTGCAAGCTCTCCCTCGGTATGCTATGTCCATTTTTAAGCTCCCTATCTCTATTTGCAAATCTATTGAACGAGAATAGCTAGCTTTTGGTGGCGGACTAGCAAATCCAAATCGGTATCCACCGGAAAAGCTGGGATTTGCTTGAAAGAATGTAAAGATAGAGGTGGGATGGGATTCAGAGACTTAGTGGCTTTTAATAGGGCCCTTCTTGGTAAACAAGCATGGCGTCTTTCCCAAAAGTCGTCTTCCCTATGGAGTTCAATTTTTAAGGGCTTATATTACCATTCCAGTGACTTTTGGCATGCTGACCATGGCTCGCGACCCTCCCGGGGTTGGCAAAGCCTTATCTTTGGGAAGGGACTCCATCAAAGAGAACATGCACTGGTTTGTAGGTAATGGCCAAACTATTAAAGTCGACGGGATAAGTGGCTGAGGAAAGGAGTTATTGGTGGCCCAACACCTAGAAATGAACTTTGATAAAGTGGCTGGCTTTATTTCTTCAAACCAGCTCACTTGGGACATCCCTAAACTCAAGCAAAGCTTCGATGACCAAACGTTAATGAAATTTCATCCATTAAGCTAGCGAACGGAGCCTATCCTGCACCAAATTCTATGGAATGACACACATACAGGTACATATTTAGTTAAAAGTGGCTATCATCATATTCATCAGTCAAGTCACTTTATCAGAAATACTCGGCCCTCATCATCCTATACCACACCACGGTGCCTTTGGCAACAGATTTGGAAAATTCAGACGGCACCCAAAATCCGAATATTCCTATGGTCTATCTGTCACAATGCGCTTCCAACTAAGGAAAATCTTCACAAGCGCCATATCACAGATGATCCATCATGCCCTGTTTGCCTGTCTCAAGTCCCAGAAACTCTGGAACATCTACTACTGCTCTGCCCTAGATCACAACAGGTTTGGTCCCATCCTCACATACATATTACAAAATCAGCATTTCGCACTCATCGAATGGATGCATGGTTGACTGATCTAATTTGGCATAAATCTCACTTACCCGGTCTAGAAGTCATTGCTTCCCTCCTTTGGCAGCTTTGGAAGGCCCGCAACCTATTTATCTTCCGGCAGGTTCTCCGGCCCTCAACGGATCGTTGATTCGGCTCTCACTTCGCTCGGTTGTACCTCTCCTGCTCCAAGTCGAATCCGGCTTCATCAATGGCCTCTCCGAATCCTCTCAGCGGATGGATCCCCCCTGAACCTGGCACCATTAAAGTGAATCTGGATGGAGCCTTCCCCGATGCCTCTCGAAGTAGGTTCGATTGCGTGCTTGTGTCGTGATCATAACGGCACCTTGCTCGACGGCTATGCCCAGAATGTTCAAGCCTCCTCACCCCTTCAAGCAGAAACCCTAGCCTTATTATCCACCCTCCAATTTCTGTTGCGACAGGGTTTGGGAAATACTCACCTGATTCTTGAATCAGATTGTCTGGAGTTGGTGGAAACCGTGAATCACCGCAGAGGCCTTCACGGGTTTGTCAATCTTCGCTCGAGCACGCCTCAACCCTTCTTCGTGAGTGCCCTAATTTTCTTCTTCAGCAACACTTTGTCGCCGTGAAGCTAATTTGGCTGCCGACTGGATCGCCAAGGCCCAAGGCCGAGGGTCTTTGCTTCAAAATTGGGCTCTTGATCCGCCCATTTCTCTCTTCAATTTGCTTTGTACTGATGCCCTCTTTAAGGGTTGTAACCTGGTTTGCTCTTAAATGTCATGCTTATGTTTCATCCAAAAAAAAAGTAGTAAAAGCTCAAGTATGCATTGGGGGACTTTTTATTTATTTATTTATTATTTTCCAGATTGTAGAAGTAGGTCCGTCATTAAGTGATAGATGCCGTCTTTTTTGCTACTTTTTCAATAGTGCCACCATCCCATCTAATCGATCGGAACCCCGAGACCAATCATGACAGTGACCAAACTACCCCTTTCTCTCAATCCATACACTGCTTAAACCTTGCCGACCGTTGCCAGGCTTTTTCCTACGTCTGCTGAGGTCCCGAGGTTGTTCTAATCGAAGCATTTGGGTGGATGAGCTCATGGAGCTTGAAGAATCAATGTTTGAACGTAGGCATGAAATAGCAAATAAACAAATACAAGAGATATCAAACCTAGTAGGAGGGAAGGGAATTCAGAAAAAGAAAAAAAAATAATTGTCCAAAAACCTCACAACCTATTGTACTGTATCCAATTCAATTTTAAACCTATTAATTATAACAATTTAGTCATACACATTTTGATAATTTGATGATAGAATCATTCCAATCAATTTTAGCACAAAATCACTGATGTGAATATCGACTGTCTTACGCGACATGATTGACACATACGAAAATGATTTTTGGAATATTTAAAAAAAATTATGAATTTTTTTTTTTCCTTTTTTAACCTTTTGGTGGCCATGAGTGGCAACTCTAGAAAGGAAGAGGGGGAGGAAAAAAAAGAGAAATTTTTTTAAAAATTCAAAAATTATCTATGTTAGTGTTGATCATGCCACATGATGATTAGTTCTAATTGGACCATTATGTTAGTAATTTTCTATCAAAATTGTCTTAAAGAACTACATTGGCAAATAATACAAAAATTTAGCACTAAATCGACATGATTGAATGGATTTAGAATTAAATTGACTGTCATACAACAACTCTTAAGACTTATTGGACAATTTTCCTAGTAAAAAATATGTTAGGAGGACTCGTGACAAGAACTATATCATGAAAGAGATTCCTTCCATTGAGTTTTTACTGGACCGGTAAAGTGCAAAACTAGATGCAAGAGTTCATTTATTCTGTCGCTGGTTCAACCAGCGCAAAGTGAATTGACTTTTACATGATACAAAACAACTTTTGTGTCCACGATTGTTTGCATTTGAAGTGAGCAACGCCTAATTAAAATCATTCATTTGGTCTTCTCTTTTTGTTTGCTTTTTGTCCTGACCAAGTTTCGAAAGAGGAAATGGATCCATCCATCACTCAGACATCATTCGATGCTCCTAGAAATCGTTTTTTCGATACCCACAAATAACAGAGAACAAATCTCAGGACATCTCGGACGAATTTCATTTTCTTTTAGGACCTCGACCTCCCAGGTAAGGTATGAACAAACAGTTCATATGTTACATCAAGAAGACATGGAAGTTTCTGGTCTACAATCCTTAAATTTCCTTACTTAAGAGTCTTCTTAATCCAAACTTCTATTACAAAAGAATATTAGTCAGGCATCCCCCATTTGACCAACCTAAAATCTGAACAGGAAAAGCCAAACTCAAATTACAAAGGAGGACTTCAGAATTTAAATGAAGGAATCAAGCAAAAAATGTAACACGAACATGTAGAACCACTCAATACAATAAATTAGTACCGGAAACTTTTTATTTCGAATGATGAGGAAAAAAAATCATTCAAGTATACCTATTGGTCCAGAGGCAACCATTCTAATTCTAGCTCTATCTCTCCAGATTCGACATTCTGAAGCTTAAGCAAGACCTCCTGCTTCACCTTCCCATCGACTATGTTGACTGTGCTGTCCATTAGGAGGGCATTGTCATGAGATTTAAGCCACTTTCCAATCTGCATGTCTCCAAACATTCCAGCATCTCCAAAAGCCATTGCAGATGTTATCATAGGTTGGAGATCTACCTCTGCCTCTCCCATGATGTCATCAGCTGAGAACGTGTCATGATCAAATACCCGCTGCAGAAGTATGGAGATAATTCTTAGTGTGGCACGGTGCGTGAAAATTTTCTGTGGATATTTTAGCGAAAATGCTTGTGGAAAAATAGCAGAAATTAAAGTAATTTGTGTGATTCATGGAAAACCATTGCGCGAGACTTATCCAGAGCTGCAATTCCAAGAAATTTATAGCAACGTGTATGGTGTTCAAAAATAGGATTTAGCCCTTGGTGATCCAAAGATTTTCAAAATTGTATCAGATGATAAACAAGGTGAATAGAATGCATTCCCCTAAAAAAAAGGCTTAAACGGCAGGGATCATATCTAAACCCACAATAGACATAAATGTCATGACAAATAGAAGAACTAAACAGAAGGATAATTCTGAAAGAATTCAATCTAGCCATATCGTCAAATGCCATTCAGACACCAAATTAAAATGTCATAAAGATGATGAAGCAAAAAAAGAGATAGACCTGAAGTTTTAACAAGTCGGGTCTATAATGGAAGCAAAAGGAAATACTCTGAAGGTATTGGGATAACCAACTACACTCCTCTTCTCAAGGATTTGCTTCATGATTGTTTAACTACCAAAAGGGAATAAGGTTAACAGAAAACTTACCAATTTCAGAGGCCCAAAATCCTGAGGAACAGAGAGCATGAGCTCCTGATTCCAAACTGGATTCAAGTTGCTCTTGACTACATTAGTTTGAGCTGTCTGAAAACAGAATTCACACATCGTCAATAACTTCATTCCCTAAAAAAAAACTTAACTCAAAAGCAGAACAGGATCACACAAAGAAGCACACACAAGACCAAAACCTGACAAGCAATAAAACAAAGGTATCTGCCACCACCACATGTGATTAAGATCTGGCACTTGCTTGAACCATCATTTAAAGAGATGATTAAGAAATGATTTATTGCAGTATGTAATTCACACAGGATAAAGATATTCAAGGGATGAACCATTGTGTCATAAGTCAAAATAGAGACAACAACTAACCTGCTGCCCGAGATTCAAGACAACATAAGGATCACTTGATAGCATGTCTCTGATGGCTAAATTTGTACCCTTTATTACTTTCACCTTCACTAAACCAATAAACTCTACCATGCCTTCCTGTAAAACAATTTGCATCACAGCAAGAACCAGCTGCCATTACCAAATGAAGCACCAAATACCAATAAAAGAACCATTTGCGTATAGACGATCTAGAATATCAATAAATAAACCAATAATCATGAAAAGTGGCACTATGTAGGAAAACTTTGTTAAGCCCCACATTAACAAATGCATCAAACAAATCAGAGCAACCAAATTAGAATCCTATGCATGGTCTCCTTGCATATTTTCACTCCAGTTTCTACCTAAAGATGCAGGAGTTCAGAAAGCCTAAAAAAGTAAAAGGGTAATATACATTTTAACCACTTACCGAATTCTTTGATGAATGTGAACTTCTGAAGCTATCCATAATCTTCCGAGAAAAACTTGATTGAAGACTGCTCCTTTCCGACGGCCTTGAAGCAATTCGTAAGCTAGGCTTCAAAAATTCTTGAAGCTCATATTTAGATCTACATCAAAAGGTAAAATCATACAAGTAATCTTAGGAAAAGTCAGAAGTAGTCCTAACCAGCTTCAACTTTCAAGTAGCTTGCAAGAAACATTTCTTACCATGAGAAGTGAAATAATGTGTACTTTGGTACGCAGATGGTCTTAGTATATATAATAGGTCAGTTACAAACAGAGAGTGTAAAAGACTTGAACTTTGAGCATGTTATAACCTGATAAATCTCATGCGCTCCTCATGACTAGCATCAGCTCCAGGCTTTTTAACTCCTTCAGGGATAAATGCCTCATAGATTGCATTTGCAGAAGAATTCCCTCCGACTTCAATCATGGAATCAATCTCATCATCAGACCAGTCATCCAATGTTACAGACAAAACCTGAAACAAAATGAATAAAGTTGTAGATTATTGTGTCTAGTAACTTGGTGCTCCTGTAAAATGATACCAAATGAAGGGGAACACAAATTTTCAAAAAATTCCATGGTTACAAATGTAAAATATAACTTTTTAAAATAATGGCACTTGGATTGTGAAAAATTTCTGTGAGATTACTTGCAAAAGATATTGCCTAAAGGCTAATTGCAGAGCAACTTATAAGGCAGTCTGCTATTACTATTTGAAGACAAGAATGCAAACTAGCAAAAGTGAAGCCAACAAGCAAAAAATCAGAAAACTTTAGCCAATAGATGCAAACCTGCATCCGTAGCATGACATCAAAAAATTTGGTGACTTCATCTGTGAAGCAAAAGAATTTCCTAATAGCATATAAGTGATTTCAGTGGGGAAATGAGATTAAATACAAGGAACTTTCCTAATCTTCCCTTGATTAAAGAAAATTACACGCATCCTACAGTACGATTATTTATAAGAATAATAATGCAGCGTCATAATAACTATAATGGGAAAAGCACAGTGAGATGTGAACCTTCCTAGATGAAAGGGTGATACTCCCTTTTTAGAAAACTCTGAAATCTTGAGTCAATTGTTTTATAAACTTCAACCAGATGCATACTGCTTCTAATCAGAATGCATTCTCAAGGCGATAATAAGCCTATAAATGTATAGTAGAACCAATCTTTTGCTCTCCTGAAATATGTTGTGACTTGCCAATAACCCACTAAATGTATAATAAAAAATGTACTGTTTTACAAATCTTTCGAACTTGAATATGATGATCTTGGGCAATTTGATCCACAGGCCCACAGACCACATCACATGCTTAAGTAGCTAGATTAGTGCGCAACAAAGCCCAACCAGTTGACCACATTAATAAGGTTATAAACCTGCAAATCATGCTCTGTGTCCACTTTTTTACTATCTTGTGCTGTTACAAAATAGTTAGCAAACCTCTCACACTGTTGGCTTTATTCGACATTGCTTGAACGTATGGCATAACCTATCTATGAAATCCTGGTTCAGTGATTTATGAAATTTCAAGGTATTGCATCCCATTGCATCCCATGTTATACTCGGTAACATTCTCTGCAGTGCCCCCTATCCTTTGGCACACCTTTACCATTCCCCAGTAGGGACTCCATCATGCAAAATCTCTCTTTTGTCATCTTGAAAAGATTATCAACTGAAGCATCTCTTTTTATCAAATCGCCAACTCTACATCATTCTGGCAAGGTAGAAAAGATAGAAACAATATTTTGCACACCAGTGTCATTGGTATGAAAAGAATAATTGAAGAAACTAAAGACAGCTTTTAACTTATCTAAAAGCTTCTAAATGCTGAACTCAATAGAAATAGACCTACAATGTATCCCAACATACTTATGAGCACTCCACCTGATGTGTAAGACAGGCCTCATACTTGAAATCCATATACAGACATGATCACATCAACTAGATAGAATGATACCAAAAGGGAGTGTAGGGATTCAAATTCTCAGCCTATGGTATGACACATCAACTAGATTAAACAACACCAAAAGGGCTTAACCAATCAGATTACAACATTGATTTTTTTCTTCTTTTTTTACCATTAGATACAGCAACATAAGATGTCAAAACATGTAAAGCTGGTTATGTACCATGAAGGAGCACAAAACTAGGACAATATACCTTTGAGATGTGAGTTCCCAAACTTCTGTGCACTCCACAACATTTTAAACATATGAAAACTCCAATATTTGCTGACCTGCAGATTCAGAGTCAAAGTTTTCTTAACAGTCCTAAGACAATATATTGTGGCGCATAGCATATTCCGTGTATCGAAAGTTTCTAACATGTCGTGGGGCAATTATCTCATACTATTCTTCTCTCTGGTTGTAAACTTACCTCCTCTTATTAGCACAATGAAGTACCACTGAAGTGGTCCAGTCCACACTAAATGAATCTAATTTGAATGTACACTGATTAAGCAGGAGTCCCAACTCCACCTCCTTTTCTATAATAATGTGATGCTTAAGGAGTATATTTGACTCTCAAACCCAAATCGCCATGGCCTCCAGAGACTGATTTACACTTTTCACATTACCAAACTATATTGCATACTCATAAGGCACACTGGGGATAAATCTGTACGTGACTTTATTTGTCTCTCAAAACCTACATATGTGCTCACCACCTAGTTTCGGTCAAAAGGAAAAATGACATACAAATGTCAGTTACACAACATTAGCTTCAACTTCTGAAAGTAATTAAGCAACTAAATTAACAATACGCACTCAGAAAAGATGACTTTCAAGAACAAGTAGATGATTGTCACAACTACAGATTCATCTATAGTATTTGCAGTAAGCTAACTAATTAAGAAGCGTAACAAAGTTCATTACTGGGTCTTGGTCAAATCACGTATATTAAAACATAAGCATAGAAAAGATGAAGTCTGGAAACTTACGCCCATTTAGGATCAGGAGCACCGCAATCGGCACAAAAGCGGTTATCACTCTGATTTAGTAGATCCTTTATTATTCTCTTGCCTGAATGAGAGCAAAAATATCATCTAATAAATTTCACCAGGTCAACATGTGATATCAAAAGCTACTAGTTTCCAGAAAGAGAGATATAGAAAAGAGAAAATCATGACATTTGCGTAAAAGTTGCTATTCTATTTTGATTCTTTTTTTCCTTCTCAATAATTAGAAAACTGAAATAGCAAAGAAAAGTAAGACTATGATGATAGAAATAACATGTAAAGTGACTGTAGAAACTTTTTGCATAAGGACAGTTAGCTTGACTTTTAAAGTATCATCCCTCATGAACATCTAACCAAATTATCAAAGGTTCCTCTAATTGCTTCCTTCCCTGGCTCAGGAAATGGAGACAGAGAAAGAGCTTGGAAAGGGGGCACGAAAGACTGGCAACAATGAGTTTCTTCCATAAAAGTGAAAAACAGTAAATGACACCAAGAGGCGCCAACCAATTACAAAAAAGATCCCGGGAATAATATTTACCTACATGAAAGGTATCTACTCAAGGCGTTTCTGTAAATCGAAATGTTTTCCTAGCACCAAAAGCATAAACTTTCAAACCATGTAGCTCCCACTGCAATGATCAAAGATTTCTTTCGACCACAAGCTTTTTATTCCTCCCTATCATTACTAACCAAAACTCCAAAGATGGTCAAACAAGCTCTCTTACTCAAAAGAACTTTCCTGCCTTGCTCCCACATCTCCCACTGCTGACCATACCGTAACCCAACTTAGCCCACGCTCAAATAGTTGTTTGATCCTTTTTATTCCAAAAGCCAGGGTAAGTAGAAATCATACTTCACTCAGATGTCAAATTGGAAAGATTGGGCTTTATCATTACTCTGCAAAAGAACTTGAACTCCTCATGTTGGACTTGGCTGAGCATCTAATAATGCATAGTATTCCAACGGTACGGTTGGTACCACAGTGCTTTTGTCTTTAGCAATTCAGGGATCTAACTTTTGAAAGGTTTGGTTGCACTGTACTTGTGAAACCAAAGGTACATTCTTCTAACCTCTCTCACCATGACAAGCGATTGATCCCAAAATTTCTTCCATCTTTATCAAATCATTGTCAAATGCTTGTTCCATAAAGTGACCATCAATTCTACTCAGAACACTGTCTCAACTGTCTTATCTGCCATACCCCTCCAAACAATGGCAAAGAGTTACCCTTCAAATTGTCAACCCATCACTTTCGACCAAAAAAAAAAAAAAATTGTCAACCTATCACGAAAATAAATATGCTGCAAGTGCATGATTGACAATTCTAGTACATTTAAAATTGCCTATTGAACAAAGTCACAGCTCCGAAAAGTTAATGAAGGACGCTCTAGAAAGAAGCCAATTTGTGGGAGGAAACTGATAATGAAGGAAGAAAAAGGAAAAAACTAGCTCTATGATCTGACCCAATTAAAAAGAAAATCAAAAGAAAAAAAGTACAGATTCTTTATACACAAAGACCAGATCCTTTTGCAAACACTGAAATTCCATCTTTTGCCACTAAATAATTCGCATTTATGATGTTCTGCTGTACCCTGAAGGCTCTGTGCTAGACTATTCGTCATAACCATAACGGGAGAACCTGTAGATGAGTTTCCCAAGCTGGACAAGCTAAGGCCAGAAAAACATGAATGAATGTTATTAGTATCAGAAGCAGCTCCAACATAGGCTCTTCAACCACCACAGAATTTTTTATGTGCTTACAACAAAAACAACCTCAGTATCTTCTGTTCATCAGATGGATTTTCATGTCTATCTTAATAGCCAAAATTTCTGTTCTGAATTCATTGCCATATCATGATCCGAACACAATATAATACATGGTATTATCCATGAGCAATTTAGAGTATCCTTGAACATCTTCCCCATATAGTACATGACAAATCCTATGACAAATTTACTATTTATGAAATACCCACAATCTCTGATCATGCTGGGAAGTACGCTCATCTAGAAATCAAGCTAGAAGCCATATACAAAAGAGACGCTGTGATGTACCGTGAGTACCTGAGGCGGGTCTGCCAAGTTCGTACGCGCGATTACTCATTCTTCAACGAGGGACCGGTAACCATCCAACAAAAATTCTGTCTTCACCACATATTGCAAGAAAACAACGAAAACAACGGCACGGTTCAGCACAACAAACCTTCAGTTCACATTTGAACAGCACGCAAAAGGGACTAACCGTTAAAAATAAACCGATAAGCTCAAAATCCAAACACCAAACAAAAGTCAAGAACCGCGGAGAAAGATGGGAGCAATTCAAGAGACGGAATCCCAGAGGGGAACGAGCGGTCGTCCGAACAACACAAGCACGCAACAGAGCATTCGGAAATGACCCAGATAAATATCAAGAAATGGGTACCGCAAAATTATCTCCTTTCACACAGCCCATCATTCGCAGGCGAGCGGAGAACGACGGGGGCGGGGAGGAATGGGAAAATGGGAACACGCTGCCGCGATCACAAAGCATGCAGCAATCGGGTCAAAACCGCGCGAACGGAACGAAGGAAAAATCCGCTTCTCGGAAACATCGTCGATTCACATTGTAGAAAACGACAGAACCATTCAATCAAGGACGAAGCGAGGGAGCGAGGAGATGGTCGAAACAGCGAACCCACCTGCGAATCGAAACGAATGTACAAGCTTTCCAAACCTCCGAATCGTCGAAGAAGAAGGAGAAGAACCGCAGAAGGATTATGTACAAGGAATTCGACAGGATTATGAACAGATACGAGGATCGGAGAGAGGAGGAGAGAGAGAGGAAGGAGAGGAAGAGAACAGCGCAGCATGAAAGAATTTGAAGGATGGGGGTGAGGCAAACAAAGCCGGCGTTGAATTGAAATATTATAATATTATATATATGTACAATACACAGATATAAATTTATAGATAATGAAATAGTTTTTCTTTTTAACGGTTTTATGCTTTTAAGGATGGAAAACACTTGCTCGAATGAACTTATAAATGTAAATTTTGGAGCAATGAGTTTCATACAACGAATACATCACAAGACAGCGATACATTAATTAGCCTGGTCCATGCATAAGCATCTGACATTCAATTTTGTCATGCGCTAGAGATTAAGTGATAGACCAAATGTCTAAAAGAATATGTTAAATGTGAGTGCTCTAAAAAAAAGTCAAAATATTTGGAGAAGATTAAATTCAAATTTTCAGAAGAGATTCAAATTTCCTCGCAAATAAAAAATTTCCAAAGAAACAGATATATTATCTATAGATAAAAAGGGTATTTTGCTAAAAAGTGTCTTCGAGGTAGCTAAGAAAGAAAGATAAGCATATCAAAATGATTCGAAGCTTAAGAAAACGACATATATCGAATGCAAAAAAAGAAAAAAAAAAACTGTTTGGACACTTTGTCCTAACGGTGGGTCCTATCGATAAGGTCGGTAAAAGGCGAGTCAGCATTTTTCTTTATTTTATATATATAGTGGAATATCCTTTGAGCATGTACTTGGCACTTTCGTTCCATTCCGCAGCCCCCACGAACCAATTCGAGAGTCGCAAGGCACGTGCGTGTTCACATTTGCTGACAAGGACAAGGCCCGGGGTCGCTTAACCAAAACCAACCGTTTTCTCGCAGGAATAATTTCCATCTTTGACCAATCTAACATATGACACTTGGGACCGGTTGGAATCACTTTTTTTTTTTTTGTAATATCACGATAAATCCCATACCGACAAATCCATCCAAAATTAATTTTTTGATTACAAATAATTCAAAACCGATACATTTATAATAAATCATAAATTGTTACATTTGTGATAAACATGCCATCAGTTAATTTTTGTTAAATTGGTGAACCCGTGAAAAATAGAAGATAGAATTCTAAATTGATAAATCATCAACTATTACGTATCATCAAACTTAGATTTGACATTAAAATTTAACGTAAATTAACGCAAGATAAATTTGTCACAAATTTATCAATTTGAGATTTTTATGATCAAAAAATTAATTTGAGATAAATTTGTCAAATATTTACTAGTTTAGAGTTTTTCATGATATTGACTTTTTTTTTTTCTAAAGTTGCCGAGGCGGCATTCAAATGGGCTTTTAATTCGGAATCAATCTTCAACGAGTTGGTCTTCAATCAGTCATAGTAGTTAAGATTTACAGCTTGACGAATTAAGTTCTTGATATTTTGTCATCAATCAATCAATTCCATTAAAGTTTTGATTTGGTCAACTGAAAAAAAAAAAAAAAAAAAAAAAAAAAGTACATCATGTAGGTTTCCACCTTGTCTCACGTGATTTGTCTCGATCTCTTTCCATTTCTCGTGGGCTAACGCAACGATAGATCACTTTCTCGATAAAAAGATGGGGTCCCTTTAATTATTGCACCTTAATGTTTCGTTTTGTGGCGATTTTAATATGCTCGATTGGGAAGTTTAAGACCAATTAGATAATTTTAATTGGTAATTTTGGAGAGAGAGAATGTTTGAATTAGGTCTTTTCTAGATATATAAAATTGTGCCGGTTTTGCATGACGACAGATGAAAATTATAGTGTTTCGTTCAGGCTTTCTGTATTTCCATTTGTCCCTTTTATAAGATGAAATGCCTAATTTTATCGAAATAAAGAAGTAAGAAAAAGAAAAG
Source organism: Eucalyptus albens (assembly GCA_014182695.1). Classification (NCBI taxonomy): domain Eukaryota; kingdom Viridiplantae; phylum Streptophyta; class Magnoliopsida; order Myrtales; family Myrtaceae; genus Eucalyptus; species Eucalyptus albens. The sequence continues at coordinate 2,967,832 of CM024649.1, forward strand.
GGAAACAGAGTATATTCGACTGTACGTTTAATCCGAAATCCCTTTCCATCTCACTTTTAAACTTTCCAAAATATCCTTGCGTTGTCTATGCTTTCTTTTAAAGAGGAATGATCACCTTTTTATTCTCCACTTTCATTTATTTTTCTCATAAAAAAATTCTTTAACTCTAGAATTATAAAACGTCAAAAAACAAAGAAAACTTCACATTACTTTATAAAAATTACTATGCACCAACTAATAAAGGACAACCCACTCAAACTTAGGCTTCGTTTGTTTTGCAAAAAATGATTCGTTTTAGAAAACGTTACATTGAAAATGATTACTTATATTGCTTAAAAAAATTTAATAATATCTTCATTGTTCACGAATATTTTTATACGTAAATTGATGTCAATAATAAAAAGGGAAAAAGTCACCCCAAAAAAAAAAAAAAAAAAAAACTCTCAACCATGCCCATGGTAACACATTTACTCCAATCTTTTTTTGGGACATAGAAAATCTCACGCTTATACACATGTCACACATTTACTCCCAAATTATTTTTTTGTGACACAAAAACCTAAGCTTGTACTTATGTGATACATTTATCCTATATTTTAAGGTAAATGCGTCCAATGATACAAATTTCATGTTTTTAGTGTCACAAAAAAAAATCGGGGTAAATATGAGTTTAGAGTTTTTTTTTTTTTTTTAGCTTTTTCTCATAATAAAAATATATTTTATTGATTAATTATTTCAAATGATGCAAATAATTGTTTTTAGGAAAAAAAATTTCAAATCATTTTTCCATGAAACAAACGTGCCCTCGTTCATAAAAAGCACTAGCTCGCCCCACATGTTGATTTGGTTAACACATTCGAAAATAGCATACCTAGCTAATGTAATCCCCGAGAGCCAAGGCATGCTTCGCTTGTTAATCTTTTGTTTAATGGTCATGTCATTGATGTGCAAAAGATCACTTTTCGTTAATAGTTTTATGAAAATGATTTAGCATAGCACTCAATAACATGTCTTTCCAACGGTGAAATTATAAGCAACAAGACCAGATTAGATTAGATGGGAAATGCATATATGTTCGAATATATTATGCTTATTAAAGATTAGCTTCGAATGGTTTCTAGAGGGAGGTTTTATGGACCCACGGTTTTGCCTCCCACACATGTTGGACTCCACGTCTCAACCCACCAGCAAATTCGGGAGAGACACACCGGGAAGTCCTAAACCTCGTTTATAAATGCAATTAAGTGCTTAATCATTGAATTGCTTCAATAAATTCGTAATCATTTTCAAAAAGTACAATCAAATCTTTTCCATGAATAGTATTTAAATTGCATACCCAACACCCAAAGATGCCTAAATTTAGAACTTAATTGCATATTTTTATGAATGAAAACTCAATTAAATCAATCAAAAGATTCATTACTTGTGGTGTGATCTTTTCTAATAATTTTCTAATAATTCTTCATTTTTGCATTGCTTAAATCAATTCGTAATTCTTTTCAAAAAGTACAATCAAGTTCTTTCAATTAATAGTATTAAAATTGAATACTTGACACTGCTCGAATGGCATCTTAAATTGCACATCTCACTGATCTTAGTATAAGTTTAAAACTTAATTGCATTTTTAAAAAAATAAAAATCAAGGACTTAATTGAATTAATTTAAAAGATTCATTACTTGTAGTGTGATCTTTTCTTAATTAAATTAATTTAAAAGATTCATTACTTGTGGTGTGATCTTTTCTAACATTTTCTAATAGTTTTAAATTTTTGAATTGCTTTAATCAAGTAGTGATCCTTTTCAAAAAGTACAATCAATTCCTTTTTAGGGTAAAAGTCATAAATAAAAAAAAAAAAAACCCAAATTTTGCCAATTAAGACACATTTACCCCAAATTTATACAATGTGATATATTTACCTCAAACTTCTTCTTCTGACACTAGAAACTCTAAACTTACATCTAGGCGACACATTTACTCCAAAAAATTGGTGTCATAGAAAAAGTTTTGGATTTTTGGTGTCACCGAAAAAAAGTTTGAAATAAATATATCACATAAATAAAAATTTGAGATTTTTTATGTCACAAAAAAATTGAAGTAAATATGTTATACATGTATAAGTTTGGGGTTTTCGGTGTCACAAAAAAATTTGAGACAAATGTGTCATAGTCAGTAAAGTTTGAGATTTTCGGTTGCTTTTCCCCTTATTTTCATGAACATTCTATGAAATTGCATATCCGACACTCAAAATAATTACATTTTTCATCACAAATTTAGGACTTAATTGCATTTTTTTTTAAAGGACTCAATTAAATACTTTAAAAGATTCATGACTTGTCGTGCAATTGGTCCCTCAACTTATGATGTTTTTCTAACTTGGTCCATAAATTTAGGAGTTGCCATGCCCTCCCTTCACCGATTCCAACCCATTGAAATTGAGGCTTCCATCGATGCTATTGAAATAAACCTTCACACTAATGCACCACTATAAAGTAGTGATCCACTCTATGATCAATAAGATCAGACATTTCAAATGCAAAACCAAAAGACTAAAGAAGAAACAAGAGGAGGGCATATTTCCCAACCACAATGTCAACTTTCATAAAATCTGAAGCGCCTTCAATTGGGGTCATTAAGAAGCATTTGAAGATTCCCATTTCAAGAGCCATATCAAGCAAAAATCTAAAAAGGCATCCAGGATTATTGGCCTCTGGGCCAATAGTCAAACTGAATGGATTTGAGTAGCCAATGAGCTCCTGACTGGAACTGAGGCATCTGAGTGCAGATTGATGCTCCAAGCAAAGAGAGGCTCCAATTGGGTGCATCTAGAAGATCAAGGAGAAAGCAAGATAACTTCACCCCCGCATAGCATAGTAGGAAAAACATGGTTATCTTTGGTGTGATTGGATCCAGATTCCCAAATATGACACACCCTGTACAGAGGAATGCTGTAAAAAGTGTAGCAATGTGAGGTTCACTCCCATCTGCAACCTTAAAGTAATTGAGAATGGGAAGGATATCATCATTTACTATTGCTGCGAGAAGGTGAGGTGGCGCTTGTGAGGCTCTGGATAGCTGCACCTAAAGTTGAAAGGATAATTCCAATGTACAAGAGTGCAGGAAGAGGCCAAGCAATTATAACAAGTTATGACTGCCGAAAAAGAATTCTGCAAGGTATTCCTTGGAAAAAGAGAGAATCGGAAATTCAAGATGGTTCAAAAGTTTAGGCGTTAGCATGAAAAAATAACTAACAATTCACTCTCCAATCTAATCTAAACTATCTATGACCATTTTTTTTTAAAAAGATCAAAAGCTAGCTTCCAGTCAATAACTTTTCTCCAATTGATAGAGCACCAAAAGTGAAAAAAAAAAAAAAAAAATTAGACATAGAGTGCGCTTGATTTAGCATTTTGAAAACTCATTAGGGCAATGTAAGGCAATTTAACCTAAAGGACTTTAAGCAATTGCAAAGGCCATTTGATAAATTACGCTTTGAGGAATAACTTTAAGAGAAATGCCGTTTGGTAAAAAATACATTTGAAAAGCCCTTAATATTATTATTAAATTTTTTATTTTTTAAAATTGGAAAAAAATACATATAAGTAAAAAAAAAAAAAAAAAAAAAAAGGACCAAACCTTTCACCAATCTAGGGAAGGGTTTGGTCCTTTTTAAATTAAAAATAGTAATGAGGGACAAAATAATAAAAAAATTGAAGAATTGATGGGGGTAGTTTTGGAAAGAAAAAATGATTTTAAGCATTAGGCCAATGTTGAAAGCCTAATGCTAGTCCTCACTAGCATTGAGCTTTCAGCCTTTCCAATGATAGCTTTTCACTTGAATGCTCATTCAAAATGGTTATCAGGTGGTCCAGTGCTTTCTTTATGGGCTTTGGAGGCCGAAAGTCCTTTGGAAATATTGAGCAAAATGCACCTATAGTTAGTAGTTGTAAGAGTTGCAGCAAGTGTACCAATGGGTATTGACAACTGTGTATCTACGGATTTCAAAGAAGAAACATGGTTTCTTCTGTCTCTTATTGCTTGTCATACTTACAGAGGACATGTCACATAACAGGGCCTACAACAGCTAGAAAATAGCAAGAAAATAGAAGCAGAAATAGGAACAGCTTTCCTACTTCCTAATTCCAGTGATTTCCATCCTAATTCTGAGGATTCAGAATAAAAGGAAATAAATTAAATGGAAAAAATTAATTTCCTATCCCAAGATTTTTTCCTGATTCTTCGACAACCCCCTCAAGGAGGTTGATCGATTTGAACCAGCCATAATTCCAGTAACAGCAGGAAAGAAAAAGACCAACCAGTCCACTGTAAAAAATAGTGAAAAAACCGATAGTTAGAAAAATCAGCAGGCATTCCTCCTCCACATTAGAAAACACCTAGCATGCCCGAGAATGAACATATATGGGATGACAAAACTGAAATTGTGAGATCCACCGCAATGGTATGGAAAAAGAAAACCTTCAAGTCAGTGAAGACATTATTTTCTCTTTTTCATAAGCTCATAGAAAGCAGTATGCTTTCTTGCAGGAGCTTCTAATCAGATATCGGTTCAACAAAGGACAGCTTTCAGTTGATTGGACAACAGTCGATGGTTAATGCAGAGAGTATTGCACTACAACAGATCATCCAAATCATGTTCTAATATCATAGCTGAAACAAAGAGATGACTCTATAGAAGTCATCTAAATTGAGACCTCGAAATAAAATGAGCATTCTAAAAGCTCCAGAAAATTTCACTCAATTAATTGTTCATGGTAGATGCGAGGTAATGGATATGTTTACAGGATATATTCAACATGACATTCCTTAATGTCCGCCTTATAAAGTTGAGTAGCAAAATTTCATGAAGCAGCTTTGGACTTCAGGCAAAAGCCACTGGATACCTATTTTGGACTTTTGAGCTTTAAAAAGCCAGGATTTAAGCTCAAAGAGCTTTAGAATAATTTAGCAAACACTAAAACTTTCTATCTAAAGACTTTCAAATGAGAACTACTTTTCAATGTTTTACCAAACGCAACCCTAGTGTTGGTAGAAGAAATTAAAACCCAAGTAGCAATGAGAAACTCGAACTTTAGGGAGTATGACATGTGAGTCCACATTACACCAAACTCAAACCTTTCTCGTCTACTAGAGTTCAAATTGTAAGAGTTTTTCTAATGTGGACTAAATTAATTGATATTGTAATTTACTGTTTTTACGATTACCGTAAAACAGGGTTGGTCTAAAGAGAGATAGAAGGTTTCTTAATTAGTCTAATATGGGCCGGCTAGTGTGGGCCGAGTTGAGCTGGCCCGTAATAAGGGGGACTGGAAACTCTATAAATAGTGCTCAAGTCTCTCCTCTAACCCTAATTCTCACATGTATCCTCACCTAAGGGGCGTTTACCTAACAATAAACGTGAGAGGGCCGCCTCATTGAGCTAGTGATACGGAGGGTAATAGAGGAGAATGACTTGATGCGTGGATCCCCTTGATATATGTGGATAATCCTTTTTCTGCTTCCGCTTTATGTTCGATGGATCCCAAAACAGGTGCGTTAATCTTTCTACTCAATTATGCATGTTCTTGTTCTAGTTATGGAGATCTTGGGGTTGTGCAATTTGCGTCTAACATATGGTATCAGAGCAACCATAACCCTAAAACTCGAACGCAATTTGTTTTACCCTAATTTGTACGGCTTACCATAATTTGTACGGATCTACCCTAATTTGTATGGATTAGCCCTAATTGGTATTGATCTTGCCCTAATTTGTGATTTTCGAGACTTTTTGTTCAATGAAAATTAAATTAAATCACAAATTTGGATCGGGGGAGACGAGACGAGCAAGAGGGTCGGTGGCGCGTCGCCGGGGGATGCCGCACGCGCCCCCACGCGCGGCCACGCGCCGCCTGGGCGTCGAACGCGCGTCGCGCGTGATCCCCATGCTTCGCACACTCAGGCGGCGCGTGCGGGCGCGTGGGGGCTTATTTTGGCGCGTGGTTGGCGGTGTTGGACTCGTATGGTGATTTCCTATCTTATGGTATATTTATTTTATATGTTTTATGATTTTATTTATGTGAAATTGCATATGGAATCCTAAATACGTGAATTTTTAGTGTATTTTTACGTATTTTTCTTGTATTTTCTTTGATTTTGGAAATACAGGTGATGGGTTACTAGTATGTTATCACATAATAAAAAAATGTGATTCATCAATAAAAATCAAACTTTATTGTGAACTGAAGCTGGCTTAATGAGATACAATTCGTATGAGATTGTATTTGAGCGATGTATTGAGCTGATGAGAAACAATAAAGATTATGAAATTTTTGTTACTCAAGTATACTCCTTTACACATTGGTAATCTTTAAATAATAGACGACTTAAGAACTCATGACCAAACTGATGTACTGATTAACACATCTGCTGAATGTGGGTAATGCATGTCAATTAAGTTACTACATATTGTACATGAACTCATCTGGTCACTTGTTAATGTCTATCAAGTTGAATATCTTTTAAAGTTAAGGAGTATGACAACATTTATCCAGAGCAATAGTATCTACTGTTAAATTTTAGATATTTGGTTCTCTGGTTTGACTCAATTAATAAGCCACTGGTTGAAGTAATGATATTTGTTACCTAAAATTGATTAATAAATCAGTTGTTGGTCTTGGAGTCATTTTTACCTTATGAATTCATGAGTGATAATGGATCAGCTGTCAAGCTTGTCGATTTGGTGCACCCTATATTACTATTGATGTTAATTTGTGAGAGATATTATAGATCAGCATTCTTTTTATCTTGTTCTGGTAATATGTAATTGGGGTGCATAAGAGATGTTTTATTCTCTGTTATGAGAAGTTTATTGTGTTACTGTGATTAATATATATATGATTAATTTTTTATTAATGAATAAAGCAATGTAATTAGCATGATATGTGATTTTGGTGATATGATGCCCCTATCACTAAAGTTAAAATCACATATATATGGTGTATGTGAGGAGTAAAGCTTATATCCCTGGTATGAGAGAATTTCAATGATTCAATTGAGTAGTGACCGCCAAAGTGGCACGCTTGATTGGGTTTGAGAAATTTCGGTCTCGTATGATGATTGGGATGTCTCCTGGTCTAATGCGTAATCATACTCCCAAAGGAGGTGATTGTGTATTAGTTCATGGAGGGATACATGATAGTGTGGTGGAGGAGTGACTGATTCTAGTGATTCATATGTCCAAAGGTGATGAATTCACAAAGAATTGGAACATATTCTCATAACCCTTATCATGTGGGTAGTGTATAATTGCATGTCATGTATTCTACCCAAAGGTGATTATGTGATTTTGCATGTAACTCTCTGGATGTGTACTTGTACGTCAAATTACACAATGCTCACATGATGCTAATTATATACTGCTTGTTTTCCAATCACATTTTCTGTAAATGGTAATTCCGTCATCATTGAGGTTTTTTACTGCTTCAAATTTTAAGTTGTGGACATATGATTTGTTGCTTGAGAAAAGAGCAATTGAATTTGCTTATTGTCCATGAAGCGTTCCATTCTGGAACACTTGAAAAGAGGTTTGCTTGCGGACTGCATTGCTATAAGATGAAGGAAGCCTTAGTTGCTTGAAATTATGTCTTGTCTGATATTGAAATTAGGACACATCTGCAAAAATTGTGTTTAAGTCCTAATGACATATACATCTCGTATATGATTAAAAAGTTGTCAGGTTTAACAGTGGCAATGAGTATTATGGCAAGAATGACAATGCGAAATAGCTTAAATGGTCATTTGTCAAATACTTGGTAGATTCTGGAGTGGTAATTTAATTACTATACTTGAAAATTCTGACAAAAAGATTTGGGCGAAAGGCATAAATGCGTCATATTGAACATAGTGATGAGTATGATTAATAAGACTAATTTATCTGGTCTTTTTGTGGGCTGATATTATGAAAGCAATTTTTCATATACAAAAGGAGTATTGATTTTATGACCCTAAAGAAGGTATAAGAATTATGGAATCACATACTCTAAAGTTTCTAAATATTGACGTAATTGTAGAGGGTAGCTGCTCTCAGATTATTAAAGATAATAGTATGATGAAGGTTACTATGTTTTTGTCTTTACCTATACAGATAATTATGGAATCTCATGTACTATAGATTAAACTTGTTGAGGTTCAATGTACTATTCTTGATATAGTTTCTAATGAAATTTCTTAAACCTCTCAAGTGGAGAATGAAGTGGTTGCAACTTTATTTAAGGAAAGACGATCAGTTATACCATCAAACTATATAGTCTATTTGTGAGAGCATGATTACAATATCCAAATATATGGTTGATGTAATGACATATTTATAAATGCCGTTTCTTATTCTCAATTAAGTATGTGATTAGATGCCATAAAAGACGATATATAATCTATGAAACATGTTTGGAAACTTACCGACTTGTCTAAATATCACAAGTTTATTAGTTGCAAATTGGCGTACAAAACTAAAAAAATTTCAAACAAATATTGTGGAATTTAAAATCAAATTTGTAACTAACGTTTTAACTCTGAAAGAGGGGTGGATTGTTTATAGTGAAAAAATAATTATTTCTTTAAATGTTCTTTCAGAGTGAACGTGGCATTAATAATTTATTTTGATATAAAGTTACGCCAAATAGATACAAAATCTATATTGTGCAACTGGATGATTTTGCAGCAGATTCAAGTAAACTTATGTGTAGACTGAAAAGTTATAATTCATGGTCTTAAGCAAGTTTCCAAACAATATTATTAAAGTTTCATAGTGTTGTTATTTTGTTCAATTGGGAACAAAGTAATTCAATAAACTACAAAGTCAGTGGGAGGAAATTTATTTTTTCTCATACTTTATGTACATGATATTTTGCTTACAAGTTATGACCTTGAGACAATATTGAGGTCTGTAAGGATTGTTTTTGCCATATTATATTAGATTTTCTCATAGGATATTTGCTGATTGTATATTGGAAATATTCAATATACATCATTGCAAGCCAGGAATTGCTCATGTTGTTAAGGGTGATAGACTAAATCTATCACATTGTCCTTATTTAGATATTGAGAAAATCTAATTAAATGGTGTACCTTGTGTCAGTGCACTTAAAAGTATAATGTATGCTCAAATTTGCACTAGACTAAATGTTGTCTTTGTGACGGGACTTCTAGGCAGATATCGGTCAAATCCAAGACATGATCACTGGGTTGCTGTCAAGAAGGTTTTAAGGTACTTAAAGAAGACAATAAATTATATGCTAATTTATAGACATGTTCAATTCTTACAGTTAGTAGAGTATTTAGATGTAAACTTTGCTGGCTGTTCTGATGACATGCAATCAATAACGGAATACAGATTTATGTTAGTAGGAAGTGCAGTAAATAAAGTTCTTTGTTATTTTCTACTATGTATGCAGTGTTAGTAACATTCTTTTAGGTTGTTACTTGGGCTATTAGGCTCCAAAACCTCATGACGGAATTGATCGTTTTAACTTGATAGATAGACCCATATGGTTATATTGAGATAACAAATTTGTAGTATTATTTATTTACTACGAGAGGTCTCAAGGGGTCTAAATATATGGTAGTCAGATATTTTTGACCATAAATAAACGGTACGAAAGGTGACTTATGATATAACATATTTTCACAGATGATGTGGTTGCGAGATCCACAAACTAAAGGCCTACGACCATGTATATTTTAGTAACATATTGTTAACATGGGCCTAGGAGTATCTTCGGATACTTTTGTTGTTTAGTGGGAGCTATTTTGGCTTTACTCGATAAAGTTCACATCGTGGTTCGTTACACTTAGTAACGGTTTGATATGTATCAACTTTTGCATTCAATAAAATATTTTTAATGTGTTGTTATTATGTTGAATACATATTGATAAAGTCTCAAGGGATTGTATAGACCTTGAGTGAAGGCTAGGGGCATCCGGGCATCCGGTTATTAGCCTTGTGCATATGTCTTGTGATACATAAAGAAAGGTTAACCATAAGGACAAGACATATGTGGGTTCATTGGAACCATAAAGTATTCTCTAGTGGTACAAGTTTTTTTGTGACACCTAAGGTTAGAGAATGGTGACTGACAAATGAGATCTCTTTATGAGAGATGTTATTCATTTGACACACTACCATATTGAATCCATATCAATAAAGTTGATAACATTCATGACCATGGAAGGCTCTGTGTGTATACATGCAGTTACTGCCATGATTCGATGTTTAAGATTTTATGGGATAGGATTGACTATTAAGAATTATCTCTTGACCAAATGTGCGCACATACAGTACGATTTCAATTAATATAGTCCAAGTGGGAGAATGTAAGAGTTTTTCTAATGTGGACTAAATTAATTGATATTGTAATTTACTGTTTTTACGATTACCGTAAAACAGGGTTGGTCTAAAGAGAGATAGAAGATTTCTTAATTAGTCTAATATGGGCCGGCTAGTGTGGGCCGAGTTAAGCCTGGCTCGTAATGAGGGGGACTGGCTGGAAACTCTATAAATAGTGCTCAAGTCTTTCCTCTAACTCTAATTCTCATATGTATCCTCACCTAAGGGGCGTTTACCTAACGCTAAACGTGAGGGGGCCGCCTCATTGAGCTAGTGATACAGAGGACAATAGAGGAGAATGACTTGATGCGTGGATCCCCTTGATATATGTGGATAATCCTTTTTCTGCTTCCGCTTTATGTTCGATGGATCCCAAAACAAGTGCGTTAATCTTTCTACTCAATTATGCATGTTCTTGTTCTAGTTATGGAGATCTTGGGGTTGCGCAATTTGCGTCTAACACAAATGCCAAGAGTGGCTTTGAGTGATAGTTTCACACTCCCCTGACCTCCGATCTCAGAAGAACCGACTCGTTTAGGTTAAGTGCTAATATTCATAGCAGAAGCTATTCCAACATAGGCTCTTCAACCACTGTAGAATTTCAATGTGCTTACAACAAAAACGACTTCAGTGACTTTTGTGCACCCAATGGATTTTCAAATATATCTCAACAGCCAATGTTTCTATTCTGGACTCATTGCCATATCATGATTCAAAAAGGATATCACTGTATATGGTATTACTTATCCCCACACAGTACATAATAAATCAATCACAAAATTACAAACGTTTGAAATGTCCACAATCTCTGATCATGTTCAAAAGTATGCTCATCTAGAAATCAACACAACAATGTACTGTGAGGACCTGAGGCAGGTCGGCCAAGTTCATATGCACAGTTACTCATTGCTCAATGAAGGACGGGTAGCCATCCAACAATTTCTATCTTCACCACATGTAGCGAGAAAACAACCAAAACAAAGGCGTGGTTTGGCACAACTTTCGGTTCATATTTGAAGAGCACCCAAAAGTCACTAACTGGAAAAATCCGACATGGTTGAGCAGGCTACTACCCAACTATAAGAACACTACAAACTACCAAATTAACTTATCAGCCGAAAATCCAAACACAAAATTAGAAAAGTTAAGAATCACAAAGAAAGATGGGAGCAATTCAAGAGAAAAATCCCAGAGAGTAATGAGTGATCATCCTAATATAGGAAAATTATCTTCTTCCCTACAGCCAGTCTTTCACAGCAAATTATTATTTGGAAAATAATTAAATATCATTCAACATCATGAAATTGCATTGAGGCTTGGAAGATATCATCAATCACTATATTCCCCTAAGAGAGAGCTCATTGTCAAAATGAACTTAACTCATGGAAAGAGTTTGTTGAATATGCTGAAAGAGAACTCCCTATTTGGAAAGCGCTTCTCACATACTCTTAAGAAAAAACCATTTTATCCCATCTGTTAATGTGGGAAATGAATCTAATCACACGATATAACTCACACTATCAATGTGGAAGGTTTTGAAAATCATTTGGAGTAAGTACACATTGACCAATCCAAGAGATCTTTTAAAGGACCAAAATGTGCGCTAGGTCACGGTTTCAACAATGGATAAGTCTCCTAGTGTAAGAAACAAAATAATCATTGATTGCCTCCACCAAGTTTACAAGTCAAGAAATCTTAAAATGAGATAATAAAACATTTCTCCCACTTCTCCGCGCGTTAGCTTTCAATGTGAAACCCATATGTCGGCCCAAACAATCCCTATCTGAAGAGACTTAATTTAGGGATGTAATGTAGGCTTGGTGTCGTGGTTAAGAAATAAAAGGCTAAATAGGCTCAACAATACATCCAGGAGGGTTTTGGAGTCGGCCATCATCCGAGCATCTTTACCAACTTCCTTCAAAGATCCTTCCATGGTCCCAAGAATCCCTCATGTCTTGCTCTGCTTGCTTTTATTTTTACTGCTATTTTGAACAACTCCATTATGGTGTCAGTTAAAAACGTCCTAACACTAACGATGTTTGTCAAAGGCAAATGCCGAGAGAAAGCCTTTGCCTAATAATCTCTTTCCGCTCAAATTAGGTTCTGTTTCATGTGGTCGGATATCGTTCGGACGAGCTTAGTACATCTTGACTAGTCTAACTTTCGGGTCAATCCTACGAGTGCACCCTTCTACATCGACCGGTGCTGAAGTACTCCCTCAGAAGAAAAACCTTTCTAGGCGATGAATCAAGCGAAGCTGGATAAATCTTGATGACCAAAAATATAACTCAACCATCAAATTTCTTCCTCCTAGTTCACGCCAAAAATAACAAAAATAAAAAAATCACAGCACCGTCATGTAGACATGAACTTTAGAAACTTTGGTAAAAAAGAAGAAGAGAAAAAAAAAAAGAATTAACTTACCAGACGACAAATAAGGCCTTTTTAACTTTTGGCCATAATGAAAATAACAATGATGATTTCGGTTTATTATTCGATGATACAGATCTGTCTCTAAATACTCGGTGTTCTTGGTCAAATCCTAATAAATCGGGTAACAGATGGTAGATGACACCACTAACCAGTAACCAACAGAACCAACGCAGCTGAATTAATCCGTCATGCGAGAGCGGAGAGACTCCAACTCTAGTAGACTTCGACATGCCACTGCTTGTTCTTCTTAAGCTGCGACAGCTTCTCTTCCCAGCTCTCGCCCCTCTCCACCGCGACTCTCTTCAGGGTGTCCTGGATACCCGGCATCATTCCTTTCAGCCCACAGAAGTAAATATGAGCCCCTTCGTCCAGGAGCTTGAAGATCTCATCACTGTACTCCTCGATCTTGTCCTGGACGTACATCTTGCCCCCCTTCTTGTTATTCTGCTCCCTGCTGAGCGCTGTGTCATACCGGAAGTTGTCTGGATAATCTCGGAGGTACTTGGAGAACTCGTCGTCATAGAGCAGGCTGTCTGAGTTGGCAACACCGAGGAAGAGCCAGGCAAGGCCCCCAAACTTGTACGTGGGGACAGATTCCATGAACATGCGCCGAAGGTAGCCTCGGAATGGGGCAATGCCAGTACCGGTCGCGATCATTATGTGAGTGGCATTTGGGTTGTCTTCAGGCAAAAGCATGATCTTCCCAGAAGGGCCTGCAAAAGATACAATTATCATATTCAAGCTCTCTTTCAGTATCAGACATGCATGATGGTTGAGCTCCTAGTAGGCCTGGCATTATAAATGAGATATACCAAAAGTAACCCAGGAAATTAACTTAACAAATGCAAGGTAGGCATAATTTGGACCATAAAAATTTGTTCGAACTGTTTGACTATCAAATTGGGCAAACAAAAATTACAGTCTCTATTTGAGTAAATCTCAAACTATCTTTGAGGAGGGAATTGAAGCTATTTCAAAAAGTCTGGGCCAGATACTTTCCATAGTATATTACAGTACAATACTTCACGTAAAAAGAAAGTAAAGGGAAAAGTTTGAGAGTGATGAACTATATTGAGCTTCTGAAAATGCAAAACATCAATATCTGTCCTCTGTCTCATACTTGCAGTCTTCCAGAGTGCATTATTGAGGATTTCCACAGACAAGTGTTACTCAGTGGCAGATGGTGCCATATTTGGTCTCCCATTCTCAAAAACTAGAGTCCAAGACCAACAGCTGTCATACTAAAGAAATACTTTTAATTGAGCTCATATTTGCTAATACTTTCACAAACTAGTCACAAGTCTAATTGAATCATTCTACAAGTATCCAAAAGAATTTTATTTGTTTTTGGAATACCATCCAAGCTCAAGCAGAAATGGTAGATTGATTCTAGCACCAATCTGAAGGAGCCCTTCATCAATCTGAAAGACCCAATACAATCAACAGTTAAAACACAACTCTTAGAGGGAATTCTGTGTGAACTTTGGCTCTTGACCTTAGTCAATAGTCAAGCATTCTTTAAGCACTTCCATGTTATTGATGAAGAACTGCACATATAAATTGCCAAACAGGTGGAAGGCCAGCATCCCAGGCTTCATTAAAGACAGAAGCTGAAAGTCTAAGCAGTTATGATTGTTATCCTATTCGGGCATACACAAATATGCACAAACTACAAGGCATCAGGATAATTTCTTGCAACTACCAATTCTTGGCCGATTAACTGGAAAAAGAATTTGTATTCAACCCTTCATTTAGTGATCATTAGAGATTTTAATTCAAAGAGGGCACTCCAGACGCACAAACCAGGAAAAATAGTCAGCAATACCTGTGATTTTAACTTTATCTCCAGGCTTTGCATTGCAAAGGAAGTTGCTGCACACTCCGCTTTTAGAAGGATCCTCCTTTCCTGTCTCAGGATCATAATAGAGAGCTCGGCGGACACACAAGCTGGCCGTTCTACCATCAAAAGAATCTCCATATCTGGTAGATGCAATCGAGTAAAGACGAACATTGTGAGGGTTCCCTGGTTTCTTTGGATTTTCACCCTGCAAAGCCACATGAAGACAATGATTATGGACTACTCAGCACTGAGTTTATGATTTAATAAAAAAATTCTTCAAACAAAGCATGCTTAGAAAATTTGGAGCAGCTGCTCAAGTAGAAACAACTCAAATGACGCAAATAAGCATTGCAAAAAATGAGAGCGCAGTAAGTCACTGCGATTTCAAATACATTGCCAGAATTCACTTTCTTTCTTTTTTTTTTGGGGGGGGAATTCCTTGAGTGAAATGGCACAAATAATTGACACACATCAAGTACTTTAATTCAAAGTCTCTTCCAACACTATATTAATCCTTATCAAGGGAATTTGACAAGGGAAATTAAAAGGAAAGTCTTCTTGCTTTTGCTCAAATCATCAGTTACTCAAGCCGCCCTTACACATTCGTCTAATCACAACACAAACTAGAAAGCCAAAGTGGAAAAGATAAGGATTACGGCTTCATGACTAGCAACTTACAGGAGGAATAACACCATAGCTCTGTCCTTCCCAATAGGGGACGTTGCCGCCATGATCAATAACGACATGACAAACCTCACCAGGCGCTTTTGGGCCTACAAGCCTCTCAACAGACACAATGGTTGCTGTATAAGGCTCCTTTGGCTTGAATGTATTTAATGGGGGCTCTTTGGCATCCTCAAGTTGCAATGGTGAGACAGCAACTTTTGGTGCATTTGCTTGCTGCACTGACATGCATATTGTATACCCTTTCTTGGATCTTGCATTCTTGGTACTCAAGTCCAATGTCAATACAGGTGCCCGCAATGTACCACAGAAACTGAGAGTATGTGCCTGCAATTCATTAAAAACTGGTTAGCTTAACAGAGTAACTAAATTTACACAACGGGTAGAACAGAATGCTGCTACAAACTTTAGTATAGAAATAAGAATTTCATAACAAAATTTTTGAATTGTTCAGTAACCAGTGGGATATAAACCAAGAATGGAAAAAGAGAACTCAGCCAAAACTTTGAAGTGACTCATATATACTTCATCATATTAAGGTGTGCGCCACTATTCTTAGAAGCGAAAAAGCAACTGAATGCATGCCCTATGCTTCACCTTACTCGTAAATAAACAAAGAGAATGCCATATGGCCGTCTGGTAACCTCTGTATTAAAATTCCTTATTGGCTGCTGCTCAATTTGCATTTGGATCAAATCCAGCACAGTAGACTCCATTTCACAGTTTGACAGTGTATAGCAATTCAACTAGATCCAAAATACTACTCTGTACAAGCTCAGAAAAAAAATTTCACTCATGTTCACAACAAAATTGCTTTGAACACAACAGATAAGAGTTGTGGTAGGTGTCCTCTATGTACAATTAGACAAAAGAGGATTAATATGTCATAAAATATATTAACATGACTTGAAGTACGTTTGCTTTTTCCAGTTTTCCATTTTTGATTTTTAGTGAAAGAAAGTGTGGGAATATTTTCTCCAATTACAGTGACAAGAAGAGAGAAATTTCATGAAAATTTTTCAGATATTCTTATTTTGAACCATAAGTGGTGCAAAACAAGTATGAAATTACACACAACATGCCTACTTAAGACATTCACCATAGACCTTTCCAGAAGAGTTTTCATGAAAACTCCTTCAACAAAACAGAAGGCAGGAGAACAACTCCCCCACCATACACTACCTTCATGATCTAAAACTTTCCTTTTCTTAATTTCCTTGTATCATCCTTTTATTTTTATTTATAACGTTAATAGAACTGACTTAATACTCCAGCTATAAATAATATTTGTAAACTGTTCATATTTCATGACCTCTACTTGGGTATATTTTCTAATTTATACTCTGCAAATATTCTCTTTCTACCCATTAACTCCATCATCTTCTAGACACTTGATAGAAAGGTTGTATTATAAGATGACCACTCCTCTGCCACTATTTCATTTCTTACTTTTTGACAACTGGATATTCTTCTGACATTATCACTCAAATTTTACAGAGAAATGTTGAAAGTTTACCAGTAATGATGGTCATCTGACAAGTTCATCGCTTTAGGACAAAAATCAGTGACTAACTCTCAACAGATTGACACTAGAATATAGACAAGAAAATAACTGAGCATTCTTTCAAGAGATTCAATTGAAAGTAGCTTCAATCCAATCCATGACAAAATCCAGTACTTTGAAATAAATGGTTTTCATATTTGTAAGATGGAGACAGCTACATGGTTAAGATCTTATCGAGCATTGCCTTCACAATGGAAACATACAGGTGGCAAAGGCATGTAATGCATCCATAGCGTGTAAGTAAAAAATAATGCTTACCAAAAAAAAAAGAGAAACAAATGCCAATACCGATCTCAGACAATTATATGCCTATAAGAAATCCTTCAAATAGGATCTCAACATGAAACTTACAGAAGCGACCACTTATCAGAATCGCCATATATTGAATTTCTCCATTTTGGCAGCAACTTCAAAATATATATTCTCAAGTTTAAAACTTTTCCACGGTGACGCAACTGAGGAGTGCAACACCAAGAAGAATTTCTAGCCTCCTTGGGGTCAAGAGTTTCAAAATAAGTTTGACTTTTTCCCTGATCTCGCATTATTGACAATCTAACCAAAAGCATAATGCATGGAATGCATTCATTTTACCGGCAGATGCAATTGAAACAGAGAGACCACAGACACATGAAAAAGAAAAGAACAAAAGAACAGCCACCTTAAACACCGATCTTCTAATGGATGAATCGCTACCAACAGGAACAGCAACAGAAACCTGCAAGAACCACTCCACCGATCAGTTTCCCATAAACCCAAAAGCACAACAAAGAGTAAAAGAATCAAACAACGGAAAAGGGTAATCAATAAAGCAAGAAAACGTTAAAGAAGCGAGAAGAATTGTGCTAATCAGATAGAACCCGCCATCTGGGTCATTCCCAACTCCATCCCCACTTCCGTTTTCAAGAACCTCCCCTCACTTTTCTGTCGACCCCCCAACGGAAAAACCGAAAGACCGATCAACATCGAATGTAATCACATAGAACCCGCCATCCGGGTCATTCCCAAGTCCATCCCCACTTCCGTTTTCAAGAACCTCCCCTCACTTTTCTCTCGACCCCACAACGGAAAAACCGAAAGACCGATCAAGATCGAATGTACCCACCTGAGATACAGCCGAGTGCGCCATTGGGTGGATCGAGCGCGGCGGAATCGACTACGGTGGGGTATGCAAGAAACTACGAGCTGACAAAGAACATGCGATCTTGTTTAAGTAGGGACCGGACAGTGATCCCTTGGAGAGCGGCAAGAGACAAGTTTGGGGTTTTGGACTTTGGCTCCTCAAGAACGCCGCGGGTCTCAACTGGCTTTCCAATCTCTGTTGCCGAGTCTAAGCATTTCCTTCATATGGCCCCTAAAATAAATGCATATGCCTCAATTAATTTACTATTATAATAAAAAAAATTATTATAATAAGCTTGCTTATATTTTTGTCTAAAACTATTATAATAAGCTTGCTTTATATTTTTATCTCGGGTTACTATCCTGAAAAAACAACAGGTATATCTTTGACAAAATTATTATAAACTGATAGTTTCCGTTAAATTTCTAAGTTTGATGACACGTATAGTTGACTAGTGTACCAAATTGAGATTTTACTTTCTATATATTATAATTACACAATTTTTGTGATTTTTTTTGTGGTGTTAATCCAATTTAACAAATAGTATAATTATCACAAATGTACCATTTTGGGTTTTTGACGGTTAAATAAATTAGTTTGGAATGAATTTATTATGGGTATATCGGTTCATGATTTTTTATAGTCATTTGTGGTACATTTATCTCATATATACTAGTTTGAGGTTTTCATGATAAAAAAAAAAAAATTGAGTAAATTTGTCACATGTATCGTTTACGGTTTTTGAGTATTAATTTTACGGTTTCACTAGTGGTACTTGGTATTTCTCACAAATCAATCATTTTATCTTCTTCACTCCTATTCACTAAATGATTAAAAATATCCTCTACTCCGTGATTACATACCTCTTTGAACGTAAATTTGCATCCTCACTTTGATCTATGACAATTTTCACGTTCCTTTTTTGAAAATACCCCTCTCATTTCTTGTATCCATTAAAACACAACAGTAAACAATAAAATCTAGCTCCTTCCTCAACCACCGCAGATAGTCTCAAGCCTGAGTAGCCATTGCCAGCACTTCGAGGCTAGGTCTCGTTAGGCCCTCGTGAGGCTTGGCCTCGCGAGTAGATTTGCAACATAATCAATAGCAAAAAAAGTGACCTTTTTCTCTTTTCTTCTTCTTCCTTTTAGCTAGTCGTTGATGAGTTTCCGTGACTTGGTGAGGCGAGCTTGTCAAACCTCGCCAACCTCATCTAGCGCGAGGCTAGGTCTCATTAGGCCCTTGTGAGGCTTGGCCTTGCGATCACCCTCATGACTAGCAACCAATGACAAAGAAGGAGGGAGAAGAAAAGAAAAAAGAAAAAGAATAAGTAAAACATAATAAAAGTATTCAAAAAATTCAACAATTCTACCAAATGTATTTCTATTCGAGAATAGAAATTTTAGATGGTTACTAAATGCTTTCAAAAACTCAAAAATTATTCTCAATAACAGAATAAAAAAAAATCATTTATAAGCAAAAATGTTCCAAAATAGATTTTGGTAAAATTGTGAATGATTACCAAACACTCTCTAAGCTATCGATTGAGGAAACTTTACAACTTGTTACGCACTAATTTTTTTGTGTTTTGAATAATGCATCCTTTTTAAGAATTATTTCATATGAGATGTGTTTAGCCGATGTTCTTTAATTACTTGCTAGCATGTGAATTCATAATAAGAACTGCTTTCCTGATAAAATAAAGTGACAAAAACCAACATACGTCAATTTTTCTTAATTACATCGTCCCTATAATCTACATAGTGAGGCGGCTTATCATCCCTCCAGACGAATCTAGCCAGTTTGGAGAGCTACATAAGATAAAGTTAGTTAGGCCCTTCGCTTTATTGAGTCGTGGCGTCTGTTGGTAAGTTAGGGTCAAGACAAATTGGAGATTGTTAGTTCCCGTAAAACATGGTTAGGCAGTGTTTGGAGGCGATTTTGCTACTTGGGTGCGGGGACTAGAAGGGTCTACACAAGTTATCTTTTGCGCTTTTGAAAGATTCTTTGAGAAAAACATTGGCCCAAGAAAGTAACGAAATCTAAGGAGATTTGGTGCTTGGTCGGGATTTAGGGTGAAAGCAATTGTGATTTTGGTGTCCAGGTGATGAACGCACATAATTGGTACAGTTGATTTTTAGAAGTCGTCTATTCAAATCTTATCAATTGTGTGCAAATTGCTCGAAGTCATAACTATTTGTATAGGTCACAAGTTTTGATTTAAGGGCTGGTGTCTCCATCTAATAAATAAATATAGAAAAAAGGAAATCCCCATTATATGTTGTTAAACTACAAATAATAATCGCAGAGCACTTTGACCCATTGATGAGGGCTGGCTAATTCGCCATATAATCACAAAAATCATTTATCTGCTTATATCTTGGGCATTTGTTGTCTTGTATGAAAAAACTCCGTGACTTTTAGCATGTGTAGTGAAGTTGTAATGACGGGTTCATCAATTTCAAATTTTAGGATTACTTGTAGTATGCGTAATTATGCTCAAATTGATTGTTCGACAGAGACTAAAGAGCATGAGACTCTCGCGTGATGACATCAAGAAAGGGTAGCTGCGCCAATCGATCATTTCTGTCCTTTCACTTAGAGAAAAACAACTACAGATAAAGATTTGCATGATAAACGTCAAAATCAATTGTAAAAGATAGAGGAACTCCCATAGCACAAGGAACACGTCACGCATTTTGTAATTTGTCTTTACGACCCACCAACCTTTCAACCCTTGGCAGTTAGGCCTCCAACAAGTGGGGCATCAATTTGACCTAATTCACATAAAATAATGTCGGATCATGTCCAATCCTCTGACGTTAGCCTTTGGCACAATAATCTTCATTTGTCCCGACTTCTAACTCTGCAGCGGACCGAATATTCGTTTTTTTAGCTTTAGTCTAGAGGTTGTTCTTTTCGATTTACTAGCTCAATCTTAATTTTAAGCTTAATCATAAAATTCGAATTGATTTTTGACCCAAAATAAATGGGGAAAATCGAGTCAAATTAGCTGCACGAAAAGTGCTAATGAGTTATTTCTTTGCAATAAGAAAGGCGGTTGGGTATCAAATTGGTATCAAATTGGTATCAAAACCTTATTCTGCATGCGTCCTATCACCACGCTTCAAGTTTCAATATTCTAAAGCCTCAAGACCCTCGTGATACCTCACAAGTACACCCGGTAAGCATTCTCTTCCTCGAATACTTATGAAATCTGGTATGTCAAGATCAAACCAAATAGGGGCGGTAGAGATAGAGATTAATAACTTGGTTAGCACCATGCTTAAGGATTCTTGACATTCTCTAATTATCAAGATTTCTGCTCTTATACTTTATACGAAAAAAGAAAAAGAAAAATATCTACTCTTATAATTCTAATTATTAAGAGATCTCACGTTAATTCCACATCTCAAATATTTTAAACACGCCTAAGATTTAAATAGTCCAAAATAACCCTCATTAGGACCTCATTAATGGTAAGCTTGATGGAAAGAGCAAAAACATACCTTAAATATAGATCAATCGATCTAATGATTTTCATTGACCTTTCCTAAATTGTTGTTTCTTCTTTTGTCATGTATAAGTTACTCTTATATGTGAATCATCTAAGATTCGGGTATTTTATAAGTTTAGTTGTCAGGATTCTAATTTAAAAGAATATAACTAAAGTACATTTAGTTTTTAATGTCTCTCTAAGGTTCAATTTCTAATAACTCTATGAAATTATAATTATTTAGTTTAATTTTTCTAGAGGAGTTCTTTGGTTAAAGTTGTGGACTCTTTATTATAATTTGTACATAAGATATCTCAATTGACAAAGATTACCAACAAGGTCAAACCCTTTACAAAATCCATTATAGAAATATGCTTTAGTACTATAACTGTAAGTAAAGTAGAAGAGAGGAATGGAGTTTGTATAAAAACAATGAAAAATAACATGAGATGGTGGAATAAAAGGTTTGTTTTGGTTGATATGGACATTTTTGTATTTTTATGAAAATGTGTGGCTTCTACGTCTGCATCTGCGTCTTCAATAAATAGCAACTTCTACTCTTTCCATTTGTGATTTTGATTAAATGGTTCTCTTAGTATTATTTTCGTCAACTCAATACATTAGGGAATGTTACAGCCATTTAAGGCTACGTTTGGTCGTCCGGATTTTTAATCGGGATAGGACTGGATAGGATAGGATATGAAATCCTGAGATTTTTTTATATCCTGTCCATTATTTGGTAAATCGTAGTATTAAAGTCGGATATGTTTTTATCATATCATATACATTTTTTTTTATATAAACGTCATATCATTATAAATGAATTTAAATGTTCATAAACGGAGATAGTGAAAATCTCTCGTAACCCTATTCTTTAGTTTATTTTATTTTATTTTTCCTCTTTTTTATAGTATTTTCTTTATTATTTATTTTTTCCCATTTCATCATTATTTAATAAAATTTTATCAAATAGTAAAATTTACTAACATACCTCAAATATATAATAAATATAAATATTTAATTTATAGATTGAATGTTTATTATAAAATAGAATTAAAATTGAATATATAAATTAAAATAGGATTAATTAAAAATGATTTTTTTATTTTTAATTTCTTAAATTATAATTCAAATATTATTTATATTGAAATATCATTTCAATTTTATTAATTTAATAAGTTTGTTATTCGAAAGAAATAACTTTCTTAGTATGGACATTAGAAATCCTATCCACCTTTATCCCACCTCCCCCATGAGATAATTTTATCATGTCTATATCCCATTTATATCCAACTTTATCCTGTCTTGAGCAAGCATCAAACATAGGATAGGATAAATCATATCATATTCTGAATTTTATTCTGACTGCCAAACATAGCCAGAGTGTGAAAATAGTGTGAGCCTTATTACAGTTATCATGGTTAATTATCATGACATTTATATCATCATGAAAAAAATTATTATTATTTTGACAATTACAATTGTCGTAAATATCTTGATAATTTTGCCTATCATGACTATCAAAATAATCAAAATAGTGCAATGTGAGATCTCTACTCTAAAACTCATGATCTGAGTCATATAATCCAATTTGATTTAACAAATTTCAGAAGGAAAATATAAGAATCTATATATGAAAATCAATTATGATATATAAAACACAAATGATTCAAAAGCATTAAAAAAAGGAGTGCAAATATTTCATAGAAATTTTTTAAAAAATATTTCCATGAGAATAGTAAAGTGATCGAGGTAATTCAACCAACTAATTGAGGTGAATCTCTTGACTCTCTTAGTAAATCAATTCAAAACCCCAAAAAAGAAAAAAAGAGAAAAGGAGAATTAGAAATTTCCGCTTTCCACCGCCCCTTGCCATATGTCTCCACCGCCGACGCCTATGCTCTCAGTCGACGTCATCGCCTGTGATTTTCTCTGGCCCGACCATGGCTCGTCCTCGTTGTCAATGAACCTAAGCTCAACGGGTCCGCTTGAGTGCTAGATCCCATATCCGAGCCCGAGCAAGCCCTAGATCCAACATAGATGGCTCTACTCAACCTCGGATGTCGGCTGATCCGATGTCAAATGAGCTAGGTGATGATTGGATCTGTCATGTAGAATGTTTGGTAATGATTATACTACAACGCCAATGATTTTCAATAGAAATTTACCACACTGATTATATTGAAATTTCACACAAAAATTTAAAATTAAACTGACAAAATAAAAAAAAATTATGATTAAACCAATATCCATACAATATTTTTAAGACTAATTGTTTCGTGGAAAAAATGACATTTCTGAAAATATATTCTAGGAAGTCATTTTTTAAGAAAATAACAATTTTTTTTTATGTTCAAGTGAAATTCAAAAATGAATTAGAAATTATTTTCAAAATGATAATCTTTTTTGATGTTTGGTAGAGATTTGAAAATGAATTAAAAAATATTTTTTGTTATTTGCTATGAAAAATCTAATTTGATTTTCCTAGGGAAAATAACCAACAAATTATGTTTACTTATTTATTTCTTCTTCTTTTTCCCCATCTTTTCTATTTATTTTTATTTATTTTTTTCCCTTTTTTTCCTTATTTCTCAATTGGTCACCTACAAAGGCGATTGGCCACAAGTAAGAAACAAGCTCGCCCAAGGCCAACAATGCTCAAGCGAGGCCCCATCTTGCCCAATTTATGAGCTTGAGGCCTTGCCAGAGTAGCAAGGTTGAAGGACCAAGCTCAAGGGTCGAAGGTTGAAACTAGATCAACGAGCTCAAAGCTCGCTTATCTAGTGAGGTTGAGCCTTGTTGGGCTCGGGCAAGGTTGGGGCGAGACTCATTAGCCTTGGGCGAGCTCGTCCCTCGCTCATGGTTGTTGCCATGGTTAGTGCCTGGCTTAGGAAGAAGGAAAAAGGGAAAAATGAAAAGAATATATATATATAAAGAGAAGAGGAAGGCGAAGAAGTGCGTAGAGGAGAATCTGGGTCTGGGCAAAAGAGAAAGAAGAGGGAAAAAAATTTCATCTTTTTGAAAAGATCATCTCCCCAATTTTTAAGGTATTTTTTTTTCCATTGTCCAACAACATTTTCCTTGATTATTTTATTTATTGTGAACCAAATGCCAGAAAATCTGAATTTTTTTCTTTTGAGAATTATTTTCTTGGAACAAATGGAGCTTTGAATAATTTTTTTGCAAGATGTAACGGGGATAAGCACCGAGACTGGACAGATCCACTTTGCCTTTTCTCAAGACAAATTGGGATGTCATATAAGGAAGGTTGTTGAAGATCGTTCTCTGAGTCCAAAAAAAAAAAAAAAAAAAAAAGATCGTTCTCAATATTCCACGCAAATGCGACGACGGGCTCCCATTTACGAGCAAATGATAAACCCACTTGAGAGAGTACTACTGATAAATTTGAGAATCGTTTTGTCTGATTGAAAAAGATCTTTTCGACGTGACATTGGAAGTTCTTCCTCGTGAGCCTAGAGTTGCCCTCTTTGGATCCTTTCATCGGGGATTTACCAGCCTGGTATGCTAGGAGAAGGCAGTGACCTCCTCCCAGGTGGGATCCCACCGGTAGAACCGGTGTGCTGCCGTTTCTCATTTGCTTATGAGTTTTTCTAGTGGGTTAGGCATATCATTCGGCGAAGCGTCTTGTCCAAGGGGCGAAGTTGGCATGTACACACGTTGTTTTAGCGGAACACGCCGAACGAGTCACATCAATTGCTTTAAACTTAAATTGGGATAGTTGGACACGATTATTTTGTTGCGATATTTAAGAATGTATTTAGTAACATTTTTACTTTTAGAAATAATTTTGTTTAGAAATAGTATTTTTCTTACATCTGTCATCTAAAATACTTTTTGAGTAAAATAAGGTGTTTGGTAATTACACAAAATTTCTTTTTACGGAAATAGAAAAAGAATAGTAATGTATTTTGTATGACCTATAATTTTTTTTTTTGTAACGTATAATTTCTTTTAATTTTTTAATAATTTTTTGAGATTTTTCTTTTTTCTTTTTTTTTCTCTTCTTCTTCCTCCTCTAATTGGTCATTAGGTGGCAACGACCAGTGGTGGGCAGTGGTTGATGATGACTAGTAGTGGACCAATTAGAAGAGGAAGAGGAAGAAAATAAAATAAAAAACTTATTTCACAAATTAATCCCGAAAATAAAAAAGCAACTTTTTTTAACTCTTGTTTTTATTCCAAATATATTCTTCAGTCATTTTTCTAATTTAGAAAATAAAAAAATTAACCGATATTATCAAATATATTTATTTTTTTCTTTTTTTTATTCTAAGAAACAAAAGAACAAAAAAATATAGCGCTAGAAACGTTAACAAACGGACTAAAATGCAACTAAATCGTTACAAGGAGAGAGTAAATAAATGCGGCGCCGTTGGGTTTGGGCATGAGCTCGGTCCATTAAGGACCATGGGCCTGGAACGGGCCCAAGAATGCCGGGCTTTGCTCCAATCAAAAGCCCAAAAGATAGTAACGATTAAGGAAGATCCATCGGCCATCCTCAGCCCTTGATCGCGGGGGACCCACGAGATCCGAAGGCCGAGATGCCGCTGCTGCACGCGCGCGCGCTCCACACGATCTCGCCCGCCCAAAGCGAAAGATTACATATCATCGCCATTTTATCAGGACTCGGTGGTTTCAATTTGCAACGGTCGCTGCGTGGTGGTGGTGCTCTTCCGCCGCCGTACGGACATGGGCTCGCTCTCTCTCTCCGGCGCGCCGCCGTGCCTGCGCTTCAGTCCGCCGCCGTCATCTCTTCGTCAGGTACTCCTCCCTCCTTCATCGTCTCCTCCTATGTTGACCTGCGCATGTCGTGGTTCAGTGTACATAGCCATTTTTGCCGGGGGAATGATTTGATGCGATGGAGGAAATGGAGCGGAGGTTCTGATCGGTTCGGGTTGGAAAATCAGGGTTTCTGACGCGTAGTGTGATTTAGTTTCCACTTCGGAAGCTACTTTAGAAGCTACTTCTTAGCTGGAGGACTCTTTTGTTTGATTTCTGGTCAATGTGCTTTGACGTCTTACAGGCTCGACCGCCTAGGAATGCACGCGGCTGGTGTTTGGATATGGGGAAGTTCAGGCCGTGCTCCAGAAGGAGGTATATAATCTGTCTGTTTTGGGGGTCCCTGGTGGTCGTGTTTTCTGTTGTTTCGGTGATGCTGTGGCATGACGATGATCGAGCTTGTGCATGTGATGCGGGCTCTTTTCATGGTTTCATTAACTCAAAGAATTGTGGTTTATGACTTCTCTGTCTTTGTCTCTGTCTCTCTGGTTTGCACAATTCTGTAAGACTTTAGGATCCTGCAATTAGTCCAGATTTCTAATTTTGCTCATTTATTTTCTCTATAAATGAGTCATATCTGAAATTTTGAAAGACATTCGTATTAGAGCCTGCCCTGTTTGTTATCTTTGTTGGTCATCTGACCTGTTCTCTTTATTCTTGAATTCAATGTAAGGCTTCTGACCCCAAGCAAAGAACATGTGGATGTATTATTCAATTGGGCCCCTTTGTTTGTGCTTCTGTATAGATCCTCCCAAATTTGTCACGTGGTGGTTTTAACAGAATTGTGCCAAAGATGTATTAATGATAATTGGATGAAATGGTTTCTTTGACCTTAATCTTCTCCCTGTCCAACTTGAACTCATAAGTCTAAATTTTTGTTTAGATTTTCCTTTAACGGATTGCTTATATACTATATAAGACTGCTCAATGTTGGACAAACAGTATTCCACCGTCTTTTTTTAGTATTTGCCAGATGTCTTTTATAGTTTTCGTAATGCATAGTTCCCAACTCATAGTTTTGGTCTTTAGGCCTGCATGTGTTTAAATGCGGTGGGTATCTGTGCATTATGTGGTTCTCATCAACTTTTTATATCTGAGAAGAATAATAATAGAGTGGCACATTTGGGTCTAATAATACAGGAGAACTTTGATATGTGCAGTCAGTAACGATGCAGAAGAAGCTTTCAAAAAGACAGTAGAAATTGACAAGTTGATAGATCTGCTGAGGCATGCAAACCCACAGGAGGTGAGTGGATGATGCCTTGCTTTTCTCTCCTAATTGGTAATTGGATTGGGTAAAAACTTTTCATTTAGGTAAGAAGTCATTGTATTCACATTGAGAGAGAGAGAGAGAGAGATGGTGATGATGATGATGATATTGATACAACTGGTCAATAACTTTAAATGTAAATATACTTTCCTCCTGATTTTGCCTTTCAATCTTCATGCAGGTTCAGCAAATTGTTGGGGAGAACATCCTGGCCTTTAATGAGGGATTCTGGATTAGACTTGCTGCAAGAAGCGATACCTGCAAGTCAGACGATGATAAAGCATGGTTCTTGGACTTGTTTGATTCTACTGTCTTAATTTTTCCTTTGCTAAATCAGTCGTTAGTATTTGTTGAGAAATGGTTTTGACATCATTTCATATCTATGCAGAAAGATTATGAGGAATTGGCTCTATCTGTGATGAGCATAGTGGACCGCCTTGTCCATAAAACTAATGTATCTTTCTCCCCTTCATTTACATGCACAAGCACATATGGAAGATTCACCTTTAACCCTGGCTTGTCTATTGAGGGTCTTTGTTTTGTTGTTATTGCACCTTATCTTTTTGCTTGCTTCTGCAGGAAAAGATAGAATCTTCAACTGATGTTCTCAAGGGAATTTTAAAGCCTGTTGTTGATGAAAAGGAAGAGATTTCCTGGCCTCCTAGAGACCCTGGTGCTCTTAAAGCAATGGAGGAAGTATGTGTTTATAATATTTTCTGAGTTGTTGCTTTGCTGTGGCAGTTTTAGTGCACATAAATGATCTAGACTACATTTGTAACTCATCGTTCCATGCATACAACAAAAGCTGAGCCTTATCCCAGTGAATGGAGTTGGCTCATTGTCTATACACAATGAGGATAAATTTGATTTTGTCTATTGTTCATCAGCCAGTCGCATGATTTATTTAGGATCTGTCAGGGGCTTCTACTTTTAAGTTGGTGATTAATTTGTGGAACTCACACTTTAAATATAATTAAGCTTCAAATATTGAAGAACATTCGATATTTAAATATTATAGTATAGCATTGTATATGATCTTCATAATATTACCACACATGGGAGGAAATTTGCCAGGAAAAGTTAGAAGTAGCTGAAAATGGCCAGTAAACATGGCTTTTACCTTGCCTTCCGTTTTTCATCAATCTCTTGACCTCCTTATAGAGTAAGAAGATATTTTTTCTTCTGAAGGTGAATTGTTTCTCCGGGAGCTTCATTATCATGTCATCCTATCTCATCATTGCACTCATAAGACACTTTGTGGTTTATGTTGTGATTATATGTATTGAGTAGAGTAGATTTTTCCTAGGAAGTAATGCAAATGGAGCAAGAAGGTCAACTAGATGAGGGATTCCTCTCTGAAGTTAATGCACAGTTAAGACAAGTAAGTCTCTTTGCCACTTCTATGGACATCTGCTTGAAGATATTTTGGTTATAGTTGCTGTTCCTGATTATGATCTTTCTTTTATCCATTTACTCAACTATTGCTAGTTCTTCTCCTGATCATCGTCTGTCTTTTGTGGTTGATATTGATTTCTTCATTCCATGATGGAAACTCAACTCAAATGTGAGGTAGAGTGAGAAAATACGCTTGTATATATTTTCGAGGGTTGACATTTCAATTTCATCATTTATTGTTTGTGCTGATAAAATTTCATACAATGAAGATATATTTGATAATACCATCTCTGTTTTGTTTCCTTTGCAAACAAAACTGCATGTTAATGCCAATTTCTCTACCATGAGTTTTTTTATGCATATTATTAGGTTTTTATATCTGCACCATGTGCAGGCAAAAGAAGATGGAGACAAGCCCGGGCTTGTGGCTATGCTACAGAAAGTCTTGCAACTTTATGCTTCCAGAGTTCTCTCTAAGCGCAGTTATGCCAAGAGAGGTGAATAATAGTGAGCAAGTTGATAATTATTATGTTAACCTTGAAGGAGGTAGGCTATCTGAAAGGTTATAACATCAACTTCTTTTGGTGTTGACTCTCGATTGGATCTATATTTACATTCAAAGTCAAAAATCATAGAGGTAGGTGTTTTGAGGAAATATTGATGTTTCAATTAGTGAGGCAATTAGTTGGGGAGACTGGAAATTTTGGACATACAATATTTGTCTCTTTTTCTGGTTCTCCATGCTCCTTTCAGAATCTTTTCATATTTCTCTGACATGCCTGTAATGGGGCTGATATGAAGTTGACTTTGTGATATGAACAAATTGCAGGAAATGAAGTGTTGAAGGCAGAGGAGTTCCTGGAGGTCCTTATAAAAGGTGGTTTTCACATTAATTTACTTATGTTCAGTGCTTTATTTCTGTAAATTTGCCAACTTGACTGTAATGTGTCTTCATAAAGGCGTAAGCTTAGTCAATTTTTCAGTTCTTACTTGGTTATGTTTTTCTGTGGCCGAATTATATGATATGTTTAAAGTCATGCACAATGAGATCAATCTAGGCACAGAAAAGGTCATATAATTTTATATGCGAAGACTAGTTTTTGGGGAGCCAATTTTCTTGTCTGACTTTTGACTCTTAATCCAACCTTCTTTCAGTTATCAAAAGTCCATGAGAAACCAGAAGCCAAACCTAATTCATCCTTTTTTGTCTTTTAAGAGAAATATAAATGAAGAAAATTTCCTTGGAAATGTAAAAGCAAAGTTCATATCTCATTTTCATCTACATCTTTGATAATGTTTCAGTACAAATCATGAGGAAATGTTATATTTATGATTACTTGATGACAAATTGTCAGTATGGGATATAATGAAGTCCTGGCTTAAGTCAAAATTAACAGCTAAAGCAAGTAAGTTATGGTCAGAAACCAGAGCTTACCTCATACAGGCTGCAAGCCTGGTTTGAGTTTGAGGATCCTCCTTCATCTCTTTTGGCTACAAAAAAAGGTCATGCCACGTTGGGGATACGTTGTAAGCTAGCTAGCTAATTGTTCAAGTTGAGTGTACCTTCTAGAATGTTGCAACTCCACAGACACCAGGTCCGTCTTACAAAATGTCTGATTTGAAGATGAAAACGTTGTTCTTTTATCTTGGTAATAGTAGCTATTAAATGCAATAGTTTCATTATCTGGAGTGCATGCGATTTTCTTTTTTTTTCTATGGACAGACTGGCTATACTGGGCCAAGTTTGATTAGTTAATGAGATTTAAGGGTGATTGTTGGTAAATTGATTTTTTCTACGCTCAAAGTCAAGTGACAACCTATGTAAGTTGACTGTTAAATCCTAATTTGCCTCTAGATTATTTAAAATGTGGGTTGGATGATGATGAATTTTTTGCCTTTTGGCTTTGTAAGAATTTTATGGCTGACCTCTGGTACAAGCAGTTCTGAATTTAGAGAAAGCTTGTGAAGTACACTGTAGTACTGCTGTCTGGTGTTCTTCAACTATATACGTTTTGGGTCAATGAGCTGATGATTTTTTTTGTGCATTCTTGCTTTGGTGCCTCAAAAATGGACGGCTCATTGCAACAGCTCCAGAGGAAGAATGGAATAAGCTATTGCTTGACGGCATGACAGTTGGTAAAGGTGATGTTTCACCGGAAGATTTATATGCAGTCATAAAGAAGCGGATAGAGCGGACTTTGATCCGAACAGTAAGTCCATTTCTTGACCTTGCCTGCCACATATTGATGAGTTATATTTTTGTGTCACTTCTCTAGCTAGCTCTTTGATATCGCTGACATTCCATTTTCCTCTCTTACCAGGAAGGAGGTTCTTACCAGCAGAGGGTCCTCACGGAGTATCTAAAAGGCATCCAATCAAGAGCAGAGGAGATCGTACAAGTATTACAAGGAAGAACTAAATAGTTCATGTGCAGTATATATAGGTTTCTTGGGCGGTGCATCATCCGCACATGAGCATAGCTAGTCCTTGGTTCCACACAAGAAAGAAGAGTACAGCAATTCAGAGCACTCTTATTTGCTACGATGTCCTTTGTGTCATGGGTTCTGTGAAACTTCCGATGAGGCAGAGCCATCACAAACTGCACAGCAAAGTCGTTTCAAATCTACGTATGTTCTCAAATGGAAAATTTGTTTGATGCAGGTCTTTTGAACGAGAAGAGAGGAAGTGAATAGAGAGCTTGTTTAGTTAAATGGTGACCTTATACCTTGCTTACGAGAACCACAGTTCCGGATTATAAATTCAAAGACCTGAGTATAAATTCCACTAAAGCTCGGTTAATCACGAGTCAAAATTTACCCCTCGAACTCCATAAGCAGCAGAGCCATGGAGGCTCAAGCACAAATACAAAACTTAGCACACAGTCCAACGAACTGTTACTCAACTCCGTTAATCCATCTAGCAGTCTGCACTGAGATCTCTTATGAGATTATTAACAAGATTTTGTTCCTCAAATCAACTGAACGCTCAAATCTAACTTTCACAAAAGAACATGTACCTTAACGACACTATCAGAAGAAGGAGAACCTTTGAGAAACCTTCCGGAAATAATTTAGGGTAATGTCGAGTCATAAACCGTCATCTGCACCGCCCCTCTCTCTCTCTCTCTTCTCTATTGCTTGATAGAAGCCACCCTCTCTAGATATTTCCTGAAGATAAAGCTACCAACTTGAGCAAGTTGGCAAGTTGACAACATGCTGAGATGTGTGTGGAGACTTCCTCCACCGACCTAGTATTAGTATAAATAGGCAGACCCTCTTACCATTTACATTAAGAAGAGCGAAGGGAACATCTGGTGGGAGCATCGGAAGAGTAGGTCTCCTTGTGTGAGGAGAGTGTATTAAAGTGAGGTGTGTGGGAGTGACGTGAGAAACTTATGAGTAGGTAAGTGTACGATGATGGCACTTACACCTACGACAAACATCCACCTAGACATTTACTGGAATGGCAGTGCACCTTGTGTCGAGTTCCTTATTCCCCAAATTTTACATTATAAGGTCCTCTAACTATGCTCAAATAACAAAATTTAAGGAGCGCATTGGTAATTCTGCAATGAAACCTCTAAAGGGAAATTTACATGCCTCCTCTTGCAGGCGCCCTTAATGAGACAGCTTCCCCTCCGTATTATCAGCCACGATTCTAATTCAGTTCATCTTCATTTTAAGACCGTCACAAACCAAATTCAAATATGGCAATACCCAAGCCTGGTCTCTATCGAAATCACCCAAAAGCCCTTACTCAATTCCTATTCTTCCCTAATTCACTCCCTTTATTCTTGTTTTCTTTTATCCATTGATGTTTGTCCCTCTCGCCCTTTTCCTTCTTACAGATCAAGAACCACCAGATTATACTTGAGAATAAAGTTTCTGAGATTACCGACTGAAGCTAGAATCCTCCCTGAAATATACAAGTAAGTCAGGACGAGAGTCTCAAGATAACTATCCCCTGAAAAATCAGCAATCACTCAAACCAAAAATCTGCATTTTACCAAATTTTGTTATTATTTTTATATATCTTGAATGATCTTGGATTTTTATTTTTATTTTTATTTTTAAAATAGACATCAGTTAGATGAGATCACATGGGAATCTAATTGATCTGTGTTTGTTGTCTTTATTTTTGCATTCTTTCACGTATATTACATATTTTTCCTTTCAAACTAAGGTGAATTATATATGGTGCCCACTGAATTTGAATTGGTATTGGTGGAACTTAGGAAAATTACCAAAAAAATTCTAAACTTATTGTACCTATACTGATTTATTAATCCTTAACCTATTGGACAACAAGGGTGAGGAGGCCCTCACCCAACCTGGACCAAGTGTGGGCTTTGCAATCCTCACCCGTTGCTGGCAAGAGTTATAAAAATAAAAAAGGGAAAGAATAAAATTAGAAAAAATTTAAAAAGTTATCATGTCAAAACCGGTCATATCACTTAGGATGGCTAGTACTGACTACACTGCTATGTCAATGATTTTTGGCCAATTTTGTTTGAAATGACTAACTTGGCAAATTGTCAAAAAGTTTAGTACTAAATTGGCCAAATTAAAATATTTAGGATTAGATGGATACAAAAGCAATAGGTTTAGGACTTTATTAGTAATTTTCTCGATGAAACGCATTCTTTGATTATCCTTTCATGTGATTTGTTTTTAAACTCGTACATTCCCACCGTCGAAATATTTAATAGCACTGTTGGCATTTTAAGCAGCGCTTCCGCCACTGTTCCAACCTCAGCAACATAATGGTTTTAATTTCTTGATAACACTTTGGCTGTTACTCTTAATTTGTTTTTCAGACCATGTGTTACCACATGGAGCTACTCCATAACATAATTTATGGCAGAACAAAGAATATTATATTAAATGCAGGATTTGACAATTCTGGAGAACTTACTAAATGTTAGCACCGATGATTGGAATTAGCAGACTTTATTTCTTATACAGCATGATTGTTGACTTGAAAGCACCAGTAATCACTAATCAGACCATTGATGAAGTCGATAATCACCCGGGTTCCAATCGCACACACTAAACTTAGGAATTCCATGCACTTTGTCACGCTGGGAAGATTACACCCTTGGTCCACTTTGGCGCAGTACATGTATGAGGAAATTTCATGTTGTTCAAGCTTAAATTTTTTCTTTATTCAAGGACTTCCCTAGCAATAGACGTACAGGTCTTGAATTTTTTAGGTCCAATCATCTTCTACTAGATGCAGATCCTCAGTTCTATCGACAGTTTATAATGGACAATCATGGAGAGGTAAAACTACGAACTTACTCCAATCAAGCCTACCGACCGAAGTTCAGTGAACATGATAACATTGCGAAAGTCTAAACAGCAAGTCATCCCAAAACTGGTAATACACACGCCTCCATGACTGGATAAATATCAGAGGACCGCAAATTACCGAGAAGCCGACAACAAATCCAAGTGCCATGCTCATGTAAAACGACTTCATGTCAATCCAGCCATTTTCCTCGTGATTTTTGGACCTTTGAGTTGGAACAGCATCTGCTTCTTCAGGATTGGTAGTCATTGGGCAACTTTTGTCAAGTGGAAAACCGCATAGTCCTTCATTACCTTCAAACGAACCTTCTGAAAATGTGAGAAACTGTTTCCTTGCTGGGATCATTCCAAAAAGTTGATTATTGGAGAGGTTCAGGAATGAAAGGAAGTTCAGATCTGAAAGCTGCACTGGAATTGTCCCATTGAGGTAGTTCTGTGACAAGTCTAGGGACTCAAGCTGCTGTATTTTTCCAAATGAGGGGGGGATAGGACCTGAAAGCACATTGTGCGACAGGTTGAGAAAATAGAGTGCTTGGAGATCTCCCAACCCTTGTGGTATTGGACCCTCCAATCTATTGCTCGAGAAGTCGATTGAGGTGAAAACTGTTAGAATCTTCATTAGCTCAAGCTGCAGACCTTTGAAAGTAACACTAACAGTGTCCTGATAAGAGAGCTCGCTCAACCCAAGAAACGGATATTGAAGATGGTCAAAGTGCGAATTTACCTTCATGGCCTCCCAGGACATGAGGAAATCTTCAGGAAGCATACCGCTGAAATTGTTGAAAGCTAGGTCAACGATTTGAAGCATTTTCCATGTGCCATTAGTGACTGGACAACCAATTTGCCCATAGAATTTGTTGGAATGCAGAACGAGGACTCTCAGGGTAGATATGTTCTTCAAGTGGCACGGGAATACATCCTTAATCCAATTGTTTCCAATGTTTAGCACCTCTAACATGGAACATTTTGCCAAAGAAATCGGAAGCTTTCCTGTCAAGAGATTACCATTAACATCCAAAGTCCTCAAAAGGCATGTGCCTGGGAATGCATGCGGAATTCCTCCAGTCAGGTTGTTATTCCTCAAGTTCAACACTTTGAGAGTCTTTAACATTAAGCACTGAGGAATGGTTCCCATCAAATGGTTGTTGGAAAGGTCAAGAACCTCGAGATATTGGGCTTCACAAATTGATTCTGGGACAGGGCCATGGAAATAATTGTTTGAGAGAGAGAAGAAAATTGTGAAAAACAGGTGTTTTCCAATATCATTTTGGAGAACTGAACTGAAATTGTTACTCGAGAAATCCAGGTAGACACAATTCGGGGGCAGAGGTAACGTTTTCCCCTGGAGCTTGTTTCGGTGGAGGTCAATAACAGAGAGATCAGAATGGAAAATAGGCAAAGGTTCTTCCAATTTCTCGAATAAATTGACAGAAAGATTGACATAATAAATATATTTGCTCTCCCATATCCATTTTGGTATCTCTCCTTGAATTTGATTGTCGGAGAGGTCTAGATAGCTTAATGTGGGTAGATTTTCCAAGAATTTAGGGAATGAACTCAGCTGACAGGAAGCCAGCTTTAAAGTGGATAGAGTAGGGAAACCGAACACAGCAGAAGTGGAAGCAGTGGCATTAATTGACAAACGATTGTGGGAAAGATTTAGATGTGTAAGGTTCTTGAGCCCCTGAAACACATCAATGTGCAATGAGCCGCTGAATTGATTCGAGGAAAGTGAGGGGTACTTAAGTCCTCGAAGTCCAAAAACAAACGCTGGTATGGGTCCCTCTATAACGTTGCTGCTTAAATCAAGCACGGTTAATTGATAATAAGTGACATTTAGAGACCCACTCAGCTTACCAGAAAACTGATTATAGGACAGATTTATGATCTTGACCGAAGGAAGTGTAAAAAGAGACGGTGGGATGCTGCCCTCCAGTGAGTTGTTCCGCAGATCTAGATTTACAAGGCTTAGAAGTTCTTCCCATTGGGTGGACTTAATCTCTCCTGTTAGAGCATTGTGGAATAGCATAATCTGTCTTAGATTCTTGGACATACTGAACGAAGGAACTGAACCAGTAAGATTATTTAAAGACAAGTCCAAATAAGTCAGCTTTGACAGGTTCTCCATCGAGCTCGGGATTGATCCACTCAATCTGCAATTAGACAATTCCAATCTCGACAATTTTCTAAGATTACCGATTGAATCTGGAAGCCTCCCTGAAATATTCGTGTAACTCAGCACCAGAGTCTCAAGAGAACTATCCTCCGGAAAATTGGGCAAAGGACCCTGAAGAAGTTGGTTGCCTGATAAGTCAAGAATCTGAAGTGCCTGCACCTGAAAGATTTTACTAGGAAACTCTCCATACAACCCACAATAACCCAGACGCAGAGTAGTTAGATTGGTGAATCTGGCGAGGAACTCAGGAACCGTGGTTGACAGGTTGTTGCCATTGAGTTGAATGAATGACAAATGATGAAGATTTGCGAGGGAAGAGTCAACAGGACCAGAGAGAAGGCAATTAGACATGCTCAGCACCTCAAGTTTTTGTACTGAAGAGGACAATGCATGGCACCACTCATTTCCCTCAGAAGACAGGTCGATGCCATCAAGATGTAACTGTCGTAGCTCTGAAAGGTTTCTGATCAGGGTCTTCAAATTGGGACTCTTGATCTTTAGCGTATCAATTCCAGGAAAATAAAGAAGAGAAAGATCAAGAGTATTTAACTTCCTCAAGCCAGATAACTCTATCGGAATCTGCCCAGATAAATTAGCATTGGACAAGTTGAGATAAACCAGGCCACTGAGATTCGCAAGGCCAGGCGGAATTGCAGAGGATTTGAAATCGTTGAAAGCCAAGTTTAGCTTTTGAAGGTGCTTTAGCCTAAAGATACTTGACGAACTGTTAATATTGCAAGAGACAGATTCAAAGCTCAAGTCTAGATCGATGACCTTTCCATCCTCGTCGCACGTCACACCATTCCAAGGGCGAGCAGTCTGATTCCATGTAACCAGCTTCGAAGACACAGATGCATTGAAGACAAGGCTATTTTTCAACTCGACCAGCAACAATTCTTGATCGCTGAGACATGGATTAGAAGCCAATACCAAATAGATTCTGAAGAAATTGGCCCATATGAATGGCAAGAGAAGCCACGACAACTGCGAGGTTCTCATTGAGTACGAGGAGGTGTTTTGTTCTTATTGGAAGGCAGATAAACATGAACCTCCTTGGATAGGATTTCAATGGGACTCTGTTTGGTCTAATTCTTACCACGTCGCATCACTAATTTTTTAATTGCTATGCCTGACTATCTTAAATTGACTCGCCTTACGATTAAAAATTCATCAAATAACTTGTTTGAGCCAGTGGCGGCCGTTGGAGGGTATTGACTGTTGACGAAGAAATCCAAGGAAGAAAAAACAAGAGCATCGCTTTCCCTAGGACGTCATTCCCTGCTTTCTACAGTACAAGTTCCCCTCTAGAGAGCAGATATTCATGTCGCTCCCATTTTATATCTAAAAGGTTCACTTTTGGGAAAATAAAGAAATTAAATATGGAGCTCTCAGACTCGTCTTCTGGTTACATTTGGACTGATCTTCGCAAATTAAGGAATATGAAGACATCAGTCCGAGGAGATCACCAGTAAAAACCAAGTGATCTGTGTTTCTTGGTCTCTACTTTTGCGTTCTTTCACTTATGCCAGATTTTCCCCCTTTCAAACTGGGTTTAAGTCCTCATTGTGCCCACCGAATTTACAACTAATGGTCGAACGGTTTCTCTGATTATCCTGTCACATGATTCAGATTTAAACTCCTGAGGTACATCGTTTCTGCCTTCAAAGATATAAGCAAAATGTCGGGATTTCGAGTAGCGTTGCGCTTCTACTGTTATCGTTCCAAGCTGGTCTCCACTAAGGCGAACCTCATGAGGTTGCAAGATTCTTCAGTGATCTCCCTGAGGATGTCGGGTTCGATGTTGACTTGAGCCACTTGACCGAGTAATTCAGGCGAGGGGCCAGATACCACCAGAACAAATGGTACGTGAAATGGATGAGGATCGAGCGCGAGTACTCAACCCTTGGTCTGGCTACTGCTGCTTTCATTCTCTCTGTTTTTACCGTCATTAAGGCTTTCTTCGCCGCTTACGTATATTATCATCCCAAGAATTAACCAATCTCAACAACTCAGTCTCAGAAACATAAAAAAAATAAACTTAATCAGACCAATGAAATATGTGGCATGCCCAGTTTCATTTTTTGAATATTGCTTCGGCTGCTACTCGTAATTGGGTTTAAATTGCTTAAAACTTACATCTTCACTGTAATTAGATCATGTGCTACCACATGGTCCATGACAAACGAAGAGAATCATATTAACGCTGGGATTTAACATTTCCACAGAACTTACAAAATGTTATTGCAGCCAACCGAAATTAGCAAACCATATTTTTCGTACAAAATATATGCTGACTTGAAATCAGCAGTATTCACTAGTCAAAACAGTGATGAAATGAACCAGTCAACCAGGTCCAACTTCAAGGCCACGAACCGAGCAGGAATTTGAAAACCTTTTGAAATTGGAATTTTCAAACTGAAAGTTTCCATGCATCTTCTTAGAAAAAGCTGGGAAGGCCTTTGGTCCAATTTGGCGGCGAGTACACTAAGGGGACACACCTTCTTAGACATTTATGGAGAGGAAAAACATTGAACTTACTAACTACGGTCAAGCATATCGACCGGTAGCTTTAAGTTGACTTGGCTAGGAATGCAAAATTGTCCTTTCAGTGGAGCTTCTTGATCCCTTGATTTATAAAATTTTGTTGACAAATAAAACATAATTTTTCCTATGGACGGTAATCACATAATATTGATAATAAATTTGAAATACTGACAATGAGTAAACATTGATCAATAATTTATTGATTAATCCATTTGTAATTAGTGATGGAATGACAATTTTACCTTCGATAGACTCAATAGTATATTTTCACTTGTTTTAGATTTTACAAATGGACGTATAAGTATATGTTGCCAATGAAATAACAGTTTTATCATCCACAAATCTAACAATTGATCGACGCTAACTTTTACATTTTACAAGTGGGTGCATTTACTATCCACAAACTCAATATTAGAAAAACATTTATCGTGATGAGAATTAGTTTTAAGTGGTAAATATATAACTAGAACATTGACAGTTATAATTCACTAATATCGTTGCAAAATATCGTCAATATACATCATTATTTGAAATTATAAATGGCATCACAAATTTATTATTGAAAGGAAAATTATTCTATTTGGGCTAGACGTAATATTAAACACTTCTTCGTGATTATTAAATGACTCATCGTCGTCAAGAAACAAGAAAACAGCCGCCCCTCCCTTGTCTCAATGCAGCAAGTATCCTCTTAGAGGGGTAGTTGCATGCACAGAAAGAAAAGAACGATTTTAAAGTTGCGTCTGTTCCACATAAAACTCGAAATATAGAATACATTTTTTCAAGGAATAATTACAGACGAAAATAGTTAGGCATAATTTGCTATCGATCATGAAAACATTTTCTGTCAATTAACTTTTCTAAGCAATTTAACCAATGATTTTTTTAAAAATATTTTTTAAATCTTGAATTTATCTTAAAACAAACGCATCTTGAATTTCAAACGATAGTACAGGCTCCAATGACATATTCCTTTTGTGCTACTTTACAAGGCATTGTTTGTGATAGTTACTTTGCAATTTCCTCTTGTTTTCTGGGCTACAAAGGGGAAAAAAATGTTGGACGAGTTTGGCCTTTCGTGAATCAAAAAAATTGAACACCACCGGCGACGCTCATGAACGCAGTAGAAAACTTGGCTGAAATCACTCTCAAACGTCTCCGACGAGCCCATCGCCCCCGGCACACACACACTCTCTCTCTCTCTCTCTCTCAATTGAGGTAGTGCCGGCAGCCGTGGAGCTCCTATGGCACAGGCCTGGAGCTCAGGGTGGCTGCAGAGCCCTCTGGGACAGAGCTCACATCCACTGAAGCTCTGTACGAGCAGCTCGTGGGCATCCATGGCTGCGGCCCTGGGACACGATCTGGTCCACGGGTTGAGGTCGTCCAACCTCAAATCCGGACCAGATTCCAGGTAGTAAACATCGCTGGGCTCACACATGGGGTTTGGGTGACGCTCACAAACGACTCTTCGAGGGACGATCTGAGGAAAACCAGTTTCAGTATTTTCATTAGCACTTATCAGTTTTTTTATCGCTTAAAACTCTGGTTTACTTTCCAACAATTTTTGGCCAACAATATTTCAGTTTTTAATTTGTTAAGAATTAATTAAAGCGCCAACGTCATCTGCCACAAAGAAATGATGGTCACTTTTGTCCCTGGAGTAAAGCTCCCTGATTTTTTTTGGGACATTTGGTGAGGTCAGATTTATCCCCTGGAATGTGCACATGATCTTTCTTGGGATTTGGCCTAAAATTTAAATTAGAAGTAAGAAATTTTATGTACTTAAGAGAAATGATTTTTACAGACAATTATTAATTTTCTTTTAAGCATTACCAAAGGAGATGGTAGAAATTCGACTTCCAAGCCTTCAACGATCTCGTAAAGGAATCGACTGGGACTTCTCAATTGTTCAGCGATAAATATGGATGAGGTGATCAATCATAGATCAGAATGAAACTGGTGGATTCTCAATTGGATTTTACTATATTGCATAATGTACAGCTCACAATAGCTCATCATTAGCATCTTTTGTTAAGTATTAACTCGCTCTCTTATCTTCAGGCACAACAATAGTAGACTCTATCAACCATTTAACTACAAACCAGCGACAGGAGGATGATGACTGAATTTGTCACCTTTGCTCGGCCCTATGAGGCAAAAACCCGGCTCCTATGTGTTGTCCTCGGCGAATGCCAAGCGCCTCCAAGACCGTCCAGCCAGTAATCTGAAAGGAAATCTAGCTGGTTGAGTAGAATAACTCCTTTTTGCTGTAGGGACTTAATTGTCGGACATTTCCTTTTTCTCCTACCTCTGGCCCGGACCGAATTTGCTCATCTAACTCCTCAAAATCACCCCGAAGCCAAGGAGCCAAATTGATAGGTACAAGGATCATTCAAATCTCAAGTAGTAAAAAGCTGGATTTCAAAGGAGAAGTAAAACTGAAATTCAATATTTGAGAGAATGAGAGAATAGAG
Organism: Eucalyptus albens; assembly: GCA_014182695.1. Taxonomy (NCBI): domain Eukaryota; kingdom Viridiplantae; phylum Streptophyta; class Magnoliopsida; order Myrtales; family Myrtaceae; genus Eucalyptus; species Eucalyptus albens. The sequence continues at coordinate 3,009,313 of CM024649.1, forward strand.
CTCGATGGAGTGTAAACATGGCAACCGATTTTCTTATGATGGTCTCTCACGTGCTTATACGCAAACTTCTTGCCACAATCCTCATGGCTGCATACAAATGGCCTCACCTCAAGATGAACAGCCTTCACATGCTAATATAAATTTGATTTCTGTCAACGAGAAAAAACATCAGCTAATGTACAATCAGCAGCCATACGATAGATGAGCTTAAGCTTCAAAGTTCCAAAAAGTTATATTCCTTGCCCAGCAAGAATCTACTTATACTTAGTAGGTGACCGCATCTTGCTGTTGAAAAAATGTGGAGACAACCCTTAACATCACATTTGAATGCTTCTGAATCAGCCGAATTTTTCTTCTCATGCATGTGGAGATGCCGTTGAATATTCTTCCTCAACTGCTTTGTCCCACATAAGTCGCAATTAACTAATTGTTGAGCCAATCGCATGTGCTCCTTCAGATAGTCAACATTGCTGAAGTATTTCATGCACTCAAAACATAAAAGTTAAGTGAAATAACTAATTCTCCAGAGTCTTCAGTTTGACTATAGCAGTTGAAATGACGTTATTTTCGATTAGCATGATAAACAGCTCATAGATATCATTTGGCTTCACCAAGATGCCTTCATAATTAAGTGACTTACCATGAGAATCCTCAAGCTTTCGCAACTTCGATGCAAACTTGAAAACCTTTTCACACCCAACCTCCGAAGAACACATGCTGCTTCAGACTCTCACATTCACTAGCCGTTGACGGTTCCTCGTCATTGTGAATTTCATTTAAGTGCCTCTTCATGTTCCCTTGATATGGTAATGACTTATTACAACCATCAACATGATAGCTGAAAATCTTGCCTTTATATTGAAGAAAGTGACGATCCAAATGGTCTTTTCTCTTGTATCTGGAAGGGCAATCCTCTATAGAACAATTGAAAGGCCTCTGCAAATGAATTTAGCATATTGACACAGATACAAAGCATACCAAATCTCTAGATATCAATAGGGGGAAAAAACAAACAAACAAATAAACGATGCTTCAAACCTCAGAATAGAACATGTGTGACCGAGGTTGACTTGATGGATCTTCTCAGGTGATCCCCCAACTTGATACTAGTCCAATCATGATACAAGATTGCAGCGTCTTGCATTTTGGAGTCCTTTTTTGTGGGATCCAATGCTTCACGCCCTTAGGCTGCGTTTGGGAACAGCTTTCCCAAGTGTCTTTAGACACCTAAAGGCCTTTTGGCCAAATATCAGGTGTTTGGCAAAAATTTTAGAAGCCCCATTGAGCCAAAGCCAGCCTTTCGAAGATCGAAAGCCCAAGGCAGCCCTTGGGGTGCCTTGGGCTTTCAGCTTTGGCTTTGCATTTGTTTCCCTCTCTACTGTTCATCACACTGTTCAATCTTCCTCTTCGTCGAGAATTCTCGGATGTCAGCAGGCGAGGTGGCGACTCGGCCGGCGAGGTGGCGATAGGTCGGCAACGGGTTGGAGAGAGGCCGGCAACCGTCGCCGCACCCTAGCGACCGTCGCTGATCAGGCGCGCGACCTAGATCTAGGTCGCGTTGGTTGCCTAGGTCACGGCGAGGTCGGTTGCCGCGACCTCCGGCGACCACCGCGACCCAAATCTGGGTCGCGGCGAGGTCTGTCGCCGCGACCTCCGGCGACCCACGACCTCGCCGCGACCCAGATCTGGGTCGCGGAGGTCGCCGGAGGTCGCGACGACCCAGGCGACCCAGATCTGGGTCGCAGAGGTCGCCGGAGGTCGCGGCGACCCAGGCGACCCAGGACCTCGCCGCGACCCAGATCCTCCGCGACCTCGGGGTGACCTTCGCGGCACGGTGGGTTGCGCGACGGGCGAAGCTCGGCCGGCGGTAACCGGCGAAGCCTACCCTTCGCCGGCGCGGCTCGGCCGGCGGTAACCGGCGAAGCCTTGGCCGGCGGTCACCGGCGAAGCCTTGACCAGCCAACTTTCCTTTTTTTTAATAATAAAAGCATTTTACAAATTTAATTTACCCAAACACTATTTTGCACAAGTATATTTCACAATTGACTTTCACAAATAAATTTACCAAACACACTTTGCATTTTGAAAAACATCTTTGACTCAAAGATATTTGCATTTTCTCAATGACTTTCCCCAAAAGTCTTCCCAAACGCACCCTTACTATATCATAATCAGATGAGCCAACATACTTTATCCTGCAAGGTCTTGATCTCAGTATAGGTAAACTCGGAATAGACAAATGGAAGAGAACAAAACAGCTTCATTTTTCAACCGTAGAAATCGAACTAGTCAAGTCGTAGCATCAGAACTCGCAGCCCAAAACGAACCGAGCCGCTTACGAAGCATCACGAGGCAACGAAGCGAGGAGAACTGACCTGGTGGTGCGACTGGGCCTCTTGGAGCTGCAGATCCCGCGGTACTCGCGGTAGTAAATCCCACCAACTGGAAGAGACGCTTGGATCGGTGTTGTTCTGGGCCTAACTTGACTGGGTTCAAAGCGATTGTTGCGCACATTATTATATACGAGCATGAAGATGTATAGAGAGTTACCGTGAGGTTTTGTTGCAGAGATTGCGGAGGTAGATTCTCGCAATGGACATGGAGGTTGACAACGGTTCGGAAGCACGAGGTAACGAGAAGTTTTGGCAGAAGTACATAGAGTAAGTGAGTATTTATCTAAGATTTTTCTTTGCACAGGCACGGAAGCACATTCTCATTTCGGCACAAGTTAGAGGTCTCGATTGCCTGGCAGATGAGCATGAAATTCACCTTGAACTGTTGAGGAGAAGAAGTTCTTACCAGAAGATTCTCAATTAGTTTTCCGTTTTGGACATCACTTGGGATACTGCATCGTTCTTATTTGGGGCTATTAGCTGGTGCAAATGTCTTGACATTTGGGCTCCATTTGTTTCGCAAAGAACAATTTATTCAGATTTTGCGGTGTTTGTTTTACGGAAAATGAATTGATTGGGAAAAACATTTTGAATTAATATCCTAAAAAATTTCAAACTAATACACATGTGATAAATTTACCCAAAGTGACCATAAAAAACCACAAACTAATAAACTTGTGATAAATTTACCTTAAACTAATTTGTTCGACCGCTACAAACCCCAAATTGATACATTTATAACAAAGATATCATATGTTAAATTGGATTTATAACACAAAAAAACTACAAAAATGATACAACTGTGACAAACAGATATTAAAATCCCAAATTAATACACTAGTGTATTGTCACCCGTCATTCAACTCAGCAATTTAACAGTAAAATTTAACAAAATTAACAAAGAGTATATTTATCGCAAGTATACTAGTTATGGGTAAATTTGTTAAAGGTGTATTGGTTGGGAGTTTTTGGCAATTCAAAAATTAGTTTGGGTTTTGTTATAAGTATACTAATTTGAGATTTTTAAGGTATTAACCAAACATTTTCCATAAATAGACTTTTAAACTAGGATAAAATATTTTTCACTTTTGAAAAGTGGAAAATATTTTTCTTGCTTGGCCTTTCTTATCTCACACCCCTACAAGCTCTTACTTTCTTCTTCTTCTTTTTAATTCGAATTATTTTTATTTTTTTTTCTTTATTTTCCCTCTTCTTTCTTGGTTGGTCGCCGACCATGACAACGGATGATGACTAGCCATAGGTAAGCCTCAAACTTGCTGACGAGCATGAGGCTCGTCCACCTTTGATGAGCATAAGCTTGTGGCAAGGCTCGCGCTCATCAAACTAGCGAGCCTCGAGCTCGCTGGACTCGGACCTTGCCGGATTGGTGAGCCTCGAGCCCACTAGAGGTGGGCGAGCCTCGTGCTTGACGAGGCTCGCTTGTGGCCGATCGCCGTCCGTTGCCATGGCTGATGACCAACCAAGAAAAAGAAGAGTAAAACAAAGAAAAGAAAAAAGAAAATTTAATTTAATTGGTTATGGTGTGTGACGTCATTAGGTTCATCACTGAGCTTGTAGTAGGACTTGTACAACACATTAGCACAACCAAGGGAACTGATTGCCCATATCAATCTCATGTTCCTGTAAACCATGAGTGACATCTAGTAATATATCATGGTTATCCAAATAATGTGAAATAGCTTTGATGACCATGTAATTCAATAATTCTGTCTCACCATGTCCTGATCAAACAAAGGCCATGGAATTATTGTCAAGCCGCCAATTTGATTATATGCTCAAATCTAATTGACATATATTCTTCGAGATATAAACCATACATTCTCGGTTATAACCCTGGCTGAAGATTTCAATACAATGTCACGATTAGATTGCATAGGACATCAACCTTGTATATTCATATATAACAAGAAGATAAATTCCATATTGCGCATGTATGTGCCTTCGTATGTGAATAAATTATAACAATCAAGTACAGAGACAGTTTGATGAAGCGTCAATATGCACACTTGTGAACCATAGCCATCCAACAAACAAGTCAACATCGTGCCTCAAATCTAAGGATCTTATACTTGACCAAAGTGTGAACGATCAGATATTGACCCTGCTTAAAGCTTCCATGACACCAATCGTTCTATATATGTCATGTTTAGTGGACTTATTTGAGACAAGCACTTGTGTTCAAACTCAGGTATCATAATACGCAATAACTTGTGACTCATCATTCCCTCAAGTATCCAATACTTAATGATAAAACTTGAAAACACACCGGTCTCAACAGGATCATCAATATTCTCTCAATGATCCATTGACTGAGAATTGTTTAAAGATTTAGTATAACTATAAACTTATCACACACATTCTTAACACCTTAAAAATAAGTTCAGTCGTAATTGATCTTATGGACTTATTCATATATAAATAAGACAATGAATGAAAACTTATTTGTGATTAAATAATCCCTAACATATAACTATTATATGATTGCTTTAGGACATATAGCTAAGAGATTGCCCTTAATCTTACATTGCTTTAGTTGACAAGTTCACTATTTTCTCAAGTAGGAAACCCTTCTTTCCTCTGAATGATTAGACTCGATGACAACAGCTTCCGCAAGACACTTCCCAAATCGACCGGTTGTTTAGACTTCAAACTCTTAGCCTGGTGAACAATATGTAGATCTTTCTATGTAGATTTTTCAACCATAAATCTTGGTGTCCATAACTTTAGCATGGTGAACAATTCTTTCGAAGGATAACCGTCAGAAAGTCTCTCTGTGTAGATCTTTCAACCATAAATCTAAGTGGCAATAACTTTAGCAGGACGATTTCTGATGCGCTTATTTATCTTCTGAAGCTAATCAGAATAGGCTCATCTGCAAATTAACTCGAAGTTAATCCGACCTCCGCCTGGGAATCTCGCGTCTCTTTATGGCCTTCATATCGCGGGTAATCTTTTAGAAGGAAGCATGCCCCCAAGAACTTGGCCAACTCTCCAACTTCACATTCCTTCGTTTTCGAATCAATAATCTCTTGGGCCCAAATGCCCCTTATCAACCATATTGTTTTCAGTGGGTTCAACAATCTAAGCGGGGTTCCTCTTCAGATTTATCTCACTCTTCCAAAACTCCAAATCTTGGTGGTAATCAACTTTCCGGGCCGGTCCCCGCTCTATGACAGACGCTACCAAACTCATGCAAATAAATGGAGTCCTAAAAACTAATTCAAGGTCAATACCACCAAAACTGGAAGGCCCTAGAACTTGCCGCTTTTAAGTCTCCGTGTAAACCTTCTAGGAGCAGAAATAGGCGATGATCCAATCTTCCTTGTTTCCATCAGCAACTGCACCAGTTTAATGCTTGTCTGGTTGCCTTTTAATCGCCTCAGCGGCGTATTACCAGATTCTCTAGCAAAATTCTCCACCACATTCACAAGCCTATGCCTCGACCAAAAGGTACACGGATATCCCTTTCAGTGTCGGAAACCCTGTGAATCTGGAGCTTCCGAAAACAAGCTTACTAGGTATTGCCTTCCATTGGAGTGCTCCACAGTCTGCAAGAGCTTTTGCTTTACCAGAATAATATCACTGGGATGATCCCCATGATGATTGGCAATGTGATTCAGTAAGTCGCCTCATCTTGTGAGATAATATGCCTGAGGGAAGCATGGCAGCTTCAATAGGAAACTGCAATAATCTGGAGCTAAATTGTCCCCGGATAACCTCACTGGTTCAGTGCCTGATCAAGTGTTTGGCCTCCCTTCCCTCTCGATGGACTGTTCGTGGCAGGTAATGCATTGACGGGTCCAACGCCATTGCACATGAGTGAGAGGTTAATCTCACGGCACTTGACGTCTCTGAGAACCACATGTCTGGAGCAATTCCAACAACTTTGGAGTTGGAATCTCTTAAATTGTAAGGCAACCAATTTAGTCGAAGCTATTCCTTGATCTTTCAAAATTTTGGAAGGCATACAAGTTGTCGACCTTTCTTGAAACAATTTATCGGGTCAGATTCCTGACTTCTCAGCAGAGCTTCGTCTCATCTAGAATCTCAACCTTTCTTTCAATATGTTTGCTGGTGAAGTGCCAAAAGGAGGAATCTTCAGTAACCTTAGTGCAATATCAGTTGATGGAAATAATTAGCTCTGTGGAAGAATTTAGGAGTTGCAGTTGCCACCCGGTGATATTGAAAACAACCGACGGAAATCTTCAAATCATAAGAAAGTATTGGCTACCAGCATAACCTTCTTGACTTTCTTAGGCTTGGCATGGACTTCCATTGCTCTCCTCTGGGTACAAAAGACCCAAAAGGGAAATCTTCATTGGCCAATTTGAAAAATCAGTACATGAAACTTACTCAAAACTCTAGAAAGCAACAGATTGATCTTCCTCCACCAATGTAACAGGTGAAGGAAGCTCTGGCACCGTCTTTAAAGGGACACTCAGCAGTAACCAGATTGTTGCTGTAAAAGTGATTAAACTTCAGGAACGCAGAGCTAAGAAGAGCTTCGTAGCTGAATGTGAAGCGTTGAGGAATATTTGGCATTGAAATCTAGTCAAGGTCATTGCGTCTTGCTCGAGCATAGATTTTCAAGGGAACAATTTCAAAGCGTTAATGTTCGAGTTCATGCCAAACTGGAGCCTGGATAAATGGCTACACCCTACAGGAGATTGGATCAAGCTTAATATGCTCCAATGGGTAGACGTCAATATCGATGTGGCTGCAGCGTTGGAAAAATCTCCACCGCCAGTGCCACATGACAATAGCATACTGAGACTTGAGGATACTGGCAAATTTCTCCTGTCAAGAGCCTCTCAAATGCAGACCAGCTTAGTTACGTTGCTCCAGGTAATATTAACAGCTTTCTCTGCTTTTATTGTCGACATATGAACATCATCCTCCCATTCCAGTATTTGGTACACTCTGATTGCTTCCCATAATTGTATAATGCATGTACTGTTTAACAAATGGAAAATGTACCCAAGAAAAGGAGGAAAAAAAAAATACGAAACACAAGTGGATTTGCTCAATAGATCTGGTGAAAAAGAAAAATGGAAATCTCTACTTTACAGAAGAGGAATTGACTAGTTTTAGGACTAACGTATATTGCAGAATATAGTCTATCTGAAGAAGCATCAACCGGAGGCGATATCTATAGCTACAGGATTCTCTTGCTTGTTTTGTTCGCAGGAAAGAGACCCGCGGGGAGCATGTTTGTGGAAAACTTTGACCTCCGCAATTTTGTCCAAACGGCAATTCCTGATATGCTCATGCAGGTCATAGATCCCTTGCTAAAGTCGGCAGAAGTGGGAGTTATATGACAACGGGCAACATACAGACAGAGACAACATGAGCATGTGCTTGGCTATGGTCATTCGGATCGCATCGTCCGTTCAGCTGCATCACCAGGTGAACGGATAGGCATCGGTGATGTTGTCACTGAACTGGATAAGGTCAAAACCTTTTTCCTTGGAAAGGGGTAGTACCTAGTAACAGAGGTAGTGACACAGAAAGCATGGTAGTCTTGGAGATCCTTCTTTGTCGCAACATATCTAGAGGCCAAGAGAATGGATTTGGATAGATGCGATTATAGAGGGATCGGTGTAAAATTTTCACAGGCTTGTATGTCAATTTGGAATGATGTTAATGAAGTGCAAAACATGAGGAAGTTTTTAGTGGTCTGGTTATCAATCACAGCTCACGTAACTTGATCTTTAACCCCCAAATCAAATAAAATAATAATAAAAAGATAGAAAGAAAGACCGAACTAAATTCAGATACTGTCGTACTGCATATGTACAATTTTTACTTTCAGACCAGGAATTGAGCTGGAAATGTAAGTAGTATGATAGGTGATGACTTCAAGCTTTCGGAATCGCAGATAACACAATGCTACCGAACGGCATTGTTTACCTTGGTAGCTTCATAGCAAATGCAGCAAGGTTTATATAGTCAACAACAAAGTTATAAGAAATGATTGTTGTTGGATTTTGTCTAAATATTATTATCTTATTGGTTTCAGGTTTGCGAGCAGTGAGCTCAATGAGTTGACAAAAAAAAAAAAACAAACCATTTCAGCTCTTCCAAGCTAAACAAAGCAGCCTTAAAAATCATGCACAATTGCATTCCTTCAATTGTCTAGTCACGGTTACAAAAGCATAATGCAACTCTTTCTCCCAATAAAGTTTACAGAATCAGTGCTCATGTGGCCAAGCATCATAAGATCATGTGCATGTATTCATCGGTGTCTGGCAAAGCGAGAGAGGAAACATGGAGTACAAAAATTTATGGACAAATAATGTTAAAAAATAAAAAATCCACAGATGCCAAAGTTCATTCAATAGGAACCAGACAAGAGAGAACATAACTCCAAACAATTTACAGTTAGCAGCTGTAAACCAGGCAGTTTCAGAGGCTCATAAAAATTACAGCATAAAGGATGAATGCAAAAGTTTTCTGTTGGTAATGCTTGATAGAAATGAAGAATCAAAACAACAGTATAGCGAATGCAGTATTTCTATTTTGTGAACTTGTCCTTTGAAATTTGAAATATTGAGGGGAGAACTCCAATTGTATGTCCAGTAGGTGAATCTTGCTGAAAGGAAAGAATGGTCGCCAATTCTGGATTGTAGTCTTACAACTTGTGGATTAGTTTTACAGCTCTGAACTAACTTGTCAGTTGAACCTCTTCAACCTGTCAAATTCAATTCAACAAAGGAAAAGAAGTGCACAATCAAAATAAAAAAGCCAGTCTTACAATATAAAGAATTGTCACTTATCAAACATACGAAGCATGAAGATGCTTAAATAGGAGTCACAAAAATTTGCCAAAGATGCTGATGTGCAATGCAACAAATACAACATCACTTTATAACAATGATAGGTCACGGTATCCACAAAACTATCTATATGGACCAAAAAAAACCTACAAAAGTTTACAATTAACAAGCGTACAGAAGGATAAAAATACAATAACCATAAGCACTTGCATCTCAATAATGAAAATTGAACATGAAATGCCCTCCGATAAACAAACACATCTTTCATTCATTTGGCTCACAACCTAACTTGCACATGCATTAGCCTCTCTTCTAGCTAAGATCCTTTCTTCTGATGATTAAAAACCTCTTCAAGAAAAACATCCTGTAATATCTACTCAGTTTTCCGGTTCTCCTCACTTCTTCTCCACTTAATACATCTCCACAATTACTCTGCCAATTTACTTTTATAGCTTAGATCTATTTCACTGCTAATGACTAGTATATTTGCTATTCCTTTAGCTTAGATCAATCAGTTCTGATCTCAAGTCACCATACCAATGCCAGCATTCACATGAACAGCATCCTGCTGGTGCTCACACTTTATCTTGGCACTCCATTGCACATCCTTCTTCCTATTTTTATCCTTTTGTGATACGGAAGCAATTATATCTGCACAGATTTTCAAAACAGGTAGGCAAACTCCAGCTGCCAGCCCTCTAAACAATTCAGGGCATGCAATAAGTGCAGCTATGAATTCGCATCAATTCCCCACCTCCGACAGCAGACCAATGCAAACACCTGACAAGAAACTTTACAACATGTGTAGTCTGATTAAGACTTCTAAGATCCCCAGATAAAACTGCGTGATTTCTTGATTTCCAAATCAAGTACACACCCATTCTAGACCAAACTCCAGCTACAAATCTTCAAAAATCTCAATTACTAATCCACTTTAGCTCATGTTATACATTTATGAATACTACCTAGTGCTAAAAGCACAAACTACCAAAGCCAACTCCCTTTACCAAACATCTCTATCAGGATGGTTGCACAGGAAAAGAAGATGCACTTGACACATGGAGAATGGCACTTAAATGTCACATAGCATTATATATAATGACGTCCACTAGATGAGAAATGTTTAAATACATCCGCTGTATGGGACCCACTACTGAGAGGGAGTACACAGCAGAATACAGAAATACTTTTCACACTTAATTGGCTTCATTGGACCATTTAGCTTGGGTCATTGTCTAGCATAACATGTAGTCAGGAACTTATGCCTAGGTTCTGTAAAGTTTGACGTATAATTAGGCACCGCATCAAATGCCAAAGTAGATAAGATCCTAACTATAGATATTCATTACACACTCGCATGACATTGGGAAAAAATTAAAATGAATAAGGATGACCAAAGAAACCTAAATAGCTAAGTTTTAAAAATCGAAAGGTATTGATTCTTCATGAATCTAGTTTGCAAGCAACAATCAAATATAGACCAGACAGCATATGCCTAAATAACACCTTTCCCCAGTCTTTTATAAAAGCATGCGCACTCGCACAACACATACAAGCACAAACACAATGGAATGGTTCTGAAAAGAGATGAGAGATTTCAGGAACGACAACCAAATTTGCCAAGCTCAAGTTTCCACCTCTCTTAAGAATGAACTAATTTTAATAGCAAGTGCAGTTGCAGATTCATTAAAATTCGGTGATTTTGGAAATGAAAGCATGACTCTGTCAAGCTTTAAGAGTCTGAAATTTGTAAACTTTAATCCACAGGATTGGTGAGCTAATTCTTTGATTAGGATTAATGTTGGTCCCTATGAATAACTACCCTGATAACGTACCGATCGCATATTTATTACTTTCCTTATTGCGATAACAACGAGACATAGTATATATGGAGAGTAGTCATCAATGCAAAGACAAATTCAGGTAGAAACTTATTATGGGTCGGACTTACGATCATAGGATTGTTTCATATGATCATCGCTACATTAATCAAGTGTCATCCCACACATGATTAGAAAACACAATCATAAGCTTCCCCACCGTCACGAATAAGCTTTGCACACATCACGTCATTAGTCATGCTAAACTGAAGTTTATGCACAAAGCTAGCTCTTTTTGAAACATATGCTATTTAACACTACTCCAAAAGGTGAGAAAAAGCATCACATCTTTCACATAGCCCCATAAGATCATCGAAATCTCTACGCCATAGGCTTCCAGTTCTCCCCGAGGGAAGAAGCATTCTAAACAGGACTGAGAAACGTTTAAAGGCTCTCAAGTCCTCAATGGTGTCCGATGCAGGGTAGCAGGTCATATTACTGAAGTCAACAGATTTCATATCAGAACAGTACGTGAACAGAAGTCAGAAACTTCGGCATGGACTTGGAGTATTCCGACGACCAAAGAACCCAAGAATCCACACAGACAAATCAACAAACAACACACCAACGACCAAGCGACTAAAACGATGGCAGAAAGAAAGGCATAACTCTAAAAGGGAAACAAAACAGAGGGATGCGTTCAGCAATAGGAAAAAAATTGAAAACACTCCGACACAAAAGGACATGGGAGAACAAACGAAAACGGCAAATCGCACAAGTCAAAAAGATTTCACTTTTACACGCGAAACGGGTAGGTCTAGCTACACAAACCTCAAGTTCACGTTCCCAATGACGATGGGAAAGGTAGAATCCTCAGTGCTCTCTTCGTCTTCCTCCTCGTCGCACCAACTTTCCTCGGTCAACCTCTCGAGGTAGCTCCCGTAGATGCGCTCGGGCATGTACCCATTGTCCTCCCCGGTCATGACGTGCCCGTGCCACTCCCACGTCCGGTAGTTCGGGTCGGACCCGTCGTAGGAGCGGACGCAGACGTAGTGCTCCCCGACGGTGATGGCCGTGCCGGAATTCGGCTTGAGCGAGTCGCCGCGGCCGGAGCAGATGGCCCTGATGATCTCCATCTCGATCCTGCGCTCCTGCTCCGCCACCCAGGCTCTGGTGCTGCTCTCCCTCCTGCGGCGGTCCTCCACGGATGATGGGTCGGAGAGGGAGGACCCAGCAGAGGACTGTGCAGGAGGGTGGGTGGCTGATGCTGATGATGGGTTGCTCGGGGTTTGGGTTGGGGAAGGAGGAGGAGGGAGGGCGTCCAGGTTGAGGGCGGAGGAGGAGGAGGAGGAGGGAGTCTTGGCCATGGTCATGGTGAGTCTCGACCGATCAAGAAGGCTCTCTCACGTAACCCAAAGTTTTTGCACTTTGCAGGTTGGCGCAGAAGAACTTAGCGTTGCTTTTATAAGCGCCAAAAAGGGAAATCTCGGTACGAGGAGGAAACTCGTTTAGGACGACAGCTTTTGTCCTTTTGTAATCGGACAACTCGGTTTTTCCTTTCCCGACCAGAAAATAAAAAAAATTTGGTTTTTGTCTTTCTTTATTTTTTATTATTTTTCTTTAATGTGAAAAATCATATTTAAGAATTCGTTTTTTTTACTGAGGTTCCGCCGAAGCATGCCTTGGTCGGTTTACGCCGATTCGAGATCTCCCAAGTCTTTGCGATTGAAGCCCAACAATCATTATACCTAGGGGGAAGCTGGCCAGCAAATGACCGCTAGCGCCCCACTTAAATCACTAACATTGCGAAGATTCAAACTCTCGACTGTGTTGAAGTAGGGGAGAACGAATATCAACGCGGCTGCTCACGGATGGGTAAGATTTAAGAATTCATTTGTTTCACGAAAAATAAATAATTTAAAATATATATTTTTAAAAACATTCATTTGTATCCCTTAAATAAATGGATGAATAGAAATATTCCTATTGTCGAAATCCACTCTTATTTATATCGATTAATTATTTCAAGCGACATAAGCGATCATTTAAAAAAAAATATTGTTCAGATTATTTATTTTGCACGAAGCAAACGAAACTTAATTGATTTTATCCATCTTAGGCCTAATTTTGAACTTGGTTTTGGTGAGATGCCAACTTACAGATGTGTCATTCTCAATTTACTAATTTACTTACTTAAATTCAAGGAGCTTGGAAGTGAAGTGAAATCGAGTTTGGGGCATTATACATGCCCTGCTCGAAAGATGGAAAGACTTTGCTCTTGAAGGATAGGAAGGGCTTCGATTATAAGCTATTTACGCCAACAAATAACCTAACACTTTTAAATGGATAAACAGTGGGTTTAGTCAGTTAAATGAGTTTGGTTGATTGTGATCAACATAGTTATTGATTTTTTGACTAGTTCATCGATGACCATAGGGTGTAGTTTTTCGGCAACTGTACAATACAGGTATTGATGAGCAACGAATTGTAGTTAATCAAGGAAGATTGGTCAATAAGGGCACTTCAAGCTATTAAACAAATCGACAATTGTAAGGCACGAGTATCAATATCTATGGAGAAGAATCATCAACAGTTATGTGGTGACAACATGGACAAGTAGTAAAGGGGTGTGCAACGAAATTCATTGATGGTGACTTGGCCAATCTAAAATTATTAAGTGTTAGAAGCAAAGGGAGAACATGAAGATAAGGATGTCGATTGAAGGTAAGGATACTGAATGATGGTTGAGTGACCTTACAGCCTTGGAAGTTGCAACTATTCATAGATGGGATCAGCATGCAGATAACGGGACTGGAATCTCGGGAGGGTGCAGTCATAACTGTTCCAATATGCAACTGTAATTAGTGGATTACTTATATGGCGGCATGTAACTATGTAGGGATCCATCATCCGAGACACATATTCTAGATGTACTTTAATCAGTTTACTAATGTTATTGTCTTTTCCATTTCCATCATTGATGATCTTTTGCCTTTAAATTTGTTGTTAATCTTCGTTGCAATGCCGATTGAGTTCCTATCCAAAATCACCATCAAACCCATCTCACAAAAAACCAAAAAATCAACTTTTTGATGAAAGATTTTGCACTTGGATCTTAAAACTTTCATTTCATGCATTTGAACCCTTAAACTTAGGGAGAATTGTCCAAAAAATCCTAAATCTTTTGCAGTTTTGCCAATTGAATCCTAAACCTTTTAACTTTGCCAATTGAGTCATAAACCTTTTCACTTCTTGCCGATTCAGTCCATCCAGCCAATTTTGGTCGGAAAATGCTGACGTGGATGCCGCTAGTGCCACGTAGGACTACCGGCGCTAACGTGTACAATTGTAAATAATATTTTAATATTTTTTAATATTTTTTAATATTCTTTTTTTTTTTCCATTTTTTAAAAATTTTCTTCTTTTTGGCTTTTCCGGTGGCCGGCCACCGGCCACGGGCGACGGTCGGCCACCAGCCGGTTGGCCTTGCCTCGCCACAAGCGAGGCCCGCCGAGCGACGATGACCCTCGGCGAGGGTGCCCTAGCCCCAAGAAGAGCCGACCTCACCGGATCGGCGAGGGGAGCCCTTGCCGGGGTCACCCTTGCCCAGGCGAGCATCAGCCTCGCGATGGCCAGCCGACGCCCGGCCAGCTAGGGGCAACACTCGCTTGGGCAAGGGCAACCCTCGGTGAGGGCTCCCCTCGTCAGATCTCGCCAGATCTAGCAAGGTCGGCTCTCGCCGGGGCCAGGGTGCCGTCGCCGGGGGTCACCGTCGCCCGGCCGGGCCTCGCCTGTGGCGGGCGAGACCAACCGGCCGTCGCCCGTGGCCGATCGTTGGCCACCGAAAAGCCAAAAAGAAGAAAAATAAATAAAAAGGAAAAAAAACAGAAAATTTAAAAAATTTAAAATTGTATACGTCGCGCCAACAGTCCTACGTGGCATCGGCGGCGTCCACATTAGCATTTTCCGGCCAAAATTGGCCGGATGGACTGAATCGGTAAGAAGTGAAAATGTTTAGAACTCAATTGGCAAAGTTAAAAGATTTATGACTCAATTAGTAAAACTGCAAAAGGTTTAGGAATTTTTGAACAATTCTCCCCTTAAACTTACAATTTCAATACCTGTTCACTTTGTCTGTTGTCCTTAGATGGGAAATGCTACGTGACTTTTTATTATTCAATCCTACATATCTATAGTATAAAAATCCTCTTAGATTTTTCCTATTCAATAAAGTCCAACAGAGCGATTGGAAGAACCAAAGTTGACGACTGTGATAAGTTTTAGGACTCATGATGTAATTGTTCCGATAATTTCTAATCAATTTTCCTTGCAAGATGGTGATATGAGCATATAAGCTTGTAGAAAAGCAATATTGTTCCTCCTACAGGTTATAGAGTTTAAATGTAAAATCTGTGACGAACATCATATTGACTATTAATAAATCCGTGGCTTTGGCATGCTGAGCTGACAATAATAACAAACAAATATTTCAATTGAATTTTTCAATGTTTAAAAGTTGCATCAACGGACAGTCTTTTAATAAAGATTTGGAAAGGAGAATATAGATATTTGAAGAATTCACATTTTTATCATTCATGTCAAAAGATAATTCGTATGGCACGGTAACTTAGTAGGAGGACATTTTTTCTCGTCTCTATCAATAAAATGAGTGTATAAGTATTGAGGATAGTCTTTTGAACGAAAATTTTATAATGGGTTAATTTTACAGAAAAAAAACCCAAACTGGTATATTAATAACAAATTTACTTCAAATAACCATAAAAAACCCTAAACTAATATATCTGTGACAAATTTACTTTAAACTAATTCTTTTGACAGCCAAAAATAAAAAAACTAATACATTTATGACAAATATACCATCTATTAAATTAGATTAATATCACAAAAAATCACAAACCTACTATAACTGTAACAAATGGAGAGTAAATCTCAAATTGATACACTAGTCAATTGTCACGTGTTATCAAACTCAGAAACTAATAGAGTGTAAATTTGTCACGAGTATACTAATTGGAGTTAAATTTGTCCAAGGTATACTAATTTGGTATTTTTAATGATAAAAAAATTAGTTTGAGATAAATTTATTACAAGTATACTAGTTTGGGATTTTTCGTGATAATAACCCTTTTTTTCTAATATGGGAGCATTGTTGAAATAGGGTTTGAGAAAAGACTTATTTAAATTGATATTAGCTAGTTCATAACCCACTTTTTACATAAAAGCAAAATTCATTGTCTTCTCAAATGATAAGTTTAAAAGCACATAAAATGACTTGAAAGACGCCGACCTAATATTGGATCAAAAGATACGATTTTTATTCCATTAGTCATATTGTATTAATTTCACTTTGAGAACTAATAATGAATGCAAAAAGGTTAAAGGCGAGATCATTTTCATGTCAAGCTCAAGTTGTGTTGTCATGTGTTTTTGAAAGTACCATATTTAATCATGGCAAATTATTATCAAGTACATACAGATTAAATATTAAGATAATTTACATAAAAGCAATGATAAATTACTTGTAAATTTTTTTTAAAAAAAAGGAGCTTGAAAGAAATAATTAAAAGTACGCAACCTTCTTTGTATTTGGTCCACTCCAATTTAGTATTAAGATTTGTTTAGGCCATAAAATTGTTTTTCCTGCTGCAACGTGTTGCTCGTTAGTTACTACTAAATTTGGCCAAAGTCCTAAACATTTATAATGTATTTCTGGTTCAATTTTGATTGGAAATCGTTGATAGGGGTAATCTAGTTAGTGTCAAAAGAATTACATTGAAAAATCCTCAAAAGGTTTAGGATCAAATTAGCTAAACTCAAATTTCAAACTGAATTGACTGTCGCATGCTAGGACTAAGATTTTTAACAATTATCCCAAAAAAATAAGCATTTGGATGTCGTTTGCAGAAAGGGGTTGATGATGTAAATGGAAAGGCACAACAATTCAGAGAATAAAAAATACAATTTACCTTTTTCTCCCATAATTTTCTTTTCCAGTAATTTGTTCTAAGCTTTTCGTATGAAGCTATTATTATAAAAAAGAATTACCGTTTTTTAGAGTCCCTTTTAATTAAATTTCTTCTTTAGTCAGATTAGATTGGTAATTAACAATGCTGTGTGGGGATAGTTGCATTATCCAAGAGGTTAGAAATTAACCTTACTAACTAATAGTAGCTGACTAAGCAAGCCCCAAATTGATAAGGAAAATACCAAAAAAATCCTAGGCCTATTGCATTTATATTAATTCTTAAATTTGTTAATAGTACCAATCGAATCCTAAACCTTTTGATGATTTGCTAATATAGTTTATTTGGCCAATTTTGACCAAAAATGGCTGACATGGACATTGATCATTTTACTTGGAATGGTCCATCGTAGACAAGGTAAATTTTTAATTTTTTTTATAAAAAAATTGATTTTTTATTTTTTTTTTTCTTTTCTTTTCTTTTTTTCCTTGATTGTGGGTTGATGAGGGCATTGGGCCCATGCCCAAATCCAAAAGAGGACCACGACCCTCACCTGTTGGCCGATGAGGCCCGCGATGCCCTTGCCGACAACATATAAAACAAGTGATTTATAAATGTTTGACCTCTTCATTTATCGAGTAAGTACTTGTTTAGTTAAAATACCAAGCAACTCTTATTTGCATCATACAACACCATTGTGTATCTTTGCTGTCCATCGTTAGTAATTTTTCAAAATATCTAAAGCAGAAGTAGAGGTCTCAATGAAGAGAAGGCTAACGAAAACAGTGAGCTTAATGGTTGCATGGAGATATTTTAGTAGATCTTCAATAAGCACATATGCTTGCCAAATTTATGTGATTGAAAAGGTTCAAACCATCATTTGATTTTGATACTCTCATGGTGCTCTAACCTGGCCTCTATCAGACATCAGTGGCTCTAAATCATTTCCTCATTGTAAATAAAAGAATGACTTGAGAATAGCGAAGATCCCATGTTCCAGTCCCCTTATCAAAGTTACAACTTCTAAGTGTCCTCAAAAAAGAAGGAACGGCTACAAGATTAAGGCTGCAACTCCTGATACAGGACAAATGTAAAAACAAGAACTAGCATCTATCTGCAACCTAATTGCAGCTTTCAAGTTAAAGTAGCTCCCAATTTCAGTCAATGACATAATAGGAGCTATTTTTGGGTTACCGATTGTTTCTTATGATGATAAAAGAAAAATCTGGAGCTGTTTTTGGTAATACCCAAATCCATCAAGACAAACTAATAATCATGAGAAAGGCTGTGCAGGTGAGATAACAGATATTGCAAGATGAACTTACAAGGGGAGGAGTCCCTTGAGCAATTTTCTGGGCAGCAGCAGACCACCATGTGTCCCGCGTGTACGGTCCACCACAATGTACAGAGAAATTGCACTTATGCTTCCCATACTAGACCAAAAAGAGTCATATAGAACAATAAGTCCTGAAATAACTTCAAAAGAGATGGCGCCATGTCTATCGAGGGATTGAAGGCAGTACATATCTCTGCAACAGCAGGAAGTAGAGGGGCCAAAGATCTGCTCCACTCCTGCAATAGCACAAGTCCTTCTACATCTGTGGACTTCTTTTCTATCTACCCAGAACGGTCTAACTCAAATTTTCCAACTCAACTTCCCTTTTTATTCTTCTTATTCTTCACCAAATCTTTATCTACCTCTGTGATCTAAAATTCAAGTGACAAACATACAAAGCCAATTACCTAGAATCTATCAAACCATTCGAATCAGAAATTCTCGCAACAACAAAACATCTTCTTTGGAAACTGCTAAAGCTAAACATTTCCCCAGCAAAAGAAAATCTATCAAGTTAAGATAGAACGAATAGCATATAAGCATTCAGAATTTGCCCAAGATCAACATACACAAACTTGATGCAGAGATACACCTTGATGCAGAAAACCACCTACACAAACCTTAAACAGACTCTGCTATCTCTAACTTGGCAGTACTACATCTATATCAGCTCAGTTTCATACGTGTGATTCTCAGCCATATCCCGAAATCAATTAAAATGTGTCTGCAATGACAGTGATTGACCAAGATTGACCTGGATTGAAACTAGCATGTATTCAAATACATCCTCCCTTACAGCCACCAAAACTTATTCAATCAAACGCTAGACCGATGCAATCAAAGAGGATGTTCAGCTTGTGAGGAATAGAGCAATAATCACACACAAATGCTATGAACAACAATCGATAACTAAGCATTCTGCCGAGTCAAGAATTTCGTTGAACAAGTTATAGACATAAACTCTCTCTCGGCTAATTATGTTTACAATTATCAAATCAACCAAATTACTAATCCCACGATCAATACCAGCCATTTAGAAACATAATTCGCTGTTGACTTGCACCTGACAAAAGAGAATCAACAAATCTAAAGACAAGCAACATTGGGTAATGTATAAATATGAGGCAAACATGTATGACACACCATGAGGGACTCGTACACCCAACAAGAGACAGCCAAACAATCATTAAAATACTAACACGCCGGGCTACTACCGTTCAGGAATTTAATCGAGCAGCTGGTAGGCATCTCAGTCGTGAGTCCATATCCGACAATGAAGCAGCGATTTGCAACCAAACGTATCACAACATCATTAAAAAAAGGCTCAACTCACTCACAGGCGTATCCCCGATTGGAGACTATACTCAGACAAACCGCAACCAAATTTCTTGGCTCCAGTCTCACCAAAACAGAGTACCGAGGCAAATTGCCCTGGAAGTGCAAACGGAGACTTCGAAAGGTGATCAGACATGAGCTCGGAGGTCCCCAAAGCGTGTACATCGAAGGTCGGAGCCGGGCATCGAACGAGTCCAGAGAGAACTTCGAGTAAGAATAGAATGTGCGGGCTCCCCTGAAGAATTCTGTTGCGCAGTTTCCCTTTCGTGCTCGAGTGGGTAGGTGGTGGTTAGATGAGAGAGAAGGGGCAAGAGAGAGAAGGGGAAGCTGTTGCAGTACATCCCTCGGAAGCAGCTACAGATTCCCATCCCGCCTCTCTCGCACCTTCGCTCGCTCCAATTTTGCTTCCCGTGCGTGGATTTTCTGCTCTCAACAAGAAGAAGAAGAAGAAGAAGAAGAAGAGCCCGAGAGGAAAAGGAAGGCAGAGTCGGCGTTCAGAGGGCCCATGATGGGCCCGCTAGTTTTCTTTTAAACGAGTCTAATTGGACCTGAGTGTGGGCTCAGAAGTGGGCTGCATGAGATGGGCTTGGGAAGGCAAGGCTTCTTCTGTTGGATTAGTTTTGAACCAAACGAATTGGGCCAGACCCTTTCATATAGGATTGAATTGGAACCCCTAATTACCCTCTCTCTCTCCCTCTCTCTATTTACGCTTGATTTATCGACTAAAATTCAAGTGCCAATCAATTCGATATGAGAATGTGATTTACTGTACTATTGTAAGGAACTTATCTATCGAAGGAAGATTGGCCTAGTGTTCTTGACTCACTAGGTGTCACATGGGCAATTCCATAACCAAGAAGTCGTCCTGTGCCTTGTGACAAATGGTATTAGAATAAGAATCCCTCCAATAAGCGAGTGATTTGGGGAAAGCTTGTGGTCCACATGATCCTATGAGCATGGGCATTGATCATTGAGGTCAAAGGGGTTCGAACAAAATACAACTCTTAACAAGTTTCTAAGATGACAATGAGGGGGACAAGAATGATCGAATTACTCACAGAATAGGGCAAACATTCATGGATCATGGGCAAATCTCAAGAAAAAGTTTATTATCACATTTCAAATAATGGGAGAAACGTCCATTGGTCTAAAATTAGTATTCAAAGGAAGGTGTTGCCAATTGGGTTAGGATGCCACATTTGTCAAGAAGCGTACAAGTAGCTAGAAATCTTGAATTGCTTTCATCAAGGGAAGTAACGGATAGGGTGGAGTGGCTTGTTTTGTTGTGCAAGTGTTTGCCATTCATGTAAGTCATGTGGGAATGACATTGCTGGATAAAGAATGCAAGAAAGCAATATAGCTAGCGAAGGTTTTGCAAATTTGAGTGAGGGAGAATGCCACGGACCGAACTCTTCCATACACATCTAAATTTTGGCATCCCACTTAGTAATTTATCGCGTAGAACATTAGGATCAACCACAGCCCATAGCAAAAATATTAAGTTAAAATCGCATATAGATATCAAGAGCATTTGCATTAATAGTTACACTTGCATTAGATCGATAGCAGGTGGATTCAATTGAAATGTTTTGAACTTAGTTGTGGACTGAGCCCATGAACTAAAAGAATTTGGCCAAGCCCATTCATTATTATGGGTAAACTTTTTGCTCGTTGGTGTCACACTTAGAAATGATACATTACTTGGTCGAATTTGGGAGGATTTTCAGCATGTATACATGGAGGTGCATGGTCTGGGGATATGCGATCAAGAGCAAAGTATAAAATGTGCAGAATTTTCACAGCAAAAAGGGAAATTGTGACAGGCTTAATGGGAAAGAGAAATCTTGTAATAAAGCCCATAGGGTGCATATAATAATCTGCCATATATTTGGTGCACAATCTATATCCCAGAGCACTAATTAAAGGAAAGAAAATCCTTCCTCGACGACATTAATTGTCCCCCTATAAAACGGAGAAGACCCAATAATCTTTAGAGGAGGCCACACATTGGAATTCAAGGCCACAAAAAGAGTGAGAGAGAGAAGGCTGCTTTCCTCGGTCAAAGACTTCGTTTATCCAATTTGAATTATTTGCAGGTTCGTTTGGGTCTTGCCGGAAGTGCAACAGATTCCCTTGCGACACCGTGGGCAATGCCCACCACGGTTTCTCCCGACTTGTCATTGAGGAGCAGTCCCCACCGAGCTGCTTTTCCTTGGCCAAGACACCATCGGGCCGGCCCCCGTCACCACGAGCACCGCTTTGTCGAGCCACCGCCGGCCACGTTAGCAAGGAGCCTGGCCGAATCCCTTGTGTGCCGGTTACCAGAGTCTGGTCCCCCGACCATGCACCGGGCCAATATTTTGGGTGATTGGATGCTTTCTTTGATTTTAAGTTGATTCTTTGTTTTCATTTGATCTCATTCATTCTTTTCCAAATAAAAATCTGCAAAAATATTGGATAGGATTATGGTAGATATTAAATAATATTTGGGTAGATTTTAATAGATAATATTGCATCTTTAAACTAGATTGCATGGTTAGACAAGATTTCAAAATCAATTAGAATGGAATTTAGAATATTTTGTTTTTTCTAGGATAGATTGCATGTTTTGATTAAGGAATTTAATTAATTTAGAATTTCATGAAAAATGCGAAAAAAAATGTCAAGTCATTTGTCACATCATCATGCCATACTTTATATATCATGTCATAGCACCACTTATGTCAATCGTCATGTTATCATTTACGTCATATCATTGATTGCCTCTCATATAGCCCAATTATGATCCATAAAATTTTAAATTATTAAATATTATCATAAACTTTTAGTACATATTTAATTTAATTCATCGATTATACTAAAATATGCAATGTTGTCCTAAAACTTAAATTAATGAAAGGATAATAGTAAACATTTTTTTTATATAATTCAAGGATTAAATTGAATCACATTGAACAATTTAAAAGTTTAAAGATCAAAGTTCAGGGATCACATTAAACAAATTAAATATTTAGAGACTAAATTACCCATTTAGTCGAAATTTAATAATCATTTATGTCATTGTCCATTGTAAAACTATAGTCTAGAATTGCAAACCATTCTTTTCTTTTTACGAGATTTGTGTGATGGAAATATTGGAGTTCTCCTGTCTTAGCACGGGCACCCAGTATAGAGGAAAATAAAAAGAGATATTGCTCTATAATTGTTTTGATGTGGTTTCTATTGGGCCTTACCAACAGACAAAGTTCATAAAAATCCATAGATACCGAAGATCATTCAATAGGAACCAGACAAGAGAAAACGTAACTCCAAACAAATCACAGTTAGCAGTTATAAATCAGGTAATTTCAAGTTACATAAAAGTTACATCATAGAGGATGAATGCCAAAGTTTTATTTTGTTGGTAATGCCCGATAGAAATGAAGAATGAAAACAAAATTATAGCATATGTGGTATATCTATTTAGTTTCCTCTATATTGTGAACTTGTGCTTTGAAATTCGAAACCTTGGCGGGGAGAACTCCAAATCTATTTCCAATACGTGAAGCTCACAAAAAGGAAAGAATGACCATCAATTCTGGATTGTAGTCTTACAAATCGAAGATTAATTTTACATCTCTGAACAAACTTCTCAGTTGAATTCGACAAAGGGAAAGTAGTGCACAATCAATAATAGGAAAAAAAAAAATACAGTCTTACTATATATAGAATTGTGACTTATCCAATATACGGAGCATAAAGATGCATAAATAGGAGTCACAAAAATTTGCCAAAGATGCTGCTGTGCAATGCAACATATACAACATTACGATAATACAACGCCACTTTTTAAGAAAGGTCACAATATTCACAAAACTATCTATACCGATGGAAAAAACCTACAAAAGTTGTCTATCAACTAGCGTACAGAAGGATACAACTATAATTACCCTTAGCACTTGCATCTCAATAATGAAAATTGAACACAGATGCCCTCCAATAAGCAATCATTGTAAGACATAAAAATTCATCATGCGGAAGCCAGGATCAATTAAAGACAAACCTCCAGCCATTGTTTTTTTTTTTTTTTTTTTTTTTTTGGTAAGAGGTAAGAATATTATAGCTATAGAACCAAAGAGTTACACAAAGGCACAACAACCAAACGACTCCAAGCATACACTCAAGATTACACAGGCGTCAAACTGAGTGGACGGGAGGCGGATGGGCTGCACATCAGAAAAGAAGCACCAGCAACAAAAGGCCAAACATACGGCCAAGAGAAAGGAATAGGCAAGAGCCAAGAGCCCGATAGCCACAACCTCCGCCAAGACGATAAACGGGGGAGGAGACAAATTTAACACCGGTAGCAATTCGCATCGGGGATATCTCGCTAGGAAGGAACCCCGTCTAGAGACATCAGGAAAAGAAGGGGGGGAACCCAAAAGCAGCCAAGACACCAAGGCAACCGAAAGAGGAGCATAATGATGTAAAGGGCCCGAGATTAATAACAGAGTTATTCAAAGATTGCAGGATGGATTCCCCGTGCCATTTGGATCCTTCGGTTACACGGATTATCCGGGATTCTTGAAAATGTGGAGGCTCTATCTTTGACAGCTTTCCGAAGATTTTCTTTGAGGGCGGGCGGAATAATGTCTCGATTCCGAAAGATTATATTATTTCGCTCCTTCCATATGAGGTAGCACATAGCAGCGAATGCAAAGCGAGAAATGGAGTGCTGGAAAGACGAGTCCAAGAGGTGGCTGACCACCCACTGAAGATTGTCCTTCCAAGGACCATTTCGCCAATTCAAATGACAATTAAGAGCCCAAAACAAAACCATCCTACTCGTGACTGAGCAACCAAAGTATAAGTGATCGATTAAGTCTAGCCTACTTGAGCAGAAGGTACAGGAAACATCCGAGATCCTCCCATACGATAGAAGCAAGACCTGGGTTGGCAATCTATTCCGAGTGATGAGCCATAAATGGGTCTGATAGCGCGGGGGAAGAGTGGAGCTCCAAATAAATCAAGACCAATTAACCAATGAGCCCCTAACTCGAAGCATACTCCATGCAGAAGCAGTAGAGAACTGACCTGAAGAGTGGCCAATCCACACCAGACGGTCATCATGGTTGTTAAGGCTGGGGAGTGGATCATCCCAAGTACGGATAACAGCAGCAATATTAGACGGGATAGATAGGGCAGCAATACCCTTAGCAATGGAAGCATTCCGAGGGATACGAGAGTAATAAATGTCACGATCGGAGAATAAGTTGTTGAATGGACCACGAGGGTGCCAGGTATCAAACCAGAATGAAGCCGATAGCCCATTACCAATGTTCCAGACAAAATACCTCTTAATCAATTCACGCAGGCCAAAGAGTTTCTTCCAAGACCAAGAACAAACGGTCGGCCTAGGCGCAATCCAGAAATTCTTGTCCTTTAAAAAGATCAAATGGATCCATTTGGTCCAAAGCGATTCCTTATCAGAGAAAAGCAGCCATAAATGTTTAGTCATGGCAGCAATATTACTTACTCGGAGTGAACGAATACCTAACCCTCCTTCCGCTTTAGGAAGACAGACTTGTTCCCAAGAAACTCTAGCACCACCAGATCCAAGATTCGGGCCACGCCAGAGAAATTGGCGAAAAATCTGCTCAATTCGATTAAGAACTGCGGAGGGGAGGATAAAAACCGAAGACCAGTACACCTGAATGGAATGGAGACCAGATCTAATAAGTTGAAGCCTACCAGCAGTTGAGAGGAAGCGATTGGTCCATGACTGGACTCTCTTCATTATAGCATCAACCAGAGATACACAATCTTCCTTGCCTAATCTTGAGGAAATAATGGGGACGCCAAGGTACCGAAAAGGCAAGGATCCAAGGTTGAAACCCGATGCACTAACCATGGCACTCTTCAAAGTTTCAGGCCCTCCAAAGATAAAAATTTCACTCTTGTTAAGATTGGGGATGAGACCAGACCAGGCAGCAAATGTGTTAACTCCATCCATTAATAGGCTTAGAGACGGCATGTTTGCTTCCGAGAAGAGCAAAACATCGTCAGCGAAGAATAGATGGAATAACTTGGTGGGTTTACACCGCCAGAAGAACCGAAATCCAGGCTTGCAAGTGCGGGCGTTAATAATGCCAGTGAAGACTTCCATTACAAGAGAAAAAATATATGGGGATACAGGGTCCCCTTGGCGGATACCTCTCCCACTTGGGAAAAAACCATGCAAATCGCCATTTAAAGCTATAGAGAATTTGGGGGTTCTGATGCATGTCATAATTCGATCAATGAAAATAGAAGGGAAGCCAAATGCTTGGAGAGACAACTCAATAAACTTCCAATCAACTGAGTCATAAGCTTTGGAGAAATCAACCTTGATAATGTTTTTCGGAAAGTATGGCTCATGGTGGAAGTGAGCAAATAATTCTTGAGCAAGCATGATATTATCACTTATTCTCCTCCCTTTAACAAATGCGCTCTAGGAGACACTAATGATAGAAGGGAGGATAGAAGCTAACCTGTTGGCTAACAACTTTGTGATACACTTGTATACGGTGTTGCAACAAGCAATAGGACGGAAATCATTTACCGTGGAGGCATTGAGGGTCTTTGGGATCAAGGTAAGAATAGTCGAATTGATCTCACGAAGAAGCTGACCCGTAGAGAAGAACTCCCGAATTGCCAATAGAACGGAAGGGCCCACAATATCCGATGACCACTTGAAGAAATCAACGTTAAAGCCATCCGGGCCCGGGGCTTTTCCGTTGGCCAAAGAAAATAAAGTAGATTTGATTTCTTCATCAGTGAATGGCTGAGAGATGGCTTGGATGTGATTATCATCGAGAGTAGAAGCCAGATTTGCACGGATCTCTTCAACAGACGGAATGGCGGAGGGGGTAGAGGCTGACAACAGATTTTGAAAATGATCAACAAAGAGTCGCTGCACTTCAGCTTCATCAGTAATTACATTACTACCATCAAAAATTGAAAGAACTCTATTCCGAAGATGGCCACGCTTTACCGAATGGTGGAAGAACTTGGTGTTTAAGTCACCTTCTTTAAGCCATCTGATCCTGGACTTTTGTCTGTAGAAGGATTCTTCCTTGAGGCGAAGGTCAGAGAAGATATGGAGGTGGTCCTTTTCAGCATCAGCTAGAGCTTGATTATGAGGGTCAAGCTGGATAACCTTCTGAGCTTTCAACAGAAGGTGTATGGCTTCAAAAGTTCTAGTCGAAATATCAGAGTAAGCCTCCTTGTTTAATAACTTGAGTCTGCGTTTGAGGGATTGAAGCTTACTACAAAGAACAAACATAGGCGTACCGGAAATACGTAGCTCCCAGATTTGCCGAACCAACTCTAAAAAATTGGGGTGGGACATCCAGAAATTGAAGAACTTGAAGGGTTTGCGCGAGTTAGGAATAGGGAGAATCCTGACCACCATAGGAGAGTGATCGGACACTCCAGGGGTGAGAAAGTTGGCTTCCGAATAGGAGAAGGTGGAGTTCCAAGCTGCATTAGTAAGCACTCTGTCTATCTTTCTTTGTCTTCGATTAGGGCCAGAAGAAGCAAACCAAGTAAACATATTACCCACAAAATGGAGATCATCTAGACCAGCTTGGATGAGGCAATCTCCAAAATCCTCAAAGGCTGGAATCCAGTAGAATGGATCTATCTGCTCTGTCGAAGCATAACGAATGGCATTGAAGTCACCAAAGCAACAATCCAAGGGATGTCCGGACAAATGGAGCTAGTGGAGATTAGGTCATTCCGAGCGCCTTCTCAAGACAAAAGAATGCTCCGCATAGACCACCGAAAGATTAAAAGCGACACCAGAAATAAAACACTCCAACCGACCATGAATGGCCTAAGCAGTAAAAGCTGAGGTACAAAAAGAAGCAGCCAAGGGATTCCAACCCACCCAAATACGACCCCTGAAGGAATGAGAATAATTCGTAGACCAAAACCAGCCAGGAATAAGGGAGGCCGAAACGGGGGAATGGGCAGTAGGGGAAATTTTAGTCTCTAAAATACCTATACAACGAGAGGCGGTTAGTCCTCATAAAATTCCTAATCTCAGCTTGTTTGAGGGCTTGTCCAAGACCCCTAATATTCCAAACACCAAAAAATATAGGATGGAGATAATAGAATTACATTTTCCTGCCACCTCGTTTCCTCGCCGAGGGTGGCACAGGCTTCGGACCAACAGGAATACTTGCCTCAGTAGATTCAGAGCGGAGGATACCTTTTTGACGAACAGGGGCCTCCTGAATGATCTTTGAAGGGGGGTTTTTATCGCATTCCTCCGGTATAGATGAGGGCACCTTACACGGGGATACATTGACTATCACCGGAGCCGATATCTTCAAACTCTTCATCTCGAATGTCCGGACTTATTCGAGGCAGGGGAATCCTGCCTTTGTATCACAGCAGCAGATCCTGGGTTAGAGGTGCCAAGGAGCAAATCAAAGGAAGGATGATGATCCTCCTGCCTGGTTAACTCTGGATGTATCTTAGGGGCCACCGGAGTCTGAGGTAGCGGATCTCCCATCTGATTTCCATCAAAACAGGGGGGCTTGGGGTGATTCGGAATCGGATCATTCATCAGGCCATCATTTGCAGGCACAGGGGTGTGTTTATTGCATTTACCACGCACTTCCCGCCATTCATTTGGAGGAGGGGCAGGGGCCTTTGGGACAGAGGGGGCAACTTTAGAAGGACCTGAGGAAATGGGAGCAGGACATCTATGGCCAAATAAAGAGCAAGTTGGACAGAGTGTCGAGATCCACTCATATTGGACTGATACTGATCTAAGCTCACCCTTCATCATAAACTCTATAACTTCAGGGAAGGAGTTAGATGTATCGATCTCAATACACACTCAAGCAAAAGCCACCATTGCCATCCGTTCTGTTCAGTTATCAATGAATAGGGGTTTACCAATACCACTTGCTAGAAAATTGATCCCAGCAGTAGACCATAGTGCCACAGGAACGTTCCTGAGACGAATCCAGATGGGGACAGTATTATGAGCTAATTTCTTGAGCTCCAACATAGGGTGCCATTGTTGCGGGATCAAGGGGATTTTAGCTACCGTGATAGGGCCTCCATCCAAGACTTTCCTCCCGAATTCACTATCCGAAATATGGAAGAAGTAAAAACCAAGGTCGGCAAATGACTTCAACCAAATGATGACCCCAAGCGTTCTTGAGGGTGTCCTCTCGTGAGCTGGAAGGGCAACCGCTTACCAATATAATATCCAACCAGACATTCCTCCCATTTCAGGTGAGTAGATTCCAGAATCTCCTCTGGCATCTGCAGAATTTTAGAGTTTTCAATCATGGCCGGAGGGATAAAGGATAAACCATAACCTTTGGTTGCCGACCGGGTTATAGCAGCCCATGAGCGAGCAGGGGGGGAGAACCTTCACAGGGGGGGGCTTGCAAGGTCCCAGAGGGCTTCTCCAACGCCTTAGACGGGATCTTCGGACGGTCTTCAGGCTCTCGATCGTGCAGAACAGGGATAGCAGTGTCTCGGCTGAAATAGACACTCTTGTCCTTACGATTTATACGACCAGAAGAGACGTTATCACGCCCAATAGCATGAAGGCGAGCAGGTATACCCAGCAGAGGTCGAGCTCTTCTCGCTCTACTTCTTCCCCTGCTTCGCGACCGCCCAGAAAGGGATCGAGATCCTCTCAGAGCCGAGGAATAACGCATGATAAGGTTACGAGCGGGAGCGGGGGAGTGTGGGTGCTCAACCAGAGCAACAATATGGGTTTTACCCTTGGTATCATCCGCTAGATCAGAGGACGACGCCATATGGGATCAGCGAACCCAAAGCTTCGAGCCCTAAGAACTCAGATCCGAAATTCCAAATGAGGAAGACATACCATGGGAAATTGATCGGTAGAAAGCCAGATTAGTTGTAGAGGAATGTTGTCTCCAAGAATGGGCACAATCTGCCGGCCAGAACGGCCGGAAACAGAGGGCGCGCAGGCGGGTGAATAGTAGCCGCGCGAACCAGACGAGAGCTTCACCGTGTACAGTGCCTTTTTCGATTTTGCGCTAAAGGTTTCACCTCCAGCCATTGTTCTTGTTCACGTTTATTAGAAAAAAACCTGAAATCAAAGAAAATTGGGGACACGCTACTAACCCAATTCCCTCACGTACTAATGGTGTATTCCAAATATGAGAGTTTGTGTTAGACCTTATCATCACCCTTCAGAAATGAATGTACGTTCATTTTTATACACCGTCTCCCATCAAGATGGTTACCAAATGGGTAGTTGTCACGAGAGGTACGAAGTCTGGAAAAACTTTACGTCGAATAATCGCAACTTTAAGAGAAAATGTGGATCCAAAATGTGGGATCACAAAAAATAAATAACAATCATACCTTTTTCAACTCATTTGGCTTGCAACCTAACTTGCCCATGCCTCTCTTCTAGCTAAAACACTTTCTACTTATGATAAAAAAACCTCTTCAAGAAAAACATCCAGTAATATCTACTCAATTTTCCTGTTCCCCTCACTTCTTATCCACTTAATGCATCTCCACAAACACTTTGCCAATTTACTTTTATAGATTAGATCAATCAGTTCTAATCTCAAGTCACCATACCAATGCCAGCATTCACATTAAAAGCATCCTGCTGACGCTCACACTTCATCTTGGCATGCGTGCCAATTAAAAAAAAAGTTCAAAGGTTTCCAATGATCTGCAAGAGAGAGCAATTAAAGAGAGAGAGAGAGAGAAGAGAGAGAGAGAGAGAGAGAGAGAGAGCACTGTAAAGAGATCCACGGCAACAAGAAAGGAGGATAAAAAGTCAAATGGTTTCCGATGATCTGATTTGTGGCGCTTATCTCGCCTCAGTCTTCCTCGTGTGCATGCCAACAAAGAGTTGACATTGATCCTGTGACGACCATGTTGTTTTTGCTTCCTCGCGCCTACTATCAATAAGAGAACGCCGGCATCTTGTTATCATGTCTTTAATCTTAAGCCGCTGACAGCCCCAGTTTCCAGCCGCGCTTTGCTTGGATACCGCTCCACCTAGTCAACACTGATCTGCATCATCATCAATTGCAGTGTCTTCGACAATTTCTCGTGTCCTATGATCTACCTTCAGCGAATTGTCCAGTAATCTCGACCGCTCTTCAACAAGTTATGGAGGCTCCGACAAGTTTCCAGATCCTAGTCCGCATCTCAGTACTCACAGCCATATAGGAGAGCCCAGCAATCCTGGAATCCTAGTTGCTGTGATTCCCTAACTTTCTAGACCAGCATTACTGGCACTCAGACCGTAACTAGTTATCTTGACAAGATCCCGACGCTTTTCCTTGTAGGTTTCTTGGCATTTTCGTAGTTGTAACAGGCGTCACAACAAGCCCGAGCCTCCCATTACGATGATGACGACGATTTTTCCCTCTTGAACCATGACTACGAGATGTCCTCAGTCAGCCACCACGAGCTGTCCTTGCAAGCCGTACGCACGAGCATCAAGCCAAGACCTCAGTGATGCTTGAGCCATGCACCACCGCTGAGTTTCGGCACTGCCAATCACCATCCAATCTGTTGTGCACCGGTTCGAATTTGGGAACAAATCCTCCGAAGTAGGTAATAATCGTTGTCTGATTCCATTGAATATCTTTTAAGTGATAGGCATGTCCTCAAATTAGGATATATTTCCTAATTCGCAATTGCACATGATTTTTAATCATCCGCTAAGATTGCGAAGTATAGAAATTGATGAAACTAATCATAATTCCAACACGAAAAGATGAACGCCCAATTTTCTTCACAATCGGATTAAAAAGTGTGGAATAATTGGGTGGTTGAAAACTTGCATCCATCCTTCAGTTTTTGAGATTGATAGTGACGTACTTTTCTCATCCCTATATAATTGAAGGTCCCTCATCTCATGTATATTGTCTCCTTCCTACTACTATTGACACTACCAATGGTTAGATTCTTGCTTCTCTTCATGACATAATGAGGAAATCAATGGCGAGCAATTGGATCGATTTAGCAAGCCCCGGTGTTCATGGTGATGATGGAGCGGATCTTCCGCTACTCAAGTCCAGAGTGATCTTCGTGTTGTGCTTGATCCTTGCGTCAGTTGTAATATTTTCCTGTGCCGATTCTCAGAATGAAAACCGCGACGGTAGACGCAAAGGCAGCGCGTGGTTACGTGGAGGCGGTTTCTGTTGGAGGAGGTGGGGGCTGCATTTGCGGTGGAGGAGGTGGGGGCGGTGTTGTGGGGGAGGAGGTGGGGGTGGCGGTTGCGGTTGCGGTTGGGTGGAGGTGGGGGCGGCCGTTGCAGCAAGTTTTGAATTGAACTTATATTTATATACCTTTTAAACATGAGTTAAAAAAAATAAAAAAAAAAAAGAAGTTTCATTTCTATAAATTGTAATGCGATAGTGTGGTCTGTGTTTCTTATTAGGATTGCTGTTTAGGGTTAAGTATCTTGTAAATTACATATGTTGTATTTAACTATAATTGTACTCTCCCCCTATACTTGTATTCTTCATTTGATAATGTACGGATATTATAATCCTCCTCTTTACAATTCTCGACTTGATATCAGAGTTATATGTTGTTCAAGGAAACACCCATTGAGTTTGTTCATGGCCAACCACACCGGCCACCATTCTCCATCAAGTCCTCACGTTTCAGTTGTGGTCAACATCCTTCCATTGCTCAATCCAAAAAACAAAGACCACCAACAGGCTCGTTGTTCTCAAACGGCCCATATCCTAAAAATTTGCTGCAAATGCACGCCAAATGCCACCACATGTCGGATTGTGTAATTTTTATGGATGATCATATTAAAGTGATGTCTTGTCAAGTCTAGCCCATGGGTTGTCGATATTATTATCCGATAATGGTAACCAAAAACTTGCTGGCATTATTGGGCATGCGTCATGAGCTATTGGCTAATTAAAACATATTCATCCTTGTTTCCACCCTCTGTCATGCCCAGAACCTTGAGCGCGTGCCCATCCATCGGTGGTCGATAAAATTTGCAATGTCTCGAACACGTCAACAACCCCATTTATTTTAATACACATGTGGAAGCAAAACAATACCCCTAACAACAACTAACACGGGAT
Organism: Eucalyptus albens; assembly: GCA_014182695.1. Taxonomy (NCBI): domain Eukaryota; kingdom Viridiplantae; phylum Streptophyta; class Magnoliopsida; order Myrtales; family Myrtaceae; genus Eucalyptus; species Eucalyptus albens. Next base: position 3,042,081 of record CM024649.1, read on the forward strand.
AGAAGAGCAAGAAACATATTCACAACCAAAACCCTTTTATAAACACCATGTTTATATACAACACTAGTTTATAGACAAAAGTCTACTCAAAGAGAAAAGCCTACAAGTCCTCTAGGCACTTGAATCCCCAACTGAAAACTCAAAGATCTCTTAGGGACTTGGGTCCAGCACTGCACCACCAGGAGGGTCAGCTATACCCTCATCATGAGCAACGTCTATCACCAAAGCTAGGGACCTCAAAATCCTATAGGGGACCCACTCTATATTCCATTGAGCCCACGGTGATACCACGCCTTAAATTGATGGGGTACCCTTTGAGGTAGGCTCACATCGACTTAGACGATGGTCATCACATGTTCATAGACCCAGACTCCGTGGCCTCCAAGAACAAGAATACCAGTAACTTGCTCGGTAACTCTCCTGGGCTAACCAAAACATTCCGAAAGGATAGCCATCTAAGGACCTGAAAAGATTTAGCCAACGACGGGGTAAGACAATGTCTCAGCAAGTTCACCCCCTAAACTCCGACTACGAAAGAAACATGTCTAGATGCAATCTAAGCACACAAGACAAAGGATTTACCTTGCCTCAATTCCTTCTTGCACGTTAGTACAATTCATATACTCAATCAATTCAATCCGATCCATTCAATCCGATCCATTCAATTGATTCAATTCAACTATTGCTCGCACAAGCATGAACTACCGACACACATCGGTCCTCTAGTGTAGCTAATGATTATAGCTCACACAAGCTGACAAATCGATACTCTCACAAGCTGACATATTGATGCTCTCACAAGCTAACAGATCATTACTCACACAAGTTAACATATCAATTTGAACTAGAAAAATTGATATTCACACTTTTAAAATCCCACAATTCAATCTAGTCCTTGAAATCATTTTCTATGTCAAAACACAACACCCAGGATTTTTCTAATTAAATATCAATCATACCTTTCATTTCATTTGGCTCCCAACCTAACTTGCCCATGCCTCTCTTCTAGTTAAAACACTTTCTACCGATGATCAAAAACCTCTTCAAGAAAAACATCTAGTAATATCTACTCGATTTTCCCATTCCCCTCACTTCTTATCCACTTAATACATCTCCACAATCACTCTGCCAATTTACTTTTATAGATCAGATCAATCAGTTCTAATCTCAAGTCACCATACCAATGCCAGCATTCACATTAACAGCATCCTGCTGATGCTCACAATTCATCTTGGCACTCCATTGCACATCCTTCTTCTTATTCTTATCTTTTTTTGTGATAAGGAAGCAATTGTATCTGCACGAATTTTCAACTCCCATTTTTTGGTGAAACAGAAAGCCAATTGACATTTTTGGTCTAGATAAATGAAATGTCATCTGCACTATGTTTAAACATACCAATTATGAAGGGTTTTTTCGTATGATTTGCACTCAAAGCAAATATAGGTTTATCAAGCGACACTAGAGTGATTCACAATTTAATTTTTGAGAAAGTGGGGAAGCACTATTGCTCATTTATTTGTCCTACCATGGGTGCAGTTTGTTCTAACCGAGAGAGGACGTATTTCTTCTTTTGGGTACAAATTTGCAGCGGACGAGCTTCTTTTTTATCCTACAAAACCTTCAACAAATTTGTTTTCGAGCTGATGATTTGTCTAAATTCAATTCATACCGTTATTTTGTCCAAACGCAGGTTTTTTTTAGTATTTTTGGACTTCAACATTAGTGATTTTTTATTGGAAGAGATTAAAAGCAATCACGCACGTGCTATGCAGATTGCATCACGCTTGTGGTGAGAGCTACGTAACTCTCCTATCAAATTAAATTCAAATCGATAAGCTATTCTAAGACACATCAATGCTAGATAAGGGGATAATTACTTTTGTGGTCTAATTAAGGTAGAGATAGTGTGTTGCGATTGGTGTTAAGAAAGTGGGAGGGAAATGGAGGCTCTGTTTATTTCATGGAAAATGAATAATTTGAAAAAAATTTCTTAAAAATAATCGTTTATATTGTTCAATATAATTAGTTAACAAAAATTCTTTGATTATCAATAATAATTTCTATCTAAATATTTTCATGAATAATGAGAATATTTTTCGTCCATTCATTTTTGTAAGTGCTGCAAATGATTATTTTTAGAAAAATATTTTCAAAACCATTCATTTTCTAAAAAAAAAAAAAAAAAAAAAAAAAAAAAAAAAAAAGATACTCGAAATTTTATGATTGTGTGACTCAAGCGTAGGGACTACTTATAAGGCACGGATGTTCTAGATCAATCAAAGTAGCTCGTATAACTAAAGGTGCTAATTAATTTTGGGACAATTACAAGGCAAGTCATAAAACACGTCACGATTATGCACTTCAATCCTAAAACTTTCCTTTCATCCATTTAATTCCTAAAACTTACAATTTCAATACCCGTTCACCCTATCCGTTATCATTAGATGGGAAATGCAACATGGCTTTTTATTATTCAATCCTACACGTCTGTAGTTTAAAACACCCACATACATTTTCCCATTCAATAAAGTCTGACGGAGTTAATGGAAGAACTAAAGTGGACGATTGTGATAAAGTTTAGAACTCATATTGCAATTGTTCCGGTAATTTCTAATCAATTTAAATTTGCAAGATGCATATATGAGCATTCCGACTTGCAGAAAAGCGATATTGTTCTTCAACAAATTATAAAGTTTAAATGTAAAATTTGTGACAAACATCATATAATCACTATTAAACCCGTGGCTTTGGCATGCGGAACCGATAATAATAACATACAATTTTTTCAATTGAATTTTTTCCAATCTTGAAAGATGCATCATAGACAATCTTTAAATTGAGATTTAGAAAGAAGAAGTTATATACGTGAAGAATCGAACTTTTTCCAATCTAAAAAGAGGCATCATGGACAATCTTTTAATAAAGATTTAGAAAAAAGAAGTTAGATATGTGAAGAATTCATATTTTTATCATTCTTGTCAAACAATATTTGGTATGTCACGGTAACATATTATTAGAACATATTTCTTGTCTCCATCAGTGAAATGAGTGTATAAGCATTGAGGATAGTCTTTTGAACGAAAATTTTCTAATATGTGAGCATTACTAATTTAGTTTCATATTATACAATTACTGTAGCTAGTTTTTTTTTTTGTTTCTTTTGGTTAACCAAGGAACCGTTGGAAATCACCATTCGGGGATCACACAACTCTCTAGTGCCCGATGGCACTTGTCGGCCTTGCCACAAGCCACTATTTAGACGTAAACCTCGGAAGAGGCTAACCCAAGACCCCCACTTCAGACACTTTAGCAACGAGAGGGTTTGAACTCTCGACCTCTGCGATGAGGAGAGAACTCACACTAACTGCATTATCTATGGTTGGGTTACTGTAACTAGTTAATAACCCACTTTTCCATATAAAAACAAAAATTCAATATCAGCTCAAATGATATGTTTGGAGGTACATAAATGACTTGAAAGATGCCGAACTAACATAGGATCAAAAGATATGATTTTTGTTCCAATAAAGTCATTACACAATACATTTTATTAAATTTGGCTTTAAGAACTAACAATGAATGCAAATAGGTTAAAGGCGAGGTCTATATATTTTTCCCAATAATACAATTAATGTAAATTCAGATATGGTCATTTTCATGTCAAGATGTCGTGTTTTTATACAGTGTATTGACAAGTAGCATATTTTATCATTGAAAATTATTATCAAGTACATATAGATTGTATATTAAGACAATTTACATAAAATTAACGATTAATTACATGTACAGGTGAGAGGAGCTACTCTTCTTTATGTTTGGTCCAAAATTGTCGACCCACCAATTTATGTATTAAGATTTGTTTTGGTCGTGATATTGTCTTTCCTACTATAGCAGAGGAGTTGCTCATTAGTTACTACTTTGGGCAATTTAACCCTAAACTTTAGCCGAAAAATCGCTGATAAAGCAATCTAGTTAGTGTTGAAAGGACTACATTTAAAAATGTCAAAAAGTTTAGCATCAAATTAGCCAAACCGAGAACTCTAGGATTGAATGGACTGCCCATAATAGGTCTAAGATTTTTCTAAAATTATTCCAAAAAACTAAGTATTTGTATGTTGTTTGCAGGAAGGAGTTGATGATGTAAATCAAAAGGCAAAACAATTCAAAGGATAAAAAATACAATTCACTTTTTTTCTCCCATTATTTTTCTTTCAAATTAATCCATGGTGAACTTTTTGTATTAAGGGTGCGTTTGTTTGGAGAAAAATTTCATGATAAAAGGAAAAGTACCTTTTGGAAAATCAATTTCAGAAAAATTGTTAGTTTTTTTTTTGGTGATATATAACCAAAAGCATTTTCTAATATTTAGATCTCATTTTAAAAATGATTTCAATCTCATGACTTTATCTTAAGCTATGGAAAATTCATATATTTTAATATACTTTTTTTCTTTTTTATTTGCTTTTAACTTCGTCCTTTGCCGGATCTTAGGGACCGGCCATAGGCACGGGCCGACGGGATCTGGTGAGCTCAATGTTGGAGCTTGTTGAAAATGGCAAGACTCTAGCTCGTCGGCCATCGCGAAGGCCTACAACCATCGGAGATCCAAAAAGTGTTTTCACCTCTTTAGATTTAGAAATTATCTTTCCCAATTTTATGTTTGAATGTTTCTTTAACCAAAAGTATTTTCAGTTAATTAGTAAATTTTGGTAAATTAAATGAGTAAAAGTTTGGAAATTAATTCCCAGAAAATACTTCCATTGAAACAAATGCACCCTAAGCTATTGTTATCAAAAGGAAATTGCCGTTTTTGGAGTATAAAATATCTTCTTTAGTTATATTAGATTGATAATTTATGATGTTTAATGGGAATAGTAATATAGAGCTTTGCTAGCATAAGAACATTTGAGCTATTATGAAAATAAGAATTTATTATGAGTCAAAAATTTTGAAAGAGTGGATCCCATAACAATTTATATTTATTTGTTATATTTTTATGTGACCTAGTATATTGTTATTCTCACATTTGATTAAAGACTATTATCTAATCATTTATCTAGTCATATTAGCTGAGAGATTAGAAAGTTAACCTTACTAACTGATAGCAACTGAAAACTAAAGGGAAAATTTTCAAAAAAAAGTCCCAAACATACTATGATTGTGCTTATTAAATATTAAATTTTTCAACTATACCAATTGAAACCTAAACTTTTTGACAATTTGTTAATATAGTTCATTTAGTCAATTTTGATTAAAAATCACTCATGCTCATGCCAGCCAAACTAGTCACATGGCCAGTGCTAATGTGGATAATTTTAAATTTTTGAAATTTTTATTCTTTTTTGCTTTATTTTATTTTTCTTCTTTTCTTCTCTCATTTTGTTTTTCTTTTCTTTTCTTTTCCCAACTATGATCAGCGACGGTTGACCGGTGACCTCATCCATATCCAGGAGAGGGCCGCGACACCCTCATTGGCCACATATAAAACAAGTGCTTCATAAGTGTTTGGCCTCTTCATTTATCCAGTAAGTACTTATTTAGTGGAATTAATTCTTATTTGCATCGTACGACATCATTATCTATCTTTGCTGTCCATCATTAATACTTTTTCAAGGCATATCAACGTAGATAGAAGCAACAAAAGATCCATAGATACCAAGTTCATTCAATAAGAACGAGACGAGAGAATACAACTCTAAACAAATAACAGTTAACAAGCTGTGAACCAGCAGTTTCAGAATTATATAAAAAATTACATCATAAAGGATGAATGCAAAAGTTTTTTCGTTGAAAAAGCCCAAGAGAAATGAAGAATCAAAACAACGCTATAGCAAATGCAGTATTTCTATTTATTTTCCCCAATATTTTGAACTTGTGCTTTAAAAGTCAAAACATTGGCAACTCCAAATGTATTTCCAATACACAAACCTCACGGAAAGGAAAGAATGGTCATCGATTTTGGATTGTAGTCTTACAACTTGTGGATTAATTTTACAGCTCCGAACAAACTTGTCAGTTGAACCTGTTTAGCCTGTCAAATTCAATTTGACAAAGGAAAAATAGTGCACGATCAAAATCAAAATCAAAATAAAAACCAGTCTTACAATAGAAAGAATTGTGACTTGTCAAACATGCCGAGCATAAAGACGCATAAATAGAAGTCACAAAAATTTGCCAAAGATGCTGATGTGCAACGCAACAAATACAACATTAGGATAATAGAATGCCACCTTTTAAGAATGATAGGTCACAATATCCACAATCTATCTATATAGACCAAAAAAAAAAAAAAACAACAAAAGCTGATTATCAACTAGCGTACAGAAGGATACAAATACAATTACCTTAGGCACCTTGCATTCCATTAAATAAACAAACACATATTTCATTTCATTTGGCTCGCAACCTAACTTACACATGCATTAGCCTCTCGTCTAGCTTGAATCCTTTCTACTGAAGATTGAAAACCTCTTCAAGAAAAACATCTTGTATTATCTACTTGGTTTTCCAGTTCCCCTCACTTCTTCTCCACTTAATACATCTCCACAATCACTCTGCCAATTTACGTTTTTAGCTTAGATCTATTTCACTTCTGATGACCAGTGTTATTGCTATTCTTTTAGCTTATAGATTAATCAGTTTTGATCTCAAATCACCAAACTAATGCCACCATTCATATTAAAAGCATCCTGCTGGTGCTCGCACTTCATCTTGGTACTCCATTGCACATCCTTCTTCCTAATTCTTATCTTTTTTGTGATAAGAAGGCAACTATATCTGCACAAATTTTCAAAGCAGGTGGGCAAACTCCAGCTGCCAGCCCTCTAAACAAATCAGAGAACACCATAAAGTGCAGCTATGAATTCACATTGATTCCCCACCTCCGACGGCATGACCAATGCAAACACTTGAGAAGAAATTTTACAACATGTATAGTCTGATCAAGACTTCTAAGATCCCCAGATAAAACAGCTTGATTTCTTGCTTTCCAAATCAAGTACACATGCATTCTAGACCAAACTCCGGCTACAAATCTTCAAAAATCTAAATTACTAATCCACTTTAGCTCATGTTATACATATATGAATACTAGGTAGTGCTAAAAGCACAAACTACCAAAGCCAACTCTCCTTAACAAGCATCTCTATAAGAATGGTCGCGCAGGAAACGAAGATGCATTTGACACATAAAGAATGGCACTTAAATAGTGTCGCACAATATAATGACATACACTTGATGAGAAATGTTTACACATCCAATGTATAGGACCCACTAGCGAGAGGAAGTACACAGTAGAGTACCTAAATACTTTTCAAATCTAATCGACTTAATTGGAACATTTAGCTCAGGTGATTGTCTAGCGTACGCGTAGTCAGTAACTAATGCCTAGGTTCCGTAGAATTTGACATCATAATGAGGCACCGCATCAAATGCCACAGTAGATAAGATCCTAACTCCGGATATTTATTACCCTCTCACACATCGGTAAAAAATTAAAACGAATGAGGATGACTAAAGAAACCTAAATAGCTAAGTTAAAAAAAAAAAAAAAAAAAAAATGGAAGGTATTGATTCTTCATGAATCGACCAGACAGCATATGCTTAAACAACACCGTTCACCAGTCCCCACAAAAGCATCATGCACACCCACATAACACACAAGCACAAAAACAAATGGAATTGTTCTGATAAGAGACGAGATTTCAGGAACAACAACCAAATTTGCAGGCTCAACTTTCCACCTCTCTTATACAATGTATAGGAGAATGAACTAATTTTAATGGCAAGTCCAGTCGCCAATGCATGACCCTTTCAAGCTTCAAGATTCTGGAATTTATAAGACTTTAATCCACCAGATCGGTGAACTATCACGGGTAATTCTTTGATTAGGATTAATGTTGGTCCCAACAAATAACGACCCCGATAACATACCAATCACATCTTTATTACTTTCTGTATTGCGATAACAACGAGATATAGTATAAATGGAGAGTAGTTATAAATGCAAAGACAAACTCAGATAGAAACTTATAATGAGTCAAACTTACGATTATCCAGCCTGACTAAAAAGTACATTAAGATTGTTTCATAAAATCACTGCTAGAATAATCAAGCCTAATTCCACACGAAATTAGAAAACACAACCATAAGCTCCCCTGCCATCATGAATAAGCTTTGTAGACATCACGTCATTAGTCATGCTAAACTGAACTTTAAACACAAAGCCAGCTCTTTTTGAAACATATGCTATTTGATAGTACTCTGAAAGCTGAGTAAAAGCATCACATCTTTCACACACTGCATAAGATTATCGAAATGTCTATGCCATAGGCTTCCAATTCTCCCATAGGGAAGCACTCTAAACAGGACTGAGAAACGTTCGAAGGCTCTCAAGTCCTCAATAGTGTCCGATTCAGCATAGTAGGTCATTTTATTGAAAACACAGATTTCATGTCAGAACAGTATGTGAATAGAAGTCAGAAACTTCGGCATGGACTAAGAGTATTCCAACAACTAAAGAACTCAAGAATCCACACAGACAAATCAACAAACAACGCACCAACGACCAAGTGATTAAACCGATGGCAGAAAGAAAGGCATAACCTTAAAAGGGAAAACAAAACAGAGAGATACGTTCAGCAACAGAAAACAAAAAATCCAAAGCACTCCGACCCAAAAGGACATGGGAGAACGAACGAAAACGACAAATCGCACAAGTCAAAAAGATTTCACTTTTATATGCGAAACGGGTAGGCCTAGTTACACAAACCTCAAGTTCACGTTCCCAAGGACAATGGGAAAGGTAGAATCCTCTGTTCTCACTTCGTCTTCCTCCTCGTCGCACCAACTTTCCTCAGTCAACCTCTCGAGGTAACTCCCGTAAATGCGCTCGGGCATGTACCCATTGTCCTCACCGGTCATGGCGTGCCCGTGCCCGTGCCCACTCCCACGACCGGTAGTTCGGATCGGACCCATCATGGGAGCAGACGTAGACGTAGTGCTCCCCGAAGGTGATGGCCTTGCCAGAATTCGGCTTCAGCCGAGTCGGCGTCGCCGGAGCAGATGATCCTGATGGTCTCCAACTCGATCCTGCGCTCTTGCTCCGCAACCCAGGCTCTGGTTCTGCTCTCCCGCTTACTGGGATCCGCCATGGATGATGGGTCCGAGAGGGAGGAGCCCGGCCGGATGCCTTTCGTCCCCTGGCGGCTGGGCCAGTCTAATTCCACTCCTGGGTTTAGGTTTTTGGGGCTTTAGGGACCGCGCCGAGTTAGTGTTGAATTAGGCATAATGGGCTTATTTTACTTTCATGGGCCGGGTCCTTTTTATTTCTTTATGGGATGGGCTAGATTTTGGGGACCGGATTGGGCCTGTGCATGAGGAAAATATTTATTGTCGACGAAAATATTTAACTGTATATTACTTTTTTTATCAGACTAATTATTTCAAGCGACGTAAGTGATTATTTTTATTTAGGAAAATATTTTTCGGATTATTCATTTTGCATGAAACAAACAAAGCCTAAAGATGCATTTGTCTGAAGGAAAGTGTTTTTTGGAATTAGTTTATTGAACTTTCACCCATTTGGTTTGATAAAAATGATTAGTCAACGGAAAACACTTTCCAGTCAAGAAAAATCTTCATGCATAAGATTAGGGAAATGAATTCCTAAATCTAATAAGGTAAAAACACTTTATTGAATTGCTCCTCTTTAAATTTTTTAATATTGTATTTAAAAAATCGATTTTTAAATATTTTTTTTTTTTTATTTTTTCATTCTTCCTCCTCCACTAGTCTCTAACATGTGGGTCCAGGAGGGCCAGCCTTGCCTAAGGCTTGCCAGTTCAATCATTGCCGAGCCTCAACAATGGTGCTAGTGGCTTGTCACGGACATCGCCAATGCCTAGTGACCAGCAAAGAAGGAAGAAGGAAAAAAATAAAATAAAATAGAAAATGAAAATGAAAAGAATGAAAAGAAAAAAACTAAATTAAATTATGTTAAAAATTATTTTAAAATGATTTTTTTAACCCTAAGATAAAGTTATTATATTGAAATCATTTTCAAATAAGATCCAAACATCAAAAAAAAATTTTCAATCACATATTATCAATTAAAAAAAAACTAACCATTTTCCTGAAAAATAATTTCTCGAAAAGCATTTTCCTTTTTCAGGAAGTTTTTCCCCAAGTATACTCACTATAAGTGTTTTTATACATAATTTTGAACCTTGCTTTGGAGATGCCAAATTTTAGATGTGTCATTCTCCTCGTACTAATTTACTTAAATTCAAGGAACTCTAAAGCGAGATGAAATCAAGTTTAGGACTATACATGCCCTGCCCAGAAGATGGAAAGACTTTGCTTTTCCAGTATAGGAAGGGCTTCAATTATAACTGAAACTATTTACACCAATAAATAACCTAATTCCTTCAAAATGGATAAATAGTGGGCTTAGTCAGTTATGTGAGTCCGGTTGACTGTGATCAGCATAGTTAATGATTTATTAATCAGTTCATCGATGACCATAGCGTGTAGTTTTTGGCAACTGTACAGCTATTGATGAGCAAAGAATCGCGGTTAATCAAGGAAGATTGGTCAACTAGATCACTTCAAGCTATTAAACAAATTGACAATTCTAAGGCTTGAGTGTCAACATCTATGAAGAAGAATCGTCAAAAGTTATGTGCTGACAACGTGGACGAGTAGTAAAAGTGGCGTACAACGAAGTTCATGAACAAATAAAGACTTGGCCATTCTATAATTGGTCAAGTGTTAGCAGTAAAGGGAGACTCGATGATAAGGATATCGATTGAAGGAAAAAAAAAAATACCGAATGACCGTTGACTAGCCTATTTATAGAATACCGAACTTGGCCTTGGAAGTTGCCACTGTATTGGCATGCAGATAAAGGGACTAAAGTCTCGGGAGTGCAATTATAACCATACATATGGCAGCATCTAATTATGTAGGGATCCATCATCCAAAATACATAATTTTGAATGTACTTTTATCAATCTATTAACGTTATTTGCTTTTCCATTTCCATCATTTATGGCGAAGAAGAAGAGACCATGAAGCTAACACAAATACCTTTAACTTTTTTTGTATCACTAAAAAACCCAAACTTATACACGTGTGATATTTATACCCTCTATTTCAATTCCATCCAAGGTATGTTTATCACATTGGCACAAGTTCAGGGATTTTTATGATTAAAAAAAAAAAACAGAGTATTTATGTTACAATAGGTAAATTTAGGGTTTTTAGCGACACAAAAAATAGTTCAGGGTATTTGTGTCATAGTGGACATAATTTAGGGTTTTTTTGTGATTTTAAACCTATAACTAAAATACTCATTGTCTTCATAATCTATTGGAATGAGAGCATTGATTGCATAGCACTCCAAGGTCTAGGCTTGAGCCTGACAAGTTTGTATAGGGGCATTTCTTGTACTTGTTAAGACTTGTTATGTAAGTGAAGTATCATTCTTTGATTTTCAATGAAAGCATATCAAAATGAGTGCATATGCGCATCTAAGATTCACTTTTTTACTCTCTTTAGGCCATTGAAAATGGCCTATAACAAAACAATGCACAGTTTTAGCCTTAGGGCCTTGGGACTAAGTCCACAACTATGGACAAATAATGGATGGGAGGCCAAGGTTCTTGTTAGTTGGGCACACGTGATTGGTCCTTCTTAAGTGTTTTACATTGGATAAATGCTTTCCGTAGAAAAAGAAAAAGCACTCAAGGTCAAAAACCAAAGATTGATAAAGGATTGTCGTTCAACTTTGTTTAGATATTATTATCTTATTGCCCCCAGGTTTGTGAGTAGTGAGGTTATAGTGGGTTGACAATAAAGTTAGACAAAAAGTCAACCACTTCAGCACTTCCATGGCCTACCGGCTAAAACAATAGAGAGAAAGAAAACTAGATAAAGTTGTCTTAAAATTCATGTGCAATAGCATTCCTACATTTATCTAATCACAGGTTCCAAAAACTCAAAATGAGTATTTCATTAACTCTATTAGACTTAGTAATCCATTAACTTTCCCCTAGTGGTTCACTTTTCGAAAGAATGCGACAATAATGATCAAGCAAAGTGCTCCAGCACCAACTTGTTTTGTGATTATTGTGTGTACTCGTTACAAATATGTAAAACCATTTATGTAGCATGTTTTACAATCATAATTAGACTAATCATATAGTTTTACCTAGCCATCTCTGTTGTAACATAATCTGATGCCAAAAGTAGATTTGTCCATCGAATTAGTCCCTTTTTTTTCATACTTGATGATAATCTATGTCAAGATTGAATCTCAAAGGCTTTGGTGGATTTTGATTTCGAACTCATCACTTCTTGTCTTCCTCCCCTTCATTGAAACTTAAGCTTTGTGCTCATTTCGGAAGGGTTACAGCTAAAATCAATTAGAAGTAGGAGCGGGCTTTGCGATCCGGGTTAACTTGAAAAGTTAATTATCACGTTGCACTTGGGTCGGATTTGATGGTATAAGCTTTTATTAATCATTAGAGGTCATCGAGCTGGTCATCGGTAGTCATCCTTGGCTGAATTAGAGTGCGCCATATGTTTGTGGTCACAACCTATCCCGAAGTCCAGAGTTATCTCTCCCTATCTCCCTCCCTCCCACTCTTTGTGATCATGCCCATCTCTTAATGGCTGATCAATTCAATTTAGTTTTTCGAGCTAAATGATCTTGAAATTAAGCATGCATGTCACCCATCCAAAGATATACAAAGTAGTGTTGTGCAACTAGACTAAACTACCTTGAAAAATTGATTTTATTCAAGATTCCGATTCCAAGTGAAGAACCTATTGAAAATTGGAATGGTTTTGAAATTAGGTTCATAAAGTCTAAGAATCCTAAATCTTATCTTGACATCTTTTTCTTTGTCTCCCTATTCTCTTGCTCGCAACTCGCCCTCCTCTTCGCTCGCCCTTGTTTTTTCGAGCCTTTCAATCCTAACTCGCCTTTGCTTGCTTGCCCTCATTTGTTTTTCATCTTAAATTGTTTATTACTTATATTATTTTGCTATAGAAAATATGAAACCAAAACAAGGAACTAAAAAAAAAAGAAAAATCGGATAAGACTCCCAAAAGGTTGAGAGCCTACTCATTTTGAAATCAAATACTCTTCTTCTTAATAAAAAGGGTAGTAGCATAATTGACGCTCGGCCATGTCTTTCCGATGGAGAAAGTCAACTTACTTCGGATGCATTTGATTCAGCTTTCCCTATGGGCTTTCAGCCTCCAAACCCCCTTGAGGAAATGTTGAGTGTTCCAATGGGCTTTCAATCAAATGCTAGTTTTGGGAAAGTTGAAAGTTTAATATTGATAAGAACTAGCTTTGGGTTTTTAGGTGTGTTTGATTCAGCATTTTGAAAGTTTATTGGGGAAATGCAATGCAGTTTAACTGAAAGGGCTTTGAGGGAAATGTAAAGACCGTTTGGTAAATTCTGCTTTCAAAAGCAATTTTAAGAGAAATGTTATTTGGTAAAAAACACATTTGAAAAGCCCATTTGGTAACTTTTAAGTTTTTTTTGTTTAAAATTATAAAAATAATGTTTGCAATTATTTATACAACAATATTAAAAATGTTGTGTAGACAATTTTATTAAAATTAAAATTTCTTTTTTTTGGTTAAAAAAATCAAATGAAAAAATTTTACGTGCTCTTTTTTTCAATTACAAGAAAAATACTTTCATTACAATAAACATGATAACATATGCTTCGAGGAAAAAGAAATCATTATGCTTAAAAATTACAAACATCCTTAACTATTTTTTAAATTTATAACTATTTGATCACGTAAACGTGCCATATCAAATGCTACATCATCATTGAAGCATTATCCTTCTCATTTACATCATCAAAATCTATTGTATATAAATTGGGATTCAAATCCACACTAGCAAAATGTGCATTACCCTTCTCGTAGATAATTGTGCAAAGCCATCGTTGCTATTACAATTTTCACCTACTTTATATATTGATAACTTGGCATACTCTTTAGAATCTTCCACTTCTTCAGGATGCCAAAAACTCGCTCAATTTCTAATCGTAGTGAGGAAAGCAAAATTGATCATGGTTGAGGACTTCGTTGAAACTCGGGCAAATGATATCTAATTTCTTTATATGACCTTAGATAATCTGTGAAATTTGGATATCCAGTATCTACCAAATAATAATTACCTCCACCAAAATGTTGTAAATTTAATCAACATATTAAACATACATAAATTAATGAGTAAAAACCACTAATAACGAACCTTTCGGAGGATGAGAAAATTGTAAATCATGTCTCTAATGGATTCATAAAAGATACGAGTATCATGAGTCAATCTCTCCCAACCGGCCAAACATAAGTAAATTCCATGTTAAAATTACATATAGCCATTACATTTTGCATCAATGTTCCTTTTCGACTAATAAAACGAAGTTGCTCACTCGTAGGTACCACCGTTGGAATATGAGTACCATTTATAACTCAAATGCAATCCTAAAACAAAAACATAAATATTATTTGATTTATATTTAGTTTATCTTTTTTATTGTATAATCATAACTTACCTTAAAATGTGAAAAAAAAAAAAAATCTTGTATTATTCTTGATCTTCTTTGAAATTTCCCTAAATTGTCGATCGGATGATTGGATCAAATTTGCTCCCATTTCACATATTTTATCCAAAACTAAACTAAATAACCTGCATATGATTTCCCCAGAATGTTTAAAGTACTCTTGTGCTAATATTACTTATATTATAGCAATTATAACATTTCTACAACATCAATATTCCTAGATCTTTGCAAACCATATCGTGTCACTAAATTGTGCATTAAATTCTTAAACACAATTTTATTCTTTCTAAACATTCGATAAAACTTTTGAGAATTAGCATTCATGCCCATCAACTCTCTTAACCATGTATTTCTATATATGATGAGATCATGTATAGTATTTTTTGACCATATGTTGCATGATAAACAACATAGGTATGCGTAGCTGCACAAAGCTACTAATATTCATATTCCTATTTTTCATAATTTTCCCATTCAGCAAAATCATCCATAATTGATTAAAATAACAAAATAGAATTATAATAAGAGATATAACAAATTATTCAAATCATCCATCAATAAAAAAATACTTATCAACATCATATAAATAATATATGCAAACTATACCTACTCATCGCTCTTTCACTGCTACCACCAATACAACCTATAATCTATGCCTATCACTAACCTTTAGCCTTGGTGAAGCTAGAACATTTATACACCAAAGAAAAATCACAAGCACATAACAACCGAAAAAAAAAAAAAAAAAAAAAAAAAAAAAAAAGAACAGCAAATACCCAAAGAAAAATTATGAACAAAGAACTTGAAGCCAAACAATTTGGGTAAAAAATGACAAGCAGAACAAAACCACTAAACCAAACAATTTGGGTAAAACCACGAATGGAAGTCACTATCACCATCACCGAAAACTCAATCGTTGCAATAAAAATGACAAGCATGATGAAAAAGGAGGGAGGGCTCGGGTTCCTTCTTAGATCTAAGCTATCAAAAGCGGATCCACTAGAGAGAGGGGGGAGGGGGAGAGGAGAGCCAAACCTACACAGGACAAGCACTTGAGCGCATAAAGGAAGAGCGTAGTTGAGCAACCAAAAGTGTAGTTGAGCAGCGAAGAGTGCAATTGAGCTCGCAGTCGTCACAAGGGAGAGAGTGATGGGGAATGGTGCAAAACGATGGAATGGTACAAAGAGAATACCATCTAGGGTTTTAGTTTTCAAAATGGGTAAAATTGGTTTTCAATAAAGTTTTAAGGGTAAAATAGGCAACTTATTAATTTTCATTAAATGGGCCCTTCAACATTCCTGAGGCATGTTTGGTAACGCTTCTATTCTCAAAACAATTTCTAATAAAAATAATTCTTTTTTATTTAGGTCTTAAGAATAATTTATAAACATTCTAAGTCATTTGTAACTGTCTAAAATTTCAATTCTCGAAATAGAATTGCGTTTGGTATTGTCCTCAAAAATTCTACTTCAAATCTTTTTTTTTTTTTTTAATTTTAGATAATTTTATTATTGTTTTCCTTTTTTTCCTTTTTTTCTTTTTTTCCTTTCTTTCTCCCATTCTTCTTCTTCAAGGTGGCTAATCGTCGGCCTTAGGATGACTGGCGACCAGCCAGATGAGGCCAACGACCTCATCGAAGCATTGCCGGCAGTTGGGCCAAGCCTCGTTCGGCCACTAGCAAGCTTGTTGAACCTCACCCTGGATTGGTGGGCCTTTGATGAGCTCACTGGACCGGTGGTGATGGGTGACAGATGGCGGATGTCGATGGGCAGCAGTGGCAGTTGAAGAAGAATAAAGAGGGAAGAAGAACAAGAAAAAAGAAAAGAAAAGAGAGAAAATGTGTGCTTGGTTATAGAATTGTTTTCAAAATAAATAATTGATTTTTTTTTAATTTCTCGATTCTATTACAAATCTACTTCCGACAACAAAAAAATAGAAATTTATTTCCGAAAATAAAATTTTTACCAAACGCATTTCTATTCTAAATTTACTCCCGAGAACAAAAAGATAGAAATTTTCACGTTGACAAGTTAACAAACAAGCATCCAATGGCTAGCTTTCACTTGAAAGCTCCTTAGGGTGATTGCCAAACATCCCAAATTTTCTCCATGGGTTTTGGGGCTTAGGAGCTTTCAAATCTTTGAATCAAACGTCTGTTCAAATCTTTAAAATTACTTATCTTGTTTTTTCAAAACTACTATCATAAGTTTTTTTAGTTTTCGATTGTACATCTCATTGTTCCAAAACTACCCTTACCTTTAATAGAGTCAGCAAAGAGTTGAATATTTTTAATAGAAAAGAAAAATGAAATCCCAAAACCTATTATAAAAAAAGATTTGACAAACACTCTTCATGTCAAAATAGTTTTGCAAAGAATTTTTCACCAAACACAATTTATATTTTCTCAAAATCCTTTAAATTAAAGATATTTACATTTTTCTAAATCCCATTTCCAAAGTCGAAACAAATGCAGCCACTGGCTACGTTACTCCGTCCCTTCCGGTAGAAATAAAAAGAAGGGGCGTCGCGGTCCGACAAAGGTCCTCCGGTCCGAAACGATACGCGGACAGCAGATATCTCAGTGGCAGCGCTCGTAATTTCAAGCAAGGACAGGCCCCACTTTCGACAAACGACACGCGGAGAGCGGAAATCTCAGTGGCAGCGCTCGTAATTTCAAGCAAGGACAGGCCCCACTTTCGGAAATCTCAGTGGCAGCGCTCGTAATTTCAAGCAAGGACAGGCCCTACTTTCGACATTTCTGTGAACCGGGATCGATCCCGACTCTATTATTTCCGACTCTGGCATTCTCTCGCGGCTAGAAAAGCACCACCAGACGCGTGAGGTCGGGGGCGTCCTCTTCCTGCGTTTCCCCCAGCAGCGTTAGGGTTTTCGATTTCCCAATCGATTTCTCCTCCGATCGCCGCCGCCGCCACTGCCGCTGCCGCCTTCGCCTCCCTCGGATCCGCCGGAGAACGCTGCGTCCGACGATCCCCGCCGCGCGTTTCGCGACCCGCGAATCGCGAATCGCCTCGATCTGATTTCTCCGGCGAAATCACTTCGATCGGGTTCGCCGCTTCAGGTTTTCCTTCGATTGGCTCAGCGATGAGGGGGTACGACAGAGATGTGAGTTCCACACTTGCTGTTGTTTCACAGTCCCCCTCTTCGGGGGCCGCCGGATTCTTGGTCTTTTCGTGTTTGATACGGTGTCTTGCTTGTTTTTATGGTTGACGCGTTGACGGGGGCCCGGGCTTGTGCAGGGGTACGAGGATTATGATGACTACGAGGAGGATGGAGGAGAACAGGGCGAGGAATATGAAGAGGGAGGAGGAGGAGGGAGGAGGAAGAGCCAAGACCCTCCAAGCAGGAGGTGGACTACCTCGAATTTAGGCAAAGATTGAAAGAAGGGATTAGGAAGGAGAAGAGGAAGGAGGAAGGTGTTTCTGCTTCCCAGGACAGAAAGAAGCTTCCGAATGACAAGTGAGTTTGCCCTCAACTCGCTGCAAGATTCAGTTGTTGAATCTGCTTTTTCGAATTCCTTTATCTAGGAGGGATTTTCAAGGTTTTCTATCAATCTGGTCACATCGTGGCCAAGAAAAGGTATTATGTGTTGTTGACTTGCGTCTTTTCAATCTCTGTGATAATGGCTTATGTGTAGTATCTTCGGAAGTCGTTCTTGCTTGTGTCAAAATTTGGTCTTTTGGAATGCTTTTCACATGCATTTGCTGCACTGATGATTTATGAATCGATGCTTAAGGTTTTTTCCACTCATTTCAACAGTTATGGTTCCTTCTTTGGCCCTTCTAAGCCAGTCATTGCGCAGAGAGTGATTCTAGAAAGCAAGTCACTTTTGGAGAATCAACATTTGGCTACCCGAGTTCTACAGTCACAGTACAAGGTCCGTGCTATAATTTGTTGCTCTTATTGTTTCTGGAGATTACACGAGAATTCATAATGGAGATTCATCATACGTAATAGTTATAAGTGGCATCAGTTCCTCCACCCTTGCTCCCTTGAATCTTTGCAGCATGGGATTCATGAGGCCCTATTCACCCTAGCAACTTGTGAATTGTACAATTAGCGATGAATAAACTACAACCTTTGGCTGATATTGAGTTTGTTATTTGATTCACTGCTTATAACAAGGCAAGAAGGAGATGTACAAATATAAGCCCAAATAGGCAGTATCTAAGTAATAATAGGATCTTTAATGGTGAAAGTAGGTTCTTCACATCCACAAGGGCCACCTGTTTTCCATGATCCGATTTTAATATAGTAGACTTAGCCAGGTATCACGGTGTTGAAATTTCAAGACATTTCTTAATTTGCCATGTATCTTAGCTGTGAATACTCTTATTATGCCTTTCATGCTATCAGAGCTGAGACCTTTATGCATTCCAGAACCAGAAGAGTTCTTCCTCAACATCTACGGGATCAAGGCCTGTAGTTCGTGACAAGATACCTAGAGTAATCAATCCGGTAAATTGCCTCCAGAGATTCTATTATCGCTTTTTAAACTTAGTTGCCATTTTTACTAATAAATTCTTTTGCTGATTCTTTAAGGTTAAACAGAAGGTTCAAAAGCTGAAGGATACAAGAGACTATTCATTTTTATTATCTGATGATGCTGATCTTCCTTCTCCTCCAAAGCAACCCCCTTCACGAAGTACCTCTGCTCCTACCTCTGGTGTGTTACTACATTCTATATGAAATCTCTAATATATATTAGTTGCCTATATCTTTCATTAATAAGCTTATATGGCTCTTTGTGGTTTTGAAGAGGCACGTCCAGCTAAAATGCCATTGCCAAGCAAACAGGCATCTGGTAGCAATGGTAGAATCCCTCAAAATGTTAGAGATGATAGGAGACCATCTTCCATAAATGGTCAGAGACAATCTTCCGTAAATGGCCAGAGACCATCTTCCGTAAATGACCAGAGACCATCTTCCGTAAATGGCCAGAGACCATCTTCCGTAAATGGCCAGAGACCCTCTTCCGTAAATGGCCAGAGACCATCTTCCATAAATGGCCAGAGACCGTCTTCCGTAAATGGCCAGAGACCCCAGAGACCATCTTCTGTAAATGGCCAGAGACCGTCTCCCATAAATGGCCAGAGACTATCTTCCGTAAATGGCCAGAGACTATATTCTTTAAATGATCAGGCAAACTCTAGAGCAGGCCCAACTAAGGCCTCATCCACTGCCAAATCTAATTTGATGTTGGCAGCAGACAAAAGGCAGTTATATAGTAACAATGGAAATGGTCCTGGGCGGCCTGCAATGTCAAATGGGCCGCAACAAAAGAAACCTCTTGCCGTCACAGGGAAGACTTCACAAGTTGCTAAGATTTCCACTCCTGTGATGTCCAAACCGCCAGTTGCAAAAGCACCGACACCTGCTTTGAAGCACAATGTGCAACAGAGAAAGGATGTAGGGAATCCCAACAAGTACAAAATTGCACCTAAGCAGCCAGTTGCTTCAATAAAGCCTCAGGTTTAATTCCCATCTCTTTGTGCTTGGTTTTTTTGGGATACATTCATACTCATGTAAGCTCACAAGAGATGGACATCTGTTGTCATCACTTTGGTTCGATGATTATCTGATCTTGTTTCTTATAAACAGATGAACAAGCCTCCAAAACAAATTTTGTCCGCTGTTAAACCTCAAGATCATAAGCCCAAGAAGAAGCCTAGAAGACCATTCTCTGATGATGAAGATGATGATGAAATGGCTATTAATATGATCAGGCAGATGTTCAGGCGAGTGTCTTTTGTATATCGTCTTATTATGCTTCTTCTATGGTCGTTTTACCTGGTTGTTCTATTTCTATCTATATTTGATGGCCTGATAATATTTCTGTCTGTGTGCACTTCTGGGAGTAGTTGCATAACTCCTTTCACAAGACCTCTCGGTTCATGAGATGCTTAGTTATAAACAAAACTAATTCTGTCTTCGCTCATGATTTTGAGTTAGTTTCAACAAAGACTTCAAGCCAATTAAGTAAAGATTCCTTCTGTCTAAATGATCTTTTTATGCAATAATTCAGGAACTTGATGGCAAAGGTTTTTATATTAAATGTTTGTGATGGCCCATTTGGAAAGGCTTGGTGCTTTGTAGACACAAAATATTTGCAGTTGCAATAATACAATTGTTAAGCCTTATCTTGCCACATGAGAATGCATGAAAAATTTCTTTTGATGAAGGAGAATGAATGTAAGTTAACAGCACGATATGGGTGTACATGAAGTACTCTAAAATCAAGAAAAGAATATGATGTCTGATAATAGCTAAGCTATGATCGATGCTGTGTGAAGTAGGAATTTCCTTGATCTGGAATCTTGATCGTGGCATTTTAAGCAGTGAAATGTCATAAAGGACATTATTTCTGGTAATCATCTTGTAATGTTTGTGACAATGGCAAGGTTGAATGTTGGCACCATATGGACTGGGGTCAGTATCTTGATCAAGCATTGATTGTAATTATTCTTACCTGGCAGTTTATGCTCAGCTGCCAGGACTTAGTTACTCCAAAGCAGTTATTGGCAATGATGGTGTATTTGCTTAGATGTGGTGAGGCCAGCTGTGGATGATAATTGTTTCTATAAAATTTTTGTTTGTAGGTTACTGAAGTTGTATGTTTAGTAGCAGAATGCTTCTGGTAGTGGTAGGATTCTGTAGATAGCTTTCATAGGAAGAGATGTGACTTTTCAACTCAAAATTCTAGTCTTAAAACATTTTTAGAGGATATGGAAGCCATTGGTACCTGTTCAATTGCTCAGCTTGTATGTGGTCAGGCCCCGCGTGTTCTTATACTACTTTTTTATGTTGAAAAGAAAAAATACAAATAAAGCAGAATGGACGATGTTGAGTTGTTTGACTTGAAGACATGGTAGGACACAGTAACAGTGTGAAATGATTTTCTTTTATCAGACTTCACTTAGTTGGAAAGGGTGCATTGTTTTTGCCATTGTGTATTTCAATTATTTTGACTATTTTCTTCCAAAAAAAGGAATGTCATGATGGCATAAGTGGCAGTGCTTTTAACTGCTGGTCCATGAACCAACGAAATTGGTCTCTCCCAAGACCTGTTAAGAATCTAAGGATACCAGGCCAATATTGATCAGCAAATGATAGATGTTTCACTAGCATAAGGATGTGCACGTATATACACTCGTATGATCTGTTAATCAAAACAACTGGACATGCAATTCTTGATATTTTCTGGTGATTTCTTCCTTCTCCTATAGTTCCTTCCATCCTTACACGATCAAATTAAAATAAGTTGCGGAGGAGGATTTTATATCACGGTAGCATAATCTGTCACTTTTCGTAGATATACAACAATTGCTCGTGGTCTATAAGATTGCTGCCACATATAATCTTGAGATCCTGCCCCATATCTTCAGGGACAGGCTCTTTTCCTGCCTGTTCCCTGCTCCTAGATGAACTTCATTTTCTTGCCCCGCCTGCCTCTCTCCACACAAATCTGACAGTTCCCATTGTATTTCTTAGGAAAAATATGAACTGCAAATTGAGACTGATGATTATGTTCAACCAAAACAGCAGATATTTAATCATATATCTACTGGCCAAATAGTACAATATTATACTTAAGCAAGATGATAGAAAGTATTTCTCTTAAAGTACACGCAAAATAGAAGAGCAGATGACTAATCTGGTGTATTTCCTGCTTTAATTGAGATAGATATTCTGCAAATTCTTCCTCATGTGGCATGTTTTTATAATATGCTATCCTGGACCTAGTCGACTCGATATTCTGTTGATGCTTTTGTATATGGATTGTATCCTGGTGGTGACACTTAGGTGAAAGGCTATTATGATATAAAAATAAATGTTATTTTCCATTTGGGCTATAAGAGAGAGCATCTAGTTGCCAGGTGATCTTGGTGAGGATAAGCAAACGGTCTCGTGAAAATATATGTAGGTGAGGTGGGGACTTTTCTTATGCCATGTCTCATTTGTTCTGGAAAAAGGTCATCTGACCATATGCTACAGCCACTCCTTTTGTGTGGTTCCCTCCACGCTATTTTTTTTTCTTTTAAAAAAAACGCTAAACTTTTTGTGGTATAGTTGTGATCCGGAACACATTGCCATCAATAGCAAGCTATTTGTGTTCACTTGTATGGTGAAAGTGTTTGCTGTTCACAAATCGCCCATGAGTGCTCCATTCCCAATGCTGTTGAGAATTAGCGGGTGGACTGGGTTCAATGTGAATGATTATGTAGGTTTCCTCAGGTGTTAGAATTATGGTCCTGACATTGTCTATTTACTAACAAACTGATGTCTTCTCTCAGCACAATCTTTTTATAAGTTTATCTGATATATCTTGAGGGAAATTTTGAAATGGCTATGATACCTGGTGTATATAGCTTATCTTTTATAGTTATACTTGATGACATTTGGTTAGATGCTTGATGCTAGTGCTTTAAGATTAATATTCAATCATAATATTGTTGCAGGTATAATCCTCAAAAATATGCTGGTCGGGATGATGATGACAGTGACATGGAAGCAAATTTTGATGAAATTATGAAGGAGGAGAAGAGAAGGTTTGTTTCATGTACCATTTATTTACCATAGTGGTTGAACAGTGATTTTCATGCTTGAACTTCTTTCCTATTTTTGTTCAATTTTTTTTTCTTTTTACGTCTTCTGTATTTTTAGTGTCACGGCACTGTGCATTATTTTATGCTTAAACCAGCGAGCCTACTGTATCTATAGGTTCACTGCCACTGCTACCACACTGGTCACATCATGAGTGATTTCCTCGGGACCTTATGGTTTCTTTATGACTGGGTTCTGCCACCAAATCAATTTCATAATGTTGTGGAGCGGCCTCATCATAGTGTCATTTGCAGCATGTTTGTCACTGCAAATGGATAAAGCATGAAACTGGGTTGTGGAATCTAGGGGATAGGTGCACCTTTATTTTTATGTGTGAGATGAGAGCTGTCTTACATTTTACATGCTTAGTGCTTGTACGAATAAGATGTGATTTCGGAAAGAAAATGGTGAAGGGATGAAAAATGTTGAAAGTCTCTTGCCCTTTGAAAAAATCACCCAACTTAAAATAGTCATATTGATGGTCTTTCTAAATTAAGCCCACTTGCACTTTGAATTTGAATATGGTGCTGACTATAATTCATGCGAAACATCTCCAAGTAGTCGAATTGATTGTGTTGGTTTTTCTAGATTCCATGTGTAGTGTGTTTGTTGTGCTTTGAGTATTGAGCTAGTGAGTGCTGACCATAATTCGGATTTGTTTGCCTGCTGGGGTGTACAGTGCTAAAATCGCAAGGAAGGAAGATGAGGAGCAACAACGGCTAATTGAGGAGGAGGAGCGACGAGAACAGATGAGGAGAATGGCAAAGAAGCGTAAGCTGAGCCGCTGACATTAGCCCCAATGTTTCGCCTGTCGTAGTTTGTACATTATTCTTTGTCGGATATATGATTATGTCGTCAGATAATATTAATAATGATCATGATTTTTCCCTACCCTAGGATTACTGATTTCTTGTAAAGCCTTGTTCTCAATCTTTTGTTCTGGCGAGTCTGATGGATTTGTCGTCTACAAGCATTTGCTAATCTACTCTGCTAAATACTCACTGTACCAATTCAAATATTTGTATTATGAGACTGGCGATGCCCTGCGAGTGCGATTCATTAAAAACATCGAGACAGCCCGATGACGTCTTTAGGAATGCCGCATTACAGAAGTCAAGCCAAAAGGCAATGACTTTTGATTCATTGGCGAGATGAAGCTAAAGATGCATGAAGACGAAGAAACCATTTTAAGATGAGGATAACTGCTGAATTGAAGAATGGTACATTTCTTTCGGACTTTTTATTCCGGAACGGTACATTTGAGCTGACGAGGAGCTCATGGCTTGCATCTATGAAGTGATCATATGGATCGTAGAGCTGTGTCCTTTCGGCGGCAGGAACCCAACTGCCACACAAAGTCCCAAGACCAAGAGCAAGACCAAATCGAGCCCAAGACCAAACTCGAAGAAGCGATCAGTCGTAACTTTCCCACAAATGAGTCGATTAAATCTTGACTTCATTGTAGATCGCATTTTCTATGCAATTTTCGAGCACTCTAACATGTTCAATCCCTTCAGACCAAAAAAAAAAAAAAAAAAAAATTTGGTTAGTCCCTAATCCCACATTAGTAAGTGTTATAATTTTCATGCGATGTTCACTTGAATGCTTTGATTGATTCAAAATCTTTGATTAATTCAAAACTTAAAATGAATGTTTTTAGAAATTATAACGCTTAAATAGTAAAATATTTCAAGTTATCGATTAAAAAGTTATATGGCACTTCGATGGTTAGAAAAAATATATGTTGTATCATTGAGTGAGTGTTATATTTAAGTTAAGACATTTGAGTGATTAAAAAAAAAATACGGTATTGAAATGAATCTTTACGAAAATTATAGCACTTATTGTATCATTTTCCCTCTTGTCTTGGATTATATGTACCAAAAGCACACTGTAAAGAGCATCCCTTTCTTTAATCACTCCAATTCACTATAGTTAGGATATATAGTTAAGTGTTTGCCTAAAAAATAAGAAATATCGAAACCCAATTGGCTTTCATATGAATGAAATAGCTTATTTCATGCTAATCAAGTAATTTAAGAGTAAGTAGGGAGCTCCTCCAATTCCTCATGAATTGCAGAATCAAAGAATTAGTCCTCCAAATCGGGCTAATTCAAAAGTTCTGATCAAATTACAATCAAAAGAGGAAAAAAGAATCAAACCATCTTTCCATTTTGTGAATGAAATAACTCCCAAAGGACATAACTACATCTATCCGCCTTCTTCAGCTTAAGAAGAGAGCTCTTGGCTTTGCACCTACAAAATAGCATTATGAAACTCGAGCATGGTGAGGTAATTATTAAGTTATCTCGAATCTTCTTTCAATTCATCATTTGTTTAAAAGGTTAAACTTTCTCTCATATTTATAAACTGATAATTAACCTCTTTTTATAATTAATGTGAAATAACCTCAACAATCTCTCCCTCATATATTAAACCTTCGATCAGAGCAACAATAACCTATAATCTTTGTATAATTGTTGGACAAGCCTCTTCCACAATTGATGTAATATAACCCCAACAATCTCCCATTACACATTAGGGATTGAGTCACTGTGGCAACAACCCTTATCTTCAATAGATTTTTAAAGAACCTGAACTCTGATACAAAGCATAGTGTCATGCTTCTGCAATGGCAAATTTTTCACGCTAAATTTGAATAAAAGTGGCCATTGCATGATGGTAAAATGTCAAAATTGTCAGAGTCCATTACTGGAAATTACAAGATATTCAGATCTCTCATAGATCTGCCATTAAACTTCTTCAGTAGTCCAACTGCTACACAAACTTCAAGAAGTCATACCTCAAGGTTTCCCCAAAATCCACCCTGCAAAACCCTCAACCCCTGATCACAAGAAACACACGATTCACCTAAAATGACAAAATCTCATCTTCATCATCTGCGAAAACGGAAAAGAAAAATCCCACGAATTCAGAGGGACGTTTTTGAGAAATAAACTTTAAAAAAAAAAAAAAAGAGCAAAAACTCCCTTAAACCCTAGAAACCCTCAATTTCCCATGCAAGAACAAGATGCGTTCCATGCAAAAGACCCAGTCAATGAACAACACCTCCATCTTCAAAAACCCCCAAAACTAGACTCAGAGACCCATGATGGGCCTACCCTATACTAGAGTCACTCTCTACTAAATCTTCTTCCCTGAAAAAACCGAAGATCTCTTACGTCCCAACCCACGAAGAAAAACAAGACAGAAAAAGCTAAAAGAAGAAACCTTTTTCAGGTTAATTAATAAGAAGCTTTCATTATCGCTGCATTTACACACCCTGTGTTGCTGCAAAAACCAAGAACCGAGATATTTTTCTTATTCAGGCCACTTTTGATTGGTGTTCTTGAAAAGGGTCGTGGAAAAGTGGTCTTTTCCCTGTATTTTCAACTGCATAAAGTTTCCAATATTTGAGAGAGAGAGAGAGAGAGATGTTGATGTGATCCAATCGACAAAAGCCGAAAGCAATGGCTGTCCATGCGTGGGAACAGTTCTTTAAATTTTGCCCTGCACCAAAAGATAGAGAGAGGGAGGGGGGGAGATTGTATTTCCTTTTTGGCCAGAAATGAGATGTTTAAGTTCACCATACTTCCACAAACAAAATAATAAAATTGTATATATACATACATCGATGGGCATGAGTATACTGTTTGAGTATTTTAATCAAGAAAATGATACATTCCACTATGCACGAAATCATAGTCAATGACTCGAAATGGTACTTTTTTAAAGCAGAAAAAACATCAAAGATTGCTCTTAAAGCATTTATCAAATAATAAATGAAGAGGGTTTCGGCCGAAGAATGAATGGATGTACTGATGATGATTCCTATCGCATGCAAACAGATTCAATTAAAGAAAGCCAAGAGAGGCCTGCGCGCACGAGGCTCGAGAGCACGGTGCCTTTCGCATTCATCCCATTAAGATGGAGCGGAGGGCCTCGAATTCCAAAAAAAAAAAAAAAAAAAGAAAAGAAAACGACAGCCGAAGAAAGGGAATTTTAAATTCTGACAAAGCTATCTCTGGAACACCCCCTTAGTCCAGCCGAGCTCTTGCTTGCTTCTTAGCCCATATCATCATCCAATCCATGCATGTTATGTTCAATAGAAACGTGGACACATCACGGTTCCATCCATCATCCATGGCAGGGTAAAACCAAGAAAAGAAGAAAAAAATATTGTGCATTAATCTTGGTCGTTATATATCCATGCATGCTTAGATTTAGTTTCGTATTCAAATTTATATCCTCTGACAATGAGTTTCTAAATTATTCCTAATTTCACCAGCAATGAGTTGAGCAAAAGTGTTTTTTTTTTAAATATTAATAAGAGCATTTCAAGGGGCACCCTCTTCGAACATCAGAATAACAATCTCATGCCCATTACAAAATATTAAATTCAAGTCATTATTATATACTCAAAACCTGATACTTGAAAAACAAGATTGGAAAGCTCCCCAGTATAACTCCACCAAGATTTTAGTGGATATGAAACCTCTTGACACAAGATATGTCGTGACTTAACAATATAATACAAGCCATTCTATTCAAAAGTTTGCTCAGAACGTGCATCAAACCGGTGATTTTAAGAAAAATACGTGACCCTTTTACTATTTGTCCAACCACCTTGAAGGTGATTATGTCCCTATCATGCTCCTAGAAAAAGTTATGTTTTGTCTGGACTTTGAACACACTATCTATCAGAGATTTTATTTTATCATGAATCAAATCAAGCTCGGAGGAGTGTCTTAATCAAACTTGATAGGATTTAAAATTTATTTCTCGATTTTTCAAAACACAAAGATTTCACTTTTTTGAAAAGTTTTCTGCGTGCATAATTTCGGTAGGTGGCATTATTTGACAAGTTGGGAAGTTAGGCGGAAAGATAATTCTGTAAAATCACATGGAATAGTCTAAAGTGATGCAAAAATCATATTTTAAACTAAGGTCATCAGGTGCAAATGTTGTCAACTCAAATTTAAAATTGCAAAATAATACTAGAAAAGAAAAATGCAAGTGATGAAATATTTGAGTGAAAAAAAAAAAAAAAAAAAAAACAACTTTCCCTTTGTGGGGTCTAAAGAAAATGCATAAATAATTTGAAATTACACTGTCCATAAACAAGAAGACAAAGATCCAAAATCGATTCTTCATGTCTCGTCTCGTTATGCATCCCAAAAGTAGCCACTTTTCGTCATCCTCTGTTGTAGTTTTGAGAGGAGGAGAACCAACAGATGAAGTCAATTAACGGCAACATTATCAAAATCAAATCTCAATTTCCTCTTTTGTCTGATCAGTGATGCTAAGAACATCAGTCTATGGGTACATGGTTGTTGGTACATCTAGAAAGAGGTGTCCGGTTTCCAAAAAATTGAAAACCTTGAAACTTGCTGTCGTTGTTGCTTGGAAAGTGTCATGAGAGTCGCGAGTTCTTGCCCGCCAGTTGGCTAGCTCGGACCATTATTTTAAGACTACATCGATCACTTCGGGGTCTTATAAAGTCTACATAAATCAAACTGTTTTTCTTTATTCAAAGATTTCAGCCGCGTTAGGTCAAAATACTCAAATTAGGAGGAAATCGTCCAATCGGTCCTGAACTAAATCCATTGAACAATTGATAATTCAGTCATGAATTTTTTAATTTTGTCAATTGACTCTTAAATAGCCCGAAATTTCAATGTAGTCATTTCGGCTGAAAGACTACTAACAATAACCGGATCATCACATTAGTAATATCATGCGAAAATATATTAAATTTTTCGTGCAAAGGTTTTAAATTAAATTGATAAATTATAAAATTTAAAACTAAATTAACATCCATATAAGTTTATGACTTACTGAGTAATCTTTCCCAGACATTAGTGAGTTCGCCCTGTGTTTTTTCCTTTGGCTGAGAAGCGAAGGACAAGACAGAGGGAGCATGGGGATTTACAGTTACGGGGACATGTTTGGTCAATTTCAATAGGGACAGGGACAAGTCTTCGTTTGGAAGGTTGTGGTGCGTAAAAACAGTGAAAAAGCCTTTTCGAGAGAGGCTTGCAAATGGCAAAAGACGAGGGATGCGTTAGCAGAAGGACGACTAGTGGTAATGGGCACTTCCTTTCGGTTTCAGCGCATCGCCCCATACGTGGTGGAGAAATGTATGGACGTAATCAGAACGCCTGAAGCCAAAGTTTGGACCAGATTTTGGCAAAAAGGAAAGGCAAAAACGAAATAAACCACCGAAAAATCAAAGTACTTGTACTGCATTGCGTATCTAAGACAAAAGTCATCCAATGTTTGATACCTATGTTTAAATATCATGTATTTGATTCTTGTTCAAGACAAGATAAGGGTAAATATAAGATAAATGGAGCCTGGATTGAAATATCTTGTGTGATGTGAGATAAAAGAGAACGTGATTTTTATGTCCAATGTATAAAAGCTTTTTTTTTTTTTTTTTTTAATTTAATGACAAGCTTCTCTAAGTTAATAAAGCTGAATAATATTTAAATTCTAATATAAAAAAGAAAAATTCAAAGTAACAATAATTTTCATTTTTATTTATGTATTCGAATTTCTTTCTATTCTATAATGGATAGTATATATGTATTTGTTATTTATATTTATTACATATTTTAAGTATGTTAGTATAGTTTGTTATTCAATGAATTTTTAATTAAAGAATGTCAGAAGGGAATTGAAAAAGATAAAAGAAAAAAGAGAAGGGAAAATAATAAAAGACAAGTATATAAAAATAAAGTAGAATTACCCGTATTTTAAATAAACAAATTCAAGATTGAAAATGGATGTTTCTAATTATCAAGAATAAGGGGCAAAAAGATTTCTTAAAAAACCCAACCCTCTCTATCTCCTTCTCATTTAAAGCATCGATTCATGTTGAAATTTCACTAACTCCCAAATAATTCTTTGGTTTATATCAAAGCCTTACAACACAAAGAGAAAGTTGAGCTCCTTCTTCTCCTCCTCCGTCACTCTCTAGTTCAAGTTAAAATTTTACAAAGCAACAAAAGAGTTAAGCAATATCACGAAGGTGGATGATTATGCTATCTCTCTCTTACTACATTCGGCATTCACTAACTAATCTATTTCATTCTATTGCCGTAATTCATTTACATTTCTTGTTATGGTAGAACTTGCGGTTCTAGAAAGCTTATATGAACTCCTTTGCTGTTGAAGGTTAATATCATACAATAATCAAGAACTGATTGCTGGAGATTGTCTTCATTTGTGCATTTGCGATTTCTTTAATAGTGAATCATAAGAGGTTATTATCATTTTCTTAATATACAATTGCTATGAAACATTGGACATTATAGTATATTAAGATATCTAGTTTTATTATTATGAACGTCTTAACAATAGATTTGATATAACAAAATTCCTAGATTTTATATTATACCTCATCTAGTACTATCTTAACTAGAAATTCATTTGATCAAATGGAGATTAAGATTTTAGAAAAGTCACATTTAGATACATAGCTCAACATTGATGTTACCAATCGTCATATTAGATAACACGTGGCAAATGCTCAAATAGTAGACGTGGGAGCCACAGATTTTTGAAACCTTACTTCGACCAAGGGGCGGGCTCGAGACTTGACTGGGGCATGTTTTAAACCTTAAAAAGTCCTTAATTTCTCAAAAGAAAATGAAGTCATCAATTAACCAACGGCTAAAACATTAACTCCTGTCTTTGCACTTATCCCTAGACTCTCGTTTGTAATGCAATATGGTTGTAGGAAAGTTTTTTTTTTTTT
Source organism: Eucalyptus albens (assembly GCA_014182695.1). Classification (NCBI taxonomy): domain Eukaryota; kingdom Viridiplantae; phylum Streptophyta; class Magnoliopsida; order Myrtales; family Myrtaceae; genus Eucalyptus; species Eucalyptus albens. The sequence goes on from CM024649.1 coordinate 3,073,063, forward strand.
CTTGTTTTTTTTGTTAACCAAGGATCTGCTGGGCACCTTGTCGGCTCATGCCGATTTAGAGTCCACGGGCCTCCTTTGTAGGAAAGTTCATTTCTATTAATGTCTCAAATTTTCGTTTTCTTTTTCTTCTATTCTTTTTTTCCAAATGAGCAACTTCATCCTTCATCAGTGATTTATTTTTCCACTGGGGACAATGGCCACCCAAGAAAAAAGTAGCTATCAAGACATACGAATTGTTCTAACATTTAAAGCAGAGGAAGAGGACATTTCTTACCATTAACAACATGGATTCTCGACCAAATACTTGTTCCATTTCCAGCTAAATCTCCTAGTAATCGAACAATCCGTTGCCTTTTTCTTAATAACGAGAAATAATTTGAAAGAAACGAGCTGGAGATGATAGTGTTACAGCCATTAAATAAATAAAGTACTAGTCACTTTACTCCTCGATGGAATCATGATAATAGGTGCCGTTTTCAATCGAAAAGAGCAAGGAAGCAAGACTGATGGTTCAAAAGAAAAACCCCATTAGGTCAAATCGTCTTGTCGACAGAATGATAACAATCCCTCATCAAAACTAGCTTTTCACACTGCAAAAAACTCAATAAAAGAGTGCTTGCGAATTAATGCTCTATGGCATAAATGCTAGGGCTACGGTTAGGGTTAGGGTTAGGGTTAGGGTTAGGGTTAGGGTCAGGGTTCGGCCTTTATGACTTTCAAGGAAGATCTTTTTGTCAGTTAAAGCCATTACTTTCTTCTCAGGTTTTTTGTTGAGAAAAGATGCTGAGCCTATTTTTTTAGGTGGCTTCTTTTTGGGCTGCAAATGACAATCTACTTCGAGTTTTAAACCAAATCCAAAACATTTAAAGAATCAAGTTTAAAAAAAAAAAGAAAAAATGAGAGAGAGGAAGTATTTGACTCTCTTCAAATAAGTAACTCATTTCCTTAAATATTTGGTTATAGTTTAGCTCACCTTCTAATTTGATTTTTTTATGACAATTTCTGTTAAATGCTACAGCTTTTAAATCAGAAAATTTGTTTGATATTTATTGTCTTTGTTATTCATAAAAACCGATAAATATTATTTTGAATCATTGCATTTATAACCGACCAAAAAAAAAAAAAAATCACTGCATTTATAACTCTGTTCAATTGGAATCGCCCCCAAAAAGATGTCGTTAAGCTGTGTAGATGTCAATTAGTCTTGGCTAGAGCAAACAATATCTCGATGCTATGAGTGTCGATGGAGGTGTTGGATTTCATATGTCTCTTATCTCACATTATCTTAGATCTAAATTGTTTTGATAAATAAGTTTTGTACAATTCCAAATTGACACATATTTGAGGTTGTGTGGATGCAAATGAGCTGCAACTAAAGTGAACAACATCATGTCGATGGAAGCAAGTCGTGTGGGGCTGCTTACAAATATAGTTATAAAACAGTAGAGATAGAATAGATGAGTTTGTGTTAGGCCTATACAAAGATAAAATTTATTTAGTAAATATTGCCATGGAAATTAAATATCGCCAATTTGTTATATCATTAGATAGTCTCCTGTCACTGACCCCACAAGGGTTGTAGAATAGAATAAGGCCAAAATTAGATTGATCTGTAAATCTTACCAAAGCAAATTTATTTTATTTTAAAAAAATTTATTTTAGATTGATTGGCAACGGCAAGCTCAAAACCTGATTGGAGCATTTTCAAAACCTTAAACCCTAATTGACCAAACTAAAACCTTAAATTCTCAATGGACTAGGATCAGAACTTTTAAGTCTTGTTTCTGCACTTATCCCTGATTAAAGCCGACAGAATATATAATTTCTACCCCATTTCAAAGACAATTTTACCTAAATAATACACAATACACAAGATATGCATTCATAACTATCTGGCATACGAATATGTTGCACAGATATTATGACCAAATGCACATTATATATGTCAAATATTTCATGATATATCCGTTTCTAAACTCCCTTAACACCTATCTTTAGAGGGATGAACTACAACGGAAATAATTAAACTGTGCATATATGCTTTTTGCATGAAGAGTTTCTTCTTCCCTTGTACCGTCCCTCCCAAGTCAAATGTCATGGAAAAAATTCTTCTCATGAGAAAAAATCAATTTTCAAGTTATTAAATTAAACAGAAAAACAACACAAATGGTCCTTAAAATTTAACTCAATATACAATGTGATTTATGAACTTTTAATTTATTCAATATATATTTTTGAACTTTAACCCAACGTACAATGTCGTTCCTGAAATTTTAAATGGAAAAATTGCCAAAAAATTTCTAAACCTATTGTACTTTTGTCAATTTAGTCATAAGTCCTAAACATTTTCACTTATTGTCAATTAAATATATTCGGCTAATTTTAGTTGAAAATCTTTGACGTGATTAGCCAACAATGACACATAGGATTATCAACACTAACGTTGACAAATTTCGATAATAATTTAATATTTTAAAATTTTTATTTTCTTTTTTGCCTCTTCTTCCTCTTGTTGTGGCCGAAGCCCTAGCGAGCCTCACCTGCCACAAGTGCGGCGTGGCCTGGGCAAAAGGGGGCCTTGCTTGGCGTCGCCTTTGCCTGGGCAAGTCGAGGGCAATGGTCGGCCTTGCTAGCCCCTTCATCAAGCCCGAACAAAACAAAGAAGAAGAAGAAGCAAAAAAATAAAAAAAAAAAGAAAATATAATAAAATTTCAAAAATATTAAAATATTATTAAAAATTATCAACGTCAACGCCGGTAATCCTACATGGCATCACTAGCATCCATGTTAACAATTTTCTACCAAAATTATTGGATGGACTCAATTGGCAAGAAGTGAAAATTTTTTTTTAACTTCAAATACCAAAATTTAAAATATTTATGACTGGATTAGCAAAAGGACAATAAATTTAAGATTTTTGACAATTCTCCAAATTAGACTATTCAATTAAGTTGATAGACTTTTAGTAAATGCTCAATTTATTCATTCGATTACATGAAAATGTTCGATATAAGGGATTTCATATAGCTTATGAATCAAATTAAATATGTATAAAAAATTCATAAATCACATTAAATAAATTAAAAATTCAAAAATCATATTACACACAAGAATAAAAATCAAAGACCCCATTCCACATTTAATCAAAGTTCATGAATTATTTTTATCATTACCCTTAAATAAACATAAGGTTCTACAGAAATTTCCTTGATTTTCTTTGGTCAAATTTCCTCAAGTCTGATTGCTTGACAAATGGGCAATAGACGCGTGCTCGATACCTCGCTTGTCCTGCCCGAAATAAAAGATGAAGCCTTGAAAACATTGGAAAAGACAAACAGGACATGTCCATCTGCATAACATACACGACACACTCCCAACAAAAGTCATCATTTCATTCTCCATGCCAGACAAAGCAAGGAACAAAAGCTGAGCCATGACAATTCTTTTTTACATGCGTGGACAAGTCTCCCCCAGAAAATAGACAAAAAGGTCCAGCAGTGAGACAAATTGGTACACTCCAAAGAGAATAAAGGTTAACTTTTGGTACACGACTCATCCACCTATCCAGTCACGCTGACTACATTGCCAATCTTTGAAGAAACATATGTTAGCACGCGTCGCCATATCGCGCAATATAAAGGCATTGTCTCACATTCTATCTCGAGAAATACAATAAGGATGATAACGATAATATAATAATATAATAATGATAATGATAACAGTGATCTGGTGCCATGAGTACATTCACATGTAAGGTCTTCAAGTTTTAGCAGACAATACTCAAGACATGCTATATATATATATATTAATTTAAAGTGTGCACATGCGCCAAAATGAGACCGGGGGATACTGTGTTCATTCTACACAAAAGACCAGTTCATGAACATGAAGGCCAGACAGTGGTGGGAATCGTCGTCGTTGAGAACTTTCCATGCAACAGCTTGCTCATAAGCCACCGGCCTTCCCATGCTAGAAATGCACACTCCGGCTGGCAGATAGGCGATACCCTGGAAAACAATGAATTAATGTCATACTTAACTCACTTTTTGCTCATAAGCCATCTGCTTTAATTTTTCCCATGCGTTTCATTATAAAGTTTTGAGTCTGCAGCTTTGATTATAGTTTGGAGCTTCTTATATTAGGATGAAGGGTTAAACTAAATGCACCTGCTGCATGATCTTCGGGAACTCCGAAGAAAGAACTTTCCTGCCACCTTCATCAAGAACCTTTTCCAGCATAATATCTTGGAGGGCCACCAGAGTAGTTTCAAGCATGTCAAGTCCAGCTTGGTTGGCGAAGGTGAAGACAGGAGAGGCCTGCGAAAAATTTCTTTAGTTAAGTAAAAAAGAGGCCAGCAATCTTCTCCTTTTTAAAGGCAATAAAAATACTCAGATGGCAGGTATAGCTTAAAGAGAAAAGAATGGCCGTGTACCACATTTGTATTCACAGAGCAGCACATAATTGCATCAGAATGGTGCCAAAATTCCTTCAAAACAGCATCACCAGCTTGGGAGTCCCCTCTCAACAGTTCAGCTCCAGCACAAATTCTATAAACAGAAAAATTGGTTGGTGGCTACTAGCGGGTGGTAGAAAAGAGTTCAAGGATAGAATCGATGCAAAATTATGTCCATAAAAGTGAATACATCAATGCAAATTCTCAAGCAGCACCACAATGTAAAAAACATCATCAGACATATCAAGTATAGCCTAAGCTGATAATAGCTTCCACAAAGTGCAATATCAACATATTTACACCTCAGCTACTTTAGAATAAACCCAACGAAAATCAGAGGAAAATCTTTCAAATTCAAAAGTATGTTGTCCACGCTACCAAAGTCTTACACAGATACCCATCTTAAAGTATATTATTCCACCCCCTCTAATCCAATAACACGTCTACCAATGCCTTTTCTCCAAAGCTCCCAGTTATTTTGCAACACTATGAATAATTTAGTTTAGTTTTTTTTTTTTTTTTTTTTTTGGGGGGGGGCAGGAAAAAGTGGTACAGTAATGTCCAGGGAAGTGTAATATCACTCCTCTCTAACTCAGCTCTCCCTCGTATATATAGAGAGCCCAAAATTCCACCCATTTTTAACATAAACATTGCTAAGACTCAAACCTGTAGCTACGGCAGATCCATCGCGCCAGTGTAAGAGCTTCAGGAGTACCAGAGAGAGATTTTGGCCCCAGATGGCCACCTAGCCTGGAAGGTGCAATTGCCATGGCAACCCTCTGGACAGATCCCACAACACTACGCACGTATTGACGAGCCATGATGGCAACAGTGTCCCGTAAATGGTTCTCAAACACGAATTGGAATGCGATGGTCAGTACAGATCGCAAGTTGTAGGTGCTAGCATCAGCTTCACAAGTAGGACGAGCACCACCAGATCCCACCTCCAGTGTAGAGGCCAGGTCCAACGTCCGAGTAGGGGCGGGCCCATCCTGAATGAGGAAAACACAGAGAAGCAAAGATCAAAAGAATGGCATGCTAGGAGTTTCAAGTAATATTAGGAAACTGCTCAAACAAGCTTCTTGGCAGCTATTCGTTCTTCAGAGCCTTTCCATTTCACAATATTTTAAGTCTCTGAAGATGCATTAACGTATTAAACAGATACCCAGTAACATAAAATTGTTTGTGCAGTAAAGTTTACTTCCTAGATTGTATTGTATGGTAGTGGTACAGGAGCAAACAAGAAGTAGATTGGTAGCATCGTCAGGCTAAGTCTCAGCCGATGATACCCTGAGAGTAGGACTCTATGAAAGAAGGCAGTATCAAGGATGCTTAACTGTTTTAGGATCCAATTGTATGACACGAAAGCCAGATGGCAACAAAGGGAGCATCATCTGCAAAAGATTCATCAATAGGAGCAAAGACAAGCTGAGCACAGGCACCAACTGCATTTTCATCCACCCCACTGCATAACTGCACCAAGGATTTGACAAAGACATATCAGTGAAAAAGAGCTTCCTAAGATGGGGTAGAAAAATGATAAGTACTTCCATGTAAAAAGCCAATTGAAAATGCAAACCTGAAGTAAATACATGTCATGTGCCAAAGGTATATCTTCAGGTGAGAATGCATGACCCTCTAGCCGAACCACCTCCAAGAACTATAAATGAGAACTTGTGAGCAGTGATGCTTAAGAAATAACAGAAAGAATTCACTGAAAGCAATCAAAGAAAGATCAGTATGCATAGACAGAGCTATTAAGTATTACCTCCTCCTGCTCAACAGTGTGGGCAAGAGGCAAAATGACATGGCCACTAGGGAAACCACCAGGTCTCACACATGGAATGGCATAAGGACTAGTTTTCAAAGATGCAGCTGAGTATGCATCAATTCCATGGTCAGCCCACTCAGAGCGGTGTTCCCTCAGAAAGCGTACAAGCACAGCAGGCGGAACATTCTGTAAATAAGAAGCAAAGACAGTTAATCGAATACAAAGTTAAAAGCAAGTCCAAAGAAACAAACAAGAAATTATAAAACAACAGCTGGTGGGAGAGATAGTGGCTTTCAGCCACCATAAGTGCAACGGGCAACTCTTGTCATCCTATTGTAAACACACCTGAAGAAGCATGGACGCCTTGGCACAGAGCACTCCCCTTCCAAAATTTGGAAATATGGTTGCATTGTATTGGGAGCCAAGAAATTTATTTGGAGATGAGTTAACAGCAATGGTGACATCTTCTACCCCATCACTACTTAGAACAGACCAACCGTCATCCACAAAGCCATTCACAGCATCATTAAACCCCCTGGAATACATGTTTCCAAGCTGTAAGACACCAGTTGAAAATCATGAAGAACCTAGCT